>JAMZRA010000004.1:7950356-8550356 GCA_024499935.1 Tyrophagus putrescentiae
GTGGCTGGGGGTGAGAGTAGCAGAGTTTGAAGAGGGCTTGTCGCCGAGGGTTTGAGATTACAGCTGAACGGCTTCGGTTGGAGCGCGCGGGTTCAACTGGGAGAGGGTAGAGTCCGGCGGCTTGGCTCGGTTGAAGAGAGGGAGAGAGGGAGTCCGGCGGCTTGGCGCGGTTGAAGAGAGAAAGAGAGGGAGGCCTGGTGACGGCGGGATAAGGGTTTATTTGAGAAGGTGTGACACAGAAAGCGCTCAACACACGACTGAAGACATGGGCTGGTGAGGCTTACCTTAAGAGCAAGTGCTCCGGCGAGATGGAAAGGCCGAGAACACTGCGCAGCGCATGGACAGATGGTGAGAAGAGAGAAAGAAAGCTGACAAGACAAAATATGAGTACATGGCCGCGAAAGGGGCAAGTGATAAACATGAAGTGGCCACTAGGGGGCAAAGATAGAACACAAAAGGAAAAGAGGGAAAGATGAGAGAAATTAACTATGACTGGGGGTGCACAGAGGGTGACAAGAGTCAGGGTTGACAAAAGAGTGTGTGTGCATGCCGCGAGGGTGAGTGTAACGTGAAGAAGAAGTGAGTAAGAAATTGATAAGGGAGCAGACATGCGACATACTCCCCCCTCTGGATTAACTCGCTAGCGATCCGAGAGGAACATCGTCTCTATCTGCGGGTCAGGAGTTGGGGTCTCGACTGACTGGGCTGCGTCCTTTTCTGCATGGAGTTCTTGGGTACATTCAAAGGGGATTAAGGTGCGGACGTCTCGGGTTTTGATGGTAAGGTTTCCTCGGTCATGGGTACGGACTTGGACTGTTCGAACTGCTCCATCCTCGGACTTGATAACTTCAGTCACGACACCAAAAGGCCACTGCTCGGGCGAGGTAGGATTCTTTAAGATGACTGCATCTCCTACTCGAAGGCTGCTGGACTGGTTGGGAAGGAACAGGTTCTCGTGAAAGGATTTGAGCTGCAGGAGGTACTGAGACTGCCATGCTTTCCAGACGCTGTTGATGTGTGATTGGAACACCTTGTACTGCTGAACCAGCGCTGGTTTGTCCATTTCTCTGAACATTGAAGTTCCAATGGGAGGCATCTGCATAAGAGGCGATTGGAGAAGAAGTGGGCGGGAGTGATAACTCGGCTTTCATGGAGAAAGAGAGGGCGGCTGTTGAGGCGCGCTTCCACTGCGTAAAGTGCACTGCTAGTGTGTCGTTGTCGACGACTTTACGGAAGGTAAGGGCGGTGAGGGTGTCCTTGATCGTTTTGATGAGTCTTTCATAAAACCCTCCTCTCCACGGAGAAGAGGCGGTCAGCTGGATCCACTTTACTCTGAAGTCCTGACCGGGATGCTTGTCGGTGATTTGCTGAAGAAGGCGGACAAATTGCTTTTTCACTGCCATCAGATTGGTACCGTTGTCAGTGTAGATCAGGTGGGGAATGCCTCTGCGCGAGATGAAGTTGGTCATGGCGCGAAAAACTTCTGCTGCAGTCTGATTGTGAATCAGTTCTAGGTGGACTGCTCTGGTAGTTGCACAGCTGAAGATGACGCCGTAGCGCTTGCCTGCGGTGTTCATGGCGACTTTGAGGGGACCGAAAATGTCGATGCCGACGTTGGTGAAGGGAGTGCTGTTGATCTCGTAGCGAAACTTGGGCACTGATCCGAGATCTGCTGTTAGTGTTTTGCCGCGAAGGCGCTTGCAAAGGTTGCATCTGCTGATGAGTTTGTTGACTGACCGACGGAGACCAAAGACGAAAAACTGGTCTCGAATTGCAAAGCGGGTGCGGTCGATGCCTGGATGTCCGAGGCGCTCGTGCTCAAACTGGATGATGAGTTCAGTGAGGTGACACTTCTGCGGGAGAATGATCGGCTTGACCTGGTCATCTGAGAGATTGTCTCCGCTGAGAAGGCGAGTGCGAAGGCGGAGGATGCCATCTGCGTCGAGGAAGCACTTGTATCCTCTCAAGACACTCTTGCTGTCGACTTGCTGCTGCTTCGAAAGTGCTTCTATTTCTGACTGAAAGTGTTGCCGTTGAAGGTATTTTATGAGTAGAATTTTGCCGAAAAGAGAAGGTGGCAATGCCTGACGGTCTTTGCTTAATGCACGATGAAATCCACGCGCCACAATCCTCCACTGGCGGACTGCGTCAACGTAATCGCGAAAGCGCGAACACGTGCAGGGAGAATGGTGGGCGACATTGCTGCGATGCTGGTAGTGATTTCACTGCTGAATCGGGAGTGCTCGCTGGGCATTGGCGGGTTGAACCACAAAGGGTGATTGAGAAGATCGGACATGGGACAACCACGGGAGATGAGATCTGCTGGATTCTGCTTAGTGTCCACATGCCGGTAGACGGCTGCCGGAGCGAGTGACTTCATGCGGTTGACTCGAAGAAGATAGATGGGCGCTGATCATTGGGATGCTTAATCAGGCGTTGCAGGTTGAGGAGAGAGTCACTGTAAACAATGGCGACCTCTGCAAAAGGTGATGCTTTGCTGGTAGAGTCGTGGCCTAGTCGAATGGAGACCAGGTTGCTGAGATGGTTGACAATTTCAGAGGACATGACAAGAGCGTCTAGCTCTAATTCTGCAATGGTTTCCTCTTTGTCTTCTTGGCTGCGGAAAGACGTACGAGTCGAGATTTCGAAAAGAGAAGCAGCGGCTTGTTGTTGACCACTGCGTAGGCGACTGCGCCTAGTGCGTTCTTGCTGGCGTCACAGAAGACGACCAGCTTGGCTGGAGAGCTGTCATCACCATGACGTTGCGTGGCTGGGTGACGCTATTGACTAGGTGTGCATCCTTGATGCAGAGAGCACTTCTGCTCGGATCCCGTCGGAACTGGCCGTCCCAATCGAGTCCCGTGCGTCCGATTTTGCGAAAGGAGAAGACGGAGGGGCACTATGTATGGGGTGATTAGACCCATGGGTTCATAAATGCGGGCTAAAAGGGAAGAGAAAAGTCGTTTGTTAATTTGGAAAGCTCGATCTGAGGTGGAAGATCGGCGAAGAGAGGAGTGCTGTCCAAATCACCTCACTTTGTGGCCAAGGCTTTAGGATTGCTGCTGGATTGGGTGCCACTTTCTCAGTCTTACGTTGGTCGCCACTTCGACGTTCATGTTCCTCTCTGAAAGGCGACCGTTGCGGCTGATGGCGTCAATCTGCTCGGGAGGATTCTGGAAAGAGAGCATGAATCGCGACGTAAAGCGATCTTTGATGAGGATGCCGGAGAGTTCAGGGTACTGCTGTCTTGTTGATGATCTCACTCAGCGTTGTGCTGACTCTGAGAGGATGAGAGGGGGTGCCGAGGGAGATGTATCGTAACTGGGCACTTCTGTCGACCACAAACGCGCGGTCTCGTCGCTCTGCGACTTTGATCTGCAGTGCTTTCGATGTTGTAGAGCGGACCTCCAAGAATGAGAGAGGTCCAGGAGTCCGTTGATCCTTTGAAAGAGTCATTGAGATGTATCCGTTTGCTGCAGCCGTCGACAACCGAGTGGTTCCCTTGTCGCTGCCACCATGATGCGCAGGTACTTTGCTGGAGTGGGTTGGCGAGTTCGCAGTGGCGATAGTCTCGCTGCCGCGTATGTCGCGCCTTCGATGACTTATAGCGAGAATCGACTCGCTTTTAGGTTGCTGCTATGTGGTCCCAGGACGACAAGTATGCCGTGTCGTGGGTACTTTGCTTCTGCGTCTCAAGTAAATGTCTCTAGGTGAGTTCGTGCTGGCTGTGTGTGCACAGACCTTGGCTTGCTCAAACTGCTACGACAGAGTCTGATTGGTGCTGTTGACGCCTGGGGTGATGACACCAAGCGGTCCGTAGAGTCGTTGCCGGCACTTGTGCAGTTCTTCGTGCGCACGTCTCCGACCTTAGCCAATGTGACGCAGTTGGATACTCAAGACCGAGGATTATCTCAATGGGCTCGTTTGGTGGTCCGAGTGTGTCGGTGAGGCACTAGCCGTTGCCCTCAGTTCTTCCCAGAACTCTCCTGAATCGCAGCAGGCTTAAAGCCATCAGACTGGAAGACTGAGAGCACCACAGAGAGTTTTTGGCAGAGACGAGAGAGCAGTGAAAAACTCGGCAGAGTCAGCCGGGTGCTGTGAGTTTTCCTTTGCCTCCGAGGCCGCTAATAAGCCGAGGTCCTGCTCACGCGTACAAAGCGTTAGGTTGAGCCGTGTTGGCGCAGGCTTTTTCGGTGATTGCTGACCGTCCGCCGCCTCCGTCCAGAAGCACTCGGGCACTTGTGGCCGTTGATGTTCACGGGTACTACAGTTCTGTAATAGGACACGAGCCGATCTGGTCGAGCGTACTTCAGACTGCTGGTTGGCTGTGTTGAGCTGTTGTTGTTGGCGGTGGTAGTAGTGGTAGCGGTGAAAATCTCCTCCTCCTCTTCTGAATCGGTACTAGCAAACGTTTTGGGAATGGTCTGCTGAGGGGAGGTCCGGCTAGTGGTGTCGTCTTCGTCGCTCTCCGCGTTCAAGTTAATGTTCGTTGAGTTGGGGCGACTGTTGCTGTTGTTCTTAGCGAGCTGTGAGCACAGGACGCGCGAATGGGGGCGACCGCAACGGCAGACGTACGATGAGCGACAGTCCAGCTGGTCGTGGTCGTTGCCCAGGCACCTTGTGCACAGCTTCTTCTTCGCAACGAGTTCCCGACGCTTCTCAACTGTGAACGAGTTGCAGTAGATCGTACGATGACTGCCTGTGCATATAGCACATTCGCTCAAAGTCGGGGAGCGCTCGGGACCTGCGTTGGGGAGAGGCGAGGCTCGGTGATGAACTGGTCTGGGCCTCGATGGGTCTGGTTGAGCGATGTGAAGTGGAGAGCGAGGCTTGGGCTCGCGCTGAGGGGCGGATGACGAGTCGCTGGACGCTTCGTTCAGCTTTAGCTGGCGCTTGTGGAACTGCTTAAGTGCGTCCAGCTAGCTCAAGACGGTCCAGACTGTCCCGTAGTGACTCCTGTCCAGACTGAAGACGACAGATGGTGCGTCATCAGGCGGACGTAGTGTTGATTGTTTGTCGTCGGAGGTGCCGGTCCTTCTGCAGGGCGACACCCCCCTTCCCAGGCGACGATCAGTTGGTGTAGAAGGTTTGTCTGGTTGCTCTGGCGCACAGTTGGCAGCTTCTCAAAGGTCGCCCGCACGTGTTCTCGCGGACTCGACCAGCGTCCTCGAAACGTTCGCTAGACGGCCCTTGAGAACCTGCAGGTTGGCAGTTGTAGGTGACAGGTTCGGTGCGTACTGGTCGGTGAGCTTCCCGATGAGCTCGCAGAAGTATAAGAACTTCGCCGCGTCAGTGTACGACGGGCTTTCCTCAATGAGGGACTCGAAGAGCTCCTCGAAGCGACGGTACTTGGAGGGCGATCCGTCGAACGGAGGAATCTTTAGCTCCAACCGCATGGGGTTGCCGGTTGGTCGGGTTGCAGCAGCAGTCTTCGCCTTTGCCTGCTCAATGAGAGCGGCCTCCTTATCGACTCGAAGGCGTTCTGCTTGTAGCTGGAGTGTTTGTATTTCTTGCTGACGCTGCTTCTCCTCTTGCTCATCGAGGAACTGTTTGATCTCCCGGAGCTTCTCGACGTACTCGTCGACTCGCTCGTCGGGGTTGTCGATGTCATGGAGGATCAGCTCGCCGCCGATTGAGTCGACGGCCTGGCGGGTGATCGGCGGCTGGTGGCCCTTGCCGGGATTGACGCCGGCTGACAGCGCTTGGTGGCTGATCGTGATCCACCGGCGAAGCGTTGCTCGGCGCTTGGGGGCCTGAGCGGCGGTGACGTCCTCCTTGGAGGCGCTCATTTTGTTGTTGGTTGGTTGATTGACTGATTGGCGATGATGCCCCGCTTCGCGCAGCGGAAGCGTGCTGATTTTTATGTGGCGTGGCTGGGGGGTGAGAGTAGCAGAGTTTGAAGAGGGCTTGTCGCCGAGGGTTTGAGATTACAGCTGAACGGCTTCGGTTGGAGCGCGCGGGTTCAACTGGGAGAGGGTAGAGTCCGGCGGCTTGGCTCGGTTGAAGAGAGGGAGAGAGGGAGTCCGGCGGCTTGGCGCGGTTGAAGAGAGAAAGAGAGGGAGGCCTGGTGACGGCGGGATAAGGGTTTATTTGAGAAGGTGTGACACAGAAAGCGCTCAACACACGACTGAAGACATGGGCTGGTGAGGCTTACCTTAAGAGCAAGTGCTCCGGCGAGATGGATTAAATCCGCAACACTTGGCTATCGTATTTACCTTCGAATTTCCAGTTGGGGCATCGGTCCGGTTTTTGTGTTTGCCCTGATTTTGGGGGGATTAGGTCGGTTTATGTGGTAGGGGCGGTGGTAGGGGCGGTGGTAAAGGGCGGGGAGGTTTTAGCAACAGGGGTCTAACGGAAGCAGAGAAAAAAAAAAGCGAAGGAGAAAGCGGGGAAAAAAGAAAGGAAAAAATAGGGGCAGTTAAACGGAGAAGCATTTTTGTTGTCTGTTTTATTTTATATTAAATAAAAAACAACATTTTTATTGTTGTTTGTTTAATTGAATAAAGTTGCCAATGTCACGGTTATTCTTTTTGCTGCCGGTTGTGAAAATTAAGCGATAAAACCTTAAACTACAAATTACGTTATTTTTGCCGGACTTTCAGTAAAATTAGTCAAAAGATACCACAAATACTATCACAAGTATTTATTGCTTCAGGTAATTTCAAACAGTTTAAATCAATAAGATAACAATTAATAGCAAAATTTTTCTAAATAGCATATAATTTGTGGTTGTTGAAAAGGAGAACCAAGTAGAAACACAAGTAAAAATAATCAATTGGCCCAATTATGCAACTTCTATTGTCAAAATAGTGTCCAAACGTAGCCAATAAGGGATGGATGCACAGGCATTGGCCGATTACAGTATGGTTGCAATGTCCTGTGGCAAGCATTAAAGTACTTTTAGTCTTCATTGTCATGTTTCAAGGCACATCAAACAGTGGAACCTCAAACTTCTCAAACAGACTCACAGTGACCGTTTCAGTATTTGGCACTCATTTGGCACACAACATACTTGACCCATTGGAGCTTTAATTGCAATCATCATAATAATAATATAAATTATAAATTTTGAAATCTCAAACTTGAGACACTTGAGCTATAGGCACAATAGCATTGAAAAAACACCTTATTTATTACGCCAGATTTATTTAGAAAATCAATCAAAAGATGTACCTTTTGCACGTTCAGTAAACTCCTTTTTAAAAAAATTCAATTTAAAACCAATTACAAAAAGTAAAACAAATGTTTTGGTTAGAGGCAATCAGCCTCAAAAGTGCTACCGCAAAGCATTGCTTAGTTTTAAAACACAGAGTGATTTGTCATTGCAACTGCAGCATCAAGTAAATAAAAATAAATAAATAAAACGAGTTTTTCTGTAGCCACTACAAATCAGAAACGATTCCAAATGACTTGGCGATGGCAGTGAAAGCATCGTTTTAAACTTTGTTTATACGATTTGGCGTCATGATAATTTCTTGCCATTAACTTTTCTTTTTGGTGAGTCAATTTTCGATTTATTCCTTGGCACGGGAGCCATACTGCCAGAACTGATGTTTCTCCATTTGCTTGCTGTTGTTGTTGTTTTATGCATTCACTGCCAGGCAGCAAAGCAGAACGTGATCACCACCACCACCACTGCACCATCACATCACATCGGGCCAATAAATCGGAAAGTGCTCCCAAACACACACAGAGAGGCACATCGATGGACTACTTGGCACTCATCAGCAGTGCACCACCACCACTACCACTTTCACCATTGTACGATCACCAGCATCGTAAAAAACTGAATCAAGTATATGATGGCGGTACCAGCTATCACCATCTCCTCTGGGTCCCTCGGAACGCTAACGTATGTGTGTCGCAGTGGCCCGGGCAAATGAAGATATATCGACAAATCGCTAAAAAATATTTCTCTTTTTATCTTTTTTGAATTAACAGCAGTAGTATTAGACTTTAGTTTTCTTTTGCCGCACACTTGGCGTCTCCCTTTTTCTAAATGATCAAATAGATGCAGAGATAGAAAAAAGTTATCACCGAGATCGAACGCAAGCAAAATCGCTCATTCATGACGAATTGAAGAAATGGCTAAATTGTATATTTAAAAGCTACTTTCTACTGGTTTTTTTGGTTGCACAATTTGACCGTTTGGTAACTTTTTGCAACAATTTAAAGTTTGTTTGTAAAAAAATAAAAACTACAAAAGTCCAATGACCGTTTTCCTGGAAAACTGCAGTGCAGTGAGTATTCCAAGAGATTGGCAAAAATTAATCCGCATTCACCAGTAGCAGGCTGCAATTAATCTTTCATTGACTGCAAACACACTGATTCAGTGTGTCCATCGAGCTGCACTGGATGTTTCATTTTAGGCGCGAGAAAGTGCAGAGTGTGTGACTAATTTATTTGTCATTTAAACTTCTCACTCGCCGGCTCAACTGTGCATCCTTTTCTCCTGTCTAGTGCTTTCCAGTGAATGAGAAACGCTTTTTGATACAAAAAAACGGGAGGAAAGGGAAGATGGGGACAAAGGAGCGACCACCTTGAAAGCTGATGCGCACACGTACGCTCATTTGATGCTTCTACGGGTTTTCAATTCGACTCGAATGAATTGAATTGCTACAACTGCTACTGCACTGGCACAAGGCATTGACACGAGTCAATTGCCTCGTTGTGGAAAAGAGACTAAAGCCCATTCAAGTGGAAGAGAAAGGGGTTTGCCTCTCACCCTTTGTAACTGTTTCACTTATTATCTAAGACAGTCTCAACAAAAAAGAACACATTGTGGAAGGCAACCCTGCATTGTGCCGAGAACCGAGTCAACACGTTTCATCAAAGGCAAGCACATGCTCAAAGTTTGGGCTTATGAACCACCAACACACATTGTATTGATGGTGTGATTAATACCCTTGCCTACTTACTGGTATTAGTTGCACTTCCAACAACAGCCCTTGCCCTTTTTATTTAACTCAAAGTGACGCAGTCAAGTTTGCCTTAAAAAGAAAGGAGGAAAGCTTTCATCCTGCTGGCATCATCATCATCATCGCCACACCGTTCCTACCTTATCAACTTTGGTCTAAGTTCCATTCAATTAGTTATGCTTGGTTTGAGTGTTTATTTGAAAAGTTCAGTGTATCACCATGTGTGCAGTATGAAATACTGAGCAACGAGCACTGGTCAAGCAAAAACCTCACTTTGACTTTCTACTGTCCAGTGAAAACTTTGGAGCCGACGCTGTTAAAATTCTCAACCACTCGATGATGAAAACTTGAATCCGATCAATAACATTACACCGGTGTTGTTGACCACTGCACTGTGCACTGAACAGCAACCTAAAAGTCTGTGCTAGCAAAGACTGCAACATCTCAATCTGTTTGTCCTTTCCTCTCCCGTCGTCGGCATTGGCTCCTGCTTGCCAATTTGGCTATTGCAGTTAATTGGATCGAATTGAGTCAATCGATACGGCAAAACTGAGAGTCGTGGCAATACGACAAATTAGAGCGGGGAAAGGAAGGGAGGTCAGAGGAGAGCAGAGCTTCATTGAGCATTGCACCCACGTACTGTCAAACAATGTTCATCCATTGACGTAAGAGACTGTCAGAAGGAGAAAGCGGTAGCAGGGAGCGTGCCTTGCTGAACTTAGGGCCAATTTCCACCTCGATAGTTATCCCCTGCCACTCTCTTCACGCACAGTCAAACTGTTACTTACTTTATAGCAAAATAAACGAGAAATAAAAGTTGATGTAATAGTCGTTGGAAAATAAATACAAAAAAATGATTTTTGTATTTTTTATAATGAGTTTTTAGGAAAATTTAACTAATTAATGATTACAGAATTTATGTGCAGTATGCATTTCTATTCATTGTGTCTTGTTTCTGAAAATCAAAAAATAAAAAATTTAACTAGCAGTGCCAGCATTCTCCACCAGATGGCAAAGGCTGGCCGTAAAATCGAAAAACTGAAAACTGCTTGCTTTTTTCTCTATTTGAAAAATAATTGTCCATCAAGAAAAGAACAATAAAACAATAAAACTTAACGTGTGTGCTTCGTTTTATAAAATGAAAATTTTGTTAATTTTTACTTGTTAATTTTTACAATGCTTTGAAGCTGCCATAAAATACGATAAAGAATCACTGAAAGTAAATGGAGAGAATTCACTCGCTTGAATCGTTCAAATCTGAACTACACAGTGCTGAAAAACACAAAGCTGAATAATAAGCTTGAGAGAAACTTGTGCACTAATTCAATTGTGAGACAGGGTGCAATTAAAAAAGCAATCACAATCAAACTAATCCGCCCGCCCGTTCTCTGGCCCCATCAAGCAATAAAACAAAGCACTTTCTCGGACAACAATTGCTGCTGTTCTGCTTTTTGTGGCTTTAGTGTGCCGAGCATAAGGACGACTTACCTGCGCAGCCATTTCATTTGGGTGATATAATCTAATAACGATATTACGGGCTGCTGCTGGCATTGCAATTCGACAAGTCTAAAATTAGCGTTCTGTCCATCTACTGAGAATGCCTGCGCTTTAGCTAGTTCAAGCAAAGCGAAGAGGACAAGAGGCAAGTGAATGGAGCAGCTTTTTTGGAGGAGTTGCTAGCTGCAGTACTGCAATAAAATTTGCATATTTTTCTTATTTACATCGCTGGTTTTGGCTGTCGTTGGTGCTGTTGTAATTCATTTCGACGTTTGCCAAGTCTTTTTTTCGGCGCACCAAACAAACTACTCAAACGAATCTGCTTTCTCTCTCTCAATGTCTGTCTGTTCATCGGTGATGTTTGTAGAATTGTGCTTGTTCACTTGAATGTGTCTTGAATCATTAAGTGAGTGAGTGGAACCATTCACTCTGACTCATTCAGAATGTCCTCTTATCTCGCGCCTCACCGATCGCCGCTGCACCGAGTGAACACTACTTTGTCTCTATTGCACATTAGCAGTGAGGCACCAGCAGAGTGTTTGTCTTTGCCTAGGTCTTATTAGCCGACGAGAAGGTTCATTAGAAGACGCTGCAGACACTTGAGATGCAGGCCAGGTCGACTGGCAATATGCAGATCACATGCACATCCACCGATGCACAGTTGCTCCAGATGATTGGGCGCGCACACAAGGTAGATCAGCTAAAAAAAGTTTTCAGTTTGCCTAGAATGGCATCCTCATCTGCGGCCGTTTAGTTGATGTCGCTGTAGTTGAAAGTGCCTGAAGCAGAGGCAGTGGCTGTGGTCTGGGCTCATCTGCTCGCTACTATTAGTGTGAACCATCACTCTAACCTACATCAACTAAATGGCTCCATCCTGTTTTATACCTGTTAATTAATAATGAATTATAGACGCTCTAATTGACGACAATCGTCCTCAGGTGCACTAGTGCAGCTCATCGAAGCAAAAAAGGAAAAAGACAAACGACTACATCCGTCCACACCTTGACCGCAATGCACTTGCCAGAAGCAATGACCCAAGGTCGACAGAAAGAAAACCAACCACCTCCACTAAAACTTCTGCTTGGTGAGCTGCACTTGTGTACAGCTACCTAGTAGTATCCTTCAGTGCCGCTGCTTTCATGCAAATCGATTTATAATTCATTTATGTAATTGTTAACTAACTCGATCATCATCTAGTCGTAACCAGACACTGGATACACTGCACTCCACTGGCCTGCACAAAGTCGCAACTTTGGCGGTGGGCAGCTTTTGAAGAGATGTAGAGCTGGAGAGAGTACAGAACTGTTTGCTGTGACACACCAACAGTAACACGATGACTAATCATCAGAGCAGCAGAGGAAAGCTCTGGCAATTATTAAATTACAGTGAACGAGACTACCAAGCACTGGGAATACTGCAAACTACTGAAAAACAAGGGGAGAAAACCCGAGAAACGAGGATAGATCACATTTTTAATTTGCCACTGTTGTACAGTGTGTGTGCGTTTGGTGTATATGAGTAGAGTCAGGTTTTAAATTACAGCAAAACAGTTCTTTTATGAATCGGTCAGCGGAGCACTGTCAACGACAGCAGAAGCTTGCAGCTGCCCAGTATAATTAAGTCATTTTATATATTTATTGACCACTGCTGCAGTTGACGATTACATAATTAAAGCCCAGCAGCTGAGAAGGCGCTGCTGCTGCTGATGGTGCAGTTTGGTGGCACATTGACAATTTTTTCGAGCGAGGAAAAGTGTGCACGGTCAAATGCAAATCTGCACACAGAACGCTGGGCGCCATTGTCATGCCAAAGTTGCATGCTTTGTGAGGGGCAAGTACTGCTGTTAATTGCTACTTTCACCACTGTTCTGGTAATCAGCTATTCATGATGGCCAGCTCTGGCCAACACAGTTCTTGTCCGCCAGTTGTCTTTTCGCTGCTAGTGCCGTGATTTTGGTCATCACCACCAGTCAATACTGACGTAGACTAAAGTCGCCTTTCATTCTCTGCCTCGCTCATTCTTTTGCCACTGTCATCAGCCATCGTCGCGGCAATCATTCATTGTGCAGTGTTCAGTATTCTGTTGTTTTCTGGTCACAGCCACAGCCATCTATTTCTCGTAAGTTGATGTTTGTTTTGCCCACTCGCCTATCGTTTGGCGCTAATCGTTCTTCAATTGCACACTGCATTCTCTCTCTCGTTCTTGTTCATGCTCTATCCTCACTGTGGTCATCTTACTGTCTTCGGAAACTGTTGCAGTTGGAAGTCCTGCATTGCAGTCACCAACGCTCGGACCAGTGCGCACACCATGTCGCGCTATCGTCGACCATCTATCAAGGGTTTGCCGTCTAATGAAGATCGATTAGTTCAACACTGTTGACTGCTTACTTCCACTAGTCAGTCCGTCCACTTGTCAGGAGGACTCTCTTTCGCTGGTTGTTGGCAACAACACTAGAACATCATCAACAAATCCTGATTGACTTTGAGTGCAACACTGTGGAAATGCAGTGCTGTTTCGCGCAATATCAGCCGTCCTTCACCAAGTGTCACACAGGTAGCGAGAACATCAACAGTACTTGTCAAAGAAGTACCATTTCTCTTTTTCCCTCTCTTGGTTTCTATCTCAACCCCATCTCTAAATTGCTCACCTCAATTTGGTGGTAAAACGCTGTTGCTGTTGCTGTGGCAAGCTGGCAAACCGCAAACTTTTTTTACCATTTTTGCCTATCTTTATGTCCCACTTTCCATTCGCCCCAAATTTGCCTCTAAAACATGTGATGTCTAATTGGAATTAAATTGCTTTTAAATTAGTCTCATTATCGTTGAGCAGTGTTGAGTGTTTAAACGTTTTTCCTTTAAAAGCTCACCTCTGCCTGCCGATACTCATTTTTCTCCACCAGGCGACAGTCGGTTTAGTGGTAATACGTAATAATCGAATGGAAAGTTGAAGATTGAAGAGTAAAGCAGCATTAGATTCCTATTTGAGTAAGCAGCAGCAGCAGCAGTCCTAGCCACCAGCTGCCTTCAAAGAAGCTTTGTGAGCTCTTCTTTAATTTCCCAGTTTAGTCGCACTTATCTTCTGTTCCTTCTCTTCTTCTCTTCTTTTCAGTGTCTTTTTTGCAGGCTCATCTCCTCTGTCTTTGTCTGCGGCCAGCCAGCCACCGGTGAGCATCCCCTTCTTCTCTGGAGAGTGTCTGCAGAGTGCAGCCAATGGCAGTGGCCATTGGGCTGCTGGCAACCTAGCAATTATTATAAATGGCCGCAATTACTGAGGCAACAGCTCTCTCTCTCTCTCTCTCTCTCTCTCTCTCTCTCTCTCTCTCTCTCTCTCTCTTCTCTCTTGGTCTGGTAATGATGTGTGCATCAGGTCGATTCTGAGCACTGAGCTGCTCACTGCAGATCGACATCTCTAGCCGCCTCTGCCTCCTTCGTCCTCATCGCCGTGGTCGTTGTCGTCGTCGTTTCTTCGTCACCACTCTGCCACTACCCGACAGTGGTGCCAGAGGACACAACAGCCCTGACCGATAGAAGAGAGGAGAGAGAGAGCACAGTCAACTATGGTTGGTCTTCCTATCTCCTCCTTCATTGGCTTCATTCATCTTTTTATTCGGTGCCTGTGGACTATAATTACCAACTGCTAATAGCTGCGTAAACATAAAGATATGGATGCTCTCAGGTGGAGAGAGAGGTGGCACAGTCAGCAAAGAACAACGAGGATTTTTACTGTCATAAAAGAGAGAGGGGATAGAAAGAGAGTTCTCGGTCAAATGAGCCTGCAGTGCAATCACACCTGACGCCAGAATCGCAGGCAAACTTTTCCTAGAAAGCACACACACACGTGTGCGTCCCATGTCCAACAGGTACGCAGGTAGGAAGACAATTCTATTGGCTGAAAAGGCAATGACTAAGAGGGAGCACAGGCAGGCCAATTAGCGCTCCATTGACGAGCACGGCATTGTCTGCTATCACCGCCGACACCGACGGTCATAACTCTCAGCTCTCGGCTCCGGTGTCACATCACATCAGCCTCAGTGAGCAGCACACTGGTGGCAGTCATTGTCTGGTGATCAAAACAAACATAAACAGCCAGTGAAACTATCAACAATTGTTCTCGGCAACAACCATGGTTGTCGGCATACATCAATCTACACGGCAGAACCAGAGCGCCGACACCTACATTCGGAAGTTTTACCGAGCAGGTCATGAATACTTCAGAAACTTCTGTTTTTACACTGAGACTTTCTCATTAAAATACCCTTTTTTAAATAATCTAAATGTTTGGTTTGTTTAAAAATTTCAAAAAAAGTAACAACAAAAGAAACAACCTGAAGAAAGGAGATAGCGGCATTGAGTATCTCACAGTCGTACTTGTTCTCAATTCTCCAACAACCGTTGCAGTCGCTGACGAGGCGATAATTGAGATATTAAAACCATGAGAGCGCACCACTTTTGTGGAGTGAAAAAAGGATTAGGAAGAAGGTGTAGTTTGGCAAGTGATGCCTAAGCAGGCTGCTAATTAAAGTGCCAACTGATGCGCCCGGCAAATGATGGGCGCCAATTGGAGAGGGGTATGAAAGAGGAGAGGAAAAAAGAGAAAAGAAAATGAGACTGTTTGCCGCAAGCCAATTTGATTCAACGATGGAATGTTTCACAAGGGAACAAACTGGTGGTCGCAGCGGTTCAGTGAATGTGTGCAGTGACTCAGTCTGTCTGCGTCTGTGCATTCACTAATTGATGCTAGCAAGCTAACCAGTGGCCGGCAACTGCCCGGCTAATATTACTTCTAAACACTGACTTGCAATGTCCTCTTTTTTCATCCACAGTGACCATCACCATCGACAGGCAGAGAAAGAGGGTAGGTGAGCACGGCAATCAAAAGAAGTCTGGAGACAAATGAGACAAACTATCAACTGCACAGTGAAAGCATAACAGCACCCCCCTGAAATGGCGTCATAAATGTCATTCTGGTGCTCTTATTTACGAGTGCTTGCTGAACTGTACTGCCGCTGTTTTATATTAATTTTCACTAAACTCACTCTCGGCGTGTAATAAAGGCGCATACTGCGACAGAGAAGTCAATGATTTCGGTTGCTGATAATCATAGGAAAGATATCACCAGCACAAACCAGCTGGCAATCCTTTGCTTAAATAGAAGGTTTTTTTAAAAACAGACAAAACAACAAAAAAATTGAGGCATAGAGGCCAATTGAAATCAAATGTTTGCTGCTTCTGGGTGAAGTGTTCCGCCAAAATTGGCCATAAAGTTTGAGCCGAAAAAGAAAGGAGACACTTTATGGCTGGTAGCATCAAGAGCCCTTGCTGAAAAAGAAGAAGAAAAAGAAAGAGAAGGACCACTGAAAGGATTGGCCACTGCAATAAATTATGATTATAGCACAGATATCTACTTTGTAGTCGACCGTTTCTGGCTAGGCATTGCAATTTTCATTCATAAAACGAAGAAGCAAAAGAAGATATGAAAAACAGGCGCTGGCCTGCTTGCTGCTGATGCTGGTGTCGGCTTTACTCAGCAATATTATTGCCTAGCGCACGGCAAGGCACCAGCACTGGCGTGAAAGGCAAGGCTACCAAATTAAAAGTTTCAGTATGCCCAGTGCTTCCACCATGTCTGGGCGCACAGCACTGGTAATTGGGCAATGGGCACAGCAGAAAAAGCAGAAATGGTCGGTTTTTAGTTGTGATCGTGCATTACCCCTTTTTGTTGCATATTTTAACTGCGACAAAATACTTGGATAATTCAGCAATATTGTGCGGTTATAGAGCTCAGTACAAAGTTCAAGTCATTCAGTGGCATGCAAAAGAAGTATGCAAACTCCAGTTCCATGACAACTAGTTTTGTTTGTCCTGCACGCGTTCTCATTTCCGCTCGATGAGCATTCACTCAAAATAAAGCAGCTGCACTGAAGTTTTTTTAAACAAGCGAGACAATCTCTTCCCTGTTGATGAAAAGAAAAATCACTCTTTGGAATGTTTGTCATTGTTTGTGATGCTCAGGGCTACCCGCTCATGGGTATTCACCATTTAGTGTTTGCCTTCCCAGCCATTAAGATTGCAGTCAACGTGCTTCTTTTATCTAAATGTTCTGATTGTTTTGATCTTTGACTAGGCAGAGGACACAATTAGAGGCAATTACCAGTTCAAATAACACAACAACCACTACTGGTCAAATGAAAAGGAAACAGAATGAGAAAGAAGAGACATGTGTGCCAGTGGAAACATAACAAATGGATTAATTTGAGCTTGCATAGTAATTCTTTGCATTAACTTGTTGATCATTCAAGCTGAAACGGCAAACACTAATGCCCCAGTCAGGAATAGCTCAAAAATCAAACTTAAAAACATTCGATGCATCAAAATTGGCAATAAAATACTGGTAGTGATTCATCTGATTGTTGAAAATTGAGTGGGAATTAGTGGATCAGACAACAAAACAATTTGAGTCAAATTGACATTGACAATGACCGTGATGATGCTTTACAGAGAAAGAAGCGGAAAAAGCATCACATCACAGACAGACAGGCACATCAAAGTGACCGGCAATGTCATACTTGTGAAGTGGCAGTGGAATGCCCGTCGCCGCAGTCAAACTAATCCGGTAATGTTGTCTTCCTTTGCATGCAATCACAGCTTAAATGATGAATTTTAATGAAGCCACATGAGATGATTGATCCGCTCGATAGTGGACCACAGACAGGTGGTCATCTGAGGCAGAGGGCAAAGAGGGAAGCCCAGATAGTGGACTGAGTTTGCTTGTTTGCTTTGTCTGCCTCATCCTCTCTTTCTCTCACTACTGCGGTAAACCAAGGTAAGTTTTGCCAGGCTCGTGGACTTGAACTTGAACACTGGTAAGCATCAATCATTTAGCCAGTTGAGTAGACACTCATATAATCATAATCAATATCATCATCATCATCAAAAAGGGATAAAGTGAGTTCATTCATTTGGTGCAGTTAATTAATTTTAGAGTAATGATCTGATTTGTTTTAAAGTGAACAACAAGAGCCACGGTGACACCAAGCGCAACCTCATTCTGCTGTCGGCTGACCATTAATTTAGTGGCACAGAAAGAGCAGCAGCATCATCAACAGTCCTTATCTGCTCACCTGGCGGCCACATCAGAAATGTCAATAAGACTTAGATCATCTGTCATAAGAGTGGCCGCATCAGTTTGCGAGCAGAGCACGATACCGAGTGAACCAAAACTGCAGATTAAATGGCTGCGTCGAGTGAATTCGGCAAATTCTTTGACTGACAAACACTGGTCCAGATTGGGCTACATGGCAAATTATGATAGCAAGCAATTAATGGTAGCTGGCAACAGCAATGACTAGTTTTTTCTAAACGTCCCCTTCACTTGTTTACCTGTATATTGCTCGGTGGTCTACTCACCTACCTCTCTCCCGCACACTGTGTTGTAATTAATTGGGAAACAAACAGCCATATATAATACTTAGGTGCCTGAACCTGCCTGTCTCACTGACACTGCCAAGGTTTGTCAATTTGCTGAGTGGCCGTGTGTCGCTGTGCCAATGGGCCAGACACACACACACAGTTCAGTGTTTGGTGATGAAACCAATCTGAGCAGTCCCTTAGGTGCCCACATTTCAATGATTAATGACCTTTAAATATTTACACTTGCACTGACGACTGCATCGACGGGGTCGACAGCAGTGCTCTGTGGACAGGACCGAAACTGACCAAAAGTGAGCCATTTTTTCTCCCTGCACTTTTGCAAATCTAGATTTCAGTTAAATCTTTGTTAATTAATTTTTTTCTTAATACTGAAATGATGCTCAATAATAACTGGCAATTGGAGAAATGAAGGCAACAAAGTGGCAAATCGTTTGCGCAAAAAAATGCTATTTAGCTTGCCTTTAATTTAATTAATCATAAAAACAGTTTGAGCAATTTTTATTAGAGGGTTTCAGCAGTGAAAACAGCAGCAAAAGAAGTAGAGCATGAGAGGAGTAAGAAAGAAGGTTTAACTAAGTGAGGTCAACTGAGGGAACGCAGAAGAAGCTTTGCTGTAAAAAGCAGCAAGCGCAATTCCACATGGACAATTGGCTGCATCTACATTGGACAAAACCACTCTAAGAAGGAGAAAAAGCAAGGGAATTTTGCTGATTGTGGCTGAGTGAGGATGATAGGGATCTGCAGTGGAAGGCCACTTGGGGCCAAGCTGGTGGCGCGGCAATTAAAGAACAATAAAAAGAACAAGCCTCACAGAGATAGGAAACAGTAACCCATACTCAGAGCTGCTATGCTTCTCTGTGCACGAATTACTCTAATTGAATTGGCTCCAATTTTACAACCTTAGCTGAACATGTTTTCCGTACAGTGCTGGTGGCAATAGTGGTGAAATGTGCAAAAAATGTGCTCAAATACGCTTTGAGGATGGCACCCCAGACCGCTGGTGAATTTGTGTCCTTTGTCATAGTGCGCTTGTTTCAATTAGCTCTAGATTAGCTCTACAGCTGGCCGTTAAACCAATTGCTCATGCTGATGCTGCTCATGTTGATGTCACTCTGGGCCAACCATCACTTTGCTGCTGTTCTCTCCTGTAGACACTTGCCAGTGCCCTACCACCACCACCGCCTCCATGGCTGAGCAGCGATTCAATCGAAGCTAATCTCAATTTATGACCGCTTTTTTGCCTGGTGGAGGCAGTAATTAAAAAGAGCTCGCACTGCAATGCTCACAGAGAGCTGACAGAGTGACTGATGCCTTAACTTATGTGTGCTAGTCAATTTCATTACTAGAGCAGTACAGCAATGCTGCAGAGACAGGCCAATGGCCAGCGAGAACTGTACTTGCTGCTGCTGCTGCCGCAGGAGACACAGCTCTGGTGAAGAACATTGCGAAAAACATGACAAGTCATCGGGAGACTGTGTGTGTGTGTTTGTTGTGACAGGGCGCTAAAACTGCACCATAAGACACTGATTTATTGTTCGATGAAGTGATATGGCAAGGGGTAAAGGGTAAGAAGAAGGTGGTTGAGATGTGCTAAAGGAAACACGCCAGTGTGACAGGCAATGTGTACATCAACGAAAACGACAACAAAAACAACAACAACAAGTGGTGGCCACAATCAGGAGATTTGATTTGATTAGCCAATTTGGTGACTATTAACATGTGACGTGATTTATTGCTGCCTCATCCAGTGTTTACTACGAGGAATGTCTCTCTTTTTCAGGGCTGTTTTATATCAAATGATGGCTAACGCAGTAGGATTGCACTGTTAACCGGCAAAAAAGCACACCATGGGACCGTTGCCGTCTACATTTCAGTGTTTAAAGCATAGCAACAGCAATTACCAGTGATAAATTTGATCAAACAAAGACATTCAAAATAAAAAAAATTCATATTAAAACTATAGATTAAAATCAAACAGGTGATTGTGAATACATTATGACACACAGTGGCATTAGCTGGAAACGCCGTAGAATTGCCATTGTGCGGTTATAGTGCGTATAAATGTGAGCAATCCTCACCATAGTTCAGAGATAAATTGGCAGAGCGGCTACTGAATTGCCAACTTTGATGGCCACCGAGATGGGGGCACATCATTGAACATACGGCAAGTACACATCCTGTTGCTGGTAGAGAGAATGGAGAGAGGGAAGCTATAAGCTGGGGCAAGGTGTGCTGAAGCAGTGGCACTTTGCCTGCAAGAAACAACAATAAAAAGTCTAATAATAATGGTGGAAGACATGTGCTTCACTCCTTAACCAGTGCACCAGCAGTCCTAATTGCAATTGCCATTAGCGCTGGCAATTGGAATCAATGGTGCCATTATCATAACCTGTCCAAGAGCCGGGCGTAGGCCTCTGTTCAACTGCTTTCGCATATGCTCCAGTGATTCTAAGTTGAAGGAAGAAAAGAGTGGAAGTCTGAAAAACAGAATTGCACTCGTAGGATGCAACTACGTAAAAACTGTTTTAGAAAGCATCGACCAGCAGAAAAAACATTAACAACCGAATTGTCATGAATTTGGGCAAATGGGAAAAAAGGTAATCTGTGAGTTTTTAATTCTCTGCCAGGATATTAATAACTCGACCATTTGTCATTTTAGAGTGGGAAATAGAAAGAGTATTGCGAGCTGTCACAAGTTCACGGCAAAGTGCAAACTCAAGATAAATCAAAAACTCTGACTATGATTAGAGCATTGACTAGAAACCATTCCATTTAAAGCTTAATTTGAAGATGTGTCATTACCGAACGATTGATTCCAGATTGGCACTCAAAGTGCCCAAAGGACAAATAAACAAAGACCTCAATTGAAGAGACTTGGAATAATAATAATTATACCACCGTTGACTGAGCAAAGCTTAAGGCTGCTTGTGCAATAGCTTCTGTCATCCATTATCACCATCAGCCGCAGCACTGGCAGCACCTTTAGACAGGTGAGCGCCACTCACTGGCAGTGCAAGTCCTCCCATTGCACTGGTCGACGCAAGATGGCAGCTTGAAGGTGATAAATGATTCCATTTCACAGTGAACATTGTCTCGTAGCTCGGAGGTAGAGGAGAAGTGAGTACCTCCACAGGTAGATCCGGATCAGTGTCATTGCCTACCTGAATGCCTGACTGCCTGAATACACTGAATAGTTCTCAATGAGCGAGAAAGAGAGTGGCAGACGGTCTTTGCACTCTTCAGCACTTGCATCATCGGCGCCATTAGGGGAACAATTTCGTAGACCTGTCTAATATCATTAGTAATATGCGATAATAAATGACCGATTTGTGATTGCGGTGACTAACCGAAATAAAAAAGTTAAGAAAAACTATGCTATAAAAACAGCAAGTTGGGTTTGAGGGAGCGGAATCAACCTCGTTCCCAGCCCAGCCGCAATCAGGGTCGAACGAATTCGGTGCACTTCAGCCATCGTTTCATTGTGCTCACAAGTGGTCAGCGTTATTTGTTGTTTGAAAACACAAAGCGAGTACTGTCTTCAGAGAAGTAGAGCGCCAAAAGTGATGCTTTCCCTCTGAAGTGGCACCTCTGTCGAGTGGTGCGCAGTGAAAGCAAATATTTCCAAACGCTTCAGTCGTCCTGCTTCTGTCGTTGCTGCTGTGAAATAATCAATCGTCTGTTGATGGGGCATTTGCATAGACCACAGACTACAACGAACGCTGCTGTTGAGAAAGTCAGTGATGAGTGAAGGCGAGAGATGTCATCGGGCACAGGGAGAGAGAGCCGGGCACACAATGTACTCCATCATAATCGATCACCAAAGCGTCTCTCTTTTCTCCTCTACCTCGTGTCTTCCTTTACCTTGACATTGGCAGACAGTGCCCACCCCCTGCTTTTTGCTTCTTGCTGGACCCTCTCTTCATCTTCTCAAGTGCAGCTTCACTAGCACTATCTCGAGCAGCGATCATCTTCATTTGCAAAGCAATTGACATTATGGAGCACCTTTGGTGGAGCAGGAAGGCAACAGCAGCAGCAGCAGCTCATCTCCACTATTTTGGACCATTCCATGCAGCTCAGTGCGCACTATTCTACTTCCGTCCTAGAACACACACACTGTGCTTCTTTCCCATGAGTATTTGCATCACGCAGTGCACCCAGCATAGAGAAAGTGCTAAAGAAATCCATTGAAGCGCAAAAAGTAGAGATGATAAGAGAGGAAAGAGAGGGCACCAGAGAGAGAAGGCACTGTGGCACCGAATGCCGCAAGCCACTGCGAAGACTGGTCCATGTTCGCCTTGGAATGCAGTAGTAGAGCATCACATTGCAGCCACTGCCGCTGATTTGCACGGGTGACGGGCACCAAAGATGCTACCACTGAATTGCTGCAGTCACCCACTGTCATTAGCCATCTTTGGCCAATTGAGATGGCGCGATGATGCTCATTGCTATTTATATTTCCTCTCAACCACCGTCATCTGGGCGTCATCAGCGAGGGGTGCAGAAGACCCCGCACACTGCAGAGGACTTCCACCACTCAACCACCACAACTACCACTCATCTCCTCAAGGTATTGGCCGCAACTCTCCAGTGGCCCCTTCTCTTCCCTTCCCGGCAATGGCCAATAACAACAACAAGCTCTATTTTGCCTTTCACTTCTCTTCACACCACACCAGAACAGTGGCAACGACAACCTACGACAAGTTCACACCAAGCACACTACGGCAGCAATTAGTCAAATCGATTGGGCTTTGTTCAACTTTTGTTTAGTAGGGCTAAAATAAGAACTTCGATGGCAGTGTGGGCACTTACCCACAACCCTACCATCATCATCACCAGTGTAGGTAACAATCAAAAACTGGTAAAATATTGCAAGGAATAACAGAAGAAGAAGAAGAGAAAGGTGGTGACTCCTATGTACAATGAGGGGTAACAATTGCATTCGGCGGGTTCACTGGGCAAATTGTTTTGTGTGTGTGTGTTTGGGGACACAACCTTAGGTTTGAGGAGCACATGACAGTGTGTGTGTGTGTTCTGTGTGATAACAGCAGTGATGGTGGCACAGGCACAATGCTTAGCGCAGTGCAAGTCTGAAACTGGAGAAGAGACAGGCGCTTGCAGAAGGAAAAACAGGGAAAAAACAAGTGTAATGAAAAAATGGACAGTTAAAGATAAGGTGACAGGTGAGCAGCTGAGGTGTAATTAGTGTATGTAGTGTTTAAGTAGAAACTAAACGATGCTGGAAGACATGAGGAGTTGAACGTGTGCGACACACCGAGAGGAGTGTGCCTTTTGCCTCTCTCTGCTGATTGACGCCATGACTAGGTCGCTTTGGACTGAAGAATGCCAAACCGAAGGCGCATCTGCTCGTAGAAGACAAACACCAGGACGGTGTGCGGAATGAGACGAATCAGCGCCGGCTCAAACCCCTTGAAGTAGCCCATCACGCCAAAGGAGCGGTAGACGTCTCCACAGGCCTCTTTAATGCTCTGTCGTCCCTCTCCACTGGCGCACATCATCCGCGACTTCATCACATCCAGCGGCTGCGTGAGCGCAGTGCAGACGACACTCGTAAAGAGGCTCGAGACGACGTGCGTCCTCACCTGATCGCCCGGCATGCTGAGGTACCGCACTGCGATGTGCTTGAACTGGTCGTACATGGCCAGCTGACCGATGGACACCAGAACGGCTCTTGAGATGGCCATGGAGGAGCCCTGGAAGAGGGCGCCGACGCCCTCATTCTTGATGATCAGGTACAGCCCTCGAAAGACATTACCGTAGTTGCGCTTCAGATCGGTGGGCAGTTTGATGTCATTCTGCATTCTGGTGTTAGTCAAGTCTGCTGGCACTCCGACCAGACCACCTGCAGCGCCAGAGGCGGCGGCCAGGACGATGCGAGTGTGTAGCGGTAGAAGGGTTTCATTGCCAGCGCCTATTTTTTGCTTCGCCACTTCGTAGATGGCAAAGCGCGTTGTCGAGTAGGTGAGCTGGCGTAAAATAGAGGCAGACAGACCGTTGTAGAGCGCCAAGAATCCGTTGGTTTTGATGACGCGCACCGTAGAGGCAAACAGACTTTGAGAGCCGCCCGGCAGTTGACCAGAAGTTTGATAGTAGACCTTCATAGTGTCGATGGGATGTGTAAAGCACACGGCTAAGGCAGAGGAGACGCCCCCAAAGTACCATCGGGGCACACGAGCATCCTTACTTGAAACACTGGTGAGCTGTTCTTTCAGTTCTGTTGTACGAGTAGATGAAGACATTTAGAGCATGAATCAACTGTGACATGAAACTTTCGCTGTACGGAAGAGCAGAAGACAATGTCGAAAAAGTTCAAAGTTACAGTTCGAATTAATTTGGGTTAAAGCAGGGTTAAGGCAAATTTTAGAACTTTTGACACACGTTTGGGTTAAAACTGCGGAAGCTAGGAACACTACAACACAAAACGGTACTTACTTTTGCGAATAAAAACATTGGTTAGAGTGTTTCGAGATTGGCTGATATCCATTTTGCCCATTTTGCTTCGTTGCGAAGGTGTACAATCGGCAATGTACAAACAGTGGAAAAATGTACAAAAATGAGAATTGGCTGTTGCGGCTAATTAGCAGTGTACGTCAGCTGGTTGGTGCGGGTGACGGGAGACTAATGGATGATCAGTTGAGCACGTCGATGGGGTTTTGAGGTTGCAATAAGGCAATCGAGCTGATTATCACCAGTAAAAATCGGCAGTTTTACAGCCAAGCAGACGCCGTGCTAGACAGTGAGGCGTCTTATGATCGTCATCTTGTAGTGGCTGAGAATGCGGTGGCCAACGATGATAGAGTAGTAGTTGCCCAGTTGAACATGGGGATTGGACCAGTCAAGTTATTGGAAAGTAACCAAAATCAAAGTGTAGTAATGCAGTAATCGTTTGATATCTAATCTGGGCGAAAGGCTGATTTCTGTGTGTTGGCAGGACGTTTCGGCGTTGGATGGCACTCCTCTCTGGAGTCGTCGCTACTTGATAAGGACACCAGAGATCATATCGGCGGTGAAGGTCTTCGGATGGTGGGCAATGATGCAAGCCAGAGAGCACGTGATCACGCGGATGCGGCCAGCTGCTGAGCGATGCTGACCAGCCGGGCTCCGATGTAAACACTGCAGGCTGCAGCAGCGGTCCCTGCGCAGAAGACGTACCGGCGGTGCAGTGCAGGCGCTGTATTTCAGTGCAGCACTTTCAACCAAAAGCGATTGCACCAGACTCTTCAAAGTTCGCGTGCCCTCGTTTCAGTCTCATCTGTCGAAGTCTCTCTATCGTCTCCGTAGTCACGTAACTGAAGAAGTGGGGCGGGCGAAGAATTCTTGGCAGAGTAGTAGTTGAGGTGTGGTTGTGCCTGTGTGTGTTTGTGTACTGTACTGTACTGAAACCAGCACTCAATCGGTGCACCACTACAGCACCTACCAAATCTCACCCATTCCGCCAAAAAGCAGAAAGTGTATGTGCATCTGTCTATTGCCCATTCTCTTGGCACATGGCACATTTCAAAAAAGTGCTTCTTTGTCACCCTTGGCAAGTTATCTGGCCTCCGAGTAGAGCGAGATAAAGATGTGTGTTTGTGACCTGGCACTTTGCAGTACCACTGTCAGCAAAGTGCTGATACGCACTGATAGCCCACTGATAAGATTAGCCAGTAGCCTTCTGCTGAAGAGGCCAATCGGTCGCCTTGATTACACTTGCTTCCATTAGAAAGGGGTCGGTTGACGCCGGTTCGACGTCGACGGTGCTTCACTTTACAATGTACGAGTGATGCACCAAGATGTGACCGCCATCAGCGACAACGAAGAAGAAGCCATTGTCTTATCTGCAAACACTGAATTTGTCCAGAGCTCTGTATCAGTGTAACCGTCAAGTTTCCACAACCTTTGAGTGAACAACAACAAAAAAAGTTCAAACTTTCCAAACAAAGTAGCAGCAGCTGACGGCGTGGTGCTTCTAAAAATAGTGTACAGCAAAAGTGTACGACAAAAAAAAGTAGCAGCAGAATGCTTGACAATTGGCGACAACTGTCAACTGTGCGACAGAATTCTGTTCGGCACTCTCGGAACGCCATGCCAGACACAATCGGACATTGCTTTGGTGACACGCTGCTGTACGCTGCTGCTGCGCTAATCTGGCATGGCCAGCGGTTATGAGCAAAAACGAGGAAAGATGATCGATTCGAGCTCGACGTGAACGTGGTTGTAAATGTGCTCTTGCGGAAGAGCAGAATGTGTGGTGATAGCAATTGTCTTTGCTACTACTGTCCACTTTGCTGACCGGTGGAGGTGGTAGTGGTGGTGGGCTACAATCGATTCCAGGCGAGTGGCCAGCAGTGCTTATTAATATACAAAAGGCGAATAGCCACCTAATTGAGAGAGTTCGCTTGAGGTGCTCTCTCCCTTCCTCAGTGTGCTCAGAAACCGGCCGAAGGTTCACTGTGTCCACGATGATAAGACTAAGATGGCTTAGGCGGTTTACTGCACACACACACTTTTGGGTTTCACTGTTGCTGCTGTCCAAATAATAATTCGATTGCCTCCAATTTGCACTGCTGAACAGGGGGGGGGGGGTGAAGGACATTAGAGTGCGAGTCAAGCGGACGATCCAGAGCCAGAGTGTGGCTGCCATAAATTGGCAAAGAGAGGCGATGAGAACACTTGGCGATTATCATCACCCGGTGCTGTGTGCTGTCCATATCACCGTCCCCGGTACCCCCAAATGGTAATCCTCTTGAGCGAGAATTCTGCAAAGGGCTCCGCCACATAGCGAATAGCTGATAGCAGGCACGTCCAGGCACTCTTCTTGTGGTTTTTCCATTGTCTCATATGTAATGGGAATGAATTAGCAGCCATGGCGCTGCACTTGCGGTCAAACACACCGCTTTGTCCACACCAACTCGGTCCAACGTGGACCACTGCCATCACTATCAAAGCGGTGTGTATTTTTACCGCTCTAGCCAACAGCACTGGAGCCCCCCCCCAACTTTTAGCAAAGTTGTAGCAGTTGTAGGGGGAGATTAGAGCAATATGGAAATGTTGGCATTCTTTAGCCTGAACAGCGGCCTGTGTGCTGCTGTTTGGCAGTAAAGTTTCCATTCGCCGGTCCACGGCGTTCTCGCTCGCTCCCTTATCGCACAAATTCACGTGTTCTCTTTCCCAGGCGTAATGTTAATTGCAGCCGGCGTGACTGCTGGCTCTGCTGCACACACTTCTACTTCCTCTTCGCTTCACTTGTCGGACATTGCTGTACCACCGCCGCCACCATTGCTGCAAGTTCCACCGGCAGCAGCAACAGCAACAGCAACACACACACTATCCGATTAGACCAGCAATAACACTGCAGTAGTACTTTTCTCTGCATCTGCTTTTAATTAGCTGATGCTAATTAGTGGACCGTACAGCAATTGGAGTTGTGCCTGGAGAAAGAAGGGGAAAAGGAGTTGAATGAAATAGTCGCCCGCTTTGGATCATCTCCTGCCTGATCACCGCTTATTTTTTGTTATTTAAAGTGCAAAGAGGGGCGCAATAGCAAGCCAAGTGAAGCTTGCAAGAAAGCAAAAACTGCTGGTGGCCAACTCATCGCCACACAGTGATGCTTCCACTCAGCAGAGAGGCGAGCCCAATTAAAATAAAAGAATAACACATTTCAGAAGACGGCAGCTTGAGACTAACAGGACTGAACTGAGAACTCGTCGCAGTATTTTTCTGGTTTATAGCTAAAAGCAGGCCGAAATGATGCTCTTCAGCGACCTTTTACTTTTTTTTCCCGTTTGGATTAGCAAAAGTGCGTAGCTACGCATCACTCAATGGATTGGGCGATGAGCATGCATTCTGCCCCCAGGCGACTACACCATTTCGCATCTCCCTTTCTCCCTAGTCCGATTGACGCGTCCGGGCGTGCTAGGATGCGGACACCGTCGCCGGCACAGAGGATGCTGGCCACTTTGTTTAGAATGCTCTTTTCCCTCTCTCTTCTCATGTTTTCTGGTGTTATTCTTGCAGAGTGGCTGAGAATGCTGACAGTAGCTGGCAGATGCTGCTGCTGTCTCAAACATGGTGCAAGCACTCGCTGATAGCCGATGGCGTTTATAAATTTTTAATGTCAAAATAACAAAACAATGTTAGTGTGATGAAGCGGCAGTGAAACAGTGCTGACACCAGTAATGGCATAATTAATTACCAAACACCCAGACATAGACAGTAGTAGTAGACTCGACAGCTGTGAATCGATTCACTGCTACTGTTTGGTCATGGTTGTGACAACAAAAACACCAAAAAAGACATTATCACTAGACAACGATGGACAAGACGATATTGACTATATTATCAAGGCAATTTTATTCTCTGTTAAAGTGTCGTAAAATGGTTGGTGAACGACAGTGCAGAGGGGGGGGGGAATAGTTTAAAGCAAATAAACTACATTTCCGCTAAATTGACCACCACCTAGTTGTTGTTTACTGCTAACGATAAAACCCGGATACGCTCTGTTCCACTAAAATTAGTCCTTGGCTCAACGGGTAGGTTCAAATCAATTGCCGTGTAATTAGAATTTATAAATACTAAAGGTTCCCGAATGGCAGAGACATCAATCGTGTAACTGGTACAAAAAAGTATAAAAATAAACTATTCCACTTTCACCTAAAGGTAGCAAAGGTTTGGGTGTTTTATGTGTTGTTGTTGTTTCCAGTGAAAGTGAACTGGGAAAGGCAGCGATGTTCACCGGTAGAAAGTGCTACTGAAAGTAGCCATGTGCGTGTCTGGGTGCCTCTACTTAGAAAATGAGCCCGCAGTAAAGTTAACTCAAATCCCCTCTGAATTGCGAGCAGAAGATGATGATGCAAATGCAGTGCTAGTAAATGGAATCCATAACGGTGGCAGCTTACAGAGCGCTCAACTGGCTCAGTGATCCTGGTCAGCCAGCGTCTGGACGGAGTGCTGCTGTTTAGAGTGAAGTAAGTTTGCCAAAAACTTAGTATTATAAAAATACAGTGTACACACATTTCCTTTGCAGCACAACTTTTCAACATTTTGCTTAGAAGTTTAGGATTACATTTTAGAGTTACAAATTAGTGGAAAAACACTAGCAAACTTGGCAGCACACAAAATCCCCTAAGTGCAGAAAAGTCAACCGAGAGTACTTTGCTGTTCAGAATATTTTGCCGTCATGAAAAGAAGTGAAGTGAAGTGAAGGGAGTATGGACGGCCAATTTTGCATGCAAATAGTGCCTGGTGCCGCTTGTTGACAAGCGGTTCCATTAATGTCGATTAATTCGCTCACAACAGCAGCAGTCAATTAGCATCGTAATGAAGGCACACACTGTTCACTCATTCATCAGGGAAGGTTAAATAGGCGCTACACTGACGGAATTCTTGATGGAATCAATAGAAGGTGATTAGCTGGGGATGGTGGTGCTGCTGATGGTACTGGCAAGTTTGCAAAGTCAAACAAACTTTGTTTTTTGCCAAGCTCATCATTTCTGACAGAGATTGAGCAAGGAAGTGCAAAACAATGGTGTTCGAGTGATGTAATCGAGGATGACAAGGCCAAGAATGGCTTTCATTAATTGACACACTGTCGCCAAACACAGTTTCTGAGGAGGAAAGTACCAATGTTTGTGATTACCAATTATAATCACCATCTCGCAATGCAGAGTGACAGTTTAATTTAAATTCTCATTAGTTTGCTCAATTGTTATTATTCAAAATACTTTGAAATAAAACCAAAGCAAACAATAGGCAGCAAAACTGACCAGCGCCTTTTTCCATTAGTGTTGAAATTTTATTTTTCTTGTGAATGCCATTACGTTATCTTAAAGAATTGATAAGCAAATTTTTCAATTTTAATTACAATGTCCTTATTGGACCAGCCAAAGCACACTTGACTGACCAAAACCGAATTAAATCAAATTCTGCAGCAAAAATCGAGAATCGCAGTGCGCTTGGCTGGTGCAAACCAATCGATGCAGTGTCAACCTGTGATTTATTGACGCGCCACTCAGGGCACACTCACCGCCTAGTGATGCACCAATTAAGATTACACTCCAATTTGGGCATTCATTTGGGTCTCTCATTAAGCTAAAATGTGACCGTCGCCGGTCAGAGACAGTAGACAGTAGAGTTGACTACTTCAAGCTTGTGCCTCTTCTGCTGAGTGGGCAGCAGCAGCAGCCGCATCAATAGATGATGCTGATGATATTTGTAGATGAGAGCGCCGCTGCTACTGCCACCCAAGTGGAGTGCTCGCGCCAGTTCTGTTGATTGCTTTGCAATAGCCATTAAAGTAGATTCCAGCACTGCCAGCAGAGCAGAGCCTACCACTACCACTGCTCTACTTTGCATTAGCTGACACTTATTAGCGTAATTTGAATTGGACTCCAAATTGGCTGGCAAACTGAGCAAATAATTCTCGTCTTCTTTTCTGTCGTCGTCGTTCTCATTCTCATTACAATCAGCCACTGACGACCTTCCTTCCTTCTTTACATACAATTAGCTGAGGGCGCTGCACCAGAGCACTGGGTGCCGAATGCTCACATCTCAGGATGCGCCTTTCTTTTATTGAGCTCATTAATAGCCAAAAGTAGTAGTAGTATCAGAGTGCACAGGCTTTGTCTCTCTCTCTCTCTCTAATGCTGCTTTTCCTTATTTATGGCTGCAGATTCCTGCAGAACTAGTCAACTGCGGACATTAGTGGTCAGTAGACGACAGTCTTGCTGTTTGGATGTGTGTAATGGTCGCATATCGCGCAATGAAGTAATCATTGCAATCGGCACTGTCTCCACTTGCCTGTCTTCTTCCTCTCTTCCTTCAAGTTCCAGTGAAGCATCGTAATGCGTTCTGACAGTCTGCAAACATGGCGCCCGCAGTCTCTGTCGCCACTCGCCTCAATGATACCGTCCAGTGGACAGAACAGACACCAGTGACATCAGCACCGAGCAGCAGAGCAGTGGCTTTCATGCACCCACATGTCTGTGCTAATTACGATTAATCTCAATTAATCTGGTCAGTGTTTGCAGGCAGACGGTGCGCAAAAGAGTGTGTGGTGTGCTTAGACAAAAATTTGCCAGTGACATTTCTCTTAATGAGACGGTATTTGTCTTGGTTAGCGGTGCACTGATGCACCGTTGGGGCCGTGCAGTGATGCTCTCTGGCGCCAGTGCTGCAGCGGCCATCTTGATGCTCTCTGCATTGGCTAATTGCTCATTTGAATCACTCTGGACCACAGTGAGAGTGGAAATGCCACAAAACCGCAGAACTTTCAAATTCAAGTCCCACTCAAGCAGAAGGAGAAAACTAAAGGCAATTCGCGAGATGAGCCCTTCTTGAGTGGGGCCGGTCTGCCACAAACTGCGCACTTTTAATTAAACGAAATCGCTCACAAAGCCCACAGTTGAGTGCACTGATGTTTGGCAGCCAGCAAAGCCAGTCCAAACCTGGACAAACGTTGCAGTCATTGGGAGTAAATCCACGCCATAAATCGAGGAGATCGCCAGCAGCATCAAAGGAGGGAGAAGCAGCATTGGAAGTCTGCTTCCAAGTCAGTCAGTCAGTCAGTTTCATACTCCATTTACGTTGACATTTGCTCACTAATGTGCTGCTGCTGTTGCCTTAGCATGCAGACTTTGGGAGACGAGAGACCTATTGTGCACAGGCACACACACACATCTATTAGGCAGATTGCTCACTTTAAATTGGGCATTAGAATTAATAACATTCACATAACAATAACCATATGAATTATATCGAAAGACGACGATCAAGGGAGTCGATGGCTGCCTGCCTCACTGACTGACGGAGTGGGTGAGGGATGTTGGGAGGAAAAAAACAGAGCTCAAAAGTGATAGTAAAAGTTGAGATGGAGAGTAGGAGAAGGAGAGAGATTGATAGAGGGAACACTTTAGAGTGACTACTAGGGCACCGTTGATGCGCCATTCGATTGAGGGAAAGCATCACGACCAAGCACTACACACAAACGACTCAATGAGCCAGAGGAGAATCTGCGACGCTGGACCGAGGGCAATCTGGCAACTTAGAGTACTGAGAAGCACTGTGTACGCCAGTGTACCGCAGTCATAGCCGACGCTTTACGCTTCAATGTGCAGCAAATGGTGGAGACAAATTGAGCAAGAGAAAGTGTTCCAAGTCGGCAGTAATATTTTGAGTTGACAGTGCAAAACTGTAAAATAGAAAAGGAAAAAAGTGCATCAAACATAGCTGCGCATTAGAAAAACATTGTGCTCGTTTAGAAGCCAGTCCGAGCTTACTGACCCCACTGTCCAAGTTCAATAGAATTGTCAATAAACAAACACTGAAAAATCAGCCCAATGGAAGTGAACAATCAATCATCGAAATGAACATCGGCAGCCATTACAATGGAGCAATATGGCAGTAGTCGTCGAACGATTTGTTGACCAGTGTCCGGTGTCTGTGTCCTGTTTGGCCAGCCCAGCCATTTGGTAGAAAGGCGCTGGTAATAAATTAAGATAGCACATCACTGGAACATCAGTGGTACATAGGCACACTGCGGCAATCAGCAGTTCTGGAATGTCCAATTCTTTCAGTCATTTGGATTGTGTGTGTGTATTTGAAGATGTTCACAAACATCAAATTCCGCGATTCTGTACCACTGACTGACTCGGTGCCATCTTCGAGCTCCTTTCCTTTTGAGCGGCGCCATTTATTGTCAATATCAAAAACTCCGTTTGTCTTTGTGTATTCTTAAAGGCAAATCAAAGGACGCCAAGACTGGGCGTAGATAATGACAATTAATGGGTCTAATAATAATTGAATTATAAAGTGAACAAGTGAAGCAGGCAACAGCCGCCTCGATGCACGGTGGTGCACACAGCACTGCGAATAATTCCACAGTAATAAGGGCGAACATTTCCCTTTTTCTACATTGTCAACAGTCCTTGTATTATTAATTATTGAGTTTTTCCTCATTTTAGCGCAATGACAATGGATCGCTCGGTTGCATTCAACAAGAGAAATTATTTGTGCGCCGCAAAGAATGTCGGTCTGCGAGGACGCAGTCCCAAGACAACATTTGCTTGGTTAGTTTGTCGGTAGTAGTTCTTTTTCTTCTTCTCTGTGTGACTACTTGCTCCACCAAACTGTCCACCAACATCGCAGAACGCATCACCACTTGCAGACAATATAAAAAGCAGTGCAGCACTGAGCAGCGATAAAGGCCAACTATTAGTCCTTGCAATCAGTCATCCTCTTTCCTCTGCTGGTGTTTGAACGGAGATAGCGCCGACCGTGGGCGCCACTGAACAGTGAGCAGAACTCACAGTGATGAAGGAATTCGCGGATTGCTTTGCAATTGCAGATTTGAGACGGCACAGTGCACAAAGACAACACTGAGAAATGCAAACAAATGCCAATGACATAATCGGATAGTTGTTCTGCTCGAACAGGGCAATACTACTCTGCTCTACCAGTGGGCATAATTAATAATTGACTGGCTCATGATAAGCCAACTGACTTGAGTTGAAGCAAAAAACACGCAAAATGCGCTGTGCTGCAAGTTTGTATGGCCTTTGAGCTAGAGTGAAGCAACATCATTGCTTGTCTCTGAAGAATCAGCATATGTGATGTCAAAAGTCCTTTTTTCAGTATTCGAGTGGCTAAAAGTAGAGGAAATGGTAAAAGCATAATAGCAAATGAGTTTGGCGTTGTCGTTTTTACTCTAAAACACAAAGGAGCTGCAACATGGGCGACGGTGGTGGTAGTGGTGGTGGTTGCACCTACAGAGAAAGGTGACCTAGCCATCAAAATGACACACACACAGTCAGTCAGTCAAACAAACAGACAAACCGACAGACAGACACTGAGAGACAAGTCACGAGTCAATCAACGCGTGCACTGCTGAATATGTCTCAATGGAGCGGACAACAATTGACAGGGAGTTATGCAAAGAAACGAAAGAAAGTAAGAAAGCATCGAAGCAGTCAAGCTCGATCAACCCACACACGTCGCCCGTTTGCTCTCTTTTTTTCTCCAGCCAAAAAACACCGTTTAAATTCTCAACTTTGTGCCGCAAAATTGCCAGGCAGCATCGATCCAACGCCACAGCCAAACGTGTGTGCTTTATTATTAAAAGCTAAAAGTGCAAAAGCTCTTCATTCTACTGCATCAAAAGATGGGAGATACAAAGGAGCACGAGAAGGCAAATGATGCGTTTCTGTCAGCTTGTGATTAGACACTGAGCTGTGCCCACTGTGCGACACTTGTGACAATTGCGCCTCTTTGGCCCTTGTGACAATCCGAGTTTGCCATGTGGCCAGTGCCGGCAGGCAGAGAGCACATCAGTTGAAGTGCACACACACTGTCACTTCTGTTGTCTGTCAACTGCTGATGGAAGGCGAAGGAGAGGAAGGTGCCAGTTTTGTGAGTGGCAGTGTTAGTCGATTAAATTTAAATTCATCATTCGCTTCATTTCGTCACCCTCGCGCAGACAAAAGTCGACAGATTGGCACAATTCAAATGGCAAATGGCAAACTCGGCGTCTGCACGTGTTACTTTGGCTGGCATTGTTGTTGCCATAGAGTCGGCAACTCTGCTTCTCGACTGGTAACATTCCTCGGCTCCAACCAAAGAATATCATCATCTCCTGTTACCTCTCGAGTCTCTGTTGCCCTTGGCATTGCCGCCGATGACACGCGAGTTGTTCACGCCGACAAACAGCAGTGATGATGAACCAGCAGCATCAGCAGAAAAAAAACTGCTGCAGCACTTGTGACCTTTGACACGGCGGAAAACAATGAATAGTCGACAGTGTGAAGTAGTAGTAGTGATGCCAAGCAGGCGTTAATTGAATGAAGAGACGAGCAGATCGGCGAAAGATCGTGTCATTCGGACGCTAAGAGGATTACTGATCGCGCCCGTGTGCACCAATGCTCATTCTTTTGGCCCTTGCAATGTGATGCCTGTGTTGTGGTGTGACTGCCCGCGTGTGTACGGTGCTGTGCACGGACTAGCGCGGATAAAGCAAGCAAGCTAGCTAAACTGGCGTGCGCGAGATATTATTAGAATGCCAAATTATGATGTCGACGATGTGAGGCAGACACATAAGGCGAGATAATGCTCTTAACAACGGAGCTGAGGAGAGGGAGGAGAGAATCATCAGAGTCTGATGGCCAACAACACTGGCCAGGAAAAATTCAATTAACTCGAAACTAACATGGAGAGCATGAGAATTAGAAAAAGCATGATATATGCTGCACATCGGTAAGACACTCAGACAATTGAAAAAATTTAATTAAGTGCATGTTCAATGTTGAAATGAAGTTGAATATGTAAACTAGCAAGTCAGAGAATAACAGGCTTCATTTAGCATAATTAATTAGTAATGAGAGCATTGGAAAAAGACTTAAGTTGTGCACCAGTTGTGCACTTGGATTCTTCTTGATCTTTTTGTGCTTTCAAGGAAAAAACTCAAAAGGAAAATATTTGAATAAGTAATCCAATTTAATCTCACAGCTTGTCGCTTTTTTTATTGTCAGAAATATGGCTGCCTCACTGTTTGATATCAGCATTGTCAATGGCACAATAGGAACAAGTTATTTTCCCAATGTCAAACACAGTAACATCTTCAGACTTATATCTTTAACTTAGTGCCACTCATCGGGGTACAATTTTGAGTTTAAAAAATTATTGAGTTTTGTTTGCATACAGTTATGTGCTTATCTCAAAATTTGTAGTGAATTCAAATTAAACTGAGAACTATTCAGTTACTACACCGCCAAATAGTCAGTGAAGTAGTTTAATTAGGACAATAAATAACGCCAATCAAATCAAACGTCAGACTGTATTTTTGTTTGAGAGTAATTATTGCCACTATTAACCAGCGCCTGAAAAACGTGAGAGTGGGTAACCCGGTAGCAATGAGCAATTATTGAAGCAAACAATAATAGTATAATTGAAGATCAAGGTGGGCGGCAAGTTGATTTGATTGCTTTACTGAAAAGATCAAAGAAAAAAAGATGCTTTGTCTGGATATGATGTGGTCAGCATTGCATTTGTATTGTAGCAGTCAATTGTACAGTACAGACACAGACGCGCACACACACCGGACAGCAGATAATTTGGAAAGATTAGGCGACTCGACGTGCTAGCGAAAACCACCGTTGATGTTTGGTGGTTGGCAGTAGCGTAGAACCAAGCCAAGACAAAGCGAGCTGCCATTGGGGCAATTGTTTATCAAGGCATCTAGGCCAATTGTGTTCGGCAACGGCAAGGGACAGCTTAAGAGCCGATTACGCACACACACAGTCAGACACACCTGCAAGAAGGCGTCTATTGGACCAGGGCCAGACACAACTGGTTGCCACGCTGCTGAACAGACCAACTTTGTTTGTTGGTTGTCTTCTTGTTGTTGATGCTACCGAGCTAGTTGGTCAATTAATCATCAAAGACCATTGTTTAGGAGACATGAAGCGGCGAACATTTGCATTGGAAAGGTGCTTCTGAGTAAGCTAGCATTGAACCTGCTGTTTCCCGGACCGACCAAGACAAATTGCCTTCTAAATTGCCCCACACTCATCAGTACATGCATCAAACAACAAAAACGTTGAAAAGTCGTCAATTAGTTTGTTTTCCAAGTATTTGGTGTAGTTGCACCAGGGTTGACACATGTTGCGCAAAGTCAATTATTCTTTGTTTGATCGGATTTTTTACTTTTTTGCCTAATTAGTTTCAATTACAAAATTCAAACACAATTTGAAATTTAATAGAAAAAGTGGTTGCATCAATTAGCAAAATCTAGAAAAGGATACTGACCAATTAAAAAACATTAAAAAAACCATAGGAAAACCTTTAAGACCAAAAACTAGAATCAAGGGCCAAAACCAAGAAATGATATAGCTTCGGTGAAACAAGGTATGCTGGCGTGCATCACTCATAATTATGTGACAAGTGTGCAATGGCCAACGGATAAAACAACAGTCGGAGAAGGCAGTAAGGGTAGTTGCATGGGGCTGTTAAGTTAACACAGATTTGGGGGGGAAAGCGACTGGCAAATGTGCGATGCAATCACTTACTGAGACCTTGGTATCGATGCCGGCAATTAATATTTATATTTGTTTGGCACACGAAGATGTTCCATGGGCACCAACGTTGAACACCACAGAAAGTTAGTGAAACAGGGCAAAAAACAACAACAAGAAATAGAGTTGGCAGTAGCTGATTAATCGTGAGAAGGTGCAGACGCGATCAATGAGCCAATTCACAGCAAAACAATGCTCAGGTCAAAGGTGAGAGTGGATAACCAGCAAACAGAGGGAAAAACATCTTGAATTTGCAAAGAAATACAATAAATCAAGTGTGTCTGAGCTCAGTAATGAAAGTGATTGTGCAACAGGGTACAGTAGTGTCTTTTTGGCACAGTGAATGGATTGATTAATTGAATGCCTGGTGACATACTAGATCTGCTTTGCTCTTTGCCATTGTTTTGATTAACTCAACCAATTTTAGGGTAGAATTAAATTAAATTAAAAGTCTAAAGCATGCAAGTGGCGGCTTAGTAGTAACCGAGAAGGATGGCGGCCGATAAGAAGCAGCAGCAGCAGCCAAACAGTGGCCAGAAATAGCATAGTTTAAACTGAAGCCTTTGGTTATTGGCAGTGTGCGGCTGGTGATTAATGGCTTTATGAATAATTTATTGGTCACACTGAGAATGTTCACTGTGGACTCTCCTGTTTGGAGCAGCAGCAGCAGCAGCAGCAGCAGCAGAGGCAGCACCAGAATCGATGCCTGTCAATATTATTTATTGCAACATTTTAATATAAACTGCAACCAAATTAATGCCAAGGCAGCAAAACTGGCTGTGCCAATCATTAGGGCCCCAGCAACAGCAGCGGCCTGTGCTGCCTCTGACTTTGGCCACCACAGCCAACAAGCCACCAATGCTGCCATTGCGCCACACACTGACTGACAGACAGACAGCTCGAGTCCGGGCAACAACTGCTCACAACTGCCGTAGCTGTAGTGTGCTAATCAAAGCATTGTGTAGAAGTCTATTAATTTCCAATTGGAACACAGAAGCGCAACACACACATACACGCATACAGTCTCTGGTGTTGTGACGTCGGGTTCCAGTGTCAGTTGAAGTGAGCACCAGCAGCAGCAGCTCAGTTGGCATTGGTGATTTATTGTAGCACCCACCAGTTAATTGACTGAACGTTTCCGCCTGCAGGTAAACAGAGGGGATGAGAGAAAAGGGAGAGAAGAAGTGCGCCACACAGAGGATGGCAAGGCCAGACCTTATCGCGCGAGGTCATCTGATACGGTTGTGGTAACGGGCTCAGACGGTCGGGCACTAGATTGGACGCCATCTGGCAGTCAGTGGACCAGGGTTAGGGTAGTCACTCAGTTGAAACTGCAGATATTACAGATTGCAACTTGATAGCGCAGTCTGTGAGATGGATACTCTTTGAACGAAATATGTGTAATCCGAATGGCCACACAATTTCCACAAACCTTGCCAAACCCATTTACCACAAACTGGCAAAATAAATGGTGGTCATATTGAAATTAGAATGGACACATTTTGAGTGCTGAAGAAAAGAGGCTACGGCTGATTCTGTTGCTGTTGCCTTTTTAGTTGATCAAAATTTTTCGATTTGCAAGTTTTGCTGCTGTCGATAAACAAACAGACGATAGAAGCAAAACAAGTGCATAGAGAACAAAGGCAAATATTTGGCGGTTTGCGGCTCTGTAAAGAATAAAAGGAAGAAGAGGAGGAAGCAGAAGAGTCCTCTCAAAGAAGATTTTAAATAATTCAATATCAGGCCAATCTTACAAAGAAAACAAGTGCTGCTGCTGCCATTGCTGTTGTTTGCTTGCTTGCGTACGCTAGCCATCTAGCTCTACACTCAAGATGGTCCAGCACTTGGTGAATGTCTAATTCAGGCCTGCCTGGTCTAGCCTTTTTCACCGACATTGAACACAACATTTCCAACATAGAAGAAACTGAAAAAGATTAATAGCAATGCAAACAAAGCCGCTGTTCCCAGGCAAACACCGAATGGAGTGGAGTGCGAGCCGCAGAGCAAAGAAATGCTTAATTAAAACATGAAAAATGCATTACTTGAATTAAGATGGCGACTGGAGGGTACTCTCTTTTTTTGCCAGAGTGCCAAGGATGCTGCACAGGGAGAATTTAGTGTAGAGGTGTTCAAGCAGACAAAAAACAGCAACTGATCGGAGCCAGACAGTGTATGGCCATTGTGGTGGTGCTGGGCAGTGGGCACTGGCCTGCTCAGTTGACCCACTATGAATTGGGCCGTCTTTGAGCAGGTCTAACCTCATCGTTGGCGTACGGCAATGTTTGACTGCTGTACAAAGCTGTACAGAGAGTTGTGCATAATTAAAAGGCTTTGTGAGGAATACCAGGGGAATTTGCAGATATTTCCCACTGCTGTCATTGCATTTGGCTGCAACATTTGTCTTTCCGGTAACTAAAACTTGCCAATGTGAGTAGGGAGTAGAAGTGATACAAGTTCACCTAACAACAAACAAACAACAAGAACCGAGCATTATCTTAATCTACAAAAGCTGCAAGATATGACCAAACATGTTCCGCTCATAGATTATTCAGTGGCACGCTAATAGAACACTGAGTTCCGGCAGATTGGAGAACCGAATTTTGGTCAGTTCCCAGAAAATGGAAACTTGATACTATAGCGATACTTCTCTCCATTTTGGGCATGTTCAAATTTTAATTACCTTAATTAGTAATAGTCGGATGAATGCAGCTTTGCAGTGCGTGCAAGTGCAACTGAAACAAAAAACAGATCGACCATTTAATTAATAATAAAAATGCCAATGTGAGGTCTTCATCAGTGCGAGGAGGGAAATGTCATTGCCGGCTGACAGACGGACAGTGCAGAGGTGGACAATTGCAGAGGAAGCATGAGAGGCGCGAGCAGCACTGCAGTGGAAAAGAAGGAAAGCAAACAAACAAATAAATCTGTTGTTGATAAGATCAAAATTAGCGATCCACTGAAGATTGACACGAACGGTCGTGCCGATTGAGGAGAAAGAGAGGGAACTGGAGAACAGGAGGCACATGCACTCTGTTTGTTTGTGCACGTATTAGACCGAACCAAAGAAGGAGAAGATTTTCGGTTTTTGTGGGGGAGAATGTCACACTGTCACCAGTGAACCTCTCTGCCTCTGCCTGGGCAAAGTACCGGCTACTGCGCTGCACTACTTTTGATGGAAGTAATTAGTGTAAATTACGATACGACCAGACGACGACAACGACTGCTGCTAGTGCCGTGCTGTGCCGATGCTTGCCTGACCAAAATGTTGTTCCTCACCTTGCCTCACTTCACTTTGCTGATTGTCTGCCCCATCTCCTCTAGCTGAACTAGCCAGCGATTGTGACTTATTAAAAGTGAGCTGTGCACAACTGCAGCAAAGCAAAGATTTTGATGTAATCAACTGTGACGTAAAATGTCCACGGTGCACCGCTTCTGTCTGGCCACAGGCTCTGTCGAGTGGACTAGACTAGTGCGACTAGTCTTCTGACTGATACGAGGTACACATGCACACGCTCAGCAAACATAGAGACAAAATTAATATTGATAATAGGGCACACCATCTTCGTTAGAGGCCAACTTTGAATGAGTGTGCGTGCCTTGATTGGAGGATGCTTGTAGGACGGAACGAGAAAACTGTAAAGTTTAATTGCAGCATCATTGAATGGCACACACTGCTGGCTGCGCAGCAATGGGCACAATAAAGATAGTGTGGATGCCTAAAGCCTAAAGCTGTGAATGAGAATGAGTTTAGAAGCTGTGTGTGTTGTCTTGCTGCGTTACATCATCAGTGGCGATGCAAATGCAGATACTGTCAATCGACCGGTAATTTAGAGATGCACCAGTGTGTCGGCGGTGGCGGTGGGTCATTTTCATAAATTAGCCAAAGGAAAAGGAAGTTTCCCTGCAAGTGGTGCGGTCAGTGAGACTAACAAGTGCTGCCGTAGCAGTTTCTACTCCTCTGTCTGTCCTCGAGGCCACTGTGCAGTGGCAGTGCCAGAACTGCTGTTGCCATAATCGTATTTTGCAGCTCGCGTTAGTTCTAATCAGAGACAGTGACAGTCAAAATTCTTGTCGTGGTGCAGATTAAAATCTGAGAAGGAGAGCTGCTGCCGCTGTTGCTCCTCTTGTTGGTGTCAATCTTCAGTGACTCGAACTGCTGCACACTGGCGTAGACATAAATTTGCTGGGACAAGCTCAGATGAGAGAGGGAGACGAGAGTTCCTGAGTAGTAGGCCAAAAGAAGTAGGAAAAAGAAGAAGTGTCACCGAGGCTCGGTGTCAGCAGCGGTGGTAGTGGACGAGCTGGCATAATTCATCGCTGAAGAGAGCTGCTTGTGCTAGCCAGCAAGCGCGGCCAAGTGATCAGTGGCCCGAGTGTCAAATGGCAGTAGCAGGGTCAAAGAGAGAGAAAGAAAGAGAAAGACTTGTCCATGTCTGGGTGGCACAACTGGACTCAAAACTGAACTCACAACAGCCGCCAGTCAATTCTTAATCTCGCGCCGATCGAGGCCATTCTGCGGCAGCCTGACAGCTGCTCGTCATATTTTGCCACTGAGACGCACACAGCTACAAGCACAAAGCTTTAAATTGTGAAATGAGAAAATGAGCGGAAAGAAGAAGAAGATGAAAATGAGATGAGGAAGAAATGGTGGTAGTAGTAGTAATAGTAGAACTCGAATATGAAATGCACCGAGATAAGAGTCAGAATGAAGAGATGGAAAGTGATTGGCAAGAAGAGACTGTGCTGGCTAGTGCTGAGGGAATAATCCGGACAGGGCACAGTTGGGTGTTGTCATCTGCAGAGACAGCTGAAGAGGAGAAGTTGGCATCCTCAGCCAGACAGGCGAGACACTGAGAGGTGTAAATTAGAGAAACACATGACGACCACCAGTGCAGGCAAAAATGCTGGTGTAACAACAACAACAACAACAACGCAGCAACAGCAAAAAGACCACCGGAACTACTTTTCCCTTCTCACTTTCTGCCATTTAGAATAGATGGCGGTGTTGAGAATTACTGCCAGAAAAAGAATCGTTTTCCCATCAGTCTCTTTGTGATCACACTGCCGCCCCCTCAAAAACTCTAGCCTGCAAAGGCTGCGGTGAGAGGTCACAAAGGTAAGTGAAAGTGGTGTGAGAGTTCATGCCTCTTCCAATTTCAGCAGTAGCAGTAACAGTAACACCACTGTCAGCACTGACAATAGAGCACCGTGGCCCACTCGACACACTCCAGGGCACAGTGAATGGTGGTGGGCAATACTGGTGCAACTGTGCTCACTTATCTTATCGTTCCAATCTATACAGCCATGAATTATACTGCCGTATTATTCAGCAAGGGGAGATCGGTTGCCCCGCTCATGCCAGGCTGTAATTGGCCAGCACTGCAGCGGCGGACACCACGCAACGGTCACGGCCTTGCAGTCCACTTTGGTCTCCGAAGTTGACGGGTTGAGGCAGCACCAAAAGCAACAGCACAAGCTAGCCATTGTTGTCTGGCTCTATCTGTTCGATTAGTGATAAACTGCTCATTGCCGAGGCACTTACTCTATCGGCCCTTATCCCTTTGCGCCCACTCATCAGAAAGCGAGTTTGCTTGTTGACTGCCGCTTGCTGCAGCACTGAACGTTGCTTCCTTATGCAAATATACACATTGCACAGTAGCTTCAGTACTAGCAGTTTGCCGTACTGAAGCAACTACAAACCCAAACGGCGATAACTCTCTCAATGGTGAACTGGAGTCATTTGGGGCACAAATAGGAGGGGAAATGAAGGGCACACAAAAAGAGACAGAGGAACGGCAGCAGTGGCACTAGCCAAATAGTCAAAGAGTAACAAATGAAACGGGCAAACAACAGCAAAAAATGTAGTTTGCATAAGCGCTAATTAATCATTCAGCAAAGCGGTGGAACAGTTGAGCAGACAAAAAAAGTTGAAAAGTGCAATAGACAAGGGAAGAAGACATGCCTGTGCTGGCCATTGCACTGCCATTGCTAGTTGCCGAAAACAGTCTGCCGCCTCTCTTTCTCTCATCAGCACTCTTCACCACTCTACTAGTGGAAGACAAATGATCGCGTAATAAATTAGCGCGATAATCGGAGAGAAAGAGTTAACTTTCGATAGCATGCCAGCAAACAGAAGCAGACCAGCAGCAGTAGAAACAGCAAAAAATGGCATAGTTGTTCGAAAAGACCATAACAAGTATAGCAAATGTGGTGGTCGAAACCTTTTTGTTGTTTTACGCAGAACACCGACAAAGCGATGCCACAAATGTGTGTGTTTGCCCTCTTTGTCCTCTGACCAGAGTGGACTGCTCTAATGGACAAGTATTAGTTGGTTAGTTGAGAAACACCAAATCGAGTGTGGGTGAGTCGTGCGGACGAGTCTGAGGGCAAACAGCGCCTTCTTTCTAAGCCCTTGTTGGCCACCATTTCACGTGTGCCGTGTACCACCACCAATCCAACACCGAGCAGTAGTGCTACTGAAAGCGGTACTGCACGTGTTTTGGATTATACTTTGCCAAAGGATCAAATACAGAGGATTATCGGAGCCCGTGAGATGCCTATTTTTTCTTCTTATTTCATTGAGCCCGAATGACTTTAATTGAGTTAGAAGCATGGGAGGTAACGGGTAATCGATTTGATTGGCACGCTCATATGTTTGCTCATACTGCTCAGTGGCAGTCAATGGCTTCACCGGCGGTAGCCTCTTCATTTAGTGACGCTCGTTGAAACGTGAAAGTTACGCCACTCTTTAAAGTGTACGCAGCGCATCGATCGACGTTTAAAAAAAACATTGTAGACAAACATCGACAGAGAGACTGTTCTGTTCTGTCTGCACGCACTGAAGCACTACAACAAGCGAGGAGAATCGTGGACAGCGTTGAAAGACAGGGGCGGGCAAGAGAGAAGACATCAAATCAGAGCAATCACATAAATTAATTTGTGCGGGAGAAAAAAGTAGCCCGGTCTCCTGTACCCTAAATAGAACCTGGGCAAAAGCCAAGACCACCACCACCATTTTCCCCAAATTGGAGCCATTTGTCAAATGTGCAAGACGGGGCTATTTACTTCTGTTCTTTCGGCAGGTCGCGTGATCAGAGACCCAGAGAAGGAAAGGAACGGTCCAACTTTTTGGTCAGTGCTCCTCAAGAAACAATGAAAAGCTGAGGGAGAGTCAGAGAATAAAGTCAAAACCGGAGAGTGCACTGGCGGCGACGGTGCCACCCGATAACTAGCACTAGCACCAGCAGCACTAGTGTGGGCAGGCGTCGTCAGGCGGCAAGTGCTGCAGCCTGCCTGTCTGCCTAAAACGGTGCACGGACTGTCTAATTGTCGATATAAATTCCTGTAGAATCACTTGCTGGTAATAACAATAAATAATATCCACTAGCTCGGTGTGAGTTTCTTTCCGAGTTGGCTCGACATCACCAGAGCTGATGGGCGCTCGTTGGCGGTTCACTCTCTTGTGCTTGACTGGTCGAGCAGAGTGGAGGAGGACGACGACGACGACGACAGCAGCGACCAGAGAAAAGGAAGTAACGTAAATGTGAAGTGAAGTAAAGACGAAAGTGAGATGGCAAACGCGTAAAAGAAGCAATCACTTGCACGTGTCCTCTGAAGCGAGTGCCCTGCCTTGCCTACCAGTGCCTCCTACCAGTGTCCTTAATTTATTTCCCATTACCCGTTATTTATTGGTATTGTGCAAACACTGCTGCTGCTGCTGTTTCAGCAACTGCAGCTGCAATTAAGCAGCAATCCGCCTCTGAATCCGCCAAATCGCCAGATAATAATGTCGACTGCCGAGTCTCGCGAGTCTATTTCTTGCCGGCATTTTGGTTCTGGGGTGTTCTGATTTGTGTGAGTGTTTGAGAGCTGAGCTGAGAAGAAGCCCAGAAAACAGTAGAGCTATCATGGCAGCCGGCAAATGAGTATTGCACTCTTAGGCAATGAATACGTGATGACATACGACGATGACGATGACGATGACGACGACGGCGAAAACGACGACCACCACCACTAGAGCGAAGATGCACTCGACGATGCGAACGGGAATGGAACTGAACAGGGGCAATAAAAGTGAACACATTGCCCATGTGCTTGTTGTCACCCCAAAAATACCATGGTTGTACTTCATAGTGCATCATTTTGCATTTATTAATTATTTACAGTAGCAATAACTGAAAACAGCCAACTACCACTGATAAACCGGCAAGGAGGCACTGAAATGTCATTTACAGTAGGCATTGTCTAATTTGCGATGTTCGCTTTGAATTTTCGATTACGCTTAGTGGCGTTTCGTGTTTACTCGCAGTCCCTTTGTGACCAACTGAGGGATAATAAATTGTGAAATACACAACAACGCAGCAGCTAACGAGCAATAGAATAATTAGAATAGGACAAAAAGAAGCAGTTTGAGATTAATAATGGATGACACTGACTGGCGATGATGTGGCCACCACACTACCATCAGCAGCAGCAGTATGTGGGCCAATCGTCTGCCAATGAGGTCCAAGCGTTTGACCTTTCGATTGAGTGAACCAAGAACCACTAACCGATCTGCCAAACAGTCGATGTGGTAATTGATAAAGATGTTAATGGTTTAGTGAACAGAGAACAAACTGTACCAGACCAGTGATACTGCGAGACAGCGCACAGGCGTAATGGCTTTATTGGGCCAAGATAAAAGGCCAATCAGGTCGAATAGAGTTGAGGCATACTGCAACACTGCGACTTATCTTTCTTTCTCTCGCTCTGTCTGACTTTTTGTGCACATCAGGAGCACTTTGTGCTGGCTGCAGCATTTTTTTATCACCCGAGTAAAAAAGTAAGAATAAAAGGGAGAGAGAGAAAAAAGAAGCAAACTAACCAAAATGACGATGATGCAGCCGTTGCAGAGAGAATTGCTGAGCAAGATTATCCTCTGGGACTTTACGAATTGCAGTCAGCCATACTGGCAAACAGTGCAACATTTGATTGCTACTGTTCTGTGGAAAGGGAAAAAGGAGAAAAACGGTAAAATGATTGGAAAGTACAAGCAAACAAGGACACAGTCACATTTGCAAGCGGGCAGATTGATTTGCTGAGCAAAGAAAGAAATAGAATAGAAAAAGGAATAAGTACGGTAGCGAGGAAAATGCACGCTCAGGCAAGTTTATTTCTGTTCCTCTGTGTCACTTGGCTAAATCAGTCCATTTATCTCCCTTTACCTCTCTTATTCAGAGCAAGGTGCGCACACAGCCTGTTTAATGGTGAAACACTCACGAGGTGATCTCGTAAACACCACCACCGCCAAACTGTGTGTGTTTTTGTCTTTTCAACGAGTACCTCATGGTGAAAAGCATTATTAATATCAATTAAGTCTGTTCATAGAAAAGAGAGAGTCCCGTGTCCGACACGTCGCCAAAGTGTGGCTTGGTTTTAGGTGGCAGAGATAGGCGCCACCGGTGACGACGACGACTGGCCAATGGTAGATCAATCCATTTTCATTAGGAGTCAACTCGTGAATAAACAAATAGCCGTTTTGTCGATAAAACCTTTTGCACTGAGAACCAACTTTAGTTCCTGCTGCGCCAAAGTGACTGTTTTTTAAAAGAAGAAAAGGCAAAAACGCCATTAATCGTGACACCTGAGACGAGGGCACCCTCAGTTCGACAGTTGACAGTGTCTGGCAGTCTGGGCCTATCTTTTTTACAGTGATCAGTGGACTAATGACCACCAGGACAAGTGACCAGATCAGTGGTAATTAATTATGCAGTGTTGCCAGGAACAGACGATTGAAAGGCAGTGAGGACCTGTCAAGAGCTCACTCGTTTGCTCATATCGCCTTACACTGCTGCGCCTAATGTTCGAAAGACAATTAGGGGTACTGATGAGAGGAACATGTAGGCCACTGGTCACCACCGTGGTGACAAACACTTTTCTAAGATAAGTTCTAGCCAACAATCTACAATGTCAAGTGCAACTTTCAGTTGAAGAAAAAGTAGTAACTCACGATATTTTGGATAGATGACGCTACATGGTCGCAAAAAATCTTTAAACGGAAAAAACAACTTACAGCTGCAAATCTGGAATTTTCCTCAGCGAGCTTTTTCAAAAGATGAGAACAATTTTCAGTTTTTGGCAAATGAAGTTATTTGGCTCAATTTAAAAAGTCGCCCATGTAAATAAAGTTTGACCATTAAAACCTCCGCCATTTCATTACCATCTTAATTCAACTATCATCATCATTCAGTCTGCTCGCCAATTTTGCATGCATCTCACCTCGTATTCTCTCTTCCTCTCCTTGTCCATTTATCAAGATTACGCAACAAGTGATCGGTGATCGCTCTATTGGTGGTGGTGGTGGCGATTGTACACAGCAGTGCAGAAAAGTAACTGCTTCAAAGTCTGAAGTGGTGCGAAATTCCAACGTAGTGTGATCACCAGTGGATGATGTTGCTGACATGATCAACATCAGTGGAATCACCATCATTGCCATTTCCTGTTGACACACGAAGAACTGCAGTCGAATTTATCATTTGCCTCTCTCACTCTAGTATCTCTCGCCAGTTTGTCCACCTTGTTTCGCTTCCTCCTCTTTCCTCAAGTGCATCGTTTGCAAAGTGGTAATCAAAATCAAAAGTGAACTTTTTTCTTCCACTTTACTGGCATGTGGGGGCTTCAATGACACCAACACAACAAGCTCACACACTTTCATCATCTTACAACTTTTTTTCCTGTTCATGTTTAACTTTCATTTTTTCTTTCTTACAGTGGTAATTGCGCTATCAAGAAAAAGCATCGTTTTTGGCGTTGTACCTGTGTGCGCTGTTGCCGTGTCTCTATGATTTATGACACCTAAAGCTATGGCACTTGTCTGGACTTTGTGCCGTCTCTTCCTTCGTCTTTTCGTCTCTTCTCTGCGCTGATCTAATAAGTGACTTTACTCGGCACTTACTTGGCCACTGAGATACATTGCCCAGATTACCACCGCTCTTCTCATTTGTAGGTTTAAAGCGTGTCCGGACAAATGCGATTTAACTCAACCGTGGCGGGGTTACTCACACTGCGCTCAGGTGAAGTTATTTTCTTCTCGCCACTTGCTAAGTCAAACAGTAAATGTCAATCTATTTTACAAAAATTTTTTGTTGTTGTCCAAAGTTATCATCCTCTCGTGTCCAGCTTCATCAGCATCAGCTTGTCATCCGCTGTCACTTCCGCCATTCTGAGCACCCATTCTCACTGCCTTTTATCACTGCTCATTTCCATATGACCAATTCGTCAAATCCCAAAGTGACTATTGCTGCCTGCACACAGAGAAGCAGCAATCAGATGTGCACAGGCACATTTACTTCATCATAACTCTCGCCACAGCCCAAATATCTTGTTCTTTTTCTTTGCCTGCTCCCCCTCTTCTTCTTCTCCTTCTCCTCCACTCTCACAGTACCAAACTTCATTTGACTGATTCTTATCTGCCTGTTGCCTGTCTGACTGTTGCCACTGTGAAAGATCCTGTTTGCACTGTCGGATTGAAAAGGGTTGCTGTCATAAGGCGCAGCAGCAGCAGCTGACTCACTTCCCATTCACGAGTGATCAGTACTAGTCGATAACAGTGACACTTGCCATTACTACAGAAAAAAGCTGGGTGTTTCCACATTTGCGCAGATGACGATGTTCACTGTTCAGTTTCTGCACACATTCTTCACCATTTAAAGTTGTGGAGGCAAAAGTCAAAGGTGAAAGTATGCGCACCTCTTGTGCATGCTTTTTCGATGGCAGACATGGTTTTTGGCGTAGAGACAGTAGAGAGACTCTTTCACTGGCAGGCGATTAGCCATCGAGATGTGTGTCTTGACTTGTTTATGTTTCCACTGCCCAGTGACCAGTTCTTCTTTTTTGGCCGACACTGTCTGCAGACAGTTTAGTGCCTGCTCTACTAATACTACTACTACTGCCTAGGCCCTGATCTTCCTTTGTTTCTCCACTGCACACAAAGACAGTTTATCTCTAGTGTGCACTTCGAGGCAGTCTTCACAGCCCATCTTTGTCTCCTTCCCAGAAGCAACTTGTCTCCAGATGAAGCACTTTGATAACAGGCCATATTGATTGAGTCCTGCTACAGTGACTCGGTGGCTCAGTCAGCTGGCTCTAGTTGGTGCTTCTTTCTTCGTTCGATTGCAGCTATTGCTATTTATAGCAGTCACCATCACTTGGCCACTGTCTAATTTATGTCGCCGGTGTTTGTCACTGTTGTGACTGCGCTCATGCTGATGCAGTCAGCGTGCTACCTTTCTCTGCTCTGGTCGTGGTGACCACTCTCGGTGAGCAATTTGCAATCAATGCTGCCACCGCCAATGTCGTCTGACCGTTTTTCCTGCTAACGTTCATCGTTCGACTATTCAATCAGTCATTTGTACTCTTACAGGTGCACTCTGCAGGCGCACTAAATGGTGATAGCAGCTCACTTCTAGTGAAGCACCAGTTTAGTCTGTCAGGCACACGGTGCGTTGTTTGTGCAACCGCACTTTGCCGGTGGCTTGGAGCTAATTAGAGAGACCTCAGAAAGTGCATTCACTCACAAGAACCACCAAACGCTGTTGCTCCCATCCTCGATTCCATTTGATCATATAAATCTGCCTTTTGCTGATTTTTCTCGTCATATTTCTTTTGCCTGTCACCAATTAGGTTAGGTTTTGAATGCTTAATAAGATTAGAAAGAGTTGCCATCTAACAAAAGAGGAAGCGGTAGATCTAGGCAAGTGATTGCCTGTGCTCATAAAAGTGCTGATCCAAGCACAGAAAAGCTGTCACCATGTTTTTGGTACAACTTGCTGCTGTTGCTTCCTTTGAGGATTTCCGGCAGTCGCCACTTTTGAGCTCAAAGAAAAGTTGTCCTTTTCTTCTTTTTTTCTAAGAAATTGCCTTGTAGAATTAATCACAAAATGCGGAACTGCGGCAGTCAATTTGCCTGATTGGACAAACACAGTTCAATTTGCTTTGCATTGCTTATTTTTTTGTGAGCATTCTTGTGAGATTCCTTTGCCACCAAATCACCCTTTTCATTTCAACTTTCCAATTGCCTGTTTGCACTTTGTTCCCCCAAGACACTACCTAGGTTTTTTCCTGGAGACGCAGCACTTCATAAACACACCGACACACAGACACAGACAAATTCATTCATATACACAAGTTGAGCAAATTAATTGGATTTATTCGCATTATAATTTACATAAATTTTGCATGTCTCTTACATATGCAAATGCCATTTGCTGTGTGTGTGTTGCTGAGTTTTACTAATATATTTGTTGTAGTGCTGTAGTTAAAGTTGTAGTACATTTCAACTGTGCCCAGCTACAGTCCCTGTCCCCTTTCCTTTTCCCATTCAGTTTTGAGTCACTTTGAAGTTTAACTTTGCGCCACTCTTTGTGGTGCACATTTTGAGTGTGCAAGCCGACGTTCATTTTTTGTTTCACTGTAGAAAAAGCACATTCAAATTGGCGCCCAGTTTTAGATCGTTTCGGCTGCATTTGTGCGCGTGGCGGTGTTTGCTTTGAAGTAGTAGTCGCAGTCGTCGTCGTCGTTTCAGTCCCCGACGATGATGCTGCTCACCGCACTGACTATTTGCAATTGCCTTTGCTACCTCCTCACTTTACCACCGCAACAGTTACTACTACTACTACTTTGTCTGGCCATTTCGCCAGTTTTATTGCACTAGCCGGGCGTTTTTTACTTTTGCCGATTATGCAGCAGCATCAGAGCTCACATTCTATTTTTTTGCCAAAAGAAAGAACGAAAGAAAGAAATGGCGACTGAGCCAATTTGCGAGTGCCTCCACGCGTCGGCCACCGCCGCATAGAACACACCGCCACCTCACACGTATTCATTGCTGGCACGCTATAATTTGCGGCTTTCTGGACACCAAAAACATACAGAAAGCTGCTCTCTGTTCAGTTGATGCAGACAATATCACTTTTATATCATATTTGCCCATTATCAAATGCATAAACGCAGCAGACTTGCTCTATCTTTCTTTTGATTTTTCAGTTCTGACTTTTTTCTTTTCTAAGCTGCTTTGTCTGCAGATTTTAGATCAGAGTTGGCTAACCAATCCAGTCGCGTGTCGAGAACGTGCATGTGCTTCGCTGAGATCTGTTTTTTGCTTTCCATTTGATTTGCCTTCACTCCACTTCAGTTTCAAGTTTATCTGTCTGTGTTTTACACTACCACATGGCTTTTTTTCACTCAAATCAGCTGAATTGAAGCTGTGCATAAGCTAGTTTTTATAATCATTGTGTACTGTTTTCTTTTATGACTTCAGACAGTGCTTTTTTCATTTGATTGATTGAAGAAATTTCAATAAAATATTTTAGTGACTTGATACTTGAAACTTTTGATTTGTAAATGGATATTTTTTCTTGGCCAAAGACGAGCAAGTTGATTCATAAATAGTTTATGGTTCAAAGGCTGAAAGCTCTCAATGGTCATGGCAGTGGATTCAGCAGTGAACCAATTTGTGTGGTTCGTAATTTGACAGTTGTAAATAGCCCCCAACTGCTGTGTCAATTGTTTCATTAGTGAGGAGGACACTGCAGAGGCAGCAACAGCAGCAGCAGCACGACAACCACAACACCTCAAGTGGTGGTCTTCCCACTCTTGTTACCCCTTGTTGCCACTAACAACTGTAGCATTCGAGTGTTGGTCAGTTGGTCTGTCAGTCCTTCACACTCACTGTTCAAAGTTTACAACACATTTATTGACCTTCCACTGCGTCTGCTAATTTCACATGCTCGACTTTTTTTGCTCTGACTGTATCCACCATTGACTTGTCGATTCTTCTTCACTCTTCTCGTGTGTGGTCCGCGTCCGTCAACGGCATCTGAACTGAACTGTGTCCAAATGTGCGGCCAGAAGTTCAGTGAATTGCAGCTTTGTCCCTCGTAGTTCTCTGTCTCTGTCTCATCCAGTTACCATTAGGTATCTTCACTCGAGTTACCGAGTTATTAGGCATTGACACCCAAAAAATCTACTTTGCTTCTATGCTTCTGAGCACATGCTTAATTATCGATATAACGCCACCATTAGCGTATATAATTTGCCTATCCCAACTTTCCACTTTGGCCCATTCTCTTCAAGAAGAGAATAGACGACTAGTCTTCCTGCTAACTTTCCATTGCCAGACTGTGAATTTTCCTTTGCTATCATTAGACTGACTGGCACTTGCATTCTGTCACTTGGTGTCTTATTATGGAGCAGTAGTGAGCACTGGCATCGCCTGGCATCAGCAGCATTGAGCATTGCCATGTTTTTCTTTGCCCGACAAATTATACGTTTGCCAACGAGCAGATCACAATGGTAACCGTCTTCCCTCTCCTGTTTCAGTGCAGACTGTAAATGGTAAACTTGCACTGGCTGAATCTTCACTCGCAAATGATGCTCTCTTTCTTGGCCAATCTCTATTCACTCCATTCGATCTCTTCCAATTTCGCATCTCTCTCTACCATTTGTCATCACTAATATATTCTTTGCGCACTTTGACAATTCATTTCCACACATCTACAGGCATGACAGGCACCAATTTGATGGCGCACAGTACAGGGCACTTGGCGTTTTCGTACATTTTATTTAAATCCAATCTGCATTTATTAAGTTGTATTTAGCCAACAAGTCAGCCTGCGGGCAATTCTGCTGTGCTCCCAAATAATTGCCCTCAAATTAGCTCATTTAGTTGAACTATACTCCTTCAAGTTGAAATGTTGTCAAGTTCTTTTCAGCAGCTTAATAAAAAAAGCAAAACTGCACCCGAGAATCGATAGATTCTTCATCGTCGATCTGTGTGTCAGATACATTGTTGCAAAATACTTAACTGGCCATTGTTGTGCAACTTGGCCCAGCTTGTCTAATCGCAATATCGCTTTGTGGCATTGTTGTCGACTCTATCCTTTTTTCCCCTGTTTCATTCTTCCTCTGTCTGTGCCCATTCTCTTCACTACCAGTGACTGCTTCTTCAGGGCGCCTTCTCCGCACTCAATCTTCGCTCATCGATATCGCACTCTATTGATCGGCCGTCTTGTTTGATTATTGACTCAGGCCACTGTAGTCAATAAATTAAAAATTGATTTTCCATTCATTCAAATTGGCTCCATTTTGTTGTTGTTGCTGCTTGGTACGGCCCTGCCGAGCATACACATACACAAAGGGTTTTGTTGTTGCAGTTTTTTCCTTTCCCTTTCACTGATCTTGGCAATGAGTTTTTAAAGATTTTATCATCCAAAGCACTCATAGTGGAGGCACTCACGAGGCGAGTAGATCCCTCTTTGTCTTTCACCGACGCTCTGGAGCACTCTACTGTTCGTTTGTTTGTTTATGTACACACTTGGGCATCTTTTGTTTTGCACGTTTTGATTTGAGAAGCACACAACAAAGTTGGCATTGTGTGCATACTACTTTATACAAGAGCAAAAAGCATCATTAGCACTGTACAGAGCAAAGTAGAGGGCACAGCAATGTTCTTGTTTTATTTCACTTGCTCTCTGTAGTGTGTCTTTAAGTATTTATTAAAATGGTCGCTTAAAATGGTGAATGCTTCGGTCTTATTAAAAATGTTTCGATGAATGGTGCAGCAGCACTGTAAGTGAAGATGAGTGCCTGCCACTATGGCGCCGATATGTTAGCCTTCAAGCTAGGCTAATGGTTTGCCTGTCAAAAGGCCAGCAAGGCGGCGGAAACTGCCAAAGACCAGCTTCATTCACAGATGATATCCTCCTTCAGTCCTCTTCTCTGGTGGCCTTCTTCCACCCTTTCGCAGTACAGTCTGCTTATCGATGTGGCAATAAAATGGAAATTACACTTTACAGTGAAAGGAGCCAAGAGTAGTCTTCGTCTTCGCCGTTGTCTTCAAGACGCTCATAGTTGGCCTAATTAAGCCGGATGACTACCACTACTTGAACAGTCATGCATGAAAAAGGAAAAGGGTTACTCGTCTATTGATTCTCATTCTCACAAGTGCTGCTAAGAGAAAAAGCACAATGGGCGACCCGGGCTGAGATTGCAATCTTAGCCATTTGCCGCGTCACTTTGCACTTTCTAAATTGGTGGAAGTATTTCAAATTTTAATTATTTGATATGATAATATTTACATTACAATGTGGAGAGCAGGCGTTTCTGCTCCCAGCTCATTCCATATTTCTATGACCTCCATAATTGCCTATTAAAAGTGTCCATATTAAACTGCCTTTCTTCTCATTACGTGGCCATTTAATAATAATAATAATCTTCTTCCTTGATAATTTCAGCATTTGGCCTGATCATTTGCGGCTACCAAAGCTACTTTCTTCTGCTTTTTGCAGCACAGTCTGTTCTCGGCGGCACTTGCATTAATCGATATACGGCAGAGTGTTTGCGTTCAAGAACTCCATCAAAAGAACTGATAGTACGCCCTTTGTACAATGCAGACTTCAAGCAGACAGTGCAACTAAAACTTTTGTCGGTAGTTGAAGCAAACACACACATTTTATGTTTCTTTCCAATTGCAATCGATGCCATTTGTGGTGGTAGCCCAATAAATGACTTCCCCTTACTACTGCTGACGTCTTGGAGCACACTATCGATGCGCTCATTAGCGCTACCATTCTTTGCTTTACATTCTGGTAGAACTGTGAAGATGCACTGCGGGAGTTCCAGTAGTACTGATGGGCAGCAGCAGCTTCTGAAGGAGCACATGCTGCACTTCAACAACAACAAGCACCACCACCACCACCAGCCCAATAATAATTAGAAAGATAACATTGTTTCTGACTACCAAATTGAGCACTCAGCACTGGGCAAGCACTGCATTGCCGCTCAGATGCAGAAGAACCGGTGCTTTGGTCGCTATCACGCCGCCAAAGTGGGCCATTTAGTTTTTCTGCCTTCCTCTTCGTCCTCTCTTCACTGACTTCCACATTTATTCCCACATTGAAAATCATACCTGCTGGTTGCACACACGCGCACAAGCACATCGTTTTTACGTTTATATTTTTCTTATCTGCAAGGCCATCTTTGACCTTGGCACGATATCAACTGTAGCTGTGTGGCAGAAGTGGTCAGTCTGCTGCCAATTGCACACACACAGTCAAACCGGTGTCACTCAGGTTGAAAAAATAACAAAAATTCATTTTTGCAATACATTTTGATGAATTTTTTTCCTGAGCAGCATTCAAATATATGCTTTTGCTGCCTCCGAAGCGAACTGCTTCACCCTCATAGTGCGTTTTATTGCTTTTCAGTTTTAATGGCCATCATATAATGACGATGACGATGGCGATAATTGACGCGACTGTCGCTATGACTGACTCGAGTCTGCAAGTGTCGCCGCCAAGTGTGCTCGGTAATTAGGCGATCATTGCATCACCAGTTTTTCGCAGCAGCTCCCCTGGCCAATTGAACTCGTGCACACTTTGATGAGCGGGTAGCTGAATCACATCTCACTCCACCAGACGCGATCTTATCAGTCTGCGGCTCGTGAGCATCTGAAGATGAAATGACCGATGGCAAAGTGGCCAATGAAGTGCCCAGTGCTTCATACTATCGAGACCAATTGTCACTGATGGCCTCAGTAATACCACCACCACCATCACCAGCAGCAGCAGTCGCAGTTGAATAGTCATCATCAACAGTCTTCCGAAGTCGCCACACACAGACCATGTCAATCGGCATTTGTGTGAGTGCTTATCGCGCCCATTCAGCGATGCACCACTCACTTCCACTGTCTAGGCCATTTGAATGAGATTAGCTTCATTAGAAGTGCCGATGCGCGGTGATTGCCGCTCCACTCACACAGCAAACACCGCTGGGGCAGCCATTCTGTTTGTGACTGCTTCTACTTTATATTGGGTAAATATTTGTCATAATTTGGAGGCAATTATTGCATTGAATGGCACCATCATTTCTGTTTGCTCCCCCCTCAACTCCTTATCGGACACTTTGCTTTCCCGCCGACTGGTTTCCTCCTCATCAGTGCCAATTTACTGTAACCCATCATGACACTAAGTGAAACGAATGCAATGATTCACACATGCTGCAATGCTGGAATGTTTCATTCATTTCCTTAACTCGGACGCTTGAACTTTGTGTTCTATATTCTCAAACGGTAAACAAGTAGGTATTTTTGATGTTTTGGTGCATTACCGTTTTGTTTTTGTTTTCAACATTTTTCTCAGTGGTTATTACTTAATCTTCATTTGAACTTTATTTAACTAATTAGAGCAGCGCACGATTCTTTTTCTCAATCAATCTTGACTTTTCTGATTCTCTGGCATAAATGCACCACATGCTTCTTTGATAATAATTAACAATTTATTTGATCTGATTAAATTAACAAACACTACTTTGCTATTACAGTTTTTACTAAGTTAAGCCCTTTTCACTAGTGGTCATTTTTATTCAACTAGTCCATTAGCCACCAGTGATTAATAACTAGTTTTGCGTGGTTTTCACTAATTTTGTGCTGCATCAAGAATTGATACAGCACAATTCTGTTTGCAAATCTAGCCACAATTTTTTTATAAGTTTTACAAATTAATTGCCACACACACAACATACTCTCACACCTCAAGTGCCCAAGTCCCCAAATTAATAAAAATTTAATAATCGATTGTCAGTTGAACGGACGGAAACAAAGAACAGTGTGCCGTCCCACGTCCATGATTAATAGCAAAGTATCACTTGACTTTGCACTTTCACTTTGTTTTCCTTTGCAGCCGTAGAACCGTATTCTTCTCTCTTTCTCTTTCTTCATTAATTTGATCGCAAGTCACAGTGTACGTGAACTGTTTCACAGGATGGCAAGCCAATTGCATCCATTTTGCGGTGCCCTTTGTTTGGCCGCAGTGCCTCACACTTTCCTTCTTCTTTCCCTGACCAGGCAGGCAAGCCATGGGCATACACTGTTCTCTTAATTTATTATTTGCATTACTTTCAATTTACTTAGCAGTCTGTCTTCTGTCTACAGCATCTCAGGCATCAGCAGCATCGCAGCATTGTATACCGTCTTATATTATATTTGCACTGGCATTCATTATTAACTGCTCACCACTAGCTGCCATTCTTGCCACTTAGTAAATTATTCAATGAGCATAAGCTATTTTTTATAATATATTATAATTAAAAAGAAATTAACGGTCTGTGCTGCAGGCTCATCTCGGTTGCTGGTGATGATGCAGTTGCAGCGGTTTTTTTTGCCGAGACACCTCAGACGGCCGAGAGAAGGTTTTCACTGATGATGCTGTTGCTGTTGTTGCACTCCACTGAGACCTGCTACTGCGTCTATCGTCTGCTAATTATTATTTATTGCTTGGCCTTCCTTTGATTTTATCTACTTTTGATTTTCTGAAGTTTCCCTCGTTCTCAGGCTCATTTACCCCTCGGAAGCTTTCTCTGTTTTAACTTTAATTTTTCTTTTTGTCTTTCTAAAGTTTAAAACACATGCCGTATCATGTAACAGCTGCGTCTGTGAAATTGTCAGCCTGGAATGTGCCCCAGAGTGTGCTATACCAGACATTCTGTCTGTAGTGCTGCTCTGTGCTGATCTGGCAATTGGCACTTGCTTTTACTTTTATTTTTCTTTAGTTAGTTCATTTCTAATTACATTGATGAGTGGTCCTTCAAGTTGCCTCCTCTTCCAGTTCCAAGACGTTCCTGCACTGTGCTTCGGTAAATAATTCACGGCCAATCTATCTCAATCGAATTGATGAATCCGCATCTATCTTATTGGCGAACATTGCTCCACTGCCTTTTTTCCTCTGCTCATCTCCATTTCGATTAATCTTTATTAGCTTATAATGGCAAACTTTTATATTATTCACGCCGAGCTCCGTAAAAGTGAGGAATAATGATGCTCACTTTGTCTGGCTGTTCATTCTGCCTGGCTATCTTACTGGTCGAGCCTTTGTGTCGATGTTTTATTTATACTCCCGTAGACCTAATGTCCCACGTGATTATTCTGCTTGGCTTCGTCTTTCTGCTGTGTTTGCTTAAAGCTGCAACCTAAAGTTTCGATTTGAGCCAATTGGAGCCAGTTGACTGTGGAAACTGTAATGGAAAGTAAACAGCTGAAGCAGCAACAGCAGCAGTAAAGCAAACTGGGTAGTTTGATACGTCACTTCAACGCGGCACTGTCAATTCAGCAGCCAACAGATGAGCCACTTTGATTCAGCCTCTTGATTTGCCTTGACTCATTCTCCGGTGATTGATCGGTGTCTGGGATAGGCAGCAGCAGCAACACTTGTGCACTCATTGAACAGCAGATTCCAACCGGTACCTTACAACCGGCTCTAATCTCTTTGGGTTGAAGCAGCAGCAGCACTCGATATGCTCGGTCCTCGTCTGCCACATCCTCTGCCTGGCCGCTGTTGTCTTGTGCCTTGTTCTGTCGAGGGCTCACTTGGGCAGATAATCACTTTGGTGCTCATTAGCAACCTTTTAGATCGCTGAAATGAGTTGGCTGCTTTCGGTCGCCGAGCAATGCGGACACCGAGTCGTGCCTCCAGTGTGTGTCCTCGCTTTGATTGATCGATGTGCGCTAGCTGGCGAGACAAAAAAACTGCTGCCTGAGATCGAGCTGGCTCAAAGTAACAGTCCACACGTTCCCGACCACCAGAGAGGTTTTTTCCATGTTGACTTTCTTCCTGCGCGTGCTTCACTCTGCCACTTGAATTTGCTTTGCTCCTTTAAGTCTACTCTTTGCATATTGAATCTGGGTGCACGAGCAAGTGCAAAACCATTTAATTAACTGCGCAACTTATTTTTGTCAAGTTTTTCAATTTTATTTTATTAAATTACTTAACTCGTTTACTTTTTAACTTTTTTTCAAACGCACTCAAATTACCGTGCTTCCTGGAGCACTGAGATTTGAGCTCTAAAAGAGAAGGGTTCTGTTTCTCAAAGTGAAAAAGAAGGAAAGCAGACAGGGCAATCTGGTTACGATCTAAACTGCTTTGAACGCTCCTAATGACATCGATTGCAGGCCAAATGACGCGTCGATCCAGAAACGAAGTGGAAGAGTATAGTGAAAAAAGTTGACTTTGTCTAAATCGGAAGTCGTGTTCGCCTCGAATCTTGCCAAAAATCGAGTCACTGTTTAATAAGGCAATTTGGCTGCAGACAGCGTGCTTCTCTTAGCACTGTACGGCAAAGCGAACTTCTTCTGTCAGACAGACGTCACTAAGCAGGCGCCACCATATGAATTGTGCCGTCGTGTCAATATTGGCACGACTTAATTCTTGCTTTATCATTTCCTTATTTTTGCAGACCAGTTAGCACTGCTTATCAATTTTATTCTTTTGCCTTTAATCGTTGATTTGCTCTCATTTGTTGTTTTTTGTTATCATTGTTGTGTTTGTTGTTGGGTCTGAACTCTGGAAAGTCAGTGATGAGTGACTTCATCGACTTGCAAACAAAATTGACAGTGCCAATTTAGGCATTTTTATTAACAGTTTTTGGGTTTTATGTTTTTTATCTAAGGAATAAGCATTTCCATTGTGCCATGACTAATGAATGGCCTGAGCAAAGGAATGGACTGCATCGGGTTAATTTGCACTGTGAACATGATTGACTTGACACTATTAATAATTTGATGTAGCTTTCTTGCTCTTTGCCGATCCTTTCCACTTGGCAGATCACACTTAATTTTGTATTGCATGTATTGTTCTACGTTATAAACTAAAAAATATCTCTTTCCTGTCACTGCTCACTCGTTCACTATGATTATGGCCATTAATCTTATTTTAATTAATCTCGTTTACTATTTTGCTTATTAAGACCAGAATTTGTGGCATTGTCTGAGAGCTTGCGGTTACCTCCTATTTTTTGCTAGCGCCAGCAATTTTTATTTTGCTCAGTGAAATGACTAACCAGAAAAATTAAGTGGTTATCAAATCTAATATAAGAGGATCATCACTACTCATAATCGATTTTCCTAATTCACGTTAACTCTTTAATTAGTCTTCACTCTATTGTTTGGACTTACCAAAGACAGGTAATTTAGGATCGTTTCACATTGTTTGCATTTGCCATCAGTGTTTACTGTTTGCAGTCAGTGAGTCAGCCTACCAAGCACCACCGTCTTCTTCTTTGTTGTGACTGGTTCCAGACTGATCAATCGATGATTGGTGTGATGATGGTACCGGCCATCATTGTCTTCCTCAGACAATACAGAAGCCTAGCAGGGGCACATAAATCTCATTAGAGAGGTGTGAAATTGTGATTTCTCTGACTCGACGTTCTGCAGGGCACATCGCCAGACTGCCGGACATCAGTGGGCATTGTCTCCGCAGATGAATTGTGCACCCAAGCTTAATCCAGGCACACAATAATCATCATCATCGTCGTCTTCTTTTTCTTCGGGTAATCATTGTGTGTGCTGTCCAGTGAGCAGTAACTGCATAAATTACCCGTTTAGAGGCAATTGCCCCTGTGCTGTTTGTCTGCTCTCATTGCTTCCTCTTCTTATCACTGTTTGTTTTGCTGCTGCCTGCTGCGCTTGCTTCAGCGTCCATCACCACTCAAATTAGCACCACCATCAGCACCAGCAACATCATCATCAGCACTACCGCCGTCGTCAATTGATGCTCTCCTTCTTGTGCACAGCACTTTTTAATTGTGCCGCACCACTTGAATGCTAAATTGGCCGCTTAGCAGTTTGAGTGCAGGCCTACCGACCCATCTTCCTTCTTCTTCTTTCTGGCGCTCACTACCTGTCTACCACCTTTCGTCTCCCCTTCAATTCTAATCGATTCTGCCCATCTTCACCATCAATCATCACATTTTATTTGATTTGTCAATTTTCACATCAAATCTTTTGCTGCATTCTAAACTTTAAATATCTAAATCAAATTACATCACAGACAATGCTTTATTTGGGGGAAGCTCCTGTTCGATCTCGTTTCTTTCAGTTCCTGACGACGGCATATTTGGCCAATTACCACCATCGCCACCACCACTACACTTTTTTCCGACTCACCAATTGCTGCCAGACTGCATCTTCTTTTGCCTTCTTCTTTCCGATGACTCAATTCTCGCCTGTTAGTGTTAACTAAAGTGAACTTTTTCCCAGTCAGTGGCGAGTTTAGGCGAAAAGTCTTGACTGACTACCAACTTTCTTTTATTTTTTCTCTCACTTTTCACTTTTCTTCCTTTGTGTTTGGCCAGTCAATCATAGTGCCATTTATTATCCTCATTTCGATTTGGAGGCGCTCAGCAGTGTTCACCAGTAGCCTCTTCAATAGTCGACTGATTAACTGTCATTCTGCTGACATGTGCTGATTGTGTTTGCTGTCTGTTGAGTAACTTTTTACACAACTTATACCCAGAGACCGACAACGAGGCCCAGTGCTGTTAGACCACTTTCAAGTTGAACTGCTATTCTCAGTCAACACTTTATTTTTTCTTAAACGATCATTTGGTTTGCATCACAAGTCACCTTTTCAGTTACCGGATTCTGGAAAATTTTGTCAAATAATTGTTCTTTCAGTTTTTGTTTCACAATTTTTTTAAAGTTTAAAATAAACATCAATCGTTTTCATAAAACTGTATTTTTAATATTTTCCGCCAATTGTCACTTGACATTGTTTTGAATTTTTAGTATTAAAAAACTGAGAAAGTCGTTTATTGCCATTGATTCTTATTTTCTTCACTCAAGTTACGCAACTAGTTTGTATTGTGTCTCTGACACAACATACTGCCCTCTTTATACGTTTGAACGATTCAATTTGTAGTGGCTAAGGAACTACACTTTTTCAATACGCTATTGCATGCACTTTAAAATAGCTTTGCTGTGTATTCTGACGAGACCTCTTTTACTACTTATCTTGAAGAGCAATTCACAGCCAAAAAGGCGACGGTTCAATAGATTGAAATCAATACTTTTTGCATTGATTTACTTTGCTTCTCACTGTGTACTGTGTTTGGTTTCCTTAATTTATTCAAAGTGCACCCACAACCGCCACCATTATCATCTGAGTTGGCATCTGCAGTGGCAGGCATGCACATTTAGTTTGTCTTGGTTTCTATTTTCATAAGTGATTGAGGCGAAATGAATTTGAACGATAAGAAGGCAATGTCAAATGTTGACTTCTTTTTGCAAAGATTAGGAAATCACAAAAAGTCGATGGCAGTAGTGCTCTATTGTGTTGCAAAGACTAGCAAAGACAAAAGGCAAAAGGCAAATTAGATAAAGGGCAGTTGCAGCATTGCACATTGTCCTCATCTTGGCTGTCTTGGCAAACAAAAGATCAGATGCTATTGACCAGTGATGGCCGGATCGAACGATTGTGTCACCCTGTGAGCAGCAGCAGTTGCACTTTTAGCATCACTGGAGGCAGTCATTTTAGGACACCACATTTCTTTCTTCCTTGCTCGCTTGGTTCTAATGTTGACCATTAGCGGCCATTACTGTGGCGCATGATTGATTCGCTGCTAGTGACTGGCGAGAGCAGTACGCAGTGAGCACTGCAAAGTTTGAACATCCCGGCACCGTTGATGACCAGATGAGTCAATCTCTGAAAATCTTTGACCGAAGCTTCCTCCTTCTCTTGGCGTGACTCTTTGCTTGATCAGTGCGAGAACTCTCCTCTGTTTGGTCTCATCTTACGTTGATTTGATTCCTTTGTTTGTTTTTCACTTCCTTTCTTTCTCTTTCTCGTCTGTTTGTCTAACTGTGCAATTTAAAGCTTGGATGCTCTGATTGCCCTTTGTCCACGCAAGTTTGTGCGTGCGCCGGTGCACACAGCACAACGTAGCAGCAGCATCACCGATTGATTTTGATTTTGCCAAAGTGCAACCCTATTTTGCATTGCCGTCAAACATGACAGCTAATCCTATTACTTTCAATTGCAAATGTAAATATCACTAGCTTCTCCTAATTCAGCTAGGCACGCGTTGTAAGCTGTCTGCTTGTGTTTGTGCTCGTCTTTGTTCAAGCTTCGATATTCCGAACATCTCACTAGTGATGACAGATTTGACTGCAGCCACTGCACCAACATTGCCACAGTTGTATGCATTTTTGAATTTTTCAAACATTTTTGATTACATTTTTAATTTGAGTTGCAAATTGCACATTATTGACAGTTGGACTGCAATTCCATCTTCTTATTCTTTTATCAGGACAAACCATGTACAGAGCCAACTCATCGTCGCATTTGTCCCTTTTGGCTTTGTTTTTTACTTTGAATTTAAATTTTTTCAATTCAACTGCCAGTTTGAGCTGGCACAGCACGAGACAGTAACTACTACTACTACTACTGTTGGTAGTGCCAAACGCAAATCCGGCGACTTTGAGGACGTCGACATTGTTTTGTTACATTTTACAAATTAGATTGCCTTTCAAGTCTGTAGTTTGCATATTTTTTTCTACCGCACACTGTCATGATCGAATTCAATTTGAATTTTCAGCAACCACTTGGCAGTCTAAACTTTACACAGGAAACAACTGCTCAATTGTACGTTACTCTACTTTGGCACTTGCGGCTATTGAACGCCGGAATTCTTTTGCACACTACTGTGATTGACTTATTTGATTTGGTATGCGCATTCACCAAATTCGTCTCTTCCTGTTTGGCTCACACATCTAATTTATCGATTTCAATTTCTACTTGATAATTCGATTTGTCTACATTCGCACTACTATTGCTGATAATTAGATTTACCACAATGTTTTGCACAAAGCACATTGCTCATTTGAGCATTTGTGGTGTTTTGCTTTAAAATTTTTAGTACTGGGCATTTGTTTTTTTTGTGAGAGGTCACGAGAGCACTGGCCAATTTGTCTTCGCAACACTCAGGCGGGCAGCACTGGTGCCACTGGGCGCATAGCATAGCATGGCCTGGCCTAGCCTGGCATAACAAATTCATTACCGTATTGAATGTCATTCACACTTGATATGCCTTTGTTGTCGATCAAGCACATTCAGGCAGGCAGTCAGCCTTTTCTTCTCCACGTCTTTTGTGCACTTCTCAACAAGAAACGAAATCTTCCGTCTCTACTCCAGAAAAGAAAGCGTATGCTGATATCTTTGGTGCCGCAAAAAGGCACCAAAAACGCGCACACTTCTCTCAATGCACACTCACACACTCACACATTATTCAGTTGATTTGCCAAGTAAGCAGCACTACACATGAATTCAATGCTCACTGAGTAAGAAAAGCACCGGTGGAAGAAGAAGAAGCACTATCACTGGCACTCGGACACTGCCACAGACTCCCTGTCGGGTGTTTTCTTTGCACAAGAGTGACTTTGAATTTTTTCAATCTGCATTGTGTTACGTTGAGTGGCGGAGAGAAAGCGAGCAAGTGAGAGAGTGAGGAAGCAAAAGCGTACCCTGCAACAAGGGCCTCTTAAAAAGAAGAGCGATAAAGGAAAAATAGTTCATTGCTTGCGTCTGTGTAAGTAGTTGTGCTGCGCCTATGACCCGAAAGATATTTTTGTCTGCCCTAGCTCCCTGACAGTGGTGCTGACAGTGGCCGCCACAGACAAAACCTCAGGCAATGGCTAGGTTTACACTGAAACGCACAGACACTCACAGATACACACACAGTGTTGTCGGTGTCACCTCAGAAAAGCTCGACAGATTTGATCGAGTTGATTTGTGAGCACAATTCTCAACAGGGTTTGCTTTTTTAGTACAGCAGCTCAGTGGAGGGTAGCAGTTTCCAGCAAGCACGGGTCATTCCCTCGCCACACACTGCTCGATACCTTTTCTCCAGCTAATAAGGTGTAAATTTTATAGCTCACACCGTGACTTCTCTTTCTTTTATGATGCCCCAGTCTCGATTGTCACCTTGTTCGCCTCTCATGTGTCCGCTTCCTCTACCCTCTCGAGTGGTTCTTTTTGTCTGTTCATTGACTGTTTCTTCGTCTGCTCTCTTTTTTTCTCTTTTCCCTCTAGTACACGATTAGGGGCCCAGGACTGGACAATTGGCACAATCAAGTGCGGACATTGCTGCCTATTTGTTGGATGACAGAAATTGAGACGAATCGATTTGCTGCTGCTGCCGTGTAGAGCCGACGACCAACCTACTACGACACAGCTAATTGTCCAGGTAACCCTCTTGTTAGAGTAGCAAAAACTTACCTTTCTGTCTGCCTGCTTACAAGCAGCACAATTGGCCGGTCTCCACTCTTGCACAAACTCAATCGCTAGGTTTCAGTCTTTCTTCTGGAGAGTTTTTCTCCTGAGCGGATTACCGGTGAGTGCATTGATGAACATACAATGATTGGATACCTTTTTGAAGAGTCTCGGTGTGCTTTACTGCGGCGAGCAGCAGACACAATGGAGTTGACTGCTCCATTTTGGATGGCAATGATGGTGGTGGCGATGAAGAAGATGGTGGTAGTGTACTTGGTCGCTGGTGGCCAGTCGAGTTCAGAGTCGGTAATCAGATTTGGCTCGACTTGTCTTATGCTTGTCTTGCAAATCAGATTTGTCCGTCTGGTTTGCTTCTCTTTTTCTCCTTTTTTGTCGGCATTATGATTACCCTTGGTATTTGTTTCTTTCCTCTTCTTTCTTTTTTTCTGCTCCAAAAGCACAAATGGTTGCTGCTCGCATTTTAGCGTCATTATTAGGTTACGTTTTGGCAGTAAAAGGGAAAGGTTCTCAGGTAGTTTCCAAGGTTTTTTTGCTGTGCTGAGCACTGACATTGATTGCTCTTTTATTGATCGGCGCAGACTTTCACTGACCGACTTAACTCCTTGCAAAGTTTTTTCTTATTTTTATTGTTTTTGCACTTTAGAGTGGGCACTTTCCACAAAGTGGAACTTCACTGGGCAGCCCAATTGGTCACTGCTGCTGCTGCTCCTGCCTGACCACTTATTTGTCTTCTCTTGGCGGTGTCCATGTTACTTCAGTCTTTTTGAGAGTTCTTCCGTTTTGTTTCTTGAGGCCATTTGCCACTCATAACTCACACACTTGCACTTTTTAATACTTTTTTGTTTAAATCGTAAAGTTGTTTTTATTGAAGATTGTTGCACTAATCGGATGGGTGAAGGAGGAGAAAAGTGAAAGTGTTGAAGAAAAAATGGTACTTGGTATTATGTGGGACAGAAGAAGAAAAAGAAGAAACTCAAAATGGAGCATCAGCTTTGTGAGTGAGAGCTTGCCTGGGCTCCAGCTTACTGCTATCTGTATGTGTGTGCACATACTTTTCAGCCAGCAAATAGCATTATTCTGACTTGGATAGCTCGTAAAACGATTATATCTGCGTTACCATTTTATGACTTTTGTTTGATACGTGTTGCAGCAATGTGCCATCAGCAGTCAGCAATCGCCATCGCCATCATCATGGTCATTTCAATCTGGCAGTCAGTAATCCAGTTGACGACTGTTGTGTGCTGTGTGCCAGCACTTGTGACACCTCACACTTGCACTTCAGTCCACACAAGTCCACCTTGTGTTCGACCGACAGACTCTGCATCAGCTAATTACCACTCATGTATTTGATTCGTCGTTTTTATTTCATTTCTGAGCATGTTAAGCAGCTTTCTCTCCCCAGCTTGTTGTCTTATTACTCGACAGACACTCACTTGAGTGTCGTATTGAGAGTTGTGTATTCTCTCTTATTGCGCTCACATAAACATGACGATCACAACATGTTTGGAGTGTTGTTCATACTTAGTTTGTGCTGCTTGTTGAGAGAAAAACAAAGCTACCAAACAATGGGAAACGTGTGTGTGCTGATGGAGCAGTCGATTTCCAATTGAAGAGTGCTTTCGGTAAAAAGAATGCTACTAGCAATGCAAACGGCATGCTGCTGCATTCAAACGGGTCAATTGATCTTGACCTTACCACTGAACTGTACTGTTTTTTTATTAGTTTGGCACAAAAACAATAAATGATAAATAACATCACAGCAAAGACAATCTTCGACGTTTGAAAAAGAAAAATTGTTGTATGCGTGCGTGTCCGCCGACCGCGATGATTGCATTTTGCTGTCGGTCAGTTTTATTTATTTTTAGGTGTTTTCTGGCAGTGTCAGATGACTACTGGGCAGTAACAAATTGGTTGTACGAAGAGCGACACTGAGGCACTGAGCACCAGTGCTTGTGTCCCAATTCATCACTGTTTTTTCTTTTTTCTCCTTCCCTGCACCTTATTCCTTTCAACATTGCTCGTAATAAAAGTCCATCTCCGACAAATGAACCTTGACACAGCAGCAGCAGCACACAGTTTCACATTTGCCGGCGTCGAATGACTTCCAAATCCCACTGGTCATCTTACTTTTACATCTAAATTTTTTCTCTTGCTTTTCTCTACTATTGCTGTTGAAACAAGAATAAGAAAAAAGATATTCTTTTCTGTGCACTAGGGCACTGCACTACTAGTAGTGCCTTCTAATGCATTCTAATGCTCGGTGCATTAGATGAGCTAGGGCAAAGTATTTTTGCGGGCTCTAGCTTTTTTGCCTCTACCATCATCAGTGTGTGCTGGTGTGAGGCGTGCATCATCTTCTCCCCATTTTTGTTTTGCAGACCGAGAAAAGTAAATTATACCGATGCAACTTTATTGCAACATTTTTTCTTCTTTTTCCTTCATAACGGTCATCGGTTGAGCGGCATTGGACACTGCAAAAGTTTGGCAGTGCCTTGGCCGCTGTTGTGGGCGCCATGGCGCCGATGTGCCCACAAAGCATGACTTGCCTGATTCTGTCTGCTGCTTACCCTCTGGTTGGCTATGGCGCCCGCACCTGACTACTGCAATGCTTGCATTTACACTTGGATTATTTTAAATTAACAGTTGCCGATTTAATGATTTAGAAAACGTTGATAGACATCGTTTTGGTGCTTTGTTTGCTTTGGTCTCCTTTCCACTCCGCCATCAGTGAACCAGGCAGGCAGACAGTGTGCGTAAACGCTCTGGTATTTGCTGTAATTCCTTTTTCAATTTAAGTGCACTTTCAGTGTCTGTTTGCGGTGCAGCCGCCGTCTTCAGTCGCCATTTCGCTTCATTGTGCACCGTCGTAGGGGCCAATTTTCGCTTTAATTTGATTATAATTTGAATTTTATTGCCTAGTCCCTCTCTGTGTGTGTGAATTACACGCTTTCACGCAAGACCTGAAAAGACGGTTTTGGTTAGGCAAAGTAAACAAACAGTGGACATTTGCAATTAAGACTTGAGGTGATTTAGTGTTGCTGCTGCTGCTGCTAGAGAGACCTGTCTACGTAATTAGAGACCGCAGTGTGAGCGAGGGGATGTGCCCGTTCACTTCACCAGCAGCCGCAGCTGAAGTTTTGGCCCAAGCCAGTAATTACCAATGACGAATTCGATTGGGCACTTTATGGTGAGAGAGGGCAAGGTGGGCAAGGGCCGCCACTGTCTAAGTCAACAATTGCAGCTCAATTCAGCTCAACTCTTCAACAGTCTTTAGCAGCAACAACACTAGTCAACAGCCAACTTTCTTTCCGGCCAGCCACGGTCGGCAGATGTGTCTGTCGCTGTCTCAGTCCGTCTGTCTGCAGAGTAATTGTAGAGAGGGAGCGTGCGAGCAGTGTCTATCAGCCAGACGATTATCACCTTCTGAGTGACATTCAAAGTGGTCAGTGGTCAGTGGTAGTCTATTTGCCGCTTTCAAATGTAAATTAACTCTTCTCACTGCCTATTATCACCTGCACCGGTGCACACACTTGCCCTAACTGTACAATTATTACCTGTTGCGTCGCCTTGGGCCTTCACTGAAGGGAGTATCGTAGTATTTTACTGAGTAAACATTTGCCAGCACATAACACCTTTTACCACGTTTTGTCTACCAGGCCTAGTCTATTCATTGGCAGGCGACGATCTAGAAAAAGCCACCACAACTGGAGACTCTCAATGCAACTCGAGTATGGCCAATTTGCCAATTCAGTGAATGTTTTTCGTCGCATTTCTTCTGGCGGCAACTTGGTCTTAAGTTTCTTGGCAAGTTTGAAGAGCCAGTCTTCAGTAGTAAAGAAAGCCCACTTTGAGTTTGAAGCCGCGCGTTGAAATCAATCGACATTATCAATGGCCATTTCCCTTTATCTTTTCTTTCCCTTCTCTTTCACTTTACCATTGAGACTCTTCTCATTCTCATTGACTGGCACTCAAAACTTTCAATTTGTCGCATTGTCTTCGTTTTATTTTGTGTTTTTCCACTTGGACTTGCCGCCAAATCGATAGGTCATTTCGTTTGGAGAAAAAGAAAAGAGAGAGAGAAGTCTTGAGTCAGCTTTGAAACACTGAATTTCCGCGCTTTGTTCTCCGAGTCTACTGCTGCCTGCCTGCCTGACTGACTGGCGCAAGGTCGCAGCAGGCCCTGATGGTGCCACTGCCATTGTGTCATATCACACGGCCCACTGACTTCCCCAGTTATCAACACTGGCCAGAGCTGACCAAGACAAACGGACAAAGTGACCGATGACCAGCGACGACTGCGCCCACTGTTGCAGGCACTGCAACTGCCGTGCGGTCTGCCTCAATGAGCAATTTGTGCATTTCATCACGGGCACCCTCACTTACTCTTCTTGCAGCAATTTGTTTCTCTTCTCTCATTCGCGCGGTTGGCTTCCCTTGTGCCCTTGCCTCCTTGCCCTTGCCCTTCTGCTCAGCGTCCTCGGACCCTTTAGGTCAAAGGATTATGGTGTGCGAACTGTTGTGCACTTGAACACTTGAGTTCTACTAGTTGCCAGTTGATTTATTGCCCACTGGGTGTCTGCGCCAGTTGGCAGCGGCACTCGAGAGAGTGCACACACACACACTTGAAACACCGCAGAAATTATCGTCAGCACTGGTCAACGAGAACAAATGACTAATTAAGTACTTCTTCACTGAACTGCGACCTAGTGTCTCGCCCCCTTCCTTTTCTCCCTCTTGTTCAACCCCTTATCCATGCCCAGCCAACTTGTCTTGCCACTGACGACCGCTCGCTGTGTTGCTTTACCATTCTGAGTTGAACTGCTCCAGAATGCGTTTCACTGGGAAAAGACAATTATCGCATACTGATTGAGTCACTCGACGAGGGTTGAAATGTGTTGGCACAAAGTGCATGTCCTCGAGATGTCTGCTGCTGTTCTTGCTGCTGCTGCCAGGCTGACATCTCGTCTAGGCAAGATAAATTCTCGCCTTTTCTCACTTTTTGTGGCGATTGGAATCGCCTTTTTAGCTTTGGTTTTTTGCTGTTAAAACGTCAATTAATTGACACGCACTTACTTGAGCTTTAAAGCTTCAAGATAGTTTAGTTCTTCAAATCCCAGCATTGTTGTCTAATTGATCTGTCTTTGCCTTGACTTTTGACTCGTCTTCTCCTTGGCACTTCTTTGATAAGATAGAGTAAGTGAGCAACAACTTGAGCTAAAAGTGTGACTCTTTTAAAAGCTAAATGCATATACGTCGGCGGTTAGTTAGCTTGACTTTTAGTTGATCAAAGCCGCTCTGATGAGGCTGAAAGTGTTTCTATTTTTAGGAACACTTTGTTTTTTGCTATCTTCAGCTCGATACAGTTAACTCAGACTTGTCAATTTAACACATCTTTAACTTATTTTTGCTGTATAAATAGAGCCACTTTACTTTAAAAAATATAAAATGCTCTGTTTTTTGCTAAAATAAAATTATCGAAAAATCTAATTGTAAGTTAATTGACAATTAAGATTAACCAAGTTTTAATACTTAGATTAAATGTTTCAGTTTCCTGATAAGAATGATCAGTGGAATTCAGCTTTCTACCATAAATAGAGATACTTGCTTGTTACCTCTTTGCTAAACCATTTCTAATTGCTCGATTTTTTTTTCAAAAATGTTTTTCATTAGAAAATGCCCTGACTGCCTATGTCACTGGGCTATTCAAATCGGAAGCTATTATTTTTACTCGAGACACTACCCAAACAGGGAAGTGTCTAGAGACAGGCTGGCAAATGATGCAAATGGCATCTGTTCTAAATTGCAATTACACAAGCTCACTAATTGCCAATTGCATCTTTGAATTTTGTAGCAAAGATCTAGGAAACGAGTTCGATCTGCAATTGACTGCCGCCTGTCGCTCTGATCAGTGGGCTGTGTATGAGAGAGAGATGTGATTGTGTACTGCACTGACTGCCTCTCCAAATTTGACTACGCACTAGTCACCAGGACAGCGCCAAGGTCATCCAATTAGGCGACAATGTCGATCGATCACTGTCACCGATGCAATCAATTAATCAATTTGATTATCTAATCATGTCTAATTGATTGGGGCTAATGCCAGGGCTGTGGGCAGTGGGATGAGCCATGCGCTGCTCCTACACGGGAGGGTATGCTCTTCTGCCACAAACAGCCCAAGTTGCAATCACATCTCTTTCTTTCTCCCTCTCATTTTTTACCCTCCCTTTACTTCTGCTGATGAAACATTAAATGTAATGATTCTGATTTGAGCAAACTACGCATCACAGCCCAATAGTCAAAACTTGATTTCAATTTGATTTGATCACATTTTCATCTTCATTTTCTACCTCTTGTTTCCAGACGATTATAACCAGTTAGTTATTTGTGTCTTTTTCTTATTGCTTCTTTTCGGTGAGGCGGCTTTTTATTGAAATATACCTAGAAACCGACAATTGCAATACTGCTGCTACTAGTTTTATTAGATCGATGCAACTTAATTGATTTCTTCTAATTTATGGCGTACATGCGGTAGTTGCGGTTTTCTAGTTGTAATCTTTAACGACGTTTTAAAAATTACAGTTTCTAAGTGCAATTACATTTTGCAGTCTCTGTGAATGTGTGAGTGAGCAGACATGTGCTGAAAAACAGTTGTAGCTGCTTGTGCACGACTCATATACTGAAAATCAATTAAACACTCTAACATAACAAAGTGCCAAAAGTTGGGGCGTCAAAAATGCAACTGCTGATTGGTGGCACTGCCTAACTCATCAATTTTTTATTTATATCAAATCACATTGTTTTTCATTACAACTGTGTGTCATTTTCCTTTTTTAACAAATAATTTATTTCATTTTGCATAATGTTTTAAAAATAGTTAAATTAGAAAAAAGGTAAACATTTTTTAGTGTAGGAAACAATTATACAAATAAATCTGAAGCTTTTTGCGTCACATTTAATTGCAATTTTTGCTCACGAGCTACTGTTTTCCAACAAATGCATTTTTGATCTTGATAATTATCAAAGACCATTTTTTGCTAGTAGCCTTTGTTTTGCATTTTTGCCGACAACTTGTGCAATTCAGTTGATTTATGATTTCAGTCACTACCAATAAGGCAGAAAAATGATCCTATCGCTAAGCACATTTTTTTCCTGGTTCTACCTTTTACCATTTTTTAAATCTTGCATTTTATTTTTTTATTGTCATGATCAACACAATTTACTGTTTAATTTTTTGTTTTTATTTAAAATGACAACATGATAGTTAACAGGTTTCCAGTTTAAAAACTAATTTACAAAACAAGTAAAATTGTTTGAAAAACAAAAATTTTATCAATTTTGACACATCAAGAATTAAGCAGTTTGAAACGATAATCTTTAGTTAATGTCGATCAAACTATTTTTTGTGATTTTGTCAATTTTTTCAATTGTAAAAAGCACCAATTTGATACATTTTTACCGATTAATTTTGCATTTGCGGTGAGGAAATCGAACAATAAAATTGCACTGTTTGTCAGAAAATATCAAGTTAATACCTATTTTAGATTGTGTTTACTTTGATTTTCACTGTGATTCTGTTTAGAAAGTTGACTGATCCTTTCACTTTTTCACATCTTAAGTATTTGATCACGAATAAATCATCATTGTTAAAATACCAAACAGCTCAACTACTTAAGTAATGTGGAAGTACTCTGAATAAAAAGACATTTCTGATTGAATTGTGAAATTTTCTACACCTATTTTTATTCAATTGTGCAAATGATAAACTTAATTTTAACATCACTTTAGCGTGTTCATGTGTAAATGAAAAATATGTTGGAGTAGGCATTTTGGGCAAAACCGAGATATATTGAATGAGAGTGTTTCACCAGTTAAGGATGGCATTTAAAGAAGTAATTAGTCATTGGTGAGGCGACTGTTGCAAGTGACTAGTGCGCAAAGTTGAGGTGAGAATTGGTTTCTCTCTCAGGAAGAAAATAGTAAAGCGCTTCAGCTAGCATTGCGCCAACGCCCAAAACGCTCGAGCACCTTTTCTAAAAAGTTAATTCTTTAGATTGTTTTTTTTCAAAACAAATCGTAATTAATTAAATGGATTCTTTGACTTGCATTTTTTCTGAGAAATAATTTCAAAAAATTGACAGAACATTTTTGTAAGATTTTTCACTTGTTTGTTTTTGCATGACAACTTTTTGGGTGATGCTGTCGCGGCCAATCTTTGTGATTAGGTAGACAATTGACGCTTAATCGCTGTCAATCTCTAGTCAAATTAATTTTTCTGGCCATTGCAGTGAACTTAAGAGAGCACAAGATTAGGTGTTTTAAGAGAGAATAAGCAGAAAAGTCAGAGACAAGCCCTGAAGCACGGAGAGACGGAATCTCACGAGCAGTAACCATGGCGCACAGCAACCCACACTGCGGCAACACAGACAGTAACCGTCTGCCTAAAAGCTTTAATCGATTTCCAAGTCGATTAACTAGGTTTGCCGGCTTTATTCTAATTCATTCATGCCAACTTGCACTGCTCTGTTATTTCCACTGGCTCAGCAAAGCTCGCTTGCTCAGTCTCTTCTTCTTTCCCCTTTCTTTATTTCCCTCCCCCTCCTGAACCGATGCTCGATTGGTCGATTGAAGTGTCAAAATTATTTGTTTCGGAAATGATTGCAATTATTGAGTGCACTGCCTGACTGCCTGCACTTGCGCCAAATGCTCACCTCAACAAGTGCCTCTGCTCACTATTCGACGGAATGATATCACCGAGGACAAGTGTGGCACTGCCCGGCGCAGACCAAAGGGAAAGCAGCAAGTCGTGACTGGACGATTTGTGTTGGCTGACTGTTGCTGTACTGCACATTCACTCACCATCTTCAGACCGCTATCTGTCTCTGTCTCTGTTGAACGTTCAGCTCACTGCAGTCATTGCATCATTTCTCTGCTCTCCCCTCTTTAGTTCGCCCTTCAACCTTTCCACCTTTTGACTTACAAATTCTCTAACTTGATTATTTAGTGTTCATTATTCACTTAATAAGGTCTGCAAGTCGTGTCACTATCCGCTGAAACCATCTCTAGTAAAATACGCCAGCAATATTTCTGTTGCTGGCAGTTGCTGCTCTCTTTGGTCCCAATGATGTTTTGACCGGTTTGATGCGCACTACATTTAGGCAGGCACCAGTTTATTATTAAAGTAAAAAATTTTGCCTTTTAACAATTTTCATTTTTTTCTGCATTCAATTAGTCAAATAATCAGTTTTACTGTACTTATTACCCGTTATCTGCTGTTCTATATCAGCACTAATCAGTTTTATTTTCAACCTGCCCAAACCACTTTCTGACAGGCAAAAGAAATGTTTTCTATTGATTTTTTCTTATTGGCAAGATTTTAAATTTAACAAAAAATTTAATTAGAGTAAATGAAAAAGTTTTCTAAGCACTTGAGACCTGCATACGGCTTGCATTTGTAGTTGAAGGTGAAGTTTAGAGGCGCAATGAAAAGTCATGAATCAATTGTCAGCACTGACGCTTCTTCTTTTAAAGATCGAAGTTTTTCATTTTCAATTCAATGTTCAGTTTCTCCTAGCACTTCAACTTTCCATTTATCTTGTGTCGTTTTTAAACTTTGTTACTGCTACTTTTCTTTTTAGTTTCACAAAAACAAAGACTTGCCCGGCAGTAGCAGCTGGGGAGAGGGCCAAAGTTCGTCGAAACGTGTTAACTAACCATTTAAAACTTAATTAACACTCGCCAAATACAAACTTGATTCGTCGTTTCACCGCTTGGTGCATGCTACTTGCTATCATTGCTTAAAATCTTGTTGCCATTTTTCACAAACAGCCAAGACTAGAAGTGGAAACGGCAGCAGGGCTGAAAGAAGAACGCAAGCAGGTCTAATTAATATTTGGATGTGATTCTACTAAGGTGCACATTTGGCATTCTTTTGGTGCTCTCCTTCTGGGTGCTCTCTTCTTCACTGCCCAGTCCGTACTGGCGTGGTCGTCAATTGCAAAACTGAATGTGTGCTCATGGCACCGTTCGGAAATGATGATGCGCTTGATTCATTGACTTTTTTGGTGCACATTTAGCAGCACGATCAGACGTAATGACCCGTCAATGGCTACAATTTCAGTTCGATGCAAGTCCAGGTCAGATGAGGCAGCAGCAGCAGAAGAAGAAGAAGCAGTCCACACTCGTCTGTTGCCGCCTAATCGCCCTACTCTCTCTCGTTCGTTCGTCGTTGTGTCTGCTCGTTTTCGATGACGTGCTAATTTCACCCGATGTCCGTCCGTGCCACTCTCTTTCCATGCCATCCATTGCCGAGCAGCCCCAGTAAATAGCGCACAAGTGATGGATGCAACAACTGGCCAATTTTCATCCTTGCCGAACGGCGCCATCATCACCTTTTGATGTGTTCACAGCTAACGCTAGCTGTGTTCTAGTCTTCTGTCCTACTCACCGAATTGGCTGTGTAGCCACCGATTATAATTATCCTTTTTGCGATTGTTTGTCTGTGATTTTGACTTTGATCGAAATGTGCTGATAATGGTCCAGTAAGCAATCTGATAAATCTCGAAGACTGTACTGAGGAGTACGGTACAAACAAATGAGAAAAGAGAGAGACAGTGTGAGAAACACCGCTTTAGAGATTATAATTTGATTAGAGACACTTAATAACGGACAACTTGACCAAATTAAAAGCACAAATTAAAGTAAACTTAGTCGTAGTGGAGCAAAAAACACATCAAAGTGACTCTGTGCCACTTTACAGAAAAGCGATTGACGCCGCCGATTAAGCAGCGCCAGGAGTGTTAGTTGCCACAGCTGAACTAAATATAGCCAATTTAAGAGTAGAGAGAATTTTAAATTTGCTGCTGCTCAGGTGTTCACAACAATTTGCGCCAGATTGCATCGCCATTTGATTTATGAGAATGTTAGTCCGGAGCTCAGTTGCTGCGCAGTTGCTGACCTTGATGCTTTCTGCGCTAGTAGGCAATCAGGTAAAAACACGGGACATCAGACATGGGACAGACAATAACAACAACAACAACAACAACAACCCACACCGTTACTCTAGCACCGTCAGTGCACACGTGTCTACCTTCCGAGATGGTCATGGGTGCCAGAGCAGACCAGGTGCCCCTTTCGTGATCAGCTTCATTGACTTTCCCAACTACCGATGACCGCATTGTACTGCTACCAGAAACAAGCTGACAGCTGACCGGGCGCCCCGTATGATTAATCGGTGCTGCCTTTGTGTTTCGATCTATTTTAATTATGATAACTCGTGTTCAATGCGTTATTTAATTATAGTTGATTAAGGGTGGTGGTCACAACATGGTATTTGCACCCAATTGCCCGTACTTGCCACTTGTAATTAATTTTGTGTCATTCTTCTGATTTCCTCCTTTCGTTTCTTTTGATTCTTAAATTTAGGTGCAAGTGTTTGAAAACAAAAGTGCGCATTGCTGCTTTGCAACGCTTTTACAGGTGCTACTCGTGCAGCAGACACCAAAAGCTGTCTGTAAATGGCGTGTGCTCTCTTTTAGAACTGCATCATATCGTTGCTCTCGACTTTTGGATTGGCAGCAAAGTTTGTCTTTTTTACAATTGCCGCACTGTTCCAAAACCCTGTTTTTGTCTTTGTCCTTTGTCTGCTTTCCTGTCATGTGCGTGTCAGTCTCCTTTCAGGGGTCCATCTCACTCTTTCATTGAGTTAGCAGTTAGTCCTAGCGACGGCGTCAGCAGTCTCATTGCCACTCGCTGTGTAGTGCTCAATTGGAACGAGCTAAACGATGGGTGGCCGATTGTGATTCGATGGGTGATGATGGTCACCGTAGAGGAAGAAGGCCTCACTGCCTCTTCTTGCCTTTAGACACCCAGTTGATGACAGAGTGCCTTCCTGCCAGCACATATTCAGACCAGACACATTGTTGGCCACATTTAATTACCGCACAGTGCTGCTGCTCTTGTTATCACTCTGATCTGCACTAATGTGACTCATTGGAACGGTTTGGTTTGTTTCAGTTGTTTCACTACTATTACCACGACCATCATCACCATTCGAACCACCCCACAAATGTCAATGCTCTCAATAATTCATGGCTGTCGGCTGACTAACTAGTCTGACTGTCTCCAGTTACTCCAGCAACTGTGCCGTCTATCTGATGTTGTCCAGTGATTCTATTCATTTTGTCTCCGACTTGCATTTTATCATTCATTCATTCATTTATTTGCTTCATCACTGGCTGTGGAATGATTCCGTTTTCCGATTCCGGTGGTCGAACAACAACGACGGTCAGTCGGTGGCACGCGCATTCCAATTCAATATAAACTAGTCCGTTTTGTTTGTTTTGGTCAGATTGTGGCCAGACACCACGTTTATGTCCTCCCGTTGGCTGCATCTTCATTCTTCTCTTTTTGATTGGCAACTACGTTTCTTTTCTTTTGTGATCATTTTTTGCTTTTCCCAGTTTTTGGCATCTTATCGAAACCATTTACCAGCATTCTCTTCTTTCAGAAAAACAGGGTTTCTTCTAATTAAATGAGATACATGTTTGGTGGAAGCACTCTCAAGGTTACTGCATCACTGCCCAGATCACATGTGTCTAAAGATGAGAGCCATATTATGAAAGTATGCGAGTGGGCACACTTTACTCCAAAGAATTTGCTCGCCCTTGTGTCTCGCTCTTCTGAGGCACATTGTCTTCGTCCTTTCTCAGTGCGCTTTACTGTGTGCGTCTCGTCAAACAAGAGCCTCGGCCAAAAGTTTGAGAGGAAATGAAAGAAAAAGTGCCTGAACCGTCAAGTCGCAGATGACACTCGCCAGAGGACAGCGAGTACAGAAGACAACGTCACTGGCGTCAACATTGACACGACAAAGTACTACACGACCGCACCAGACAAGGGCATTCTATTTTGTCCTGCTCAGCCCTACTCGTTGGCTCGTTCCACGTTACTGGCTCGCGACATTCTGTTTACGACGACAGAGACGAGGACAGAATTGTGTGTCTTGTTGCACACTGAACAACCTAATTGATTGAGGAAAATGGCAGAAGAAAGAAGAGGAGAAGAAGAATATTCCAAAGTCTGCTTTGTGTCTCTGTGGTTGGGACAGTCACACTGCTGCTGCTGCTTCACATTGGTGTGCAATGTACCAGTGGGTGCACGCTCCCTTTGAACTTGTGTTGCTTTTCGGTGCTTGTCAGGCAAGAGGCACTAGTGCACTTTGACTTGCTCCTTCAGATAATTACTTTGTGATTAGACAAAATTGGGCTCACTCTGGGTGAAAGGCCGGTCAACGGTCGCACAATACTCAGCTATTGTCACCCCACAGTCTGCTGTACGCGTGTCTCTGCTCTGATTCCTCTGGCGAAAAAGCACTGCAGATGTAGGAAATTCTTCTCTATTCAGCCACTTTGTTCGATGCATCCCTCTGTCCCGTGGCTGCTGTTGCTGATCAGCCTTTTTTCTTTTTCTTGCACTTCTTCAGGCTTTTCTTTTTTTCCTCAGTTTGTTTCAATTGAGCCGAGCTAGTGAGTCGTGCAGCCATTTGCTCGTTGGCAGTTCGCTCCAATTGGTCATTAATTTGTTGCCTGCTCCTGCTGCCGCCATTCCGCTCACCAGTTGACCGTTCTGCGGTCTGGCCACCGCCTCTGCTTTTGGTAATTAATTCTGATTTAATTATCGATTGAATCAAACTTCCATTTATATTGCCTTCCCTGCCTTGCTCTCTGTGACTCAGTGTGTGTGTGTGTACTTTGACAAATTTGCTTTCTATTATGTCATTTAATTGCAATGCCACACAGAGTGAGCTGTACATTTTTCCAATTATTATTATTATGCCGCCGCTTGTGGTGTTATTGAGGCTGGACGGTGCTCTTTATTGTCACTTTATCGGCGACACTCTCTCCCTCTCACTTTTCAGCAGTCACTGGCCTGCAAATAAAAGTCCAGTGAGTGAGGGAGGAAGTGAGGGAGTGAGGCCACTTGCGGTGACAACAAAAAATGATAGTCAGCCATCGTGCAGTCCACTAATTGCGAGTGCTCAGTTCTGCCCAGCCATTGGTCACCGACCACAACCAGCAGCAGCAGCAACAGTAGATAGGCAAAAACTTTACACCCCAGGAACCATTTGGTGCGAGGGGAAGCGCACGGAAACCGGAAATTGACTTGTGTGTTTCAGAGATTCTTTCTCTGCTGCTGCTGTTCTATCAGCCATCTATGAGCCAGCAGTATCACTGGGCTCAATCTGCAACTCTCCTTTTTTCACTTGGCAAATTGCATTTCTCTTTTCTCTGGCACTTGAGTCTAATTGGGCAGTCGGTAACATGATGGCTTTGGAGAAAAAGTTTCTTATGTTTCTAGAAAAAAGATAAACTTTCACTTTTTTTGGCTGAACAAAAAAAAGTTTTGCTAAGGCTTGTTTTAGGAAAAACGGCAACCTTTTATTTGATAAAATTCATCGAATTAATTGAGGGCAAAAATATGACTGTGAGCAGCAGGGCGCCAGTATGGGGCACTCACTTAGAATGCATCGTCAAGCTGGCTCTCTTTCCCCGTTTACGACCAGTGGACTACCATTTTATTATGACTGAATTACATGTCCATAAATGTGTTTCACTCTGCTCACCGTTGCAAAATGCAGCCAGTACCCAAACTAAGTTGCTTGTAATTTGCTTAATTACAAATTATACGAGTAAATAATGGCCGCGTTTCGTAATTGGACTACTGGAGCTAAATATTGCAGAATTTGCTTCTCTGTACGGCATCCATATTGTACAGTACTGATGCACATCTTTTCCTTAGTTCGGCCAAAATTTCTGAAATCTAGAAAAAAGGGACAAATTGGCCACATTAAGAAATGAGCTTAGAAATCGGCCTTGTTTGAGGAAGAGAGAAATAATAAAACGAAACTAATGTAATGTCATGTAATGTGCGGTAATTATTGTAATGAGAAAAAGTAGAGTCTGCCTTCAGCTGCTGATGCTGTTACGGCCTCAGTTTTGCTGATTGGCACACTGCTCGGTCCCATCTGCATGAATGACGTGCCAAATGCGCAGCAAGCAAGGACATGCTCAGGCCTTGTAATGGGGTGTCTTTTGTTCAGTCTGCTCCTAACAGGCCATGTGCCACACACACTCTCTCTCTCACTTGCTCATTCAGTGAACTGTTGAGGACGGATGCTCAGCCCTGTGTCACTGTGCTAATCGAATCGATTACTTTTTAATGGCTGCTCACTAAGTTGCCAATAAGATTGCTGCTCACGTCTTTCTGGTCGACGTTTGACGTCAAGAGAGTACTTGCTCTCTCTTTCTCTCTATCTCTATAGAATAGACAGTTTTTAACCTACTAAAAATTACTGTCCATTTTGCTTGTGTAAAGTGCTACCGGTTTTTGGTGAACCGAGTTTGAACTAAAAAGTAGCCTAGTAGCATCATTGTCGTTTGTTGTTGTCGCTAAAGCTCTGTGCTGTTGTTTCATTTTGCAAATCCCAATTACACGCCACATTGTTTTCACAAACGACAAAGCCACTGATGATAACAGTTTATTTTGTCGCTTTTTCAGCCCCTTTTCATTCCACTTTCATTCAGTGCACTTGCTTGTGCACTGGTGAGTTTTAATTTTTACGACTCTAATTTTGGCGACTAAATCATTTGTGGCACTAGATTGCTCTTGCTCAAGTAAGTGCTGCTTCTGAAAGCTCGACGAGGCCATTTTTTCTGTGCCTCTGTATCTCGGCCACTGGTGTTTTGCCAGTGAGTGTTTCAGCCTTGCCTGCAGACGATGTGGCCCACTAATGGCCCACTCGTAATCGTAATGCTGTTTGGCATTGCTTTCCACCACCACTCGCAAACCAATTTTGCCGGATAATAATTAAATTGTTGGACCAATAAAACCCCTGTGCCTTATTATTAGGTTCGCGTTTTTATAGTCGGAACGAGTAGTAGTAGTAACAACTGAAGCTCGTAAAACGGTACCAACTAGGGTGTAAAAAGGAAAGGGGTTGTCGGCGCCTCTGAAGAGTTTTCAGTCTGGCGGAAAGTTTAGAGAAAAAAGCTAGGCTTCCCGTGAACTGAATCACTTGAATCAGACTTTACGTTGTTTTCAACCCTCTTGAAACGATCAAATTATTTTTTTTACGATTTCATTTGAAGTAAAGGCTTGAGGAGAAGAGAAGAGAAGGGATGAACTTGCCTGGCGAAAAACCAGGCAACACGTACGTGCAAGTTGCAAGTGGCGATAACTAGCTGCCTGTCGGGTTCACTCTCGATTCAGTAGATTTATTTCGTGCTACTAAAATTTACTGTTTATTTGCTTGGCTTGCCTTTTATGAGTCATCCTGGAACAGTGCTGCTGGGGTACTACTCACGGACGAGCACCGGAGAGAGAATGTGTGTGTGTCAGTGAGTGAGACGGGCAAACCTCGTCAGTGCCTAAGCCCGATGTCCTTTACGAGGCCAGTGCCGCCGCCGACAGACCGTCCGTCCGACTATAACCGCCCCCCACCGAACCCGCTAGTACCCGTTTAGTTACGCAAATGGAACGTTTTGCCAGCCTTACCAAAGTTACCGAGTTACGATCATCAATCGACCATTGAAGGCATCGCTGGCGCTGTTCTTCAGCAAACAAAGCCAACTGTCCCTACTACTTTCTCCTGCTTTTACTCTCTTTTGGTGTAATCGCCCAGATTTTATTACACCGATACGGCGGTCACATCGGGACCGCACTGGAGCACACAGTGTCTGCACATACTGTGGTCATTGTCCCCCTTTTTATCCACTACCATTCTCTCCCTTTCTCCCCCGTCCTATTAGCGGACATTCGTTTAATTGACACGCACAAAATTGAGCAGTTTTTGCGCTGGTCCGATCGGCACACTGTGCTGGTCCAAAGGGACCACACCAGTGCTAATACCGCACGCGCCATATGTCCTCTGCCGTATTGATGGTGATAATTTTTTTCTCTGACCAAAAGCGCAACACACTAATTGAGCCTGTAACTTTGGTCAACACCAAAGCCAACATCAGCTGACTATCAGCCCCAGTACTCACTACATTGCATCCTTACGTCCGGTCAATTTGTCTAAAGCTGAACACACCGTCAAGCACAGTAGGGCACACTTTCACACAAATACACACATACAGCACTTCATCAGAGCAGTGCTCATTGCAATTCATTGGTCTTTTCCTGGTGCAGATGCTCGGCAAGCAAGCTCATTCATTGTCTGCTAATCGGCCACTGCATTGACACTTTGACCTTGTTTGTCGCCACTAGTCTTTTCTGTTTTCTGTCTCTAATCTACCTCTCTGAGGCTGATCTCTCATTCGCTAGTGTCTGTTTTGAATTCGCTTTTGGAGCAATTGTGCCACTACTCGCGAATCACTCTCTCACTCTCTTTCTCACTGCCAATTCCCAGTCGTCGATAAGTTTTCCTATCACCGGATTTATTTGAGCTTTCCATTTGCCCGCCTTATTTGTTTATTGATTTGCTTCGTCTTTTTATTGCTTTCTCACTGCTTACGCGTTGCTCACAGACACCGCCAGCCAAGAGAGCATCTGTTTGCCGTGTTCCGCAGTAGCCTGTGGCCCACAGTCTGCGGCTCAAAAAGAGCGTCAAACACTGCTGCTGAGTAGCAGTTCGGTGCAGTTCATTTTCACGCATGCCTTCCTCTGAGTAGCCAATATCTTGGTGAGTCTTTCAATTTTCTTCAGTTCAACAGTCAGCAATATCTCCCTCCCTCTCTCCTTTTCAGTGATTTGCCAGCGTTTTCTTTGTGTCTAATCTTCCACGAATCGCATTCAAATTTAAGACTTAATCCTTTGCTCATTTTGTCTCAGCTCGAGTCACCGCCACTGCAGCTGATTGCGGCAGCTACCCAGCGGCAGTCATCGATCGAGTGGGAGACAGTGTCGCCGCCACATCTACCCACAAGCCATAGCCGCGCAGTCAGACCCTTCGAGTGGGTCAATTTATCCTGTCTGTCTTTCAAATCACAAGTCCGACTGCACTGCTAGCTTTGTTTCTCCCAGATAAGCCTCCTCTGTCTTCTCAAGGCAATGCTCAAAACAGACTTTAATTTTTAACATTTGCTTCACTTCTGGCATGGATTTATCTACCAGAAGTGAATGTAACAAATTAATTCCACTCAATCGCACTGCAGTGCCAAAGTAGAGCGTCCGCTCCATTGCGTCTTTCCATTGCGTCCCCAGTGCCGTACTGTCAATCGGTGCTGTGCTGTACTGTATGTGCCCTTCACCACTCCACACACACATCTTGCAGCTGCACATCCTTCAGCAGCAGCAGCACCAGCAGTTTTTTCTTATCTCAATCGGCAAGAGACGTGCCAAGAGGGTACCAGAGCTGCAGACGGGAGCAGACAATTTAGACAAAGCGCCGATTGCTTCACTTGAAGCTTTACTTGAAGATCAAGACAAATTAATCTGACAAAAATGTCGGTGTGTGGATTTGCTGTTCCCTCTATTTCTTCTTCTTTCAGCTGCCATTTGTTGATTGGCACATTTTTGTTTTCCCAGCACCAAAAACACACTGTTGTCACTGGACATGACCTTGTCCGTTTGCCCTCAAAACAATTGTTGTTAATTAGTCTCACTAAAGTTTTCAAGCAAAAGCTGTCACTCAGTAGGACGGCAAAGATTTATACAAATAGTGGCAGATCTATCTCTGAAGATTCTTGCCTCTTGGTCTGCTTTTTAAAAATCACATTCCAAGAACATTTTTTGTAAACTTAGAACCGTTTTTAAGTTTCTCAGTAAGTGAGGCGTCATGCTAGACAGAGCACAAGAATGCGACATTGAATGTTAAACAACAACAACGTCGCCTTGTTGTTCTGTTTAGTTGATTTACTGTTGATAACAACTAAGCTAGCCTCCGCCGCTGGACCGTTGATTGCTGTTGTTGTTGTCGTAACAGCGGTAATTGCGCGACAGTGTCTCCTGCTCCAAATGCTGTCCGCTGCTCCAGAAAGGGGCACACCATGTCTCTGCGCAATGACTCTTCTTCTCTGCTGACCCTCTCTCTCTCCCTCTCTCTCTCTCTCTCCTCTCTCTCTCTCTCTCTCTCTCTCTTTCTTTCTGGTAGTTGAAAATGGCGCAAATTTGGATCGGTGCAATCATTATCGCGACGAGCATGGGAGGGCATTAATTTGAATCACAATTACCGCACACATGCATGTGTAGCTAATTTTGTTTGGCCCGATTTAGCCCCGCTTTCACTGTAATCCACTGTAGGCTACTGCTGCTGATGTTGCTGTTGCTGTTGATGTTGTTGCTGGTTCTGCTGGTTCTGCTGGTGAAGAAGAATGTGCTCACTGTGACTCGTTTGGTTGCCAGTCATCGGGCATTACGCTGGAATGTAATCAAACTGTGCAGCACGCACTAATCGCCACTGCCCGAATTTGGCTTCGCTCCGGCGAGTTGCTACTACCCGAACAGCAGAGATCTCGGCCAGCTAGTCAGTCAGTTTGTGTACAACGGCAGAATGAATGAGCAAAAGAACCGCTGTGTGGAGAAAGCTTGTCTAGCTTTCGATAAGTCAGCAGCAGCAGCAGGACTGGACTGCCGCTGTCCAGAACCTAAATTAGGAATTTAGACGCTGTCTGATAGTGTACGACTGCCGAACGATCTCTAACTCTCTAACTTTCTCTTGTTCTTGTCTTTCTTCTACAACTGATGGTGCCGGCGCTCGGAATGCAAAGTGGACGATTGGTTGAGTGAGTAAAGAAAAATGTAATTACCATGCGATTCTGGCTAGTGGAAATCGCTTTTTTGTTTGCCTTTTTGTCGATAATTGTGCCTTTTTTCCTGTTAACTTGTGATATAACTGGACGCTGTCGTGTTTAGCTTGCGCTAATTATGCTGCCAATTTGTCGGCCAATTGCTGTGCTGCTGCCACTCGACTTAACTCGTCCCCGGCCAAAACCACTCTCTCTGGTTTTTTGCCTTCTATCTGCCAATTGGCCACTTTGCTTTGCGTAAACATCGCCGACTGAATTTCATTCGAGATGGGCTCTGTCTCTATCAACTTTATTTCCAAGCCAGTAATTAGCAGTATCGGACTTTTGCTCTGTACCGTAATGTCACCACAACGACAGCAGCAGAAGTGCACCTTGCACTCAGCACAATGGCCCTCAGCGACTATCATTTCCGCACTGCACTACTCCACTACCTCTACTGTTTATCTATGTTAATGTTAGCCTGTGCTACCTTGCCATTATCATTCTTTAGCCGGACTTCATTGCATGAGTCAGTCAGTCAGTGTGGCACTTTGTTCTTTTTCCTTTTTCTTTCTCTGTGTCATCTCTCGGTGTGGACGGTAGCCAGTTCCAATTGGGAGCATTGCCTATTTATTCCAATTATAAATCATTCACTTGTCGTCGCATTGGTGTGCTAGGCCATCCGTCTCTACTTTCAGGTAGTTGTTGAGAAGAAAGGGAGAGAAAGGTAGAGAACAGGGTCACTGGTCCGACTGGCCAGCGCTCACCGACTCACTGACTGAAATGTCCTCTCCACTGTCCTATCCTCTGCTGATGAGCCACTTTGCGCCGTCCTCTGAGACCGTTTCATTATGTAATGGTGTGCTAATTGCGTTGATCAAGTGAGACCTTACTTCGAAAATTGGTCACTTGTTTTACTTTTTGTCCATTTCAACTCTGCCCTTTCGTCTGGAGCCTGCAGCTGTTTTTCTCCCGTTGATGACACTGTAACTGCGACTCAACTTTTTGTTGGTTGATGTGTCACTTTAGCACTGCAGTGTGCCCTCTGTTCTCCTGCTTTGCATTTGCCTGTCTGGTTGACATTTACTTTGTCACTTCGTAAGTCATCTCACCGGTCATTCAAGGCACCGTAATTTGTATTTTATATATTGTAATTACAGCTTAATTAATGCCTTCTGTCCTCAGAAGAGGAAGAAGAAGGGCTTAGCAGACTGATGAACGACAACAACGGCACAGTGGCTGGACATTCGATTTTCCTTGCCACAGAGTTTGTCTTTTGCCAGCATTAACAACAAAGTTTAACACGGAGTGCCACCTAATTAGACCGTTTCAGAGGGGGATAGATTTGTCCGGTAATTGGCATGCATTTAGCCCAAAGTGAGTGCTGATGCAAAACAATTACATAAGTAGATAATTAACTAATTGCTAATTGCTGCCCTGTCGTGACATTTGCCCTGTCGTAGTACAGCGGTGAACAGTAGTGGTCAGAGTTTGCTGCTGCTCCTGCTTCTGTTGACTTGGTGCGCCAGATACAACTCAATTGGACGCCAACGGCACACGGGGCACACTGTTTGTGTGGCTGAGGTTGGGTTGCCGGCTGGGCTGCGCCGGCTGTGGATCGAAATCCACTGCGATTCTCCTTTCTCTTGTTGCATTATTAATAGAAACGTCCCTTTTCTTCCCTTTTACCTCGATGTCTTCCTAATGATACTTCAACTGGCTAGAACACACTGTGGCAAGTGCACTGGAGACAACCAAACAGTGAACAGCAGGACTTACCAGTGCTTCACTGCCTTTTTAATTTGTTTCATCTCAACTTGGCAGTCGCTGACAATTGGTCCGTGTTGTCGCCGCCACTGATCTCGTGATCGTCTGCGGACACTGAAAACCTGATCCGAGTAATGATGAGCACATACACTACCACACAGACATTAACAGTCGGTAGTTTCCTTCCCCATCACCATCACCACCCCTCTTCACTGCCATGTCCTTTGTTGTGAACTGCACTTTTTAAGTGAACATTGCATGAGCAGTCCATTTGTCAGTAGTTGTGTGTGTGTCTGTGTGGGTCTGTCTGTGCCTCTCTGGATCGGCCACCACCAATGTAAATATCATTTCATTGCACTCTTCGGTATGGCACACACACTCATTCATTCACTCATTCACTCATTCACTCACCGACTTAAACTGCTGAACATTAATCGTGTTTCTTCTGATCACTGTCTACCAGTGGATTCTAATGATAATTGCGCTTCATTGAAGAATAGGGGAAGTTTTGGCATTGAAATGGCGCACGAGGAAACACGAGGAAGCTGCTGCTGCTGCACTCCAATGCGCAGCACTTGCCTTCAGCGGAACTGCTCAGACACGAATGACAAACATCACACAACCACCACCACTACTACTACTACTTGAGAAAACATGATTCAATTTTTTTGCTAGCCATGTGTGCATCCTCGTGTGCACTACGCTCGGGCATTTCATTGAGCAGATCAGAGTGGAAGACTGAAAGACCGTCAATCGACCCACCGGCACTGGCCAATCACCCGAGTCTGCTTGCTGCTGAGTGCCGCTGCTCTGCAGAGCTATTCACGATTTTACGTAATTCGATTGCCTTTGTGAGTCTAATTGAAAGCTACCAGAACAGCACTGTACTGAGTGTACGCAATACGATTGAATCTAAATTAAATGCCACTTTATTTTGAGTCAGGCATTGCAGGGAGCAGCACACGCCTGGGCACTACTACTACTGCCGTTGCTGCTGCTGTTACCATCACCAGACGACAGTGGACATTCTTGTGCGTCCAATCGCTCTACTCTGTGTGTATTTGCTTAATGACAGTTTTGGAATGCCTAATGTTTGCTTCGATTAGAGTGACCGCGTCGTGGCCGTGAATTTGGTCGCCTCACATGTGATGCTGAGTGCAGTGCAGTAGTGCCCTGTCGTTCACTGTTGCCATGTTCACTGCAGAACTGTTTTTTTTTTCCAAAGTCTAATCTTCAAACTGAATCAAACAATACAGTAGTAGTGAACTGAAGAATCGTCAACTTAAATGTATTCTTACTGTTCGAATGACGGTAGTATTTTTGCACACACACACAGGCACAATAACGCATTCAAATGGAAATACTACTGTCTCTGATGTTTATCTGGGCGTCCTCTGAATGAGATGTTTCGTCCAGGCGCAGTGAATTTGATCTGATGCCGTCAATGAGTGATGCCGATTGGTTTATTCGGTGGCAAATATTTTACATATTTGCAATTTAAGGCACGAGTCAAATTGGATTTTTTATTTACTTTTTGAAAGAATGAAGGTGATTTTGGCAAATGACGCCAAGTGCTACTGCAGCTGCCGACTGCTGGTCAGGGCCACTGCTTCAGTACATTGCACAGTCAATTTCCTAATTGAAGACAAAGTCTATTACCACGCATGCAGAGTGTGTTTTAAATCGCTCAAAACTTTTATACACAATTTTTTAAAGTTGCAAAATTTTATTAAATTAAAATCCACACACATTTCAGTGGCTATTTACCACTAGCTCACGACGTTTCATAATATTTCAAATGTTTGTTGTCCATTTATTATTCACTATGCTGATACGCTGTTACTGCCTGGCACACTGATGCTGATGTTGCATAGACTGACCGCGCGACAATTCACTTTGCAAACACAGGAAAATTGCTGCTGAGTGGCACATTCACGGGTGGCACTTGCCACTCGGCGTCTCCTATGATTGCTGTTGTTGGCAAACCTCGTCGCAATTAGCGAGTTGTCCATTTCGATTGTTTCAGACAGTGGTCAGATGACGAGCTGGCCAACTAACTTGAGGATGACCGCAATCATTGTCGACACTTTTGGTTGGATTGAATTGCAGATCGAGAGATCTGCCAGTCATGATGGACGCTGATTTGTCGGCAAAAGCACCGTTACCAAGCGCTGCTGTTGATGCGGCCTCTCCTCTGCAGCGTCTCCTGCTGGTCCCTGTCCATTAAGAGATTGTCTTGCGGGTTGAGGACGCACGTAAGCTGATCCAATAGTGCATCAACACGTACCACTCATAACAGTGATTGGCAGTGCTGTAACCAAAGCTGAATCTGAGCTTTCCAAACGCTTCACTGCCCAAAAGAATAAGTGGCCATTTGTCCAAATGCTAATTTTGGGTTTTTCTTCTCTTCAATATTCTCTTTTTTCTGGTTCTGGTGATAGCAGCAGTGTTGTGCTGTTCTGGCAGTGTTCTGTAGCAATTTGAATTTATTTAGCTTTCTCCTTGCTGATGGTGTCAGTTCTGCGGCACTTTCCTGCACACCATTGCACGATCACCAGCAAATCCCTTCACCGTGGAAGAAACAGTGGCAGCAGCAGCAGCCCTAGTGGCGGCTAATGATGCACGATATATTTATGGCTAATACAATTTGCCTCTCTGCGTAGCCCATCCACACAGGAAGCAGACACAACTTCACTGTAGAAACTGCTGCTGCCATTTGTGGTGGTTCACTGTCTCGCCGCCTTCCCGTGTACTCGCCGTACACTGTTTCACTCTCTTAATTCAATTTAGTGCTGCTCACCAATCTGGCGTCAGTGTGTATGTGTGTGTGTGCTAGCAGATTTAATTTAAATTTAAATGGCCACAATGAAACTTGCCACAGATACAGATACAGGTATGATTCGATTAGCAGATCCTAGCCAACTCGTCGCAGATGAAGGCATTCTTTTTGTAAATACTTACGCACTTTTGCGGCCGTTTTTCACCGTAGGAAGATCAGCTTTTGGTAAAAAAAGGCTCACCAAAAGGAATCGCCTTGCAATTGTTGCCTCGTTCATTCACTCCCAGCCAGCCGCTAAGTGCATCAAAGTCAACATACTCAAGCACACAGGCACACACTGAGTGCACCGATGACTTGTTTATTTGCGCACTTTTCTCTGGTAAATGTCTGTCTTTTTGGCGTTCGTTTGAGGCAAGCCTTCCTCACGAGAAAGAGAGTTGAAATATGCACAGAGAGTGGCAAGCAATGACAAAGGCTACTTGGTAATCTTCACTATACGATTAGCATCACACAGCAGTTCCATTACTGTAATGCGAGCAGTAATCGGTACCACTGCCATTGATCGGCACTGCAGTCGTTACAGCTGAGGCAGATGTAGCAGGAGCCATTGTGTCTGAGTACAACAACAGCAGCATCAGCCGCATCACTGGCCATCATCATAGACACTGAGCACTTCCACTGCCCGGTTATTATCATATTCGATTGGCCAGTGGCCACCACCACCGCATCACCACTCAAGTGCTCGTTGCACTGCACAGTGCCCCCCGTTTTTGCAGTTAAATGCTACTGCAGAAAATGGAGCCAGTCAATGAGAGTCATTGTGGCATTCATCCTGGTGGAAGATGGCTTCTGCAGATGCATTACAGTTAGCCAGTCACCGCCAGTCCAATGTTGCTACATTGTCTTGATGCTTATGAATTTCAATTATTCGCCTGGTGCCCTCTCCTCTCTTTTCTGGTACCGCTGAAATGCCAAAATGGAAAAAGGCAATGGACCAGTTGGGCTCATAACTACTGCACCATCACAATCACCATCACCAGCAACAACAACAGCAGCACTACGACTGCATCCATCAATTGGCCATTGCCGTCGCCACTTTAGTTATAACTGAACGTGTTCCTGGCCAGTGCTCTTTCGGTCCTCTCTTTTGCTCGCCATTAAATAGCCAAGCATGGCGATGTTAAATTTGGCTAATGAAATTATTTCCACACGTTTGCCTTCACTAGACTGATAAGGCAGAGAGAAAGAAAGAGTTTTTCTGCCTAAGCAGTTTGTCCAAAGTTGTAGCGGTACTCTCTGTTCAGTTTTACCACTGTCTGTGCACAACTTTAAAAAACACTGTAATTCAATCGACAAATTGTCTCATGGTAGAAATTAATTTTATGGCCAAGTTTGTTGCACCTAAGTGTGGCCAACTTTTTCTTTTCTCCCCTGTTCTCCCTTTGGTCGGATACATCTTGGCAAGCAACTAATCCAATTAGTGGAGGGGCCAGTGCCAACTTGGCCGGTCCTTTGTGTTTTTAGCGCTGGTGATGACTGGCTGAACTGGCAAACTTAGGCGGCAATATCATTGGCAGCAACCATCAAGGCAATGTCTCAATTGCGCTTCAACTGACTCTGGCCAACCAACCAACCAGACACAGACACACACGGACAGACATTAATGGCCCTTGCAGTGTGTGCTGGACTGATGTTCGTAGAGAGGACTGCTCCTTAATGAGTGGCACTGGTAAAGGTCGCAGGGAAGTGTAAGTTGGCCGACTACTTTGAGTCAGCCAGCACTGAGTGGTCACTCGGTATGAGGTCAGTCGTTCGAGGCTGTATCCGACTGAGTTTTGCACTTGTCCGGACGATGGCCTACAGCAGCAACAGCAGCAACGACATGATGAACATCGAACATCAGCACGTCACCACTTTGCAGTTGGCCATTACTCACCGCAACGATCAAGGCAATAAATGCATTCGAATGCATTCGATCTCTTTCTCTTTCTTTTGCGAATCTCTCACCGATTGAGCGACCAGCAGACTGTGACTGACTACTTCAGTGAGGCAGACAGGCAGTTCTTCACTCGATTGTGTCCATTTGCCAAATGGACCGTTCTGCTTCTGCTTTCACTGTTTCTCTCCCTCCTTTCAACGCTTCCTTTGCTTCATTTCCAGGGCAGCACAGTTAAAGTTGAAGTTTACAACTACCGTGCCCCAGACTTTTTGTATTAATTAAGACGGCATCCATCTATCAGCAGGACCGTGAAGAACTGATCAAATGGCAGAACTGCTTGGCTGCTGCCACTTCTTTTGATCACTGCTGTTGATGCTGTCGTCACTGGTCACTGCAGGGTCACTGCTGCTGCTGCTGCTGCTGCTGCGCTGATCAGTCAGTTCAAATTGACTGGCCATTGGTCGAACAACAGCAGCTAGTTCCAGCTCAGCTAGCCCTACCACTTTATTAATTCTTAATGCTCAGTGAACGGACCACCATTCCGTCGGTGGCATTAATCTTGTCTAACGCGTCAATTATGGGCAACGGAAATTGTCAATGGGCTAGACCATTTGGACCTCCTCTCGGCGGCTGAGAACCCTGCGCACTACCACCACACATTAGCAGTCAATCATTGACTCACTTGCAATGATTCGAAGCACTCTACTTCTTCACTGGTCAGTTATTACCGAGACAACTTGCTGCTGAGGCCCCCTGTCCAAGCCCACTTCCGAAGCAAGTCAACTCAAGTCAATTCTCCATCACTCGTGACCTGTCTCCCTCGCTCTCTTGATTCGTTCACGTGACTGTCAAAAAGTTACCATTGCAAGGCAGGCGTAAATCGTCGCATCGTCAAACATTTTTGCTTTTGGGTACTTCAATTTTTGCCCAGTTAAACGCCCTCGTGTGGCAGCAAAGTGTGGTTAAATTTTGGTAGTAAACCCTGTTCGGATGAACAGCCGAAACTGTTCGAATATATAAACGGGCGTCCGTACCGAGGAGTGGAGGTACGAGGAGCGGCAAACCCGGAAAGTGGCAGCAGCAGCAGCGGGGAAAGTCGTTGTAGCGCCTTTTGGACTTGAACTTGCTTCATCCCCGCGCCTGCGAGTGGTACGCCTGACAGGACCAGTCGGCCACGATGTGGCTGCCTCTGCGATGGTCGGGGAGCAAAGTTGTCGGGTTACTGCTGCTGCTGCTTTTAGCCGCAACGAAAGCGAGAAGGCGAGAGAGAAAAGAGAGAGAGAGAGAGAGAGGCTTTCAGGCCTGTCTGTGTGAAGGGAGATGATGCTAGCTCTCGATGCTAGTTCTGCAGACGGACTGTTTCAGTTGTTCTGCGGTGTTCGAGTCGAGCGCACGTCTGCCCAGCCACTGCTCCACTAGTGCTAGTGTCTCTTCATCTATTGCCAATCAGTGGACCGTCTCCTCTCTCTGTCTTTCCTTACTTGTCTTTCGTTCGTTTTCTCTCTTTCCTCTTCTCTTCTCATTTGAACCCCTCTTCAGCGCGCCAACAACAACCAACAAGCCAACAACAAACTAACTTCTTTTTTGTTGAACAGACTTGCTGTGTTGATGTGTCACTGCCTGTCTGCATCACCTTTGTCTGTGTGTGTTTGTCTGGGCCTGTGCTTTTGCCTTGTCTGCAGCATCTTCACCACTGTACTATCTTGATCAACCTGTGACTGTGACTCTTAATTGCTCGTGCAAAGAAGGTTCGTGTTAATCGGCCCATTTGTGGCAGGCAATGTTGTGTCGTTCGGCAAGCGTTTTCGATTCTGTCTGTTCACCTCTGCTCACCGCACAAAATCCTCGTGATTAATCCCCCACTCTGTATTTTTCTTCTTGTTCTCCACTAATTCGTCTACGACAACAGTGTCAGTGCCCGTTTGGGTCGATTGCAATTTAAAGTTATTTATTGATAATCGATATCCACTCGACTCTTCAGCAGTAGTGCCCTGTCTCCAATTATGGATTAATTGCTTCAGTGTGTCAGTTGCCCTTCGATTTGTAATTTGCAATTGTCATCTTTCTCCCTAATGTGTGGTTTTGTTTGCTGGAATGTTAATATGCAAATGGTGCCACAAACCACCAACCTACCGCAAGCCCCTTACACAATGCACACACGGTGTATTCTGCCGGTGCTGCTGCTGCCATCCTCCCCACTGAACAGCTCAATTACCGAGCAGCATTTTTAAATGACAATTTGAACTGTCAGGCAAGCTGTACCGGCAGTAGCACTGTGTGCACCGCACCACTCCAGATGGCTTCTATGCTCACTGTCATTAGTGAAATTTATACTTAGCATATCATAGACTCTACACAGGGTTTCCCTTCTCTATTTCTTTCTCTCGATATGCTGGATTAGGTTACATGTGCACAGTCGAGTCAAAAAGAGAAAATTAATAAACGCCAAAGAAATATTGCCCAGAATTGTGTCTCTGTGTATGTAGTGTGTGTGTGTCAAAGAAAATGTGGGACATCTTCTGTGAAGTGAGTGGTTGGTGAAGCTCAAAGAGCCGAGCCGGCGAGTTGCACCAGTTGGCGTATCTCATTAAATGCACTACATTTTGCTCTTTCTACATCTCTACCACCATCGTTCCTCACTTGATTCACTTGCCAAATCATGAACTTCTTGGTGATGGTGGTGGTGGTGGTGGTTTGCAAGTGGTGTTCTCAGTGTCAGTTTGAGATCTCAACCACCACTACCACACTGCGAGCGTTCACACTACACGGAAGCACTGAATCGATGCAAATTCACCGCCGATGATTCACAGTGCACTGGTTTCTTATCGCTCAGCAGCCCTGCATCACTTGCCTACGTCTTCTCCTTCTTTGATTTATCAAAGCAGATGCAATGATTTGGGGCAGCACAGACAGCAGGCTCACCAAATTACGCTGTATATCTTGGTGGTGCAGCACCAGGTCTCAGAAGCAGCATCATTAGTGGTGGTGCCCCGAGAGTTAGCGGCGAATTTTGGCCGCCAATTGCCACTCTGCTCCATTCTGTGCCATTTGACGCTCGCTCACTCTGCTGAATCCCTGCTAACACTCTCGTGTTCTGTCATTAGATTAATTTGAGTGTGAAAGTACAAATTATTTTCAAATGAAAAGTCGATTCTTTGTGGCGCCCTCGCCGCCTCTTCAACTGCTGTGGTGCCCTCTGAAATTAGCCCCCTTTGCCCCTAATAGACCGCCAAATAGTCACTAGCTGTTCAGTGTGTGTGCGTGTTCCAGTGTTCTAACTTCTGCTGGTGCCTGATCTGACACACGAGAGCTTCTGTCTTCTGTTTCCCCCTTGCACTGTTGGCATTTTCCTCTTTTTGCCTTTTGCCACTTGCCACTTCTTTGAACATTCTCTGAACAGCAGTCTTCCCTTTCTCCGTTCCTTGCCAGCCGTCATTTGATTGTTCGATTGGCGTTGCCCTTTCTTCAGGCAGCTGTCCCTTTCTGTTTCCCCTTATGTCTGTGTGTGTTTCGGTCCTGGTGGCGTCGCTCGTCTTTATTCTGCACTCCTTTTGTTATTGTACTCTTCTAATTGTGCTCTCCAACGCCCGATAGCCCTCTCTTGCTCAAGTGCGCTCTGGCAGTCTCTGCAGAAGTCGACTATCGCACACGCAGACAGAGTGGAGCACTCGAAGCTTTTGTTTCCCTTCTGCTGTTGACCGGAGAAGGAGAGCAGCACTAGTGGCGAAACACGGCTCGATTTGTGAAATATCTTTTTGCTTCTTTTTTGCCGTCCTCGACACTGGTCGATTTTTGTTTCTTTGGTCGCAAGTGTAGCCAGAAGGAGCTGAGGCAGCAGCCGAAGTCAACAAACCAAGTGTTCCAATTAAAGTGCAGCTCACTGGTTTGTCCACTGTGTCTGTGTCTGTCTGAATGTCTGTCTAATCAGAAGCAGCTGTCAGTACAAGATGTTCTTCGGCACAATGTGTGTGTGTGAGTGTGTTTTGCTCGAGGACTGATTTCAGCTTAGACAGTTGACATTAGCCGTGGCTCATGACACTCGATGATGCTAAAGTTCAGCGCCAATGTGGCCGCACCATTTGCCATGTCCTCCGTCTGCTGCTCACTCCCTTTCACTTGGCAGCATCTCGTAATTGGTGGCACTGTAAAGTTTTGCATCGATGCAACTCTTCTCGTCACATCAACAGTCAGTGTCTTTGTCTTAGCAGTGACTGTCATCCTTGGCAAAAACACTGACTGATGCACACACTTTCAACTGGCCGCTGAGCTGGCGCTGCACACTGCTGTTTCGTCAGCGTTCAGTCACTCGCCCAGATGGAAAAGGATGAGAAGTGAGGGCATACAAGAAGTGCATTTGTTTTCTTTCTGTGGCCTTCCTCACACTTTTCCTGCCAGCCTGGCCGCCCTATGGTCCCTCTTGTTTCGGCTCATTTACTCTGTGGTTTCATCATTGCAAAGGCCCTTTTCTATTACTCAAATCACATGTGCTTCCTTTAACATTTAGAACTTGCCCATTCTCTAACCCTCCTAGGCGACCACCTTTTGCACTTTTTTTGAAGAGCGATTTTTTAACGTTGCTTTTTCGTCGTTCCTGACTACACTCTTTTTGTTGTGTCTGGGCCTCTCGTCTTCACTCGGAGAGGAAACTGTAAACATTGCCGAGTTATCATGACCGTAGCAACTTCTTTATCGCCCAGCATTGCATGCTCGTGCGGCCACACTCATTTGAATGGCAATCAAGTTGGATATCAGACTGCCCTCACTCTGCCAGTTTTAGCAGTGTCTCAAACATTCAGGCAATGCATTAAGTCATCCAATGTGCGGCGTCCTCTTCTGAGAATGAGGTTTTCTAATCTCCAAACTTTACGCACAGCAAAAACATCCACTTTTTGCTCACTTCAGCTGATAACCGATTGCTGAGCTTGTGTGGTGACTTGCTCAGCACTAGTCATTCACTTCCAATTGACACTCCAATTATAAACTAACTCACAACTTCTTTTTTGTCACCACTCCTCTTTAGATCGTTTGCGCTTTTTCAGCCCGGAGAAGACAATCATCGAATGAGTTATCGACAACCACCTCCCAGCAACTGCAACTCTCTCATCTCATCAGAGCAGCTGTCTAAAGAAGCTGATCATCGTCACCAACAACACCACCAGCACTCATCAAGTGCTCAATTTGGCAGCAAATTGAAAAGTAGTGGCACTTTGTAGTGTGTTTCTTTCTGCTCGCCAACTGTCACCAAAGAGGCGGTGTGAGGTACCCGAGTGGCGGTGATTCACCACTTGATTCTCTTATCGGCGACACTGTTATCGACACTGTGCACAATCTGATTGCGTCGACTTGAAAGTGGATAACCGCTCTGACAGCTTCTTTTTCTTCTGCTCCACTTGACTCGCCACTTCTCGAGACAATTCACTTCACACTCGGTCATCTGCATGTCATTCTTCAGCAAGAGTTAATTACGTGCCACCGAGTGTCCCTATTTGGCTGCACTTTTTCTTCTTTTTCTTCTTTTTCAATCTCTTTTTCACCCTCATCTCTTCTCCTGTTTCTTCTCTTCTTCGTTTTGTCCTTCAGTGTAACGTAACCACCACCACCACCATCGTTTGTGACTTCTGTGCATCGACAGCCATCTGGGTCTTGAGTTTCACAAGTCTGTTTGCCTCCTCACAAGTCCTCTCTCTTTTTGTCTCCTCGTTTTCAACATAAATTCAGCCAAGTCAACTGGTGTACACTTTTCAGCCAGCTTTGACTCTTCTCATCTTCAACTGTTTTTATCAGTTCTTTGCCAGCAGTGTTGCACTTTGCCCAGCCACCAACCCCCCTCCTCACAGTGTGTCCATCTGTGTGCTCAGTGTGTTCTTCAGTGTGCTCTTTCATCGTGATCAGTCTACGACAACAAAAACAACGTCAACTATCAGCACTACTTTTACTTCTTCGCTGGATCATCTCTGGCCTTAGCTTTTGGCCATCACCATCGCCAACGTAAGTGTGCACTTTGCTTTTTTCGCAGGACCATAACAAACTCAGAAAGAAACAGACCTAATTATGGGTGCAAATGACAAAGATAGTTACTTTTATGTGAATTTTGTCTGGACGCTGCAGCCTTTTGGCAACCAAGTGGTACCAGTAGTAGCTAGCAACTACACACTTGCCACTTGTCGACGTCTACTGGGCACTTGTCTGTGCAAACAATAAACTTTACTGCTCTGTTTGTTGTGATATTCGCCGTAGCGCAAGTTTGAGGAGGTCAAAGTTTGCCTAGTAGTAATCGAACGTCGTCTCGCTTTTTACGACTGTTTACGTCTCCAGACACTGACGGTGCTTTTCTGGAAAGCACTTTCTGGGACCGCCGTCTCAAGGCCTAGGCAAAGTATCGTCGTGTCCATTAGTGAATCCACATTTCATAATCGCCATTTGCCATCTTCCGTTGAGACGCACTTTCCTTTCTTTTACTACTACTGCGTCCGCGCGGTGCAGATCAGTTAAAGTGAGTGCCGCGTGATTTAGCTGAAAAAAGTAGTAGCCAATTTAAAAATTTGTTTTCTCTTTCTCATGCCGTGCCATCACTGTGTGTTTGTCTGCTCTTTTGCTGCTGACATATTCGGCAGAACAAATATTTACATTCTCTCCAACTGACTGATGTCTCAAATCTGAAGGCAGGAGTAAGAAGAAGGATGCAGACAACTGGTGCCCAGTAGCGCCCGACTGTGCACTTGCCAGTGTGCCTCAACTGCAGACAACTGGCGGTGATTCCTCTGATTCTTCTCCGATGCCTGTGTGTATGTCTGGTGCACTGCATTAACACAAGTCGAGCCTAACTGGCAAACATGAAGGCGCATCAAGTCTTGTTATTTCCTGCTGTCGCTAATTTGCCCACGTCCATCCTCGCCACCCCCTCCTCCCTCTTTCCCTCTTCACGCACGCACTCTTTGTCGATTCTTTAACAAAAATAAAATTTGTTTGAATGCATTTACAATGTAACCAACAGAGGAGAAAAAAGAGAATGGTAGTAGCACAAAATCGTAGTTGTAGTAGTAGTAGTGCTTTTAAAAGAAAAAACAGTGTGTATATAAATATATCCAGTGGACTTTGGGGAATTGAAGGCGCATTTTGCAATTCGCTGTTTACAGTTGAATGATGAATTGGAAATTGGATTTCAGTGCCTGTCGAGATTATTCACCAATTGCATTGCTTCTCCAACTGCATTTAGGTCGCATTTCTCAAAATAAAGCGGAATGTTGTGAAGTTCAGTGAGCCTAGCTAAAAAGAGGAAGTGTACGGTGCTTTGTACTGCTAGTGCACTTTGTTTATGTTTTCTGTCATTTACCTTTTTTTACCGCAGTATGTTGTTGGCTTTCAACAGTGTTCATCCTTTGTCTGCTTTTGTCTGCTTGTTTTTGTCAGATGATGATGGTGTCTGTGGTGGTGGTCTAGCGTTGTACAGCACGTTACCTCATCACCGTTATCTCTCGGCACTTTTTGCCCTCATTTGCTTTTCTTCACTCTTTGGCAACCAGACGTGCACACTCACAAATGTATGCTGGTGGTGATGACAGTGACTTTGCATGCACCAACTGCTCCACTGCATACCATTGACACGAATTGCCGTACAGTCGCACAGTCGCACACAGACGCATATACCCAGTACTGTCCATCAGCCCGTTTGTGTCCCTGCTGATGGCTGGAAACTCGTTTGTTGTAGTGGAATTAGCAGTCAGCTGCAGCAGTATAAGGAAAAGTAAAGTGCGCCTCTTGATGATTTATTTATTTATAGTCAATTGTTTTGTTTGTTTATGCGCCACTCACTTGGAGCTGGTCTGATTGGCATCAGACAGGTCGGCTCTGCAGCACTGAACTCTCACTCGGTTCCATGCTGATTAGAATTTGTAATGATACTACCAGCATTTCAGACATTTCAGACTCTGCAGGTCAGCATCAGTTGCTACTTACAGTTTTGAACACTATCGGAACAAAGATAGGTTTTCTATCGATCGTCAAGAGCGCAGGTCGAAGCGTTCGAATTAATTAGAAATGCTTGCCGCTGCACTTTGGATCGCAGTTGTCAGGACTTTGTTGCTGCTGTTGCTGTTGATATTGGTGGCTTTAGCTTTGGCTGGTGTGTCTGTGTAATGCCACCGGCTAATGACTGCCGCCACTGTGTTGACACTGTGTCTCTTCACACCCGCTACTTGCTACTTGCAGGAGATGACAAATACAGGCCATTTCCGAAGGCGATAATAACATCGCTGTCAATGGTTTGTGTTCCCGGTTGCCGGTTGCTGCTGCTGTACATGCAAACTGGTGTGCCATCGTACTGTGAGCTGTCACACCGCTGTCGCCGCCACTTCTTCTCCTCGGCACACGTCTTGGCCTGAGCGTTTAATAAAAATAATTGAACTTTTCTCTGGACACTTGACTGCTGTTCAAACAGAGACATTCCATTGAATATATTTACCATTGCCCGCCGTTATTATTATATTTGCATTGAGCCGGGGCGAAAAAAGAAAGTGTCTGTGTGTGTGAAGAACGGTGATGCCCACCCCTTTGTCTACCCCTGCTCCAGGGCGCCACAATCATCAGAAGCGACACAAGTGGCCTGATGATTCGTCTTCAATGTTAGGTAAAGACGATTGAAATCTGTCGGTTTTGGTCGCTTTGATGTGACACTCACAAAGACGGCAATTCCGGCATTGCCACACACACTGAACACACACACTTTATTCCTCATTTGTTTGCCAATGATCAACTCCTGCTTTTTTTCTTGACGATTCAAATGACGTTCTCAAAATAGATAATTTTTTTGCGGATGTGCGCTCGTTGAAAGCACTTGGCAGCACAGTGCTGTCAGCTAATTGACATTCTCTTTAAAACTTTTACCCCTTGTTTGTTATCTGCCTTTTGCAGTGAGTTAAATGGTTCGTTCTTTTAGTGCTCTTTCTTTTTCTAACTGCCGACAACACTTGTATACTCGGCGATGCATTTTGGTCACTAATTAATGCTCATAATTAGCATCGTTAACGGCGTTATCGATTGAAAGAGTGAGGCAGTAAACTGGCACCGCCAGCATCGCATGAACATGCTCAGTTTAGCAATCAAAGATTCAACTGAATTCTTATCGCATCACTTGATGCTTATTTAGTCCACGCAGGCGTTCCCAATCTTTGCTGATTAGAAGAATATGACACAATTCCGCATTCAGTTCAGCGCAGTGTTTAATTAGCTTAGTCTTTTTCAGTCGAAGCGACTGGACTGTACTCGTTAGCCACTCATTTGCTTATTTTGTTTTGTTTTTATTGTTATCAGACAATTTATTCAGTGCCGTTCAGTTGCCTTTCCTTTTTGCCGCCTGCTTAGTTGCTGAGCTTTTGAATTAATTGCAATCGAACATTTAAATTAACGATGACACTTTGCTGGGCTAAGGTAAAAGCCTCGTCTTCGTTCTCTCCTTCTCGAACACCGAACGAGTTGTTTTCTGCCTTTTTTCTTTTCAGTGTCTGCTGTCACAGATTGGAAGACACAGTCACAGTTGCACTGTCGGTGATCTTTCTATTATTGAATGGCGGATTAGGACAGTGAGTGCACCAGTGGCGGCAGTGGGGGGAAGATAACATCTCAGAGAGGATTGCTCGTGCTTTCCTCTCTTTCTCCGCAGTATCAGCAGTGTTATCATTAATTCAAATTTTATTATTTGCTCTCCAGTCGTCCAGTCGTATTCTTCGTTATCGTTGTCATTGCAGTGGGATTTAGTGCCCTTTTGACACATAACACACTGCTCGATGCCAAATGAGAAAAAGGTACTTTTCGGTGCACTTGCCTGGGCACCTGTTTCACTGCTAAACTCTTCTTTCTTTCTCTGCAGTCTTTTACTGCAGACAGAAATTGGTTTACCTTTTTCCTCTCTCTTTTAGTAGAGAGGGAGTTGAGATGCCTCAATCTTGTTCACTGTCGCAGCAGCGGCACTTTCGAGGAGGACAAGTGTCAGCCAGCCAGCAGGAGCAGCAGCAGGAGCAGCAGCACTACCGGCGTGTTGTCATTACAAATGCGAATTTTATTCTTTAACTTAACCTGTAATTTGTGTGGCTCATGTCAGTCTGCAGCCTCTTTTTGAGCCTTTTACTTTTTTATTATTATCGTCCAATAAAAAAAGAAGCTGCAGTTTTCTAAGACTGCCTGCTGCCTGGGCAGCCAGTCCGCATAAACCTCACAGCAGCAGCTTGGCTTTTTCAATCTGTGGTGATGCAGCAGCAGCACATTTTTGTTGTTTTGGTTGCCTCAAATATATCACTACCAGGCACATTTACTGGCTTATCCTCTGCCTATCTCCATCGACTAATTGCCAGTGCCAGTGCAAGTAGCTCTTTCCCTCTGTGGCATGGCCCATCTTGGCTCTGTCTCTCGCTATCTATCTCCTTTTGGCTGATTGCACTGCTAAAAGAAAAGCAATCTTCTGGATCGTCTAATCGGCTTGCATCAATGAACTGTACAGTTTGCTGATGCTGTTGACCATCAGTATGGCAGTATGTTGTATTTGCATAGCTGTTCAGCAGTAGTGGGCAAGCAGTGTTCACGACAGTGTGCACTGAGTCACCGATGCGAATATTCGAGCAGTGTGGCTCAGTATCATCATCGGCAGAATCAGGCAATGAGCAACTTTGTCTCAATGGCTGCCACAATGACAGTCAGCGGCGCAATAAACGCTTGTTCGCATTCTCGTCCATCGTCTTGCATGTTAATTGTACATTTGTTTGCTCTCCAAATGAGCCCTCAGTTCCTTGGCACGCCATTTCCAATTTATAGGCTTGGCAGACGAGCACTCTTCTTCTTCTTGTGACACACACACACTTTCCAGTGCTCTCTGTCCATCGCTGTTTATTGCCTTGACATACGCCGTTTGCATCACCCTCGATGTTGTTCTCTTTCAGGGCACGATACACACTTGCACTCAGTGTGCCTACACACTGTTCAACATTGACGTTATGTAATTAAATTTACGCTCGATCCTCCAAGCTTCTGTCTGACTTCACTTCTTTATGGCTATATTTGTTGCGGCAGCAGCAGACAGCAGGCAAAGAAGACACTTTCTTGAGGATGGACACCAAACTTGGAGTGTTGTTTTTCAATTTATTTTATAGATTGCGCCTGTCGGTTTCATCTGCTTTTGAAAGGAAAGTGAGTGAGTGAACTGATCAGTCACTTAGCGACGACCAGAGGCTGCCACCACCACCACGACCAGTGACATCGTCAAGATTGAAGCCGCCACTGTCGAGCAGTCCACTTGTCACACATGGTCATTTTGTCAGACAAGTATTTTTTGTTGCACGCTTCAATAGGCTCCGATTGGACACCTTGTCCACGACATGTGTGAGCTAGTGACTGCACTCTGGCATGTTTAGAATTCATTAGCAGCTTACGTAAGACTGTATCGATTGGTAATTGACTTGCTGCAGCTGTGGGTGCTGTACAATTGTCTGCTTGCGTGTGTGTGTGAAATGTTTGCACTTTAAACTCCGGTGACATCAGACAACGTTGGTCCCATTGGTGTGCAGTGAATAGTAACAACTTTCTTCTTCAGCTGAAGAGGCATCTTTCAATATGTGTACTCTGCATAGAACAGCACTGCTGTGCAATGTCTGCAGGACATGTAATTAATTTAATTTGCCGAATTATCAAACGGCTACCACTACTCTCTGTGAGTGTTTGCCGTTTGGTGAAGCGAGTTGAGTACTACTACTATTACTACTACAGCCACTCGAGCAATTAAACTGTGCGACAAGATTTCAATTGTCGCCCCATAAAGAAGCAGTCATCATCAAAGATTCTACAACGGTGACAGCAGCAACAGCAGCTGAACACACTCACTTGCTGCTGTTTCTCTGTTTAATGGTCGTCGTAGGTCTAATTTTGCTCATCTCAGTGACTCATTGCAGACACTGCCACTGAACTGATGTCTGCTGTTGTGGTGTGTGCTGTTGCTAAATTTTGCCCATGTTTTATGATAGATTCCGTTTCAGCAATAATCGCTCGTTGGCGCGAAGAAAGGCGAACACAAGTGTACGATTGTAAACAAGCGTACATCTCCGAAAAGTCATTTGAGTAGTTCACTGTCTGCTGTTTCTTCTTTCTCTTCTTTTTCTGCAGCTGATGCTCTGTCACTCTTCCAGTCAAAAAGCAGCAAGAATTAATCATAATTTTTCAGCCACACCACTTGGGCGCTTCCCGAAACAGCATCGGCTGCCAGCACTCACTGACTGCCGGGTTGGGAGCAGGCACTTGAAGTGGGATGATCACTTGCTTAAGATGGTAAACTAAAGGCAAAAAATCTTTTTTTTCTGCTGTTCTAGCGGTGACATATTCCCAGTCGTAGTGCTCTCTGCTCAAATCGTAGTGCTCAAATTGGTAATTGGCAAACAGTGCGCAGAAGGAGCAGTTGTCACTATCACTGCTGCTCTTGCTGCTGTCCTATTACTAGTTCTTTCCTATTCATCTGCACTATCACTTGCTTGCATCTGCTCTCTTGATGATGCACTTTTCGACTTGTTTGTTGTAGCGATGTTTGGACATCAACAGCCGCTGACACTTTTGCCGAGGAGTGAACAGCATCAGCATCACTTCAGCAGCCGTTTCAGTCTGCTGCTGTACACTATCGTCTGATGGCTTCTTTTGGTTGGCATTTTTGTTTTTGCGCCTGATTCACCACAAAAAGTAGCAGCAGCAGCAGCACCCTGCACCCTAATGCATAAAAAGAGGGGACGACAGAGAGTGGCAATGTTTGTAATCTTCATGGACGACAAGCACATTAGCGGTCAGAGAGATATGACGATGATGTCCGTCCAGAAGAGCAGACTGGCTCTATTGCGGCATACCAATGCTGCCAGTGCTGTTGCTGCTGCTGGCCCGACAGCTGCTTCAAGCGCCAGTTAATTGACAGCAATCGCCCAGAACTGCTAATCACTAGTTTATGTTCGAGTCTGCGAGTATGTGCAAACAAGTTCACAATGTTGTTGCTGATCTGCTCTTGTTGCAATTCTTTGTGCGCCGCTCTCATAACTCAATTCGGAGGATTAAAACTGTCCAAGGTAATTTTTTGCCTTGTTGTGGTCGTCGTCGCCGTCGTTAAGGTTACCAGATCACTCTCGCTTATGTCCGAATATTAATGTTTACTAGTTGTTGTTGTTGTTGCTTCTGCTGGCCATGAATGAGCTGCTCGATTTGATCGACTTCAAGTTGACTTTATCTTGACACCTCACTGATGACGAGAATCAAATCGATTGAATGGTTTTGTCACGCCTGAGCGCACATCCTTTCCCGGACATCATTGTCACCTGTGCACAAGTGTAGATGATTGACGGTCTGTGAGTGTCATTACGGTAGAGACTGCTTCAAATGGCTGACATCACCTGAGCGCCAGTGATGACCTGTACCGTGCACCGCTCATGATGTGGCCAGTGATGACCACCCTTTGCCTGACTATCCCTTACAGTCTTTCCGCCAGTGTTAATCTGCTTTTCTCTGGCTGCCGCAGTTGTTGTTGTCTCCACCGTAATAGTGCGCCCAGCAGTGCCATACACCGGGTATTAATTTGTCTGACTGTCGCTAATTGCACTCATTGCCCACACTGAGCCATTCATTGGTAGCTGTTAATGATGATAGTCTGTGCCTGTGCCATCCTTCTATTTGACTATTTCCATCATTCAGGCAGTACCATTAGAGAGAGTGCAGACCACTGTAGTTTAGCTCTTCTCTTTTCCTTTCATGCCTTCTGTCTTGTTTGATGCTGATTATACCGCTGTCAAGATGACATATGATGGCAACACATTGGCAAGCTGCATGCGAGAATGGCCCACAATTACCGCATGGAAATTGCTCTCAATCGCAGCGAGAAGGAGATGCAGAAAAGAAGAAGATGGTGGTCGCAAGAAAAAGAAAAAGTTGTGGCAGACAAGTGGAGAGTGTCACCGAGAATAGACCCCTTCTAGGCAGGAAAGAGGATGAGCTGGTGGTGGCACTCAACAGTTGCTTAGCAAGCTGTGTGTACCCTTCCAGAGGAGAATCGCTTGCACTTAAGTCTCTCTCAACCCCGTCTACCAAATAATAAATTGTTTATTTGCATTGACACTCACTTCACTTTACTTTGCAACACATTCTCTATCTCTTTCATGCTCGAAATTGCCACTTGTTGGCAAAAGCACCTTTGTGCACTCACAGTAGCACAAAGGGTAGCGCCTAGCTGGGTGCCTCATTCACGGGACACCTCTCACACAGCCCGAAACAGCAGAGTAACAGAGCATCTCCTATCCTCATTTTTTCTTGTCACACCTTGACGATTGTGGGATTTTAAAGTCTTCACTCTTCAGAAGCTGCGACTGTGTGAAAGATTCAAGCAAAAAAGTTAATAAGCGAATAATGCAAAGGATGTGAATTTTGCATTTCACGCATTTAACCGGCGTCAATTGGCTGCTGACTGAATCTTTCCGAATGCAGTGCAGCAAATAGCAATGGCATTTTGAACGAATGATGCTTTTTTCTGTAACTGTGCACGCTCTAACTGTGCACTTTGACATCTGTCATCTTCTGACATCATCAGCAATAATAGTAATACAAAAGCACTACTCGAATAGCATAATTATACCTGGCCAAGAGCAATAAATAGAACGACCATTGACTTGACCGCCGCTGCTCACTCATCGACGTGTGAAAATGTGTCCGTTGTTTCATCGGTTAGGTTGCTTTTGTCTTGCCTGGACACACACACGTTTGAGCTGGCTGACTGGTTCGTAATGTGTCGATTGGCACATTGAGAAGGTGTCGAGATGAGCTGCACCGTTTGCAGACAGCAACAACAGGAACGACTGCAGCAGCTGAGCATCCATCCACCACCTGATTGCCGGCCATCCTTCCCATGGACAGATGATCGAATCTAATTGCAATTCAATCGCACACACTGTGACTTGCTCTCAGTGATACCTCCCAGACATTTAAATGGCCACCACAACACTGCCATCGTCTTCTTTCTCTCTGGTTCTCTCATCGCTTCTGGCAGCACTACCTGCTCACCACCATCATTACCTCTCTCTCTCTCTTTCTCTATCCACTGGTTGTGATTAGCATCCATTAGAATAGAATTACCATTTATCTTCCAATGACTCTTTTTGTACACACACATGCACACTCGGCAAAAATATCTCGGTCATCGATGCCATCTGCACAGGAATCCACTTTGCCTGTCATTGACTTTGAAGAAGAGTTGTGTGTGGCTGTACACATTGTCATGTCCTTTCAACTGCTCTTTTCTTGTTGTTGAAGTGTGCAGTAAAAATAGCAAGCACTTTCTGTCATATTTCTTCTTCATGAAAATCCTTCTTTTTTTATTAGGCTAATCTGATTTTAGTCCAATTAATATAAGACTGTCTAATTAAGCGTATATTAAATCGGCCTTCGATGCTTTGATTGATGGACAGTTGCAGTGGAAGTGAGTCAGTGCGATTAATTGATTGCGGAAAACTGTCGTCAAAACTGAGTCGCTTTAGGAGGGTGATTTATATCGATGGCGCCTGGTACTGACTTGATCACCTATTTCTGACCTGTTTTACTGGGCGCAGTCAACCCTGCAAGTGATTGTGATTTTATGTAAATCACCATTTGTTTTTCTGAAGTTCATGCTGACTGCTTTGTATTGGTGAGAAATGCTTGGCTTTGTCACCCTGGTACTGCCAAACAGTTCTGCAGTACCCTTCGGTCAGATGACCACTGTGCACGCCGGTCACCAGTGGTTTGCCCAGTTTATCTGATTGCCCGTGTCTTTGCGATCGATCATCTCAGCTGAACTTTCTATTACTTCCCTTGTCTTTCAGTGCCATTTGGTCAATCTGCTGCTGCCGTTTTCAGTCTCACTACTTTACGGCCATCTCCTCTTTCTCTCCTGCATCGGCCTTTGATTAATTTCAAAGTGAACGCTTCAGGTAGCAAATTGTCTACAAAAGTTTGCTCTACGGACAGAAGTGAGTGTTTGCAGTAATAACCGATTGGCGAATGGAAGAACAGTGCAAGAATGTGCTTAGATGGCATCATTTGCCGAGAGAGACAGACAGAGAGGAAGATTTGCTGAGGAGACCAGAGCAGCAGCAGCAGCAGTCTGATGATCGAATCTGTCCGTCTCTGACATCGGACGATGGCGGTCTCAGCAGCTCAGACTCAGCCTTCTTACTAGTGAAGCAGTCCTTCCACTTTTTGTCTTTTCCTTTCTACCACTGCAGACAGCAATTGGACAGTCAGCGAGTGGAAATCGATTTTCATCGTTTTACGCTTTAATACATTGCCATCTATCTATCTTTTGCATGACTTCTTGCTTGGTCACACACTCACTCACTCGCTCACTCACCCGAACTCACTCACAAATGTGCGTTCGATACCTTTGGTCAGTGTCTGCAGAAGCACAGAAGCACACAATCGCCGAGTGAAGGAGAGAAGAGAGTGACACTGGCGATTGTCTGCGGGAGAAATTGCCAGACACAGTTTTCACTGTCACGTAAGATCAGTTCTGCTGCTGTGTTTGTCCGTGAACGGGGCAAACTGAGCAGGCGAGGTGACAATCGCCCTCAAACTGCCGTTGCCTCAGCCTCACCACTCAGCATTGCGGGCATACTCGTTAGCAGGTCGATGAGAAGGGATGCTGATCATGCACATCATCTTTGCAATGGTGGGAACTGATGAGCAGAGCAGTCTCAGCTGCCAATCACCAGGCACAGAAAACTGTGCTCTGGCAGTGGTGCCACCGTATCGATGACCGATTACCACTGTCCATTGTTGTTGTGACTGCTTCACCTGCTGCTGTTGTTGTTGCTGCTGCTGCTTAATCCGATGACGACCACTTGGCCGACTTTTTATTATTATTATCGTTTTTGGGTCAGATGGTGCCGTTGATGCTGCTGCCATGAACAGTGGCAATTAGTCTGCTCATCACTTCAATCAATATGGAATTTCATTATTTGCATTCTTTGTCACAGCCCCAGACAATGCGACACAGTGCGAGCTGCATCTTCATCATCATCGTCATCTGGCACCCCAAATCTCAGGCGCTGCAATGTCGGTCATCCCCGAAGCGACTCTATTTTTTTTATTCAAATGAGCCGCAAGTGCTACTTTTGAGCACACCAGTGGCTTCACTTTTTAGTTCAGTTCCCCAGTCTTCTTCTCTTTTTGGCTCGTTAGAATGTTTACTCAATTGCACCTCAATAATAGATCTTTCTGCTGGCTCACTCTCTCAGGCCTATCATTAGCCGGGAATAGCCTTTGAGCCGGCTGTATTGAGTCACTTTATTTATTAAATGGCCACAACTGTTGGTCAGTCGGCGCAGACAGTGCAGTGCTGCGGCATTACCGGCGGCATTAAGCGTCAAGTGCTGATGTGCTGAGTGCACAGAGAGGGCACAGTGATGCACACTTCACTTTACTGTAGCAGGTTGAGACGATTTCAATGCCACTGTCAGTGCTGATGCTGATGCTGCTGTTGATGTCCTTAATGGTGTCTGCTGAAGAGGTTGCCAGTGGACATCGCATCGCCCGGTGCTTGGTGATCGGAGGAGAGAGTAGGACACCAGACTGCTGCTGCAGCAGATTTGCCTTCATGCAGGCCACTCGTCATTATCGAGCGATGACTGACTGCAGCCGCCTGCTGTAATGGCAGCCCCTCGTCGTCCATCGTCCACCACCACCGCCGCCAACTCACGGCGCCACACACTGCTCTCTTGCTTACTCCCCCAATGCCTGCCGCCGCACACTGCTGGCCAATTGATATTAACCAATTACGCAATTAAAGCACACATTCAAATGGCCGCACAGGTAAAAAGATGGACAGCACGGCACACTCTGCCACGAGTACCTTCACCCCTCTTACCTTTGCCGCCCGCCCGCCCCTGTCCCTCTCTTTCTCCCCATTTGGTAATTGTATTATAATGTAGGCATATAATATAATAGCCTTATAATTATAGAGCACGCTGGCTGCTTCAAGCAATACCTTACCTGTTTGACCAAGAAAAAGCGATGCTTTTGCGATCAAACTTTTTTATCACTAAAATTTTTTGCTTATTTTTGGTGAATCGTTCACTTTGCTTTAGTATAATGACCATTTTTCTTTGATGCACAGCAATTTAGAAGGGGAGTAACAGCACGATTATGGCAACATTGTCTGAGCTAGACAGTAACTCTTTTCTTGCCGCTGATTTACTGGTTGTAGTGTTATAACCCTTTTTTTGCTTAGTCATTTGACATATATTTCAAGTGTGCAAACATGCACCTGAAGCAGCCAACGTTGAAGGCATTGTAAACCCTACAATGAAGCATTTCCTATAAAAGGCAATGCTGCTGGTGTGTCACCAGCATCATCTTCCTCGCCCAGAACTGCTCAGGTTGACAGTTGTGCCTGTCTCCCAGTTTCTCTGTGCCTAATCTAAATTGCCCTTACCTGGCGCTTTCTGTGCTAGCTGTTATCTTTATTTCTTTGTAATTTAAATGTGCACCACACACTTCCTCTCATTAGCTCTCTCTTTTTCTCTGACTTGACTCGATATCACGGCATAAATCATGCACAGAGACCATCAATGCGAAATGTCAATATCTCGCAGTCTAGCGAGACTTAGTGCCATGATGATCTATGCAAGCATATAAACGCAGACACGTTCATCTTTTTTCTTATCGTCTACCTGATGAGAGCAGGCAGACAGTGGGGATGACCAGAGTTCACAGGAAAAGACAAAAACTGCTGTTTTTTCACTGACTCTCATTGTCCTGTCTATCATTTGGGCTAATCCACAGCATTTCTCAGCATTACCGGTAAAAACTGTATGTTCAATGGTTTTGTTGTCCTCTTGCCGTGTTCCTCGAGATGCTCTTATCGTAATTTGAATTTATCCTCTGCTAGTGCAAGTAAACCATAAATGAGCCAATTTGAAGTTAATTTGATGCTCAGACCTTTGCAGTGAGCAAATAAATAAATGAGAGGATAAAATTAAATAAAACTGCCCTTCTTTCTATCGGCGATTTTGGCGTCTGCACTGATTAGGCAAAGATCGAGGAGGCAGCAGGAAAGCAGTTTGGAGCCAGTCTGCCAAAGAGAAAGAAACAGCAGCAGCAGCTCATAGCCCACACAAATTATCTCTGATTTTCTCGTAATTGAAGTCCTCATTACACTCTGGGTCTACTTCTTTGGTCAGTCATGTTCGTCGTTGATTAGATAACAGGCACACATCGGTGTCTGTTATGGCTCCTTGTGCATTCCAGTGCTGCTGTTGTACATGATGAGTGTTCTTGCCTGCCATCACTTGCCACTGCTGCCAATCGATCGATTTCACTTGCGGTCAATTTGGAATTATCAAAGACTTCTTTGCATGCAGCTCAAGTGGTTTCCCGTTGAAAAATCAGCAAGTATGGTCAGTTGTCAGTTGACCAGCAGGAAAAGTGACCGCATCGCAATTACTGCAATTAGCATCTTCTCTCTGCCTGCATCTGACAGACTGAGCACTTCACTTTCTCAGTGATTGTGTTTGGTTGCCGTTTACTCTTTCTCTCTTTTCTCTCTTTTTCTGTCTCAGCTGGTGATGTCTCACTTTGATTAATACAACGACGACGACGACGATCAATTGAATCGATGCACCATTATGAGTGCCTGTAATTTGCATATACCTCATCAGATTGTTCAATCATACACGCACAGGGCACTGTGTTTTGTGTCAGGGAAAGAGCAGAAGCAACTGTATGCCATTGCATCTTTTGTGTGTCCTTAATCGGCTCACAAGTTTGTCTGGGGCAGTGTTTCTCAAATAGATGAGTCGGCTCTATGATCACTTGGCACTCAGCACCCGTGTCCTAAGCAGCACTGCCTCCCCCATTCTGGGGACATGCAGCAATTATACAGGATGCAATTACGACGCTCACGTTCATTTGAGTCATCCTGCATTATGCAATTCTATTGCTTATCAGATCTCAGATCATCCCCACGTTTGGCTGGCACACACACACTCACCAGTGTGCCCTTGTCAACTGCAGACTATCCGAGTGTGCCATTGTCCAATTAGTTTGCTTCATCCTTAAACAACTCAACATTGGTAAAAAGTAATTCTAATTCTCCTAAGAGAGGAGCACACAGTTTGTGTCCATTTATGATTATCAATGGCGCTGACAAGCGGTCGCAACACGTATACGTGCCTGCGGATGTCATCATTTGGCAGTGAGTGCTGCTGCTGCTGGTGCCACTGAATTAAAACTCTGGTGATAAGATCTAGAATTGGTGTAGCTGAGCAGTGTAATGACCACTGCTCTAACTAATTTGTCTCCAAAGATATTGTCAATGTACGCCCCTGAGCATCACCGAAAGAGCCTGTAACCGCTGAGGGTTTTCATTGTTGTAGAGTACTTCTTTTCTTTTATGAAGTGAAAACGGTGCTGAGTCGTTGGGAATGGAGAAGCACTCCAAGGTAAGATGATGATGCCTCTGCTGATAGAGCCGTGACCATGGGTTGCAGGACAAGAGAACAAGTGAACAACAGCCTGACTACAGCTTCCTGCCTTCTCTTTCTGAGTGTGTTGTGATAGTGATTCGTTTGTTTATGGCTAATTTGAATGAGGTAATGGCCGTTGATGGCCCCTTCTCCTCTGCTCGTCTGAATTATCAAATTGTCGCTGTCAATAGCAACTGCTGTTGCTGCAGCTACTTCAATTGTCTAGTGTGTTTGTGCCCTGACAGACAGCGGTCAGTGTCATCATTGTAGCCCATCAACACTTCTATGCATTGGCCAGCAGTTAAATCTCCTCTCATCACCATACCACTTGCTGCACACACACACTCTACTCTAATGACACTGCCGATGGTGATTACGCTCATTAATTTTTGATATTAAGTTATTATCTAGGCAAAGAGAGAGGACATGCAACGGTCGGTGCCAGCGCACAGTGTGTCCAGCGTGGAATGTGTGCCCTCTCTGCAACACACACACACTGACCATGAGACAGATCAAGAGCAAAGACATTGGGCCATTAATTTGCAAAGCTATGCTAATGCAGGTAGCACCACTTTGGTGACAATGTCAGTGTTTGTTTGTTGGCAGTGAGTGTCGGTGTCAGTTTTGCTCGCAGTTGGTCTGGCGCTGCTAGGCTGCTGCTGACAAATTACCTGGCTACTGGGCACAGAGAGTGCACTGCACTCTTTACAACCTTCTCTGAGCATTTGCAGAAGTGGGAAGTGAAAAGAGCCTATTTCGAATAGGAGAAAAAAGAGACACATTCGTTACTTTATATTAAATTGCTATTAAATTGAACAGCACAGTGATGCTTTTCTGTTCAGCAGTCTGGCAATTGAGAAGAGAATTGCCGAGCGTAATTGCCAAAAGAGTGAACAAACTGTGAACTGACGCACTATCCTGTGAGATGGACACAAATCATCAAAGTTTAATTTACGATCAATGTTAGAGACCACTCTTGGTGGGGCAACCACAACAACAACGACAACAGTTGGAGAACTTCCTTGCCTCATCACTTCATTATGTAATTTACATCTTTGTTTGCTTTGTTGTGCTTTTTCTCCCTTTTTTCTTTTTTATCAGACAACGTCGCTCTCAATACCCGTTGACTCATTGGCAATTTCTCGACTGGCGATTGATTTACTGCTGACCACTTAATTTCATGTCACAGACAGGCCAACTTTCTGGCTGCAAGCAACTTTGCTCTACTGCTCTATTGCTTTTTTTGCTCTCGCGTCCAAACTGAGCCATTAATTGGTAGAAGCATCGATTTGTTCGCTATAAATTTTCTTTCCTTGTCCAATTCTCCGGCGTTGATTGTCTGTCTGTCTGACTGTTTCCTCTGCTGGCAGTGAAGCAATGGAGCGCTATTTTTAAACTGGAGCCTCTCATAAATCTGTTCAAACTGCAGCTTTCTCTCAGCATCGGCTTTGGTCGGTTTTGTCGTGAGATGTTTATACCTCGCTCCGAGTGTCAGTGAACATTGGTGGTGGCCCCATTCTGATGCTGCTTTTTGTTGCTGCTGCTGCAGACGACAGTCCAATTGGCTGATGCTGATGCTGCTTACCAGTAAATCTTAAAGCCGATGCTATCACAGGCATCATCCGCTGAGAGTACCAAAAAGAAAGCAGTGTTCACTATCCCTTCCGCTCACTCGCCTGGTGGCATTTTTGGTGTGCTCTTGTTTTCCCTTGTCTTCTCTTATACAGTGCCTGCCACTATCATTGAAGCAATGTTTTGGCCATTTTACGATGATAATTAAGTCTAGACACGCGTCTATCAAGAAGTCACTCGACTTCTCTAGGGCTTTGCTCGATATTCTCAACCACCAAAAAAGGGAACGAGAAATAGTAAGCAAAGACGTTAGAGTGTGGCAGCAAAGAGCATCAGGCACTTCAGCAGTTTCAGCCACTCAAGCCCAATCTGACATTAATCACGTTTATTCGTTGACTAATAAGTGCCATTAATTTTGCTATTCTTGACTACATTCTACAAATGTTGCCATCATTCGAAGATGTCGACGGCGGTATAAAAAGAATATAATAATAAAAATTCTGTAGACACAGATTTATTAGCCAGAATTTGTGCGAATTAGCATGCAAAGGAGTGCCTGGTTGGCACACTGGCCGAGTTTGAGTGCTGCTGGGGATCATGATAGGCTCAGGATGAAGATAAGAAGTGCTGCTGCTGTACAGGCACACATTTCCCTGCTGACATGTCACTCAGTGTGCTCAGTGATCGATAAGAGTTTGCAGCTTTTGTCATGTTTTTTGCAGTTGCAGTTTACTCTTCTTCATTTTTTAGCTTGTAAAAAATAAAGATTTGCTAAAAAGTGTGCAGGCCACATGGTCAGCATTTCATTGTGTCTGGACATCATTTGCCAGTGACACCCCCTCCTCTCACCGGTGGTGGCCAGTCATTGCCCAGCGCAGTGCACCAGCGGACACTGACTTTGCCTTTCGTTTACAGCTTACACCGACAGCATTATCAGCCTAATGGTCAGCTGTTGTACAGTGGCCACTACTGCTACTACTACTGTCTGCCGCTACCCTCACAGCGCGCTAATGAGAATTTATTTGAGCAGTGCAGTGGAAAGCAGCAGCAGCAGCAGCCTACATTTGGATCGATACACACAGGCACCCAGGCACTCCTACACACACAGGTCCAAGCCAACAGTCGAGCTCGCCATTTTGTCTGCTACAGTTTTGTGCTGGATGCTAAATATTTAATCGTAATTGTTAGCAACAGCAACCAGCAGTATCAGCATCACTCTGCACTTGGCAAATTGCACTTACTTTTACTTTTTATTGCCCTCATATCATGTTTTATTTATGTTTATAAGCAGTTGAGCATTATTTAACTTTAAAGTTCATAAACAATGGCATCAGAAAATCAACTATTTATTTGCTAGACATTCCCATTGTTGTACCCCGTCCCTTGTGACGTTTTCGAGTGCAGCATCACAATGAAAGAAAGAATAGAAGAATTGAGAATGCAGCTTTTAATTGTTGGCGGAATTTTTCTTTCAAATCTCTCGATATGATGCCATCGATTTGAAGTAGAGCCGCACTGGCGGTATTGGCCAAAAAGTAGCAGTGCTCCGGATGATTTATGAAGTTCATTAAATGAAATTATCAAAATCTATATGCGAGCTTGCCTACTTTTTTGCTGCTTTTGCCGTTGCTGCCGTACAGAGTCTATTACGGCAATTTTCTACTTTCTAATTTTATTTGTGTAGATTGTTTCACTTGAAAATGAGTCCAATTATAATAAAAGAATCCAGCGAGAGTATGTGTGCCCTGTCTGGCGCCAAAGTAGCACAGACAGACAGACAGACGCACACTGACTCAGCCGAGCTGTCATGGCGCCCTGCGTCACCGTACGTGGCTACTAATGTAGTGTGCATTGTGTGTGCACATTGTGCCTAGAAGCGTCTCCACGTTGGCCTGCCTCAATTAGACCGTGCTCGCAAAATTTAAATTCAGATTGACCTGCAGTGCTAGACTGTGTAACAACTGCTACAACTGCCGCAAACATTAGCTACGGTGATTAATTGTGTCAGTACGGCAGAGCTTCTCAGTGCTCTCATTTGGTCAGAATTTATCAATTCATTTTGTCATCAATTCTACGTCTTCTTCTTTCGGCAGAGCATTTTCCATTTCTTTTTCTTTTTCAGCATACAGTCAGGCGCACTCGTTTGGCACTGAGCAATACGATAAATGGCGCCAATTTATCATCAACACTGGCAGACAAACGCTAGCGCTTTATTATTTGCCTTTAGTTTGCAGTAATTGTCTGTCTTTCTCTCTCAGCAGTGTCTGCCTCTATTTGTTTATGTCTTTTCTTTGTTGTTGCGGCTGCAGCTTCTGGTGGGAGCATTGGTCGGCACCATGGTCGGCTCTGGTCAGAACTGTGGCTAGAACTGTGGAGCTGGGCTGTCCGGCCAATCTGGCTAACCTCCACTGACTGCGGACACACGGGCAAATAAATCAACACACGCACAAGTAAAGACTGCTGAAAGAGAATTAGGCACTTTGAGCACTAGCACTAGGACTAATGAATCGAATCGACGCCTCAGCCATTGCCACTGAACTGCCTGGGACCAATTTGTATAATTCGATTACAATCCATCACGAAGTACACGAGGATGTGCGACTGCTGTTCTCCGCAAACCGATTTGCTGACGGCTGTGGCTGTTGAAACTGATAGCTCTTCATTTTGTGGTGTCGTTGTTGATGCACTTGTTTGCCATTGGCAACTCTTGGCAGCAAATCTATTGACCAGTCCAGTTCAGTTGAGTGTGTTTAGCGCATGGCAGGACACTGCACGTTGCAAATCCGCATGTTTATTTGTTGTGAGTGTTTCAGTAATTTGGTTTCTTATTGCTCCTGTTTCGCCGCAATGGTGATCTCTTTTCTCTGTTTTTCTTTCGGTTTTTCTCTATTGACCGATGGCATCTCCTTGTGTGCGCGAGGTAATGATGATTTATTTGCTTTTAATTGAACTGTCTCTTCTATTGTGTCCTGCAGTCCAAGACGATGGTGATTCAATGGTGGAATACTACACTTTTACTACTACTACTACCACTACAAATGGACACTGACCGGGGCCAGTCTCTGCCCTGCTCTAATTGCCGCCCAGGCACGAGTCAGTAGTACTGCTGCTGAGTTTTGCTCTCAAGTGGCATCTTTTTTCGATTTCATATCGAGCATCGCTTTTGGTGCGACTTTGTACCATTATTCTATCACTTGCTACTTTTCGCCTGAAGCCAGTCAGTTTGTGTGTTTTGCCATTGTTCGCCAGCAGTGAGCTTGGCTTGTTATTACCGGCCGCCTTTCATTACGTGATGCTACTTCTGCTGCTTATTATCTGCCAATAGCTTCGATTCATTTCACTTGCAGTCCACTGAGAGACAGACACTCAGTTTGCGTCTTTACTGCTGGTGAATTGCAATCTAACAATCGTTCACTCGCCACTCGAATTTCTATCCGCTCGTTCTCTGCAAGGTGCCAAAGCGGGGCAATTTTCAAATTCATTCACTCACCGTCCTCTGACTGCGAGTCTGACTGTCTGTTTTCTCTTCTTTGCTTTCCTTCGACCATAGCACCTCATTGCAATGTCGACCAAAGGTCAGTCAAATGAGGTTCTACTACTTCTACTTCTTTGACGATGGTGATGCGCTGCATGAAGCGTTGGACGGACGCAGACAAATCTGACAATGCACAAATGATGCATACAGAGAATGCAGAGAGACACAGACACAAACAGACCGACTGAGAACATCAGCAACATCGAGCAGTGAGTGAAGTGAATGGAAAACGAAAGGGAACGTTGACTCTGTCTCTGACTCGTGGCCACTTTTGCCGTTGCCGCCGTTGCTTGGACAATCTCGACGAGTGCCATTGCCGGTGAGCAGTGAGCGTAACCACAAAATTGAGAACGTCGATTCTTCGGTGCTCCTCACAATGAAATGCTTCTCTTTTTGCTCCGAGTGTCTGTGTTTGTGAGTTGCTGCACTCTTTGCACCGCTTGCACCTCGGTGAACGTGCTAACCGAAGCGCTACAAACGAGAATTTGGTGTCGAGCAGAAGGCACCGCCGAATACCGACTGACTGATTGAGGTGATCACTGCCGGCAGCTTCAGCAGCACAGGCAGTGAATGTGTGCACTGTCCTAAACAGGAACACAACACTGACTGCTCACTCTTTGGTGCAGCACTGTATCATGCTCATTCTCTTTCGCTCTCTTCCGAGTAGGATAAACAATTGCCAGCATTATGTCACGCTCCTATCGGGCAATTGCCTTCGATTGGAGTTTCTTCTTCGGCTTCTTCTCCATTTGAGCGTGTACACATGCGATGCCATTTGCCCGGAGATGTCAACCACTACTGACTGCTACTAAGCTACCACCACCACTCTCTCGTCTAGGTGGCAGGGTTCACAGTCGTTGGCCAGGTCGGTGTCTTCTTCTTAAGCTTCTTCTTTAGTCAGTCAGTCAGTTAGACTACTTCCACCACAGGCACCATCATTCACCAGCTTCCACCACTGTCAATCGAATCGAATCGAGGCAACACACTCACAGACAGTCAGACAGACACAAACACTGACGAGGTGTCCAAATAGATTTGCAGCTAAACTTGATTTCCTCTGTCCGCTACCAACTGCCACTCGTTGCACTTTGCTTGCTTGCTTTCAGGTTGAAGAGGATGAAGAGGCTGCGAGCGTGACCAAATGCTTTACCTCTCTTCTTCTCCTGCTCAACCAAACTGGCACCGCTGGACGAAGGCAGCAACACCGAGGACCGTCCTTAGACCAGTGCACTGTTTACAGCAGCAGCAACAACTTTGCTTCTAACTCGTCGTTGCCCGGGAAAACGCTGCCGAGAAGCAGCACTCTACGATGCTGCTGCACAGTAGAGACGGTGCACTTCTGCTTTCCAAGAACTGAATGCCAGTTTGTAAATAAATATATATATCGAAGTGCTCAGTCCGGCAGTGTGTGTAAATCTTGCGTCTGGACAAATGGCAAATTAGAGCGGTAATCCAATTAAAGGAAAATACGCCTTTGGTGTTTGCAAACAAACACACTGCAGTGAGTGCGGCTCAAATGAAAACGTTTCCTTCGATTGATGTGCTCCCTTCTTCACTGACGCTTCCTCTTCTTCTTCTCGTGAAAAACTGCGACTGCCAGTGATCGGCACCAAGCGGGCACTGGATGATGATGATGCCAGTGGCTGCCTGGCTGAGTTTCCTCTTTCTCACCAGGCGTCCACCAGGACAACTGCTGGCAACGGTACCCGGTAGACGGTGCTAGGCAATCGGTCATTCGGCCGAGTGACACGAACTGGCTCCACTGCCTGAGATGCTGAGGCTGAGGCTGCCGCTGCCGCCGCCGCCGACTAATCGAATCGCACACACATAGCCGCTGTTCTAATGCAATTTGCGAGAGACTTGCCAGGCAAATCCATAAATTATTTCGCGCTCTTTGCCACTTTGTGCGCTCACCTTGCTCAGGTTAATTCGGCCGATTGTCTCTCTCACCGATGTTCAATGCGCACAGACACAGTCGCACAAGGAGAGAGAAGGAGACAGTATTCACTGCAGCATTCCTCTTCACTTTCCATCACCGTTGTCGTGGTGTCCTCTTCTTCTGCTCAGCTGCCAACATGGTAGATGAAGTGATAGCAGCAGCACTGGCTACTAACTGCCGCACTGAAACTGGCGACTGTCCCATGCTGTCCAGACTGTCCGAAGTGTTCACTGCTGATTGAGTAGGAACACCAGCACCGAGAGGGAGAGGGAGCGCATCCCCAACAGTATTTCACAATTTAATTTATTTGTCCAAAACTTATGATTAGCATTTTTATGATTATTGCAAGTGCAAGATCTGCAGAGCTTGAGCCTCGTTAGCCACTGCAGCAGAATCAAAACTGGCGAAGGTGCAGCGGGCGCGATTTGCTTCATTGTGCAAGACCACAAAACCATAAATTGTGAATGTGTGTGTCGGTGGCAGTGACAAGAACGGTGGCAATCACCGGTTACTTCTGGGGCCCCTTGTTCCCTCTTTTCTCCTGCAGTGTCACTGGGCCATTTACATGGTGTCTTCCTCCTGCCTCAGCGGTGCTCGCCTCATTAGCAGCATTGGACAGGCACCGTCTAATCGAATTGTTGCCAATCTGAGCGCCTTTATCCGCTGCCATCATTGCCATCATGGCTGATGCTCATCAGCTGCTCTCTTCTTTCTTCTCATCAATTTACTGTCTCCTCTTCGGTGTTAGGTAGTTGCACGGGGCTCCTCTTTGCTTTACTTTCCTTTTCTCCGAGCAAACACTGGAAGCTCCATCAATTGACGCCACTTAGGCCTCCTGTCTGGAGCATGTTTCACTTGACAAAATTATTAAATTTGTCTTTGCAACACACACATACAAATTGTGGCTTGCTCGCTGGCTCTGCAACTCTGTTCACCACTGTACAACTGTGCTCTCTTTGCCAACGTGAGCGCCCGTGTGCCGTTTGTTGTTCCTTTTGTGCATTTTAGACGCGCCAATTTTTAAGCTCAATTCCTTTCTGCCAAGAGAGTCTTACTATTTGCTATTCTCTTTTTTCCTTCTTCAGCTGCTGTTTATTAATGCAATGCAATTCAATTCAATTCAGCCTACACCAGCAGCCGCAAATTTATATTATTAAATTTATTACAATTTATTATGTGCGAGGGTCTGCGGGTTTGTGTTTGGGTGTTTTCATGTCTGTGCCAGCAGTCTTTTTTGGGTACCGTTTCAAACGAATGGCGCCACCAAAGAGGCACCACAAACCACGCTCACTCACTGTATACACTTGTGTAAGAAAATAGGAAAAAAAGTACCCCAAAGACGAACTGGAGGAATATTTAAAATATTCTGTGCACAAATGGAGGCGATGTGGGCAGCGATGACCATAGGAAAAGGAAAAGTGAGCGATGATGAATTTGCAGCAAGTTCACTGGCGACCACATTACTTGATGTGCCGGGCACGGGCTCACCCTAGGACAGTCCGAATTTGTGTGTGCAAGCTGCTGGCGCCCAAACTGCCCCTCAGTCCTGCCAGTCATTCATGTCCCTTTCTCTTGTTTTTCTTCCTACTACCACCACCAGCACCACCACTACTGTTGGCCTGTGAATTTGCGTTGAGGAGAATTCTGACAAGACTTTTATGTATGCTAAATTTAAAATTGGACCGCATGTGCTTGAAAACGATAAACATTTTATGTACACACGTTTTGCTTTATATATTTTAAGTACATACACAGTGCTTCTTAAACAAAAGGAAAAGAGAGAAAGTCTACATTTTGATTGCCCTCAGTGCACACACACTGCCCTAAACACACTGATTTGTTTGATGATAATTTGACAGCAATGAAAAAAACTGGATGAACTACTGTTTTGTTTCTAATTTTTATTGTAGCAATTGAAAAGTGTCATTGTGGATTTATTGCTCATTTCTCCGCAATCGCATGTACCTGTTTGCTTTAAAATTTATACTCGCTCTAGACTAGCACTGAATTGATCATCATTTACTACCACTGACTTCAGTTATTTATTGCTTTATTATTTTCCAAGTTGCGAATTTGTCAACACAACTGAAGTTGCAAACTTTTCAATCTGTCGACAGACTCTGCAAAGCGAGTGACTGTTTCCAGTGACACTGCTGGCAAGGCACGTCGCAGTGCAGCACTGTGCGGACGGTTGCCAAGCTGCTGACGGTGCACAAAATATTCTGTTGACTGTGTGTGTCCCAACTACTGGCGACTGGTAGCCAACGATTTGTTGCTTCTTCAGCTTCTTCAATTTGTCTGTCGACTGTTTCGCTCGATTACAGCTCCCATCTTTGCTCTAATTTATTTGCCTCTAATCCATATGGATTTGACAGTTCTGTATGCAAAGAACGGTGGCTTCTTCACCCGAAACAGCAGCCCAGCAGTTCACCAGCATTCACTAATGCATCTGCCCAGCACACATGGCAACGCACACTAATGCATCGTCACTGTCTTCTTTCCAGTGATGTCTTTCCTCTTCAGGCACTGCTTGTCGATGCTGCTATAGCTATCATCTGATAGTGGCTGCTGTACTGCGGTGCAATGGTATGATTAAGGCCTGCGAATAAGGAGAAGAAGCAGAAAAAGACGGCCATTCGGTTTAATCTCGTTCGCATATATTCTCCGTTTTGCGCCGTGTGTGTGTCTGTGTGTGGTATTGTAATGAGATTCTAATCGATGGACATCATGCTGCATCGATGCTGCTGCTGCTACTGCTCAGAGACTTTGTCACTGCGCACACAATTTCAGGCCTCATGGCATCTGCTGTGAGGCACTACCACTCTCTCCCTCTACTTTTCCTTTTTCCATTTGGTAATGCGTGAACACGGTGCCAATTAATAAAGCATCTTCAGGAGGGTAGTCAGCTGTGCTGCTGATGTTATGTACAATGATGACTACATTCAATTCGTGCATCTGCTGACCACTGTTTACACTGTGCTCTCTCTCTCTCTCTTCTCTTCTGCTAATTGCGCCGTGAGTTAGGAAGTGGACACACCTTCAGTTTGTGCGCTCTATCGACTCATCCGCACCCTCTCTCCCTTTCCTTTCCTTTTTCCTTGCGACAACATGGCAATTCTTTACTTCTGCTTCTGCTGTCTTTATTGCTGGCTGCACATCTTTTAATTGCTGCCCTTCTTGGCTCGGTATTCTTTTATTCGTTTAAATAATTAGCTGCAAAGAAACAGCCAGCGAAACTGCCAGAGAGGCAGAGTCACATCTGCTCATCTCTGATCGGGTTAATTAATTTGTGCTTTTTTCTTTCTTTTTCTTCAGTTTGCTTTCTTCATCTGTGCATCCTCATTTGAGTTGGTTATCCTGGTAATTGTCAAATATTTACCCACTCAGGGGCACACACAGTGCGCTCAAAGACATTAGCTTGGCGGAAATGTGCCCTGTAAATGTCGGAATGCGAAAGGGGAAACAGTATTTTGTTCTTTCTCTATTCTATTCTCCATTCTGCAGTGTTCACTTCCCGTGGTGCACTTTTGTTGTCCTCTCCCTGTTGTGTACCGGCGGATTTATTAGCGCAAATTAATTCAGCATTCTTCCTTTCCTGCCTGCATCGTTTACTTTCTCTTTCTTCTTGCGTGCATTTGACAGAGTCTTGTTGACATTGCTCCTGCAGCACTGGCTTTCCTTAATTCTTGTCTGGTCGCCTAATACACATCCCTAGCCCCTCACCCTCTCCTCTCCCCCTGCCCCTCCATCACTTGGATTTATTTAACTTCAAAGCCGTTCTCTGGCATCTTTTGCTCGCCCACCACCACCACCATCACCACCATCGCCATTTACCCTCACCATCACCACTCGCTCTCGCCATTGTCAGCTATTTGCTTTCTCTCTTCTTTTGGATAATTACAAATCCGGCACCGAGTGTCAATATTGACGTTGAACATTCGTTCTCTCTTTCTATTCTTTCTATTCTTTTCCAGTCTTCTTCTTCTTCTCGCTTCATCAGGGAGCCACAGCCCGACTATTCTGTTGATGAGCCAGGCTGCATCAGACTGCTTCGGCATCTTTCCCCATCTCGGTCAAAGATGCTGCTGACAGTTACTCTCTACTTTGTAGCAACTTTTAGCAAACTTGGCCTATTGCCTACTTTTACACAGCACTTTTCCTGCTGCAAAACTTTGATTACTCATTCGTTTTCACTATCTAAAAGCAAACCAATCAGCAATTGCTGTTCAGTAATCAAATTCGTTCTGTTTGTTTTAAGCACGGTGACAATGAAAGCTATCTATCGGTGCAAAACTGCGCCTTTCTCCTAAAGACTACTTTATTATTTAATTACAGACTCATTTTTCAGTTTCAGACAGATAGAAATTCTGTTCAGATCAATGTTAATGTTTATTGCCGAATGGTATTTGATATTTCATTGAGCCATTGAATTTCCAATGTGATCTCCTTTTCTTTTCTTTTGGGCCATCACTTCTCGTCGTCGACTATAATTAGTGCTGTGTCATTTGCGGTCACTCGCATCGATTACCAACAGCGAATGGGCAATTATCATTACGCACTCTAATTGGCTAATGACATAATCATGGCACTGTGCTCGAGCTTGAATTTTTCCTTGAATTTGGTACTTTTTCAGCTGCAGCAACAGCAGCAGCAGAAGAAAAGGCTCTCTGCTTGAGCATAACTGTTCGGCATTTGCGATTGAATGAAATTGGCATCTGCACTACGACTACTATTGCTATTACTATTACTATTGACACTATTCTCGCATTAGATGGGTAATGGAACGCCGAAGTTGACAACAAAGTCGCTACTGCTAAGGCCGACCGTACATTTGCTTGCTGTGCTGCCTTATTCGAGAAAGCGGACTGCCACTTTTTCCCTCTTTTCCCCAGTTAATTCATTCTTGATCAGGCCAATGTACACGCTGAGGGTTTCACAGAAGAGAGAAAAAAGAAAAAACAAGAGCAGAATGAGCTTTGCAAAGTGCACTAGTGCAAGTCAGCCAGCCAGCTAGCCCAGGCAGTCGCTTGGTGAGTTCAGTACTCCTTTTTATGGGCACTTTGAGTCGATTGTTGTGCACTCTCACCTAGACCTGAACACACTCTTCTGCTGCTGCCGCCGCCTTTAGCGTCTTCAGCTTCCTCAACGTGAAGTTGCCTTGCTTCGATTCACTAATGAAGCGTCGATTTGTTCGTCAAGTCATTAATTCCAAATTGTGTGATTCAATTTGGCGGGCGCCAAGTTGTGAGTGTGAAGACACTGTGTGTAGACACTGGCGCCTGTCGTAATAAGTCTCCTGGCACTCTCTGCACTTTTTTCTACTCGATCTTTTTCCTTTCAACTGCCTTCACATGCCTTTTTCCTTCTTGCACTTCCTTTTGCTTTTGCTCTCACTTACCCAGTCAATACTGTTTTCTCCAGTTTGGTGTTTTCTAATCTTCAGTGCAAATTATAATTAATTGATTGAAAGTGTTAACTCTCGCTCAGCGCCCAAATGAGCCTTGCACTTACTAGCTTTAATTTTTTTGGTGCAACACCTCGCCAGCCAGCCATTCATTCAAATTGGCGCTAAATTAACACTTGGGCAAATAAAAATTGAAATTTATTACCACTTCTTTCTTGCAAAGTTGTAATCAATGAGAAAATATTTGGCTGTTCAGCCGTTCTCTTTTTAAAAGTTGCTTTGTATAGCTATCCGCCTCTGGTAATGAGTGAATCAGTTTCAAGCTTTACTCATTAGCAAACTTTTGTGCCCTTCTTAGGCACCGACAAAGCTGATCGCTTAAATTCGGCAAAACATGCCCTCTCATGTGAGGCAAATTGGCACACAGACACACACACTCAGACCATTCATGATCATGGTATTCATTGCAGACGTTCACTGTTCTTTGAACCTCATTAATTCACTTGACTACGGTTTTTAGGTGCATCCTAGAAACACAGAGACCCAATCATTTATTGCACACATTTAACATTTGCACTTTGCCCCGGGCACAACGGTTCTAGCGTTTTTGTTTCCTAGCTTACCATTTACTGCATAGCATTCCTACTCTCTAACAACGCATTTTTACTAATTGTCATTTAAACCATCTCAGTAGAGCGTCTCATTAATTTGTCATGTTTTTGTTTTTCCCTTGCAGGCAGCCGACTCGCTCCCTCTCGTTTCACCCATCAGTGCCAATCGTCGAGCCAGTCAACAGTGGCAGCACTCGATCATCACTCACTTTGTCACCCTCTTCTCTCTCCTTCTGCTTCTCCTGGTAAGTTTTCAACGTTTACGTAACCCTTTAGCAGTTATCATTCTGCAATTATGGCGCAGCCACTACTGTTGGCACTACTGTTGGTGCCTTCACTGAACATTTTCAATGCTTTTTCGGAGTTTTGTTCGGAGTCTTAATACTTGGATTTCCGCAACATTTCTGTGAACTGCGACACACAGACACACAGGCGCAGATAAACAGAGGCAAACCGAGATATCACCAAAACATGCTGAAGCCCCACCGGCAGGCACAACGAAAAAAAGCAAGAGCGAAATGATTTATCAGAGTGCCACATCGGTCTAGGCAAAGACAAATTGCTGCCACCACTGCTGGTCGCCAGTTTGGGTTTTTTCTGCAGTCATTCGTTTCTACTCAGCTTTTTGCCCTTTTTCTTCTTCTACTTTTTCTTCTTCTTCATCTCTCCTGTCTTGTACTATTCGGCTTTTTGGCGCTGATTTCTTTGCCGTCTGTGCAAATGCCGCGCGTGAAGTCGTTGGCTGGCTTTCTCTTTCTCTCTCCCTTTTCGCTGACGTTGCCGAGTGGTCGAGTGTTTGGTACGGGCTAATGAACTTGCTGCTGAACGTTTTCTTGCTCTCTTTCTGGTGCCCGTTCTGGCGGTTTCTGCTTTGCTCTTCTTCTTTTCTACCGCACGGGATGGAACGCACCCGATGGGCGCATCAACTTGGTCTCCCTCTTTCTTTTTCTTTTGGGTACTTCTGTCATGTTCAGTAGCTGTAAAGTCTCCTTCGATGGCTATCTCTCTCTCTCCCTCTCCTGCCTTGTTGGATCTGCCTGCCTGACGATGTATCGAATGCATTTAGAGCCGCATCTTTCCCCTTCCTTTGCCATGTGACGGGAACAGCCCCTATCTCTACGCCTGCCACGGGAGCAGTGATTCTTAATGAATCTTATCGTCACTGCTCCATTTTGTCTCTAATTAATGTCAATTTCAATTGACACTACCGACTAAAAGGATCTGACTGCTGCTGCGTCTACTTTTGACTCTAATGCTGTCGGTTTCACACGAATTAGCCGCCCTGGTGCTCTTTTTAAACTCTATCTGCATGAACGCTTTTTCAGCTTTTTTGGCGCACTTTGCTCCGCCGCTAAAACACGTGTCAACGATTGCCCTTCTCGGCAATGGGTCGCTGGAAAGCAGCCGTGTCCTCGTGAAAATCACACACTTGCTAGACATGCAAGAAGCACTGACACGGCATCACTTGATTTATCAGTAGCCTATTCTTAGCGCAACTTTTTTCTCTTCAGTGCCACCAGCGATGATTTGCTTCTGGCGAATGTAAGATAGAGGGCCGGATATAACTCTCTACAGTGAATGGCACTACTGAAAGCACCAACCAAATGAAAGTGGACGTCTTGAAACATTTGATGCTAGTAAATGCTGCTCAGAGCTGATTGCGCAATAATTCACGGCTAGCTTTAATTGTCATTTCAAACTTCTGTGCTTTCATTTTAGCTTTTCTTTTCTCTTTTTTGCTCATTAACCAGTTTGGAAACAAAAAAAGGACAGTTCTGCTCAATCAAAGAAAGGTTCTGCACATGTGCTGCTCTGATTTATTGCTCCACCAGAGCAGTAGTACCAGTACAAGAGCTTTACTGCCTGTGAAACGACGCTGCACCGGCTGTTGTTCTGCAGTGTTCACTGTCGCTGATGCCATTGTGTTTGAGCCAACTTTAATTATTAAGGCATCCCAATTAAATGGCACTCACAGCGCTGCCACTCGAGGCTGCTGACCAGAAGACAGTGAGATCTGTTTTTTACGACCTGCTTTTACCAGCTCAGCAGCACCTCACAAATCTTTGACTGGCACATTCTTTACACTTTTTTTATTTTTTCTCTCCCATATGGTCAGCAGCAGTAGTGTGAACAAGCCAACAGCAACCAGTCACAACAGTGTCAATTGGCCAGTGAGCATAAAATGCAAATGCTGAGAGAGAGAGAGAGAGAGAGAGAGAGAGAGAGAGAGAGAGAGAGAGAGAGAGAGAGAGAGAGAAGAGAAGAAAGCTGGATGAGCCTGAGCTGGGAACTAGCAGTCGGCAATAATTTGCCTCAGCCAGTGATGGCAACTGATTTGATGACCGGCGTCAAATAAGATGTGACTGTTGACTGCTGGCTCACTGGCTCAGCCAGGGCACTGCCAGAGTAGTGTGTGAAATTTGACCCAAGAATTGTGGACAGCACTTGGCAGTGCCAGGGCTGTCGGCCTGCCGAGGTTTCCAGCACTTGATGCGCTGAGGAGAACACGGGCAGGGCCACTTGTCAAATGATGACAAGTGGGGCTCCAGTGGCTAAGTGCACCAGCTAGATGCACAGGCACACACAATCGTCAATTGATCGGCTGTGATTGCACACACTCAGCAATTGGCCTCCTAGCTTTTCATGACCGTTCTCTTTCTCACTGCTCCAACACTACTCTGCCATTTGGTCACTTTTGCTGTCAAGCAGCCCTCGATTAGCTTCGTTTCACTCTGTCTTTACGACACGTGTGTGCTCCTTTCATCTTTCGCTGAATTGCGCTAATTTATGCTTTGTTTTAAAGTTCACTCTATTCTTCTATCTCCCTCTTTTCTCTGTTGTTGTTGCTGTCGCTGCTGCTGTGTCTGCTGAGTCTGCTGAGAATTGGTCTACTAACAAGGGCGCGATTCAAGTTGACTGAGCAGAGAATGCGATGAGAGCCTGAGGATTAGTGTCCGCAGTGTCTGTGCTCTGAGCTTTGTCAGCCAGCCAGCTAGCCTTCGTTAGTTTCGGTAGTTTCTGGCTGCCATTTTAATTTGGGCCCGACATGGCATTATTATGGTAATACGATATACACCGTCAGCCCATTAGGCTACCCTTGTTGCCAAGATTGCCTTCACTGCCTTAGCAGCAACTCTCGTCCGTCTCGCCATGTAGCCAATATATTTCTATTAACTTGGGCGCTCCATTTTATCACATTGTTTGCTGGGCAAAATGGCCGCCTGGTCTACATCTACATCTGCAGCACCACTGCAAGAAGATATACTGTACAAAGCACACACTTGCTCTAACTTGATTGGCTTGCTGTTAGCCTGTTCTAATTTCAGAGAATTTTCAGAAAGCCTACATTGTAACAGCAGCACAGTCCTTAATACATTAACACTACTAAACACACACATACACACACTGGCCGAATCAACGCCAGCGTATGTTGTGTCATTACTGCTGAGAGACCTAGCAAGCAAAGACCATTACCCTGGAAAGCTGGGCAAAGTTCACTCTTTCCTTGGCCAATCACTACTTGTGCTGCACAACCGAGGGAATTGGATCGTTCTCTTATCGATCAACGGAACGTCTTGTAAATTTTCGCCTCCACTCTTTTTTTGATGTAGCAAAATTTTCTGCTCGTTGACTCCTTTCTCCTCTGATTGTTTCACCTGACAGAACTTTTAAGAAAGTGTGTGCAGCAGCTTAGTTTTTTGCACTGCTGCCTGGCTGGCTGCACGCTGCCAGAAAGAAGTGAAGAGGAAAAAAGTGAGTTTGGTTATCGGACTACTTTTCCATTCTTGCATCTCACTGCGTCTCACTCCATCCTTGAATCTTTGCCCTTTCTGTCTACCACTTTCTCTGTGCCCATTCGATTATTAATAGTTTGCTATTAATCATTGACTCCTTTGTTTGCAAGTCTTCTCTACTTTCGGATGTTAGTCTTCTCGGCTGTATTGAGATATATTAACGGTGCGATAAGACGGCGGCGGCACAGGCGGTGGCCTTATGAACTCTAGTGGCTAGAATTCTGGTGCGAGCATCTACAGTGCAGGCAGTTCTGCCTTTTATTATTGCCGTTGCCAACCGAGTTGTACACAAACTCACATACGTTGGCCACCATTTAGAAGGTTCATTAATTAATTTGAGATTTTTTCAGTGCATTGGTAGTGTTTTATAAATCTTGTATGGTTAAATTATTTTAAATGATAAGGCAGAGGTTGATTTGAGTTATTTTGTACATTGTAGGTACTTGTTAGCTTTTAACAATTTTTAAAAATAATTTAATGACGACTTTTTTTATTGACCATATTTTTTAAAGTACATTTGCGACAAGCTTTTTTCAAAGAATTTGGCCAATTACAAACTCGTTAGTGAAAATTGATTTTTGGGGCGCACTTTTTGTAGTTGGACCACGTGTCGCAGTGGTCAGTAAAACACACATATTGTACAGTTAAGTTATCGACATGTCCACCCGACATCTCAGTTCAAACAGCTTGAACTAATTACCCAAGGACTGGCTACTACTGTCGTTTTAGTATCGGTCAATGGCCACCTAAACTTGAAAAAGAAAAGGCAGAAGAAGAGATTGCATTTAAATGAAGTACTTTCATTTATTTTTGCTTTTTCAGTCAAGAGGACCACTGTTGTGAACACTACTGTTACTACTCTCGCTTTCTTTTGAAAGTGCCTTCACCAACAGCGTTTCCGATCGATTGACAAAACTGTGCCCGCGCTTCGCCTTGCGAAAAACACGGTTGCGGCAACTCCGACACCAACACACACTATTGTGTTCATTCTCAATTCTGCAGTTTTCAAGACTGTAGTCAGTCAGTCAGTCTGTACTTTGCTGATCGATATACAATTGAATATGAAATTAATTTGTGCAAATTTTGCTTCACTCGAGCGCTCACAGTCCTGTGCAAAGGTGCGAGGACAGTGCAAGTCCAATACAACACATCAGCAGCAGCAGCAGCAGTAGTTGGCCTTGTTAGCAGGCGACGCCAAATCTTGCTCCTGCTCCCTGTTCACTGCCAGTAGAACTAAGTTTAAGCAGACGCTGCCAAAAAATGAACCTCCTGACTGAAGCCTGGGTGACTATGATTTAATTCAATTTGATGATTGAAGTTGAACACAGTGTTCTCCTCAAAGAGAGAAGTGTGCTGAGCAAAGCTGGGTAGTGCTGCTGCTGTGGCTGATGGTAATCGCCCAGTCTCGCACCGCGTTCGCCCGCAAACCGGCACACACCGATTGCGCTGATGGATTGAGTTTAAATTAAAACCGATTCAATTTGCCTGTCACTGCAAAGTTGGGATGCTGCCAGTACTGTACTGCTGTTGCTGTTGGGCACACTTGGCCGGGCAAAAACAATTGAAATGGCTTTCAATTAACGATCCGACTTGGTGACGGCCAGTGGCCAGAGGAGGTGAGGGTGAAGAAGAAGAAGAAGAGGGAAAAAAGAAAAAGGTGCTGACTGACACGTATTGTCTCTGCTCGTCCAGGCGATCTCTACCGTCGCCGCCGCCGCTGCTGTTGCTATTGTTGTTCTCATTTGCCTAGTGAATCAGAGCACGCGCCCTTTTGCTACCCCGTCGTACAGTGCACAAACAGTAAATAAAATAAAAAGTTCAAAACCAAATTGATTATTCTCGCCTTGTGCCATGTCCAATTGTTTAGTTGTTGTTCTCATTTTTTCTCTCATCATTTGATTACATTTATTATTGTCCACTTGTATGTTACCTAGTAGCTGTGTGTGTGAAAAACTTAAAATCGAGCACTCAGTCAAAGAATAAATAATTAACAAGGGCGTGAGTGTCGCTTCGCGACACGTACTCTTTAGTTTTACTAAATTTTTAAGCATTGACTGGTGTCATTTGGTTGATCGGCATCGTCCGACGGCTTGGGACACAACTCGCAAGCTCGTTGTGCCCCAAGCCGTCGGTGCCGATCAACCAAATGACACCAGCTTTCAACATTTGGGGTTTATTTGTAAAAAGTTCTGTTCAATATATCATTTTAAAAAAAATCTATTATAAAATATTTTTAGTTGTCCAATCAACTCAAACTTAACACCAATAGATAAATGGTTATTAGCGTCGTTTTTAAACTAAACCGCGTCATAATATTATGAAAGATGTAGTTTATAGAACCATAAATGAAAACGCAAAAAAATCATATAGAACTTAAATAGGGATTTGTACAAAAATTAAAACTGGCTCTAATAATTTCTTCCGTAAGTCAAATCAACCTAAATTTGAAGCCAATAGATAGGTAGTAGTTGGCATTGCTTTCAAGTAAAACAATGTTTAGATATCATAAAAAATGTAATTTATAGAATCATAAATGTAAATGCGGAAAATCATATGGAATTAATATAAGAATTTTTATGAAATCTTTAACTGGTCATAATAATTACTTGAGTTAGTCAAATTAACCCCAACTTAATACCATTAGATAAGCACTACTTTGCTTTGTTTTCAGGTAAAACTGAGATTTGAAATCTTGAACGATGTAATTTATAGAATCATAAATGTAAACTCAAAAAATCATATGAAATTAATATATGAAATCTTTAACTGACTGTAATAATTACTCTCAAAAATCAAATTTTTTAAATTTAACGCCAATAAGTAAGTATCCGTTAGCTTAGTATTTAAGCAAAAACAGCAACTCAATAACTTTCACGGTGTATTTTTTAGAGTCAAAACAAATCGTATAGAACTTATTCGGAAAGTTCGAAATTATGATCTTAAAAATGCACCCGGTGTTCGAATCACCCCAAGTTTGGTACCATTTGAAAGATGCCATTTAGCTTGTTTATTGTGTGAAAACCGTTTCTCGATATCTTGAACGATGTAATTTATAGAAGCAAAAAAGTGCGTGCAGAGAGAGAAACATCATTTTTTTAGTGAAGTTAGATAATGCCTCATTCAGTGCATTGCACTTTGTCATCACTGGCACTCAGGCTTTAAACTGGTCTTCTCTTTCCCCCTCTTTTTCATTTGCCGTCAACTGTCTTTATCACCACAACGATCACCACCAGCTTAGGCCAGCTTTTGTTGGTGAATCTATTTGTTTGGCAATACTTAATTGGTCACGCTCAATAAATTTAATGCTAAACCTGTGTGTGTGTTTGTGTGTTTGGAGCCTTTGGCCTCTACTGTGGCACCTACTGATGATCAGATCGTATGGTGTTTCTACTAAAGCATGCTGCAGCATACTGAGGGAGAAGAGATGCATCGATTAGCTGCCACAGCAGCACAGACATCCAAGGGATGATTGGCCTCTAATTTATGTGACATTTATACCACTTGCCTATTTGTTTTCTCACTTTTTGTCTTTAGCACACACTTGCCATTTTGTGGGTGCCGACAGTTTACTTTACCAAAACACAAAATATTTCGATAGTTTGTAATTAACTTTCTCTAGTCCCGTAATTTATTTGCCATGGCCTCTCTCTCCTTTTACCTGTGTCCTTCCATCACCTCCAGCACCACCACTAACTTTGCTGGTGTTCTTGTTTCTGTGTAGCTGTGCCATTCTTCTTCCTCTCTCCACCGTGCTCTCAGTGCAATTTATTGCTCCACTGCACTTCTCTGTCTTTATTTTTGGCACACTCTGAACGACTATTGCTATCGATTCAGTAGCAATTAAAACCGTTTAATTCAAATTGGTCGTAAGATTGAGAATGTGAGAGTGCAATCTGCAGTAGCTGCAAATTAATCTGCTTCATTTTTGCTTCCTAGTTGTGACAAGAGCATTTTCAGCTTCCTATTTATATTTTCCAATAAATGCTCCCAACAAATAATAATTTTTGTTGGTCTTTCACTACACTGAAGAAGGTCAACCAAAACTGAGACGCCTATTTTCTGAGTGCTCTAAGCACTTTTACTTTTTCTTTGGATCGATACCATGCTTTTTCTACCGCCCATTTGCTTGTGCACGCATTTGACATTTATTTTGCTGTTGCTTTTGCTGAAGTAAAAAAGCAAAACAAGTGCTAGTGTAAGACAAACTTTGCATTAGTACTTTTTTCTGACACTGTGTGGGCAAGCATGCAAATGCTGCTGCTAGCAAATCACACTTTCCTTTAGCTAGGCAATCACTTCGATTTGTCAAATCATTGTGGTGCCTTTACTTATCGATAAGTTATCGTAACGCACCCTTAATGAATCTACTCGCGCCATCCATTTGAGCGGCACATTTTCCCCTGACCGTCCATTAGCCAAATAGACAAGTCGCTCGTCTGCACTTTCTTCAAGACTGATTTACTTTTTAACACACACATGCACACTAAAACCATTTTCATCCTTACCTTGCACCGATCAACCATTAGTAGTTGTGCACCACAAATTGACAGTTCACGTGATGCCAGTTCGGTTGACTGCCTCTCACTCGTAACTTTCCCCTTCGTTATCGACTGATGGATTTATGCTTTATTTAAATATTGTGCTACGATTGTTTATTCCACCGCCAATCTGGTGCACACACAATCACTTTCAGTGAGTGCAGAGGGAAATGGGCTGAATGGAGATGCAAAGCAAAAGAAGAGCATCTCCTGCCTGTGTTCACAGCTGCTCATTTACCACTGACTTCATTCATTCATATGTCTGTGCATGTGTGTGTTTCTACTGCTAATTAACCTGACGGAAAGTGATGAGTAGCAGCTTGTGTCCGTGTGCAAAAGCAAGTGTTGTGCGTTTTTGTTCTGGCGAGGGTGGAGTGTCTTCGACGGCTGATGAAAGACGAGCAACTGGAGCTTGACTGGACTAGTGAACTAAGCAAGTTTTTTCTTCGATGACAGCCAATTGCTCACTTTTTGCTTTTCCTAGTCAGTAGCGGCAGTGGTAGTACGCGCCCAGAGAATATGTTCCTTCGTTGTGCATCTCTTGCAGAGCAATGAATGGATGGCCATTTAATTAGTGCACCGCACCGTAATCGCTTTTGTTTTGCTTTGGCACAGATTTAATTAAACCACTAGATTATAATGTAATTACCGCATATTATATGCACTTTCTTTTTTAGCATCAGAATCAAATGTGCACAGATGCAGACACTTCTTCTTCTTTTGCTCATTCGGACTTTCATCAGTTGTTTCCTTTGGCCTCCGAGTGCGGACGAGTCAAGAGGTGAAGAGGAAGAAGGGGCGGTGAAAAAAAGGAAGTTGCAGTCTGCTGCAAAGTGCTCACTTGCAAATGGGCAACATTCATTTAGTTTTTTGTTCTGTGTGCAAGTGATGATGAACAGATTGAACACAGTGGCTGTCCCTTAAAAAAAGCTCGTAAAAGCAAATGACAACTCCAGTGCTTTTTACTGCCAATGTTGTGAATGGTGGCAATTAGAGGTACTTGTTAATGGCATTCATTAATGCCTTTTAATGGGCGCCGATTTGGGCACTTTTGCAGGACTGAATGGTGAAAAAACGACGAGAAGGGCAGGTCGAGTTGTGCAACTCATTGCTGCTCATTGCGCTTGCTGTAATTGTCGACTAAGATCTACTTTTTTCTCCTCTTCCTCCTCCTCCTTCTGACCACAACTTTTAATTGCCTTATTACTAATTATAACATTAGCAGTGAATTATATTTAAATTCCCTTTTCTCAACTCTTATTTCCTGAGAGTGTACTCCATGGGTAGACTTGATGACGCATCAGTGGCTTTCTTGTCAATGGTTGCTGTTGGGTAAAGTGTGCAAAATGGCATGTTTGCCTGTTTGTTGTTCACTGCCTGGCTGACATTGTGTTTTCATTTGAATAAAAACGAAGCAAAATAAGAATCTCTTGAATGGAGTGCATCCCATTGCATCCAATGCCTCACGGCTTGTCACCGCAAAAAGGTACCGTCTAGAGAAAAGTGACACACGGCTCACGCCAGTTTGTTTCAAGTGGCCAATTGAAGTCGTCTTCCTTCTTCTTTTTTTGTCAAGCATCTCCATCCTCTCTCCTTTACTCACCGTTCCCAAGTGAATGTCGTTAGGTTGACCAAATTTAGAATGCAAACTATGTTAATTGCCGCCGCCGCGTGCGAGCTTCATTGAAGCTTCAAGAGCAAACATAGCCCAAACTGGCTGCAAGGCTTACTCGAGGAGCCTCTCTCTTTGGTTTTTTTCATGCACTCTTCAGATCAGACGCAAGGGGCATATGCAAATGAATCGAAACACGGTGCCTTGCCATTGCCCTGTTGATCTGCCAGTATTTGTATTGCTTTATTATTGCCATTTGCATCTTTGAAAAAAGGGAGAGAGAGAACATAAAAGTGAAGATGCACATGCTCACTGACAGACGGTCGCATCCTCTTTGCAAGCACACACAAACACACTAGCCACTTGGGTACCCTTCAATTAGTGGCTTCGCCTAAACTGAACGCAACAAGGACGACTGGCTGGCTAAGCTGGCCATCTTTGCCCTCAAATGGCATCCTTTATTATTATTGAGCGCCAGTGAACGGTCCGATTTGCATAAAGAGAGAGGGAGGGAGAAAGAAAAGAAAGCTCTCTATTTTCCTCCGCTGCACCATACCAACGCCAAGTGACACCGCCGAGTGCAGTCATTCTTTTTGGCTGTGACTCGGTGTGTTGTCCGCTTCACTGCTCGGACTCGTTTAGCCCTCGATTAACCCTAATCTTGTCACCTAGCCGCCCTCCTCTCTGAGGCAGCATCTCCTCGTAAAGCGCCAAGCGAGCGTTGGCCCACTGGGCGTAATGTATGCAAATGTGCGGTAGTGCTGTTGCTGCTGCGGTCTGCAGACGCTAACGCTGGCTCGTCTTAATTTGATTCTCAACTCTCAGCTCTGTGCGACTTGCTGAACTGCTTCTAATCCAGACCAGTCTAGAGAGAAAGAAAGAGGGAAAAACTACCTAATCATATTCAAATTATGGCTTCATACACACACACACATTGCTGTTGCTTTTTACTGTCTCGCGCCCGAGATCACACCGAGAAAAGTTTACTTTGACTTAATTTGGAGTGGTAATCTAATAAAATGATTATTATTATTGCATTAACAGTGTAATTTAATTATATTCCAACAACTGTACACCGTACACAACCACGTACTGCACGAAAACAGTGAGTGTGCAGTGTATGCAGACGAAATGTATGCACTTCTCTGCGTTAATGCTAATTACTCTAGAAATAAATTATTTTCATGTTTCTATTAGTTATTGCCGCAAACAGTGCTGCACACAGGTCTGCTGCTCCAGAGTTCACTCTGGTTCAGGGGGTCTGTGCTGTGTGAGTGGGCTCCTCTTAATGTCTCAGTCTCTATTCTGGTGCAATTAGAAAGCCACTCGAGGACTGTAGAACCACCGAGTGTACAGAGCCAATGGCGCCCATCATTATCGGTCCTGGCACAGTCAGTTTCCTCTGAGCACAAAATGCCCGCCAAACTTTCATTGTGTTTTAGGCCTCTCTGTCCTATCCACTCAAAGTCTGGTCACCGCTCCAAATGAGCTCATTTGGACCTGATCCAATTACGTAAACTAATTATAATTGTGCTAATGAAATTATTATAATTAGTATAGTAGTGCCATCATTATTTGCTTCGATTTGGACTTTTGATTGGCTCTGCGTTAGACTATTGCTGAAAATTGTCAGTTGTTTTTCTTGTACTGTTTTCCCCCTTTTTGAACATGTTTTTATTTTCGATAAAAAGGGAGAATTAATTAGATTGCAATTTGACTTTGACTTGAATGTGTGGTGATGCACATTTTTGGATGCTTTAAATGTCATTTCTGTTAGTGGTCGTCCGTCTGGTGTTCTGCTCCACTGGGCGGAGACGAATAGAATTGTCGACCCAGTGGTGTTAGGATTAGAAGAGACAGTTGTCGCTTGGCTGCGTATTTCGACAACTGTAATTGCCTGCCGACTAATTAGCACTCGACTCATTTTAATAATCGCATTAATCGAATCCGATCTGCACCTTTTTTTCTCGTCGCTCTGATGAGGCTCGTGTTCTCACTCAGTCGGCAGTCTTGTGTCATTGTCGCAGCAGTGTCGTTGAAACTTTGGCATCGCCTAAAAGCTGGCCTACTCTTCCTCCTGCGGCCGCTTTTAATTAAATCGATTCTACACCAACATGAGCATTGTCATTTTCCGTGTCCTTGTTCGCTGATTTGCTCTCTTTCTCTGCCTTGAGAAAGGCGCATTTTGTGGCACTTTGCAATTACAATGGCACTCACTCATTCATTCATTCATTCATTCATTGTGCTGCTTGTTGTGACCCACGAAAAGGCACAAGAGAGGAAGGAAAGAAAAGAGATTGCACAAGGTTTCCACTGAGTGGTGGCAAAGTAGACTGACCCTCCCTGGCCATAACTGTCAAGTGATTGCCTTTGATCACTCCATAGACAGCCCAAATCGATCGATCGAGCCTACGCAGCAAAAGCTGCCCACCACTACTCTATCTGCATTTTAGAGCAACAGCAGCAACACTACTTTTAGGCAATTTACAACACCTTTTCCTCTATTTCTTTCTTTTTACTACACACAATGACGCGATCGACTTGTCTAGATTCACCCAAATGTAGCACTTTTTTTGCAACCTGGCAATACTGTTGTGCATACGGCTTTTTTTATTGCAAAACACACCGAGCCGACCACTATCTGTCGGTGCAGTGAGTGTTTGTGCCTGTGTGCCAATTGCCAAGTGGAAGTGCTTTCCTTTCCTTTCTTTTCCCATCTTTGCCCCGTTTTATTCGGTCAGTGGCACCAGTAGTCGGTCGGTCGGTGGGTGGCAAGGGCGCCAGTCAATCGAATTTGTCTTATCGTAGTCGATAAATAAATTTGCTCTTTCTTCTCTGCAGCAACGGCGGCGGCAGCAGCAATCACTGCCACTTGACTAGGGCCACCACTACTGCAGCTCGTACAATGCTAGCTTTACATTTAATCTCAAGATTTATCATTATCGCTTGATTTGGCTCAAAAATTATTACCATTAGCAGTGAGTTCGATTGTGTTGCTACCGAATAATATTATTATATAAAAAGACTAGCCTGCTGAAGGCTGTGCGAGTGAGTGAGTGGGCGAATTCTGCAGAGAAGCGATGACGGAATCAGGCGGCCATCGACTGCCTGCCTGACTGCAAATCAATGAAGAGCGAACAGAACCGAACCGAACCAAACCAAGCCAAGCAATGCTGCTGCTGCAATCGTAATGTTGATAATTTATTGCGCGCTCTAAATTGAATTACAATTCGACTTACGTTTGCCTTTACTTTATTGGTTTCGAATTAAACTTTCTCCATTCTTCTATTTTTTCTTCTTCTTTTTCCTCCACTTTCATTTCATTGGTGTGTTGGATTAGATTCCGATGGACAAAAAGCACGGCAGTGGGTAACACACACAGACAGTTCACACTACGGGCAATTGTTTGCATTCTCAGACTATTGCTGGTAGCAGCAACAGCATCAGCCCACCAATCGGCACTTTGTTATTTGCCATGTTAGTTGCACTCAACTTTTCTCTGCCTTACTCAATTGTCTAGTGCTTTTCAATAGATTGGCAATTTAAATTTTAAATAAAAATTTGTTACTTTACAAATTGGCGATGATGGCGCCAGATCAGTAGTGTAAACTGTTGGCCGACTTTTAAGCTGTTTTGTGAAATATTTAAATTCGTTTCCTTTATCAATTGAATAAAAATGAAGTGAGTGAGAATATTTTTGTTTTTACTTGCAAATTATTCCAACAAAACTGTGCCAACAACATTGTTTGTTTGTGACAGTAGAATATGTGTATTACGCTCTAAATATTTACAAAATTGAAGTAATGGGCCCACTAGTTTGGCCATCAACATCGCCACTTTTTGCAAATGCGACATCAAAGCTTTTATTGATGACTGCTTTAGAAATTGGACACTGTCTAATGTTTTCAATCTGTTTTAGTAAAATATTCTACAAATAAACAAAAATATTTAGTTTACAAATGCAAAAATGAAAAGAGAAATCATTTCAAAAATGCTTTTCTCATCACAAAGAATCAAATGATGGACACATTGAATTGAACATCAGCAGAATCATAACTGGACGTCAGTTAAGCTAGACATCATTAGCGAGTGGTGCTGAACATTGCTGGGTTGCCAGTGGACATTCAAATCATTTGCTGGGCAGTGCTGTGTTTTCACTTATTTCAAATTGAATCTCGATCAAGAATGTCTGCACACTGACAAAGAAAAATATCTGACGACTGCCTCCGGTTTCTCTGCACATTTTATTTATCAGTTCCAGATTGGTTTAGTTTTTTTTCATTTTGCAGATTCAATTTATTTGAATCTAGTAGGGCCCTAAAAACACATTTGTTCATATTTGAGAGTTCGATTAATTATTTGCATTTAGGTTTCAAATGGCAAACGACAGAAGTACTTTTTGCAAACCAACGCCCGACGCAGTGTTGTTTGGGCCTCATTTTAAAAATATATGCAAATTATTAAGCTCATATTTTATTTTTTTGCCTTCTCGTACTTCATTTCATATCATTTTGCTTATTTTGAAAGAAAAAAAATATTTTTAATATTTTCTTCCAGAAACTACGATCGAAAGCAAAATGAATTCTTCATTTTTTTTGTTGGTGCTGAATTTTTTGTTCTCATTGCCGCTGCTGTTGCCTATTCAACTTTGCACTTAATAGCGATTGAGAAATTTGAATCCCAGATAGTGAGAAAGAATTGAAATGAAGAAGGCAAAAAAATGAAAAAATATATGAGTGAAATCATTATGGCAATGCAAAGTGCCTGGCTAACAGTGAATTATTATTAAAGTGCAGACCTAGCCAGACGCACAAGATAACTGCTGCTGCTGCTGCATTAGAAGCAATTCAAGGGACATGTGTTTGCTGATTTGGCCCATTTGGGCCACTGCAGGCACCATCCTTGATGGTTCCTGCCTCCATATGGCTTACTTCTAGTCGATTTGCGACTGCCTTCTTTAGACTTCTTCAGACTACAGTCGATCGTTTGCAGCCTTTTAATTCGAGTTTGCCCTTTGTTGTCTTGGCAATATTTTTATCATTGCGCAGTGTGTGTATCTGCATCGACTTTTTGCTGTTGCACATTCCTGCCTTCTGTCACTAAGAATTGTGCCAATTGGAAAAGAAGAAGCTGCTGCTTCCAGTGCTAAAAGTGAAACTGAAAAACCATTTTTACTGCTTCTGCTTCTTCAACTTTTCTTCATCTTTTTTTCTTCTTCTTCCTTACTGGCCATCACTTCCTCTGGCAGCAAAAAAATGCAAATTTTTAAGCTTGCAAAAAGGAGTGCTATCAGCAGAGAAATATTAGAATCAAAATTAAGAATAATGCAATAGTGTTTTGACAGTCACAAATTTATGGTCGATGATAGAGTGCCAAATGGCGCCCGACGATGATGCTTCACTGCAACGATTGCCCTTTTTAATAATTCTCTCTGACGCCCTGACGCCGTTTGCGGCAGTGGCAGCAGCAACAGCAGCAACAACAACAGCAAGTGCTAATTTAGTATTCCTAGACCACACTGTGCTGCACACTCTTTGATCCATTTTGATTTTGACTGCTCTCCTTCCATGTCGTTCTTTCTTTCTTGCTTTTTTTCAGTTTGTCTTCAGCACTACTTCTCTCACTTTGGTACCATCTCCTCTGTAGTGTAGTGTAGTCGGTATTGCCCGCACTGATCTGCTTTTGCTGTTGCTTGGCATGTCGCACTATTCGTTGGTTGCCACTGCTTCAACTGGCACACTCTTTTATTTTCTCGAATACATCAACGTCAACATCTAAATTATTTATTTTACTTTGCAATGGAAATTAAGATGCCGATGCTGAGAGGGAGAGAGGGTAAGAGAGGGTGCTACTGAGTTGCTTGGAGTGAGACGCACGCGCAAGTTCTTTCCCTCTCTTTTTCCTTCTCTGAAAGTGGGCCTAGCGGCGCGAGTGATGAATACATTGGCGGCAATTTGCATTTGCCTCTTCGTCCTCAGTGGCTTTGAGTACTGAGAGAGCGACTGAGAATCAATTTGTATGACAAATTTGAATGCCAGGAGCGGGACACCACTTTGGGTTGATCAGATCCTCTGACTGCCGCTGCTCACTGCTAGTCGCCATGGGCAAAGTTACACACACTCCCTCACATTTGCCGCCAATTGGCTTGTCTTTTCCCTTTCAAAGTCGGCTGACTGCTCATCACTGGATGCTCATCTTTTTCTCTTGCCAGTTTTGGCACACATGGTAGCGTTAATCACTGTGCACAACATCACGGCTGTGTTCGTCGTACAGTCGCCTCTTGGTTCGCTTGACGGGACACATTTACCAACGCAGAGTCGCATTATTTCACTGTCATACTCATACTCTGACTTTCTTTATCTTCTATTCAAATGGCCATTGGACATGGCACCACCGAGAGAGGGAGAGAGAGCGCCACTGGTGGACAGGGTTACAGAAGCAGCAGCAGCGACATTGCGCCATCACTGCAATGACCGTTGCTTTTGGTTGACAAGTAGTGAAAGGCGATTCTGGGCCGCTTTTGTCGGCGCTTGTTTGCTGCTGCTGCTGCTGCTGTACTCACTTTGTTTGCTGTTGTCCCGCTCTTTCTTTGCTGCCATTTACTATTTCCTAGTCCTGCCATCCGTTTCGGTGCCAAATTCGCCATATCGAATTACCACGGCCGCAGCAGAAGCAGTGACTGTCGTTGGCAGGCGCTTGGGCACCGATGACACGAATCCGTTCAGTGCCAACGCTGGCGCCGGTTGTTGACTCGCTTCCCATTGTCTTGTCCACTGCTGTCATCGTCATTGTCTCTCTTCGTTAATTTCATATCGCTCCATTGCGTTTAGTAAACATTTTTGCATTTTTAAAGTAACTGAATATTCCTAATAGTCATTTACTTTTCTCTGTGCTTGACCAAGACAATGTAGCCGAATGCACTCTTTCACTGGTAAACACAGTGCTTTACTCTTGCTTGTACTTCAATTGGCGTTGTCAGCCTGCTAAGTTGTTGATTTATATTTACTGTTTTGGTGCAGGACACTGGAAGATGCTCCAAACTGGCTCCAAATGGATTCCACTTGGGCACACTGTCTCACTGCTCCTCCAGTGCCATCGATCATATTGCCTTCGCAATTGTCTTTGTTTCTTCTTTTGCCGTTGCTCTTTCTATCCCTATCTCTTTCTTTTTCTTTGTCTTGTTTCGTCTTGCCCATTCCTTCCAATGATTATTGCTTCTGGTGTAATAGTATTTCTAATTACTGCCATGTCCCTGTGACAGTGTGTGGTGAGTGCGGTGTGATCGGTGCGACCATTGCGCCGCCAATCACTCGGAATATCGGTGACATTGCCTCTCAATGTGTGCCTGTGTGGCTCCATGTAATTACACTTATGCAATTTCACGTCTTCTTGTGTGCCTGTCATCATTCCTCGTTCTCCTTCTCCTTCTCTTGTGGCAACCATATCGCACACAGTTTACTTCCTGACATCGACGACATCGACTGTCTGAGCCCAGAGACGACGATGTTCCAATCGGACACGCCATGTCCTCTATGTGCTGCTTCTTGAATCAATCTCTCTAATGCATTGCCGGTTTTATCTTGCATTATTTATTTGTTTGTACCGTGTCGATAGTCCAAAGTCTCCGAGTGTGAGTTTGCTTTTCTCAACACATCACACTGTCGCCAAATATCGAGTTATACGACTACTTTTTTTCAGTTTTCCCAAGAAGTTTTTCTTTTTATGTACTCTGGAGGAACGAAGCCACAGGCGCCAACTTGGTAATTTGCCTACCACTGCAGCATTGCGACAAGTTTATACGAGTAAATTATTTATATTTATTTAAATTTGTATTTAGTTTGCACCATAAAACGCTGACACTTATGACAGTTCCTCTGTTTCGGCAGTCAGAGCACAAAGGCAAATTAGCGAGAGGCAGTGCTCAGCAGAAGAGCATTTTTGAGCAGCATCAGCATCATTGACAAAAGCAGTAGCAGTGGTGAAGATGTCGCCCCGTTATTAATGATGCATCGAATGCAGTCAATTGCTCTTACTGGCACTGTTTCTTCTTTTGCAGTGCATTTCTTCCACAGGGCTGTGAGTTGTGTGTGTTGAATTTTAAAACATGCACACAACCGCACTTTACTGCTGATTCTGCCATCCTTGCAACCGATGGTGGGCACCACTCTTCCTTCTCCAAAGGTGTTCCCCACTTTAAACTACTGCTGCTGCTGTTTCCAGTTTAATACTGCACACAATATCTTTAGTTCTCATTTGAGACAGGCGTTAGAGCGTGAAAATGTCTGTCACCAAGAGAAGACTATGTGCTTTATTATATTATCCATTCAGCCTGGCGTTCTTTTGTTTTTTCTTGGTCATCTCATTAGGTGTGTGTTGTGCTCCAGTGGCACTCGGTGCCGATGGTATGTCCCTTTTGTGGGGTTGTGTGATCATTTCCATCAATGTCAATCCGAGCACAGTAAAGTCAGGCTATCTTCCTTGCACACATAGTTGATGAGCCATTCTTTTGTTTTCCCCGAGTTGAGCCAAGCTGAGCTGCGCTATTTTGATTAGCCGCTGATTTGTGATCGCTTGAACGAATTGACAGCGAACAATTAATGCCCCAAACGAGCGCTAATAGGCACACGCTTAGCATACACACGCAGACATTAACAGTGCCTCCATTGTCTTTGTCCCTGTAGTTTTCACTCTGGTGGGTACTCTTACTCTACCTCTTTTCTTCCCCTTTCCTGAACTTTGCCGTGATTTAGTGTGCCTGAACTGGGGCCTCTCAGTTGAGGTGCACTTTTTCCTAAAGACCGTTTTTTCCCCTGCAGCAAGTGGGTGAAGGTGGTGGTGGTGCAATAAAGTTTGCAAGTGTGTTATGTGTGCCGCACTAATGCCTCAATGAATCATAATCAGCCAATTGGTGCTAGGTGCTGGGAGCTGTAGAACTGTCTCTCCTTTCTCACCACTGAACTTGTTCTGATTTTTTTGTAGATGGCCTGACCACTGCAATATCAGTCGGCGGTAATGGCGCTGCATGCAGAGGACAATAAAACTGTCAATCGCCGGTGCCGTTTGCAGTGTCCGCCTGTAGTTTGTGTGAGTGTGAGTGTGCCCAATTCGACAATGACAACCTGTTTGTGTGGCCTGGCGACTAATTCCATTTCACCTGCTGGTGATCTTCCTCTTCCCTTCCCTTCTCTACTTTGCCACTGCACTCCTCCATTCCACCCGTGAATTCGACCTTCAGTGTTTGCAATTGTTTGGCCACACTGGTGCCGGTAAAGTGTGTTGCCGCCAACTTCGACTGCGATGCCGATTTCACTGTCATCCCTGGTTGGCATCCACTTTTCCTCTGCACTCAGTCATTAGTTTGTTTGTTTCAGTCTACCAGTGTCATTCTTGGTCTAAATCGACTCAATTGTTGTTGGCAATAGTGGCGAAGCAGAGTGAGTAGTCGGCGTTGGCCGGCATCCCTCCGTTGCTTGATTTGCCGACTATGGTCGATTGTCCTCCTCCTGCGTCTTCTTCTTTTTTTGAAGATAAAGGAGAACCATTATTATCTGCTTTTGATGCCACTCTTCACGGTGCCGTTGTAGTGGTCGTCAATGGGCACTGTGCACAAAGTACACACACACACACAACCACCAGATCATCTGCCATCGATGATATATTTGCTCTAATGCCATCATCCCTTTTGTGTGCTGGCTGGCATTGTTGCCTTACCTACCTTTTTTCCATTCTACCTACCTGTCTGCTTTCTTCTTACAGGAGAACAGTACAATCATCTCTGCACACACTGAGGACTACCCTCATCGTTATCCTTCCGTTTTGAAATTACCTGTCTCCTCTTTTGACAGAACACCTCGCCAAATCGAGTGGAGAATTGCGCTCATGCAGGTTGAACTGCTGCTGCTGCTGCTACTCTGCGCCCCTACACTCAGAGAAAGGCTTTCTATTCTTTGATACTGTTCTCTTTATTGCCTCCTGATGATGGTCATGGTGCTGGTGCTTGTGGTGGTGGCGGTGGTCATTGTGGCGATTGTTTTCGTTTGTTTGATTTGCTGATTGCCTCTGCCACCACCACTACCACCACAATCACCAGCACCACCGTTGAAGAAATTGCGCCACTTGGCCGATAATAACGTCGATAATCTGCTGCACACTCACTCACTGACTGGTCAGTTTCCTCTTCCTTCCTTTTCCTTCCTCTTTTCCACAGCTCTGACCACCACCGCAACCGTGGGTAATCAGATTGAGGCCAGTGGTGAAGGTGCATCAATGCATCAGCAGTAGATTGCACACTACTTCCCCATCTTCATTCCATTCTCACCTAGTGCTCAGTCGAATAACTGTCAAATCAAATCAGTCTCAATGCAAATTCAATGCTCTCACAAACACAGTTCAGTCAATGTGTGTTCTCTTTCCTTCCTTCCTCTTTCTTCCACGCCACATCTGATACAGCAATAAATCATCTAGTTTGATCAGACAGATACTCTGGTGGCCTTGGAGCTGATCTCAGCACAAATTCTGGCGTTGCCATTGATATATTCACATTCCCTCATTGGGCAGTGTCACTGTCGTTCAGGGCTAAGTCTAATCGATAGGGAAGGATTACCGTGAGCTAATATGCTCTCTGTTGCCGTTGGCCGCATCCATATTCTCTCATCGATTGGCCACATTTAGCAGCAGCAGCAGCAGGCAGAGGAATATTTAGTACAGTTGACAGCAGAAGAAGAGTTTACTTGATTCAAGTTGACAGCTTTGTTTTCTCATGCTCGATGATGTATGGCCACGGTATGCGAGCGCTGGTTGCAGGCACTGCACAGTCGCCTGCTCGCCCGATGAGCTTACCTAGTGAGCATCCACATCCACCACCACACAGTGAATGGCAGTCATAATGATTATGTCATTGTTTGTTTGGCTCGAAGATGACGATCATGATATATGATGACACTGCCATAATATATGAACTGCTCACCACTCACCACGGCCATTTTCATTGCCAGCAGAGGAGTTGTGTGTGTGCGAGTGAGCAAATGAATCGAAATATACCCTGTGGTAGGAAAGAAAGAGCGACTGAGAGGAGATGCCACCGAGAACTGAGCAGCAAAGCGGTGATGCGGCACACAGAGAGAGGTAGAACATGGTTGCCTTGGTGGAGAGCAAGCACATAAGCAATGATTAATGGCAAGGAAAAGGCAGAGAACGCGCCAATGTCTACACTCACAGACTGAGCAGACACAACTCGACCATTTGACAATTGGCCGTACCTCCACACACTGTCTCTTTCACTCGGTACCCTCTCGGCAATCAGCATCCACTCCGTCTGCCCACCGATGATTGACCATTTGAGTGATTTGCTGGTGTGGGCTACAGCACTGTCTTTCCCTTTGACCCTTGGCACAATACCAGTCGCAGCTCTAATAACGGATTACTGTACCACCGCTGGTGAGGAGGAAAGAGGAAAGATGTACAGTGGTAGTTGTGGTGGTGGTGATGGTGGTAGTTCCTGCTTCTACCTCTGTTCACTGATCCGACCACTGGCACATGTGTTCAATCACGTGAATTGACTGCCTCACTGCACTAATTGCATTTGCATTCGTTTGTATTTTTAGGCACTGCAAACTTTTGTCTTTCAAATTAGAAAGCTCATTTGTCTTGTGTTTTTAGTGCCTTCACACTTAGGTGTCTGCCCTTCTTCCTTTTAGGAACCCATTCTAATTGGGCGACTATGGGTGATGGGGCATCATCAACATGGCTGAGCCAAGTACTCAAGATGGTTTTTTTGCTACTGCAGCAGCAGCATCCTCATTAGTGACCATCATCTGACCGAGAGCCACAAAAATCAAGCAGTTGCCCACTTTTTCTTTTTAGTATATAGCTTTCTCCTAGAAACAAAACTTGCTGTTTGACTGCACTAGAGTGTATTTTTAATTAACCAAGACTGTTGTTTTCCCGCTAAACTCTGATGTTTCCTCTGTAATCTGTACCGTCTCAACTTGTAGTACAGCGGCAGTCAGCCTTACTCTATCAAATCAATATTTGCCAAAGCTATCCAATTATTTGTGTTTTAGCCATATTTTGAAAATATTTTCTTTTATACTCTCTCTTCTCTTTTCACTGGTAGCAATCAAAAGTGGCGAGCTATCAATGAAGAATGTATCAAAAAGTTATTCGCTTACTCTTGGTACTGCTGTTGGCGTTGTTTACCACTGCTCCTTCGTGCCTGCTTTTCAGCCGATCATTTAGTTAATGATTTACTTAGTTAATTGAAAACTTTTTATATAACTTGTACAAACACAGTCTCTGTAGCTCAGTTTAATTTAATTTGACAACGTACACACTGTGTGTGTGTTGTGTGTTTGAAAGACTGAGGAGGCATCATTTATTTTACAGTTAAAAGAGTAAAAGAGTAGATCAGACGCATTGAAAAGCCGCTTTAAATTGGATGAGGTTGCTGCTGCTTCGATCTGATGATGCAGACGCACAAGTCGAGTTTTTGTAGAGTGGAGACCGCCACATCACAGCCAGTGTGTTTGCACTTTTGATCTTTGCCAGTTAAATGTTCGCTAATCACCGCTCAGTGAACCTGTTCGTACAGTGCACTTGTCGCAACACTTTTTTGGCGATGCTTTCCAGACGATGACTGAACCAGCTCAGCTCAAGCGCAAAACTCAAAGGCAACCGACACTGTATTGTGTGTTGTTTCTCATCTTTACGGACTCTGAGTTTTGCATTGCATCTAATTGAATTCATTCTGTAATTGATTTCATTTTCTTCAACTAAAATGCTCGCATTCTCTCTGTGCAGCTATGTCTAAAGGAAGTGTGTTTTGCAACACCACTGTCATCTTGCCTCTTTTTGGTCGATTGGCTTCTCTTGGAGATTGATTAATAGCCAATTAGATGTACGGCAAAAACTGAACCATCTTCAAAACATGTTTCTCTGTTGTAATTGTAATTGAAATTCATGAATTTAATGAGCTTCAAATCGGTCATGATCGCCTCAGTAATGGATCACACGCCATTAGAGGGCAGCCAAATCGAGACACGATTTACGAATTGTCTAGCAATTATTGCACGCTAAATGGTGCCTAATTTGCAATCCTTGCAGTTGTAGACCAGGACATCATCAACAGCAGCAGCAGCAGTAGTAGTAGTAAGTCAAAGACATTCCTTGGCACATTGATCCTCACTGGCCATACGTCACGCCACTGTTTGCACTATCTTTGTTCATTCACTTTGTTTTCCAACTTCACAGAGGTCGCGACCCTGAAGGTCGCATCCTTTGCACTGAATAGTCCCAAATGGTCCTAATTGCAAGTAATTACATAGAAAAGTAGCCCTTTCTCCACCCTTCGCTGATTGATTGAGTTGCCTTTGTTTTAAAAAGGGCCTAGGACCGTCTGCTTTCCTCGTCAGCTGGCAGCAAACACAGCACTCCGTCCCCAATGGATTAATCGAATGGCGCCGAATGACTTTTTTTTGCAAATTGAGATTAACGATGTCTAAAATTGATGCTTTTTCAATAGTTCCATTTTGTCTTGATCCAAAGGCATTTCTTTACTTATCTGTTTAATTACTCGCTCATTAGCACTGTTGAAATATGCTAGCATGTGCTTTCCCTTTCCTTTTTTAAATGAGTATCTCATTTCGAAAACTGTCTGACTGTCCATATCTGTCCCTGCACGCGGTACTTCACCTCACATCGACCCTTTGAGCCTCGTGTGTACTCAATCGATCACTTGCTCTAATTACAGGCCTTCCTCCTCTCTTGATCCATTCTAATTGATTCGCATTGGGCCCACTCGCCAATCGATCCAGTGAAAGGACAACACACACTAAACTACACATGAACACAGTTACAGACATTCCTCTGCCCATTTATCTTTGCAATTAGCAAATGTTTTGCCTTAATTACACCTTTGAACAGTGCCCAGCAATTGGCTGCGCTCGTCTGTTCTTCAGTTCACTCTCTCTCCCCGCTAGCCCCTGCTCGATTCTGCCCTGTGCGCTCATTAGGCAATCTCAACTGGCCATTTATCGATTGAACCTACAGCAGGACAAGGCTTTGACTTTGCCCCTGCCTCTCTGCAGACGCTGTTGTCCTCTCTTTGCAACACTATGTTTTTGCCGTCTGTTCGCACTCTCTTTCTCCTTATCCTTCACCTACCTGTTCGTGTGTGTGTGAGTGTCTAGCACAGCCATCGACCAACTGTGACTCGATACCGTTCGGGGCCGAGCAGTCCCCGCCAGTGCCAGCAGTGCACCACTGACAACATAATTGTCTGGCCCCAGTCAGTCCCCAACAACTTGAGAGAAAAAGTGCGCTCTTGGCTTTGTCGCCGCACGAGAGACCAATTCAGTTGGCGAGTGACCTTACTCGGGGTCGGTTCTCTCTCTCTTTCTTTCTTTTTCTTCACTTGTGCTTTACTACTTTGCCTCATTTGCTGTGCTATGTATTTTATTTTTTGTTGTGTGCAGAAAAATCTCTTCTCCTCTTCCAGTTGCCGTAAACTAACTTTCCTTTCTGTTTTGTCCTCAGTGTCAGCGCCACCACTACTACTACTACTTTCAACCTTCAACAGCAACAGCAGCGACATCTTCTAATCGCCTTACGTCTTCGTTTCCAGTGACAGCATCACTCAGGTATGTTCCATTAACTGGCTGGTTTGGATTACTTCTCTCTCCGATTAACTCTCTTCTGTCTGTGTCCTCCTTCTCCTCATTCTTTGATGCGGAGACAAGAACACATGGCAACGAAGTTAAGGGCAATTCTACTGCTGTAATTGAATGCCCAGATGAGGAGCTTGATTTATTTGACCAACCATTCTGTGTGTGTTTGAGGTTGTAAACAGAAGACTTTTCGTGTTGTCACCATGTTGTCTTTTCATTTTCACTGTCACTCGCCACCAGTTCACTTTCCATCTCCTTCTTTTCTATCTACCCTTTTCCTCTGTCAGTTGAGCTATTTATGGTGCCCAATGGTAATAAATCTACCCAAAGCGACAACGTCCCACAGCAGCGGCAGCAGCAGCGCCAGAATCGAAAAAGCTAATTAACTTTTAATTAGATTTCTTTTTTCTATTCAGTCTAGTTTAATTTCAAATCTAAACCAAAGACTGCAAGCTGACTCCAGTTGGAGGTGGAGGAGGAGGATTACTTTCCGCCTCTTTAACGCCGCTCTGCTACTCTGACTTTTCTTTTTTGATTCGCCACCAAAGTTGCAGGCAAATGTTTGGTGCCATATACTACCGCACCATGATCATGATCACAGTTGCCCCTCAGCGACATCAGAATAGTTCAGAGGGGATTCAAAAGGGAGAGCCAAATGTGCAAATAATGTCGCCATGCGCCAATATTCACTTGAATTATCAATTATTAATTGGTGTACCGACGATGCACTACCGATACATGTATATCTTTAGGGAATGAAGATGCAGCCATGTTATTTAAATTTAAATTCAAATTTGTGCCTTTCCCTTGGCGCTGTGGTGATGGTAGAGCAGAATGGTGGTGCCCAGTTGGCCAGACAGTGACAGTGCGGATGTCCTCAAAAACGAAAAACGCAGCAGAAGTGGCAGTAGTAGTTTCCTTTTGCAAGTGGCATCATGAATAATAGATTGGCGAGACATCTCGTTCAGCTTTGGGTGTATTTAATTACCAATCAGCAATACTTTACAGTCATTTGAGCACATGGCCGTTCAACTTTCACTGCCCAGCCGGCTGCCACTTTTCCGCTTCTCCTTCTGCCTGTCCGATTCTGGACCATCAGCTGCTCTGTTTCTGTCCTGCGCAAAGCTGATGTGGGCCGCTGTTTTGTTTTTTCGCTCGCTGCTGCTGCTGCTAATTTATCTTTTGCCAGTTTGTCGAGATTTTGTTTCCCTCATTCTCTTTTTCCGGACTGTTCGTCCTCCTCCTCCTCCTCCTCGTCAATAATTAATGTAACACACTTTAAATAGTTCTGCCGCAGTAGTTGCACAGATTATCGATCCAACAGGCAAGAGAAAAAGGGAAGAGACAGTGCCAAAAGTGAAAGAAAGAAACAGGGAATGAAGGGGCTAAGCGGTCCTTTTACTGACTTTGCTACCACCGGTGCTGACTGCTTTTGCAGCTCTGTTTCTGTCGTGGGCAACTCTGTTTTCAGCTCGGTCCTCACACCGCTCCAACAGGCGACAGAAAACAGCAGCAGGAACAGCAGCCCCGGTGCTCTAATTAATTATTTATTTATTGTTCGATGAAACATTGTTGCAGTGTGTGGCTGGCTGGCTGACTTTGGAAGGAAAGCAGCGTTGTGGAGCAGCAGCAGCCACTGAAACATTGCAGCTACTGTCGCCCGCACGACCATTCGTCAGTCTGCAGCTATCTTTGCCGCATCCGTGCACCCCTTTTGCAAGTGGCATTGTGTGTGTGTTTGTGTGTTTGCCTCACTGTGGATCCCCATCTGAGGCATCCACTTCTGTTGGGCTGAAGAGGCAACCTCTTCACTTGGCGAGCGATAATCGCCTGTGTGCTCATCCTCCAACTCTTGGTTTAGTCAAGCAATCGAAAAGAACACACACACAAACTCACAAATACACGCAAACTGCAACAACAAAGTGGCATTTCAGCGGCGGTATTGCGCCTTGCACTACTTAACCACTGCCGAGTAAGCAGCACAGCAGCATTCTCTTCTAGTATTCTCGCTGGCACTTGATTTGTTTAGATTGCATCCATCCACGCAGCCATCCGTCCGTCGAGTAGATCCATAAATTACACAGCCAGAAAGCGAGCAGTGCCACAGAGTGAACACACTGAGTAGTTCTCCCTCTCATTGGTGTCGTTGTCGGTATTAATTTGCGTAATTAATAACGCTTGTAACGCCAAGACAAGATAAGGGCCGCTGGTACGCTAATGAGAAAGAGAGCGAGCAAAAGCCGAAGCAGCAATGACCAGGCGCTGCAGACAAACGCATGACAACAGCCAAAGAGGAGGCTTCCTAGGCTTTAGGCTGGAGAATCATTCTTCTCATATGTGTCTGCGACTGATAGTGCTGCTTGTCCGGAACGGCTGGTATGGCACAGCTATCACTAGATGCCAAAAGACTGCCGAGTTGTACAGAGGCAACGGCAACAAATCACTTATTTTGTCTCTAGGCTTTTGTCTACTTAACTTTCAATTTCAATTTTTATTGTAGAAAAATTTAAATTATTTGCAACATTGTGTATATTCTATGCATATTCAAATTGAAGAGTATTTGGCTCTTTTCCCTAATTAATTTGTTCCCCCTCTGTTTTAAATGCAAATTTCCGCTTGCATCTTTGGCGATCTGGGGCACAAGCACAGCAAGCGTGAGTGAGCGAATGAGTTACTGCGAATTGCACTTTTGCTCTAGTCGGCAGAAAGACGATTAATAAAACTTCTCGCCTTAGCAGTTTGCATTAATCTACTTTTAATTAATTAATAACCTCGCATAGCCATTTTCGTTCATTCATTTGGATTAAAACTACTGTGATAGCGGTACTACTGCTGTTGGTAGTGTTGTTTTTGCGCTCTACAAATGTAGCCACTTCTAGGACGGTGACTTAAGACGAAGATTTTAAGAGAGGAGCCACTGGATGATAAATGTGCGGCCAGTGTCGAATCGACAGAGTCGGTTTGTGCTTTAAAGTCGCCTCTTTTGCCTCTCAAAGTCAATTGCCAGCATCGGAAATCAACGGAAGAGAAGGAAATTGTCCAAATGCTAAATTAATTATTCGAACCTCGACGAAGAGCATCTGAAGAGCATCTTGCGCCTCAGCAGCAACAGTAATAGTGGCAGCAGTAGTGGAAGTCAGTGGAACACCAGCATTTCTCGCCCTCTCTCGGTCTCGTCTTCACTGGTCTTCCAATGGTTTTCAGCCACCACCACCACCAGTCTTCAGTCGCCTCACTCTCTCATGGCCCGTAGTGCCAATGTCGACTTTAATTATGGTTATGATTGATTATTAATATTATCACTTGCCGTCTTGTGCGTCTTCGCATGTCGTCCGTATGGTTCGCCTTTGCAAACTCGGTGTTGCTCGGTTTTGTGTTTGCCTTTGCACTGCCTTCGCGCCACTCATCCAGCATCCATCGATTATGTTCAAATATTAATAAATCGCGGACACTCGGACAGGCAGGCAGACTCGCTGGCTGTTCACTTCGGTTCACTTCAGTCCAGTCCAGTGCAGTTCAGTCCTGGCCACCCATTCAACCACTGGCCTGCTGCACCAGTCACTCTGCTCTTCCCTTTTCTCGACGGCCGCTGCTGTTGGAGTTGTTGACCGCAGTGTTGCCAACTTGTTTCCATGTCGCTTCAAATGCAAACCGTACAGACTTCTGTATGGCAGCAGCAACAGCAACAGCAGCAGCAGGAGTAGACAGCAGGAACAGACAGCCAAGAAGGCCGTCTTTGTTTCTCCAAAATTCCTTTGCATAGATTAATGCTTATCTGTCGGTCGATCAAACTGCTGGTCGATTCACTGCTTTATGCTGACTACTCACACTGGTGGTGGTGGGGGTGCACTTAGTCAGGGCAACAAAGCTCACTGTTGGTCCAATTGAGGTCGAGGGAAAAGTTTGCGCAAAATGAGTGAACGAAAAAGTCCAGCCAGCCAATATTCGATCTTCAATATATGATTCTGGCAGACAATGTTTTTTGGCCTTCTACTGACAACTGGTCCATGTGGAAGGGGACAAAGCCAATTCAAATGTCAAATGTTTGTGTGCACTTTTCAAAAGGTTTTTGTACCATAACGGCACTGAGCCATCAGCAGGCAGCATATCTAGTCTGCTGATTTCTAATTGAGCATTAACTGTAAAAAGAAAAGTTTGTGTACGATTGAATTTAATTAAATTTAGTTTAGTTTTCTTCCTCTACACTATTAATTCCGATCAAATTATTTATACTTTTCAAGCATTTTTATATTATTATCTTCATCTCTGAACTATTTCTCAGCTTACATTGTTTCAGTGAATGAAACGCGTCGGCACTTTAATAATAATTCCTCATTTCTAGTTTTCAATAGATTTTTCTCAAGAATTCTTTTTCTGGCATTCGATTCAATCATGCTGCTTTTCTGTCGGCAGAACATTTGTTTTGTTTTTATAACTGGTTCACAATTTTTAAAGAATTCCACTCCGAAAACAGAAAATTTTGATTTAAAAATGAATTTTGTTTTTTTACTCAGGTCAACTTACTGCTCAGCCCTACTTTTGCGGTTTTTGGGTGCCTTAGTGTAACTAAAAGGTGCTTTTTCTAAAGCACAAAAGACATGATTCTTGAAAATTGAGTTTGAGGCCACCAATATAGACTGGCGTTTTTTACTTGTTTCGATTGCCCAAATCGATCTACTTTTAATTACTTTTGACCAAAAAGTCAAGTCAATTGAAAAGACAGACAGTGAGCTGAATTGCAACAAAGCACTTTTGCTAGAGAAAAAAATGAACTTTTGCTTTTTGATTCAATTTTACTTTGGTACTCTCACTGTTCGGAAAGCCTTGGAAACGAGCATCTCAGAATCGTCTGGCGACTGACGACTCGAATAATGATTGATCTCGAGTTATTGGATTGTTAATTAAGTATATAATTCGAGCCATTGGAACTTCTTTGGCTGCAGAGAAAGAAAAAGAAGAAGAGCATCGTGCAGCAGGAATGTTGCAACGATGCCCCTAATTCCTCATAATTAATTCACTTTGGGTCAATACCCACAGAATTTGTCTGATTCAACTGATCGCCTGGGTCGAGAAAAGGGAAAAGGAAAAGGGAACGGAAAAAGGCGGAAAGAGTCGAACGGAACGAGTGCAGGCCATGGTGGTAGTAGTGCTGCTGTTGCTGTTGCCGCTGTTAGTCTTGAGAATAGTAATGACCATCTTAATCATAGGCACGGCAGGCACAGGGTAACTGCTACCACTGCTGTTGCCGCGCAGTCATCGCCGTTGACGAGCGTACATTCGCCGCCGCCACCGACATATATCGCTTCACTTGCCACACTAGGTTCTACTCTTTGCTTTCCGTCTCGATTTCGTGAGCAGAATCGGTAATTAAATCAAATATTTGTTTTAAGTTGCATGTGTGAGCTGGTGAATGCTGTGCTTGCCTGTTTGTCTGTCTGTGAGTTCACTTTCACTCCAACTCATTCTTCATCTTCCAGTGACTTTCCACTGACTTTCGGTAGATTCCTTCTCTTCTCTTCTCTTCTCTTCCTTTCCTCCGTTTCTTCACTTTCACTTGAGTACACTTTTATATCCTTTTTCTCAGATAAGACGGCACACTAATGTTCCTGCACCGACCGACACGGCCACTTCAGCACAGCGGTAACAGTTTGCTACAGCTATTGCTGCTGCTTCTGTTGATGTATTCGGTATTGCAGGAAAATCGAACTGTTCCGAGTGCCTTGTGCAAACTCTGACTTTTCTCTTTCCTGTGCTCCCTATCGACTTTGGACGCCTAATTTCTGCCGTCTGTTGGCACACAACTTTTTCTTTTTCTCCTTCCTTAAATTGTTACACTGCTGTCAGTCTGCTGTGTTGTGCTAATTGCCTTTGCTGACCATCGGTCTGCCATGAGTGCTGGCAGTCGCTTCTTCAGTGGGTGGCAGGCAGGCAGGAAGCAAGACAAGAGTCAGACATTTTGTGCTTTCTGTGGCTTCTACAGTTTTTCTTCTGCACACACACACACACTTACACAATCGATCCAGCTAAATTAGTTGTAGTGTCGTCGACTTTTTGTTTTCCCAGTACGCGATGGCTAATTCGATTGGCCTTGCTCGGTCCTTGTTGACATGTTTTACCTCTGGCGCTGTTCTGCTCTGTAAGCGGCGGCGCCATCTTTTACACCATCATTCTCTCCGAGTGGATAGAGAGTGAGAGAGTATAGTCGTTTAATTAAGAAAGCTGCACATCTACCTCTGCATTTTTGTTCTTCTTCTTCTTCTCGCACATGTGGTGATGTAATTGAATTTGCACACTACACAGACACCGAGAGATGTTCGCCGCACCACAGGCAACGGTCGATAGCAATTCCTCAATGGGCAATTCATCCTCTCTTTCTCTCCTCTTTTTCTCAGTTACGTTTTAATTAAAAGGTAAACAGTCAATATTTGCATTTTAATTAAACTGACTGCTGCCGACTGTGCATCGCCCGCATCGGGCACCATCTTATTTGGCTTTGTCTTTGCCCTCTCTGCCGCCACTTTCTTGATACACTTGATACTTTTAATTAAGTGAAATTGAAATATCATTGCCATTTCACTGTTTGTTTGACTTGTACTGTTTGCTGTTTGCTTTACCTGAAGGATTAATTTGTAAATGTTTTTTCTCTATTCCCCATAGGTGATTCCTGAAGACAGTGATGCATTAGGGTTGAATGCGGAGGCGTGAGGATGTTCACTAACATTTAAATCGTTGAAAAGAAATACATACACTTGAGCAAAACACCGAGAAACCAGAACACATGGTTGGACAGCTCGTGCGGCAGTAGACTGCCTAGAGAGACTAGATCGGACACATCGGACTAGATGCGAAGATGATGGAATCGATGAGTCGCTTTGGCCGCGGCATCAGCCGCCACCCCATTCCGCCCATTCCACACTCGGAGGACTCAGAGACGGACGAGTACAATGTCATCGACTCTGACCGGCAGTACGAACGCATTGGCGATCGGGGCTCCTCCTCCACGGGCACCTCCTCCTCGCGTTCCTCCAACCAGGGAGCACTGGTCGACCCGCTGATCCTCCACAATGGCGGCGGAGGCACCATGGGCAACCACAGCCTACACAGCGCACACCCCTCAGCAATGTTTCACCCTCACAAGGCGACGGGCACCCTGGGCACCACCAAGGGCCACCACCACCACCAGCCACACCAGCTGACCACGCACTACGCAGAGTCGGCCATCTACCGACGATCTCGAGGCGGCGGCAACGGCGGCGCCAACGGAAGCATGCTCGGCTCGCCCGTGGACGCCGAGCCGCCGCTGATTCCCGAGTCACAGCTGTTCATGTCCGGCTCGGGCGGTGGAGTAGTCGGCAACGGCGGCAACTCTACGACCATTCTCGACGGCGGCTGGAAGTCACAGCACTCGACGCTCGAGTTTGGCCACCTCAATCAGCTGCAGCAGCACCAACAACAACAACAGCAACATCAACAGCAACTGCAGCACAGCGCTGCGGCGCAGAACTCGACGATGCTCTCGACGCTCGATTCGACGACAAACGTCTCCAATGCGACGACCACCACCTCGGTTCATGCCGGTAACATGGCGCCCATCTACGAGTCGACCTGTCTCATGCGAACTGCCTCAGGATCGCTGTACATCCCAAGTGGTGAGTCATCATAGCAGCAGTGGCACAATTGAGCGCACTTTCCAATCATACCACTTTTTCCTTCCCACCAGATAACAAAGGAGCTTTCCTCGCCCCAAAGCCAATGCAGTCAATAAACGAGTTCACCATTGGTGGAACACTGAAGAAGCCTGACCGGTAAGACCGGAGACGCCAAATTAATGATAGCCACTGTTCACTGGGCCATTGCTAACTTTATTTCCAACTTTATTTCCTCTTTCTGCAGGTTGCCCCAGGTCGGAGCAAATCATCATAGTCACTTTGGCCGGCCACTTGGTTCTCATCTGACCGGCTCTCGATTTGCTTTCCGCAAGGTTCTCTCCCTGCAGTGCAACTGGAAGTACATCGCCATTGCGTTCATGCTCCTCACAATGGCTCTAATCATTGCAATTACTTATATTATGAGTAAGTGTCGCCGTCAGTTTTCTTGCACCAGAATCTCCGTTTGCATTATCTAACCTAATTTCTTCCTCCTCCTCTTTTACTTTAGGTTCAGCGCTGTCAGTCGCCAGTCTGGCTCAAAGCACCAACTGTCCTGTGATGGTAGACGACATTCTAGAGCTTACCCAACCACCGCAACAAATGACCGGATCCGGTAATGGCCATTCGGCAATCAATCCTTTCCTGCAACCGGGGCCTAAAAGTAAGCCTAGTGGTGGTGGCGGTTATGGTAGAGTAGTCCTACTCAAACACACCTTTAGACATCGTCGCCTGCTTGCCCTGCATGATGATGATCATTTGCATGTTGATCATAACACTAACTCACACCCTAACTCCCAGCCTGCTTTACTCACACAATCAAACACATTGCATGAACTTCTACTAACCACTAAACAGCAAACACGTACTGAAGTGACCAGTTTAGCGGCTGCTGAGACAGTTAACTTTGAACAAGGGGTTATCACTGCTGATGTTGAACTGATAGACAACAGCAAAGACAGCATTCCACTCAATGAATCAATCCCAACGACGACGATGGCCAACAATTATCGAGAAAAGAGGTTTCCTCCTTCCTCTCAGTGGGCAAGTGATCAAGTGACCACCACCAGTGAGGCCATTTATTACCCAGATGGAAGAACGCAGCAACCAGAAACAGCAGCAGCAGTCAGCGCAGAGACTGGCCAGTGGTCAGTGGACGTACCACTCAGTGACCAGACAGAGCCAGCAGAAGAGGAAACGGCAGTTCTAATTAACACGAGCAGTAGCAGTGCAGGGGAGGAAGTGACCACCACCACTGACACCAGCACTGCGAGAAAGCCTCCGTCTCAGCGGTGGATAAGTCCGCGGTCTAATGGCACTTTTGCGGGGAGTCAGTACCTAAGTCAGGAGCAGCAACTTTTCGTAGCTGACACCACTCCTAATGGAGCTAATTTGTCCAGTGCTGCCATTGTCACTGCCACCACGTCTGACTGTTGCAATTCACGGCTTCCCCCGCAAAACCCCCGTTCAGCAGTGATCAATTCGGTGGTCGTGCAAGTGAACCCACCACCACCACTACTACCCGTTTTCTATGGCCAGCCAAATCGCATTGATGAGGAGCCTGCAATGGATGAGCCTTATGGTGGCCGCACAGTGCCTATGCGTGACCGATTAGAACAGCAGCAGTTTGCCAATGACTTGATGATGAACAATTGGCAGCAGTACTACAGTCATATGCTAGGTGGTGGTGGTGGTGGTGATAGGGTACAGCAGGATACCCAGTATGGCTCATTTCGAGCGCAAACAAGTCACAGTTCAGGCTTGTGGTCGATGATTAGGTACTTGAGAGAGCGACTGTCTCGAGAACGACGGCGACATCGTCGTTTGGTGATGCGTTCTCTCATTGCATTGATGCAGTCCACTTTAGAGCGAGACGATGATGACGAAAAGCTTCTTTTTAGCTTCCTAGCTGCATCACTGAGAAATAGAAGTGAATCACAATTGAAGGTAGCTCCCAAAGTATTGAACAATAGCAGCAGCAGCAACTCTCGCAGTGTTCGCAGCAAGCCAACTGTTTCGGTCGCAGACTCTCAGACGCTAAACTACAAAGTGCTCAATGACATCTACACTACTGACTCTTTGCATGTACTCAATTCTGTTAACAATATTGATGATGAGTTTGTGATTAACCTTTTGAAAGAAAAAGCTAACCCAGTGGATCCTGTCAGTCTAAGTCGTAAGTGCATGCCGTTTTAGTTTACTAACTGCTTTTTACTTCTGCTTTTGTCTTAACTTTTTCACTATATTTTAACACACTAACTTTTTGTGAATTTGTTTGTAATACCTAATTTGCTAACCAATCTTTTCCGCTCCCAGAAGCCACATCAAGTCATCATCACGTGCCATCATCTGCCTCCGGTTCTGCGGCACCTTTCACCAACATTCAGCAAATCGGCCGAACGTACTCGCAACGAGTTTCTGGCCAGGGCTACTGGCACCTTCGGTACCACCAGGCGGAGGCAGGTCTGGTCAAGTTCAACGTCAGCTTCCCCTCGGCAGTTGCCGTCGCATCGGCGCCCGTTCTCGCCATCTACGGCAACCGAGACAAACTGGCCACCCACACTCGATACGACTTTGTGGAGTTTGTCGGTCGAGTGGCAGTGGCCACTGGCGGACCACGGTCCAAACGGGCGAATGATGTTCCCTACCTGGGTGGACATCACATGAAGGTGACCAGCATTCAAAGGAGTTCACCAAGTACCTCGACTCGGGTGTTTGGTTCTTCACCTTCTTCAACGATGCGCCCTCTCATGTGGACATTTCCCTGGATCTGACCATGGCCGCCGAAGAACTCTGTCCCTTCAACTGTCGTGGTCATGGCGTCTGCATTGCCGGTCAGTGCAAGTGCGACACCGGCTACAATGGAGAAAGTTGTGATCTCAGTAAGCTTTTCTTTCAATTCAGTGTTAGATCATTTTTAACTAATTCACCTTTTTTTCAGTGACCTGTCCGGTGCTGTGCTCAGGTCGGGGGCAGTATCTGAACGGCGAATGCGTGTGCAACTCAGGGTGGAAGGGCAAGGAGTGCAACCTGCGCGATGATGAATGCGAGATTGCCAACTGCAACGGCCACGGAGACTGCGTCGACGGAAGCTGCCACTGCTTTCCCGGCTACAAGGGCGAACACTGCGAACACGTGGACTGTCTGGACCCGAAGTGCTCGGGACACGGGCACTGCATGTCTGGGGTTTGCATGTGCGGCAAAGGATGGAAGGGCGCTGATTGTTCGGAGCCGGACACCGAGGCGATGCACTGTCTGCCCGATTGCTCTGGCCACGGCAACTTTGACCTGCAGCTGCAGCAGTGCATCTGCGATGAACGATGGACTGGCTCTGACTGTTCTCAAGGTACGCACACACACTGTTTGTCTCATTAAACTTCACTTATCACTAATGTTTGTTATTCTTAGAACGTTGCGATCTGGACTGCGGCACAAACGGACACTGTGAAGGTGGCGAGTGCATCTGCGACGAGGGCTGGAGTGGCCAGAAGTGCATGACTCGCCTCTGTGATCCTCGCTGTTTGGAGCACGGTCAGTGCCAGAATGGAACCTGTCTCTGCACGAAGGGCTGGAATGGACGACACTGCTCACTTGGTATGTGTGACCTGAATATTGACCATTCATCCAAATGCTAAAGATGACAATTTTTTCTTCATATTCACAGAGGGTTGTGCGAACGGATGCAGCGGTCACGGAGAATGCAACCGCCAGGCAGGCGAGCTGAGTGACCAAGAGGAGTGGGCTTGCACTTGCGAGAATGGCTTCTCTGGTCTCGACTGTAGCGTTCAGCTCGAGTCAAACTGCGGTGATAACATCGACAATGACAAAGGTAAGTGATGCGGTGGTGCACTGTTGTTGCGTTGGCAAATTGATTTCCATTAATTGATGCCATCTTCTCTCTCTCCCTTTCTTAACTTTAGATGGACTCGTCGACTGCGCCGACCCCGAATGCTGTCAGAGTAAGTGTCAGGTTGATTTGAGTTCACATCTTTAGAGATGAGGCCTTTCCTCTCTTCTCTCTTCTTTTCTTGTGATTAATTAATTAGCATTCGTTTCCTACTCTTCATTATCCTTTTTCTACAATTGTCTGCCACTTACTAATTAATCTTCTCATCACTCTTTCTACCCTACCACCACTCTACAGGTAAAGAATGCGAGGGCAAGCAGCTTTGCTTCAGTGCATCCGATCCGCAGGACATCCTGCTGCGCAAGCAGCCACCTGCAATGACCGCCTCATTCTACCAGCGAATGCAGTTTCTCATTGAGGAAGAATCCACTCAGAGCTACGCTGAAAAGTTTGCGTTCAACGACAGGTAGGAACGACTTGAATAGAATGGAGCCAGTTGCCCCTCTCTAGTTCCCCTAGCTATCCCCCTTTTAGTCTCTTTCTCCTTTTTCCCCTTTGATTGATTTGATCTGCCGCCCAGCAGTGACACCTTACCAGTGCCTGTCACAGAGCAGACAGTGATGAACAAACTAATCTCATTCTCTTCCTTCTCTCTTCTTTCATTCTCATTTATCATTTCTCCATCTTTTCCAACTAACCCATCCATGACTACTAACAATCTGTCTATCTACCTTCCATCACACTATCATAATCAACTAATTCTTCAAAACAAACTCGCAAGCAGCAGTGTCCTCTGGAACAGAATTAACGAGAGGTGATTTCAGAGTTTGAATCTCTTTGCTTGAGTTTTTATTTGAGTTTGCTTTTTTCGTTTTCTGTTTCATCGTTTTGTTTATTTTACTTTTTGTTTTTGTTTTTTATTTATCATTTTTGAGAAATTTCATTTGATCTAATTTGTCTTGTTTTTGTCTCTACAGCCGTGCTTCGGTGATTCGTGGACAGATATCTGACTTGGGTGGTCAGGGAATAATCGGCGTCCGCGTTGGTGTTTCCACCGACCCTACGCTAGGCTTCACATTGACGCGAGAAAATGGCTGGTTCGATCTGCTGGTCAACGGTGGCGGCTCCATCACACTGCACCTCACCCGAGACCCCTTCAAACCAGTGCAGAAGGTCGTCTACGTTCCAGTGAATGAGATCGTCGTTCTGGACAAGATTGTTCTCACCCTGGACGGACAATCAGCTGAGCAGCTACTGCACGCGATGGACAGTAAAAAGTCCAGTCTCTGCGTTGATCACGACTACGAGAAGATGCGACCGATAATAGTGGCCAATTGGAAGCAGCAGTTCCAGAATGGTCACTCGGCAGACAAGTCAGCCATCCTCGCCGAATCGCAGATTGTGCAGGAGGCGGTGCGCATTCCCGGAACAGGCATCAACCTGGTCTATCACTCTTCTCGCTCTGCCGGCTTCCTCTCCACTATTGAACTGCAGCTGACACCGGAAAAGATTGAGCCATCACTGCGACTGGTTCACCTGAAGATCGCCGTCGAGGGCATCCTTTACGAGCGAACCTTTGAAGCTGATCCGAACATTCTCTTCACGTACGCCTGGAACCGTCGCAACGTCTACCGGCAGAAGGTGTACGGCCTGGCGAATGCCGTCATTCGAGTGGGCTACCAGTACGTCAACTGCGCAGGCACTATTTGGGACGTGCAAACCGTGCAGCTGGCCGGCCATGATATGCCCATCTCCGAGATTGGCGGCTGGAATCTGGACGTCCACCACCGGTACAACTTCCACGAGGGCATTCTGCAGAAGGGCGACGGTAACAATGCCTTCCTCAAGCAGAAGGCCAAGCTGCTGACCACCAGCATTGGCGACGGACAGCAGCGACCACTGCACTGTCCCTACTGCAATGGAGTGGCCAAGGACCAGCGATTGCTGGCGCCGGTCGCCCTTGCCTCCGGCCCGGATGGCAGCCTCTACATTGGCGATTTCAATCTGGTCCGCCGACTGAAGCCTGATGGCTCCATTTTCACCGTGATTGAGCTGAGTGAGTCATCAGTAGCGTACAAGTACCACCTCACCGTGGGCCCAGTGGACGGCAAGCTGTACTTCAGTGATCCGGAGAAGCATCAGATCCTGCGTGCAATTGTTCTGGAGGCGAATGCTGACACACGGAACAACCTCGAGGTCTTTGTGGGCACTGGTGTGAAGTGCCTGCCCGGGGATCGAACGCCTGTGGTGATGGCCGCTCTGCTCGTGATGCCAAGCTCTCCTATCCGAAGGGCATCGCCATTGCCCCCACCGGTGAGCTGTACATTGCCGATGGAACGAACATTCGCATGGTGGACACTTTTGGGGTGATTCACACGCTCATCGGTGATCACTTCCACAAGTCACACTGGAAGCCCATTCCCTGCGCCGGCTCTACGCCCATCAGCAAGCTGACGCTTCGCTGGCCCACACAGCTGACCATTTCTCCACTGGACCAAACACTGCACATTCTCGACGACCACATGGTGCTGAAGGTGACCACTGACAAGCGGGTGGTCATCGTCGCCGGCCGTCCTTCGCACTGTCCCTCCAATGGCCACCAACACCGCCACGCCAATGACGCCAGCGAGGATAAGAAGGAGGTGATCGACTCGAAGGATCCACTGGCAACGTAAGTCATTGCACTTTGCTACTCAATCATTTCTAACTTTTTTTCTCCTACAGGCAAGTCTTCCTCGAGACACCGCAGTCCATTGCCTTTGGCCCGAATGGCGACCTGTACATTGCCGAGAGCGATTCACAGAACACCAACCGAGTGCGCATCGTCTCCGTGGGAGATCAGAGAATATCGCGCTTTGCCGGTGCCGACATCAACTGCTCTTGCATGGACATCGCCTGTCAGTGCTTTTCCCCGGATGACCTGCTGGCGGTGAACGCCCGTCTCTCTACCATCTCCTCGGTGACGGTCACCCCGGATGGCCGCGTGCACATCAGCGACCAGGAGAACCTGCGAGTGCGCACCGTCTACTCGCCACTGCCGCCGCAAAACGCCGCCACCGGCGAATATGAGATCGTCTGGCCGGAGACGAGTGAGGTGTACGTCTTCAACCGCTACGGCCAGCACATCATGACCAAGTCGGCGCTGACGGGCAGTCTGCTGTACACCTTCGCCTACAATGTGAACACCATCAATGGGCGCATCAGCTCGGTGACGGACGCCGCCGGCAATAAGATCTACGTCCTGCGCGACTACACCAACCAGGTGAAGAGCATCGAGAACTCACAGGGCGACAAGTGCCGCTTGTCGATGACGCGCAACGCCGGTCTGCTTGCCTCATTCACTACGCCGGCCAACTACGCCGTCAAGTTCAGCTACAACGGCGAGGCGCTGCTCACCGCCCGAACCGATTCCTGGGGACAGTCGGTACTGTACAAATATGACGAGTACGGCAGGGTGATCCAGTCGGTGCTGCCCACCGGAGATGTCCTGGCACTGGCCAGTCGACTCGCTTTTGACGGCACCAAGCGGATGACGGTGACCTACAATGACCGCAGTCTGATGCGACTCGATGTGAGCGACAAGGAGATCACCAAGTACATCGCCACCGGAGAGTCCTCCTCATCGTCAGAGGTGTTCACCCTCGAGCGACTCGGCCTGGTCACGCCCTCACTGAAGGGCTCACAGCGCAAGTTGGCCATTCGACGACGTGACACGAGCCACCTCGAGGTGGAGTCGCTCAGCTCACCTGTGATTGCCGACTCCTGGGCGAAGATGAGCGAACTGTGGCCGCTGCCCTCGTCGATGCGCATCATCTACAACAATGAAAACATCCGTCGTGTCGAGTACCGGTACTACGTGAAGAAGCGCAACTCCTCAGGTGGAAAGACCGCAGAGGAGTCGGCGAAGAAGAAGCCGACGCAGAGCTCAATCGGCCGCAAACTGAAGCTGAATGGCAACTCCATCTTCTCGATTGAGTTCGACAAGGAGGCCCGCCAGCAGACGCTTTTTGACCACTCCAATCGCCCGATTCTGCACACCGTCTACGACAGCTCCGGCCGACCGATCAAGTTCATCTCCAACTTCAACCAGACGGCAGTGGCCCTCGACTACGACCGCTTCGGCCGCCTGCACACCTGGACGCGCGGTGTCCTCTCGCTCACCCTCGACTACGACATCAAGGGCCGTGTGACGCAGGTGAAGCACGGTGAGTCAGTCAGCGGCACCGTCTTCAAGTACGCCGACACCACACTGGGCCCGACTGAGATCGTCAAGCCCAGCGGCAGTCGGTACCTGCTGCAGTACGACGGCAGCGGCGGCTTGACCGCCGTCATGACGCCCACCGGCCAGCGACACGAGCTCTACCGCCAGGTTTCGCTCGGCTTCAACAAGCTGCTCTTCCTGCCGGCCGGCTTCCACCATCCCTTCACGGTGCTCTACGACGAGTGGGGCCGAGTGGTGAGTCGGCTGCTGCCGAACAACAGCGGCCGCAAGGTGAGCCTCTACAACGCCTTTGGCCTGGTGGAGAGCGAGCTATGCGGAGCGGAGAAGACCGAGTACACCTACCACCTGGGCAGTGAGCTGCCGAAGGCGATCACGAAGAGCGTCACTGAGGCCTTCGACTACCGCGTCGACTTCCGCCACCAGGGATCGCTGCTGAAGGAGGAGCGCACTCGATTCAACTCACGCACAGAACTGTCCAACTACAAGCTGCGGTACAAGTACGACGGCGTCGGACACATCACCGAGGTGGAGCTGGAGCTGCAGGGTCGGGCGGTGGAGACGAAGAAGCTGAAGCTGTCGACAACGACGGGCGCCGAGGAGGGCATCGACGGCTTCATCTTCAAGCGTCACAGCGCCAATGTCATTCAGATTGGCGACGAGCGGCTGCTGAAGACGATCGCCACGGACGCCTACGGACGCGTCATCGGCATCACCTTCTCAGTGTGGAACAAGGAGCTCTTCTCGCAGGTGCTGCACTACGAGCCCCGGCGGTCTCGCATTGCCGAGTCCCGACTCAAGTATGGCGCCAATTACGTGCAGAGCAACTTTAGCTACACCGTCGACGGGTACCTGGAGCAGATTGCGCTCAGCAGCCAACACGGAACGCCGTCGGTGGCCTCTGCCACCAAGTCGAAGTACATCTACGACATTGACGGCCACATGAAGTCGGTCTACGAAGGCGAAACTCAGATCAACATTAGGTATGTTTGCTTTGTCTGCAAATGTAAATGTGTGCCGCAGACTTTACTAATAATGCTTTCTTTTTCCTTAGACGTGACAATGCTGGTCGAGTTCGCAGCTTTGGCGACAGTGCTGATGACCTCTATTCAGTGGACGAGCGAGGCTTCATCATCGGCCGAGGCAGCAGCAAGTTCATCTGGAACGCCAATGGCCAGCTGACCGGTGCCATTCTGAAGGAGGGCACCATTGAGACGGCGGTCTCCTATCAGTACGACCACCAGGACCGTCTGCTGAGTCGATTCGCCAACTCGGGCAGCAGCAAGAATCGCACACAGTTCATCTACGACGCCAGCAACCCTTCGTGCATCAGCTACTGTGTGATCGACTCGCGCATCATTGGCTTCACCTATGACTCGAATAAGCACCTCATTTCAATGACCATCGAGGGCACCAAGTACTACGTGGCCAGCGACCATCTCGGCTCACCGGTGGCCGTCTACAACATCGACGGAGTGCTCGTCAAGGAGATCATTCGCAATGTCTGGGGCAAGGTGATCAAGGACTCTAATCCTTCTTTCTGGCTGCCAATTGATTTCCGCGGCTCAATTCGTGATCCCCTCACCGGACTCAACCACTTTGCCGACGGCCGTGTCTACGATGCTTCCATTGGCCAGTGGCTGACGCCCAACTGGCAGGCCTTCATCAATGAGGACATCTCAGACATGGTTCACCTGTACCGATCATTCAACAACGATCCCGTCAACCCGACAAACTTTGTGCGCAACCTTGACGGCGACTACGGCCTCCTGCCAATGGCCGACATGGAGTCCTGGCTGCAGACGCTGGGCTACCGCATGGACTACATCTTTGATGCTAAGAAGGAGCAACCTTCTCACAACAGGGTAAACTTCCAGACAGTGCCCATTCTCACGTCGCTTTCTGAAGAGACGCAAAACCTCTACTCACAGTTCACACATCTGTCAATGATTCCTGAGAGCCGAATCAAAATGCTCGCTGAGGGTGGCAAACAGCAGAGCAGCAACTTTCTGCAAACCCATGAGATCTCCATTGCCACTCTGCCCTCAACACTGAACGCCGTCCTCCTCTCACGTACACCACTACGAACCAAAGTGTACAACGTGGAGACGGAGAAGAATCCCCTGATCAACTCGGTGCTTACCTCGGTCTTCAACGGCACCACCTCACTGCCCTTCCACCTGGTGCACCACTCCAAGGACGAGTTCTTCTTTGTGCAGTCAACGACCACCGATCAGCAGCAGTCCCACCAGAGAATGCAGAAGGACATTGAACAGCTGCACAAACTGGGCTCATTGGTCAATGTCACTCGAGCTGCAGAGGCTGCAGAAACCGCCTCTGGTGCCGCCGGCGCCGGCAGTTCTTCCCCTGGCGCCTCATCCGCTAGTCAAATTCTAATCAGCAGTGGCAGTCTACTGCTCAACATTCGCTACGGCACCACCTACCAGGACGAACTGAACCGAGTGGCCAGAGTGGCCCGAAGGAAGGCAGTGCAGGAGGCCTGGGCGAGGGAGGTCTACTACCTGCGACACGGCCACCCCGGCGTGGCCAAGGCCGACTGGTCGGCGGAGGAGAAGAAGGCCCTCCTCTCGCGCAGTCACGTTCCAGAGTACTTTGGCTCTGACATTCACGGCATTGAGCGGTATCCGCAGCTGGCGGATGACCCCACCAATGTCCGCTTCAGACGCGACTCGCCCACCAATGTTCTCAATCGAAAGCGACGAAACCGCCTCCGCAGACAAAAGTCGCACGCCGACCTCTTCTGATCATCTGTACAAAGCTCAACACAATGACCACACACACTCTCTCACCTTCATTGCCTGTACATTGCACCCCTCTTCACCTTCTTATTTGTACATTTGCTCATCCTCATCCCATCATCATCATCCTTTGTCCTCACTTGAACATGGTACGACTGGACGAGAGACACTGACCGGCACACTGTATCAGCACCGACTGACAAGACCAAATACTCAAATGTTGCGGTTCTCTCGAGTCACTTCCAGAACTGATGTGTCAGCAACTGTATAGAGTTTTTGCCAAAGGCTGACCACAACCACACACACACACAACACATTCTGTTTGACCCTCACTGCTGTACTCTTCGACTACACTTTGAATTGATTTTATATTATATTTCTCTCTCATTTTTTGTTATTATTTTCTAATTGATTTAATTTATTAATAAATTGACTATATATTTCAAACCTTTGAGTATTTTTTATTTTAATAAGACACCAAGGTAATAGGGCAAAATTTAAGGTGAGAGTAAAAACTTACTTTCTATCTTCAGATCATCATCATTTGTCCGTTGCTGGAGCGTTGTTGTGTGTATCAATTCGAATGGCTCGCAGGCGATTGCCCGCTACCAGAATGACCGCCGCCTCGTTGTCATTATTGCAGTAGTGACTGCAGGAGAAGACGGTGGTGCACAGCTGGTTAAAGTGGTGCTGAAAACCGTACGGCGGTACCTAAATAGAAAGAACAGGTGTTTACAAAAAAAATTAACAGTTAATCAGTCACATTACCTCGTGGGCACGAATAATGTGCGACAGGTGATTGGCGGCGAGAAAGTCAGTGGCCGCCCGTTCATTGAACAGGTAGGCGGCGCCGCGTTTCGAGTTGTAGAGGTAGCCCTGTTTGGCGAACTCGTGCTGGCCAATGCTGTCGCTGTACTCCATTATGTCCAGGTACTGCTGCATGTGACACGGGTCAGACCACAGCAGCTCCCAGGCGATCTTCGACTGCAGCTCCGGATTGGGCAGCGGACTGGGCACCTTGCGAATCAGCGACAACGTCTTGGCGTTCGGCGAGAGGCCGCCGTGGGTGTTGAAGATGCGATTGTCGATGGTGGCGGCCACGGGCAGCAGGTCAAAGACCTCGTTGATCAGCTTCCAGAGGCGTTCTCCGTACTCGCCGTACTTTGCCAGGCACTCCCGCTTGAAGCTGTACTTCTCCTGCAGCTGTCTTACCTATTTATTTACAGTTGTTAAGTATAGCTGGTAATGATAGAGCTATCAACTACTTGCCTCGTGGTTGCCGCGGAGTAGGGTCACCTTCTTCGGGCAGAGCACCTTCATGGAGAGCAGGTACACGGCACACTCCATTGACCACTTGCCCGATCGACGTAGTCGCCTAGAAAGAGAAAGTTGCTGCCCAGCAGCGGTTCACTGCGCCACAGCGTCTTCTCCAGCGTCAGCAGGTCCTGATATCGTCAAGTATTAAGTAATTGGCAATTGATCAAAACAATCAAATACTCACCTCAAGATTGCCGTGAATGTCGCCGATGACGTAGATCGGCGAGCAGACGTTCGGACAGCGACTCTCCTTCTCCAGCAGCGGCTTCGCCTCTCCGACCAGCTTCTGCATGAGTTCGTACATCTCCGCGGCCTTGCCTCCATCGAGGAGTCCCCTCGGCTCAGTGACGGTGCCCTTGTGCTTGGCAAACTCGCGCACCTTCCGTATGAAGACATTGCTGACGGAGTTGCTGTTGAAGGTGAAGTCCACTGAGCGGCGGTCAACGGGCGCGTAGCGGCTCTCCTTGTTGACGGTGAGCACTTTTCCGGAGCAGCTGCCGGCGCTGTCGATGGTGACGGAGTGCGTGGCCAGCCGAAACTTTGCCTCCCGACAGCGCTTGCAGGTGCCCTTGAAGGTGTTGGGCAGCAGCACCGAACGCAGGTCCTTCCACTCGCTCAAATCGTCCGCCGTCTGCTTCTTCTTTCGAATGACCGCCTTCGTCAGCTGCAGAAAGACCGGCACACTGGAGCGACAGAGGTGCGAGGTGCCGCTCAGTTTGAAGCCGCCCACTGCTTCGATGAAGTTGGTAAAGGTGATCACCTTGATGGGCTCCTCGCGGTCCTCGGCAGTCTTTAGCGTCCAGCCCACCGACTCGACCGCCTCCTCCAGCTTTGCCTGCTGCTCAGTGGCCTCGAGGTTGGGGTGAATGTCGGCTATCATCTTGGCAAAGTCATCACAGTCTAAATAGCCCTTGCTGGTGGGGTCGTAGAAGCGAAAGATGAACTTGAGACGGTCTCCTGGTGAGCGGCCAGCGGCTCCAGCGAAACCAGGCCCATCAGCAGCTCATGGAAGGAGACGTAGCCCGTTTTGGTGTAGTTGAAGGCCATGAAGAGCGAATCGAGGCGGTCATCCTCAAACTTGAGCCCGTACTTCCCCAAGTACTGTTTGAAGGAGTAGATGGGCAGCGAGAAGCACGGGTAGCAGTGGTCGAGAAAGTCATTGTACAGCACCTCAATGGTCTTCTCGGAGATGCCCAGCTCGTAGAGCAGCTTCTCCTCGGCATTGCGAGGCGGGTCACGTGGCGAGTAGTAGTACACGTCATCCAGACTGAACTCCTCAATGCGCTCAGTGTAGCCCTCAAAGTCGGACTTGACGATGCGCAGAAATTGCACCACCTCGGGGCCCCAGATGTTCGGCAGGTTGTTGTCGCAGAGGTCGGCGGTGCTGATCCAGTCGATGCAGTTGCCCTCACTGCAGCAGCTAAAGGCGGGGTTGTCAGTGGTGGTCAGGCGGACGTAGAAGATCATGCGGGTGAGAAAGTTGAGCGTCTGTGGCTGCTGAATGCGCAACGTGTCCAGCAGCTTCACCTTCCCAAAGGGCGGATTCGGCTTCAGACTGAAGTACTGCTCCTCATTGGTGCTCAGTATCAGCAGAGTGCCCAGCGTGGCTGAGTCATTCCACAACCTAGCAAAAACAACAACAGTGGTCATTTGTGATCAGTTTCGCTGTGACAATGCTGACACCTACTTGGTCTGGCAGAGCGGGGTGAATGGGAGCCAGCGAATGCGAGTCACCGGGTCCTCGTAGATGGCCACCTTGTCGTGCACTGCGCAGTGAATGATGAAGGCCATCGTGTCCAGTTTGGTGTTCGCCTTCGTCGGATCAGTCACAAAGAGGTCAATGCCAATGGGCGACAGTCGGGCGGCGTTGCCATTGTCGCGGCTGTAGCGAATGGCAAACTCGGAGCTGAGGGCACCGCTGCTCTTGTTGAAGGACATCTTTGACGAGTTGAAAAAGTGCAGTAGTAAAACGACGCTCAACTGAAAGCGCACGTGGTTTTATTCACCACAAAAATCATTGAGCTCATAAAAATAGAACTAAAAACGGTTTGTTTATTGATGAAACATGTTTTATTTATTTATTGACAATTTCAAAAGTGAGTCCTCGCGATTGTAAACGTTCGACTAGCTTGGTATTACGAAAAGCTGACGCAGGAGTGAGAACTCCACCTCTGAAAAAGACAAAAAAAATATAAAGTTTTGAAAACTCATTTCGCATATTCTTAACTTACTTTGGCATCAGTTCACGCTCTTTGATAATAGTCAGTCCAGCTTGAATTGTGCACGTTGATGTTGCCAAATAGCCAGGGTCTCGTCCAATGACCAGAACTGTCATTTCCTTGTCGAAGGGCTTCTCTGGTTCTTTGTGAAGATCATCTCCAACCAGAATTTTACTCCATCCTTTGCCGTGTAGTGTCAGTGAAAAGCGAGTAGTTTCCACTTGCTCACGAGTAGGTCCTTCTTTGGTGAAATGACCAAAAGTAAAAATGTGAGGATACTTTTCAAGCAGGTACCGTCCGGGCCTAAGCAGTGAAAATGGCACTAAAACTCCAGAGAAGGAAACAATCGCCATCATGTGGAAAAACTTTGAAAAGTTTATGTACGGCTGAAACTGTACTGGTGGCTCATTAAAATGAGTGAAGTTGTAGTGCTGACTCCGATCAACCACTGCCTTGTCCGCTCCCATAAACGGGACATTCCAGCCTGTTTGTCGAAAGGGAATCACCTTCATAGGCAGTGACATTCGACTTTGAGGAAGCTTTTCAGTGAGCACTTCTTTGTACAGTTGAGAGTGCGTTCGCCTGTAGCTAAAGTAGTCGGATATGAAGGTGTATGCCGATTGAAAAGTGCCAAAGTTTCCTGAATAACCCTAAGCAAAAAGTGGAGCGATAAGGCAAATGATTGAGTGACAATAAAAGCAGTTTACCTTTGGGCCAAAGTGGAATCGCATAAAGCTTTCCACCGAATGTAGTTTCCCTTCAAAGTGCTTCTTTAGAAAATCGACACCGACATCATTAGGAATGGAGTCCCAGCCGCAAGTGGAAATGATCAGTGATCCGCTTTCCTGTGCTTTGGCGTCATACTCAATCTGCGAACTTTCAATGTACGTCGACTCTCCGCTAATGTCAATGTGATGCGTTCCAGAGCGAACACAGGCGTCCACAACTTGTTTGCCGTACAGCTGAAATGGGCCAACAACATTGACTATCAGCAAAGTTTTTTCCGCCATTTTTAGTAGTGAATCAGCGTCGCCGACATCTGCTTTGATTTTGTCCACTTTTGACAGATTTACATTGAGCTCTTGAGCCAGCTTGGCCAGTGTTTCATTGAGTTTTGTTAAGTTTCTTCCAGCAACTGCCCATTTAAGGGATGAGTACTCGGTTGGGTTTTCCGCAATCACCTGCAGCAGCTCTCGGACCATGAAAAAGCCGGTATACCCGGTGGCTCCAAAAATGACCAGATCAAATTCACGTTTGTCAGTCATGGTTTTGTCAATATAAGTGTTTCAGAAGTTTCACAAAAATACACAAGTCACTTTGAGGTAGCCGGTGTTGAGAGATGCACCTCACGACCGTTCTCTGCAGATACAACTGAAGCTGTACTTGTAGTGCAACACACTTTTATCATTGAAAAGAAAAGTTATCTGCTAGAAAACTCGTTTGCCAGCTCTGGAAAGCTACCCTTGTACTGTAAGCGTTGTCGTGTATCAGCATTACATGTTTTAATGGTGTAAGTGCAGTTAGCGAACATTTGAATAAGTGATTGAATGTTTGTGTTTTGATTGCAACAACACAAATTTATTTATAAATGCTGCAAGCAAAAAAAGTGTTGTAGACTACTCAATTAGTTTTTAACGATTTCAAAAGTTAGCCCCCTCGTGTGCAGTCGCTCAACCAGTTTGGTGTTGCGGAAGGCTGATGCAGGAGTGAAAACTCCACCTCTGAAAATGACAAAAAGATTAGCCATTGTAATGTTAATTAGCTTTGATCTTTGGCTTACTTGGGCATCAGCTCTCGCTCTTTGAGAATGGTCAATGCAGCATTGATAGCACAGGTTGATGTGGCCATATAAGCAGGATCTCGTCCCTTCACCACCACTGTCACTTCCTTGTCAAAAGGCCTGGACGGTTCTGAATGAGGATCACTGCCGGTTAGATTTTTACTCCAGCCCTTTCCATGTAAAGTGACGGAGAGCCGAGTAGTTTCCACTTGCTCGCGAGTTGGACCTTCTTTAGTGAAGAAGCCAAAGGAGATAATATGTGGATACTTTTCAAGAAGGTATCGTCCTGGTTTCAGCAAAGACATGGGTACTAGAACCATTGAAAATAAAATAATTGCCAGCATGTTGAAAAAACTGGCAAAGTTAATGTACGGCTGAAAATGAACGGGCGGCTCATTGAACTGCGCATAGTTGTAGTGTTGACTGCGTTCGACGACGTCTTTGTCAGTGCCGATGAAGGGAATGTTCCAGCCAGATTGACTGAAGGGAATTATTCTCATTGGCAGTGAAATGCGACTCTTGGGCAACTTTTTGGTGAGCACCTCTTTGTACAGTCGAGAATGAATTTGCATAAAGTTAAAGAAATCCGATATAAAGGTGAACGCTGATTGAAAGGTGCCAAAGTTGATCGAGTAGCCCTGTGTGAAAATGTCAAGTTTTAGTTTTTGAATGAAAACAAATTCAAATCACCTTTGAACCAGGCTGAAATCGCACAAAGCTTTCCACCGAGTGTAGTTTGCCGTCAAAGTTCTTCTTGAGGTAATCAACACCGACATCATTTGGAATACTGTCAAAACCGCAAGTTGAAATGATCAATGATCCAGTTTCACGAGCCTTAGCATCGTACTCAATCTGAGTGCTTTCAATGTAATTTGATTCTCCGCTAATGTCAATGTGATGAGTTCCAGAGCGAACACAAGCGTCAACCACTTGTTTTCCGTACATGACATATGGGCCCACAACATTGACAACCAGCGAAGTGCGTTCAGCCATACGAAGCAAGGAATCGGCATCGCCGACATCAGCTTTAATTTTGGTGACTTTAGAGAGATCGACATTAAGCTCTTTTGATAGTTTAGCCAGAGTTTCATTAAGTTTCGCCAGGTTTCTTCCTGCGATGGCCCACTTGAGAGATGAATATTCGGCTGGGTTTTCGGCAATCACTTGCAGCAATTCACGAACCATGAAAAAGCCGGTGAAACCAGTGGCTCCAAAAATCACCAAATCAAATTCACGTTTGTTGTTCGTCATGTTTAGAATGCTGTTTTAGTTGTGGTAATTACAATATAAAAATCACCACCAAAGTTGGTACTTATAAAGCTTTTCTAAGTTGACTTCTCACATTAATATTGAAAAAGCATATGCTGAGTTATCGTGTATCACACACTTGTATCAGTGCGTGATAACGATTGACAAAAGCCTGTTTACAGAGTCTTTCTCTCTCCTGAGTAGCTGCACCAGTGTTCATAAGTTGCCATCCAACGCTGCAGAAAGACACACTGTGAACATATGCACTCGCTGTGGTGATGAAACACAGCTACAGAATGATCAAACTTGCTTTAGGTGCAACTTAGCTAATCGTGCTTGAGAACATTTTTATTGCACTGTAGTGCAAAATCGGCACTGGAAATTCACAGACTTTGATAGTTTGAAAGCAAACTAATTTCAGTTCATGTTTTTCATTGTTTATTGCTCTTTCTGTCAACACCTTTCACATAAGCTTAAATTTTAAATCCCGCATATGCAGTCGCTTCACAAGGTCAGTGTGGCGAAAAGCTGAACCTGGTGTAAGGACTCCACCTCTGTTTGGGCGAAAAGATGTTATTGTAAGAAAGTATCAAGAGTAAATTAAAGACACCTACTTTGGCATATTCTCTCTATCGCCAAGAACAGTGAGTGCTGCTTGAATAGCACAGGTGGAAGTGGTCTTGTATCCTGCGTCATTCCCAGTGACGACCAGTGTCACCTCTTTGTCAAACGGTTTTACGGGCTCCGAATGAGGATCATCATCAGAAAGGCTGCTGCTGCTCCAGCCTTTTCCCTGAAACCTTGTCTCAAAGTGGTTCGTCTCAACTTGCTCTCGAGTTGGTCCGCTTTTGGTGAAGTAGCCAAATGTCATCACTTCAGGCCATTTCTCCAGAAGCATTCTCAGTGGCTTTATAAGACTGAGAGTGGCTATGTATGCTCCAAAGAGGAGAGAAACTATGGCAAAGAGCAAACTGGGAAATGTAAAGTATGGCTGGAACTGAACTGGTCTCTCCTCAAAGAACTGGTAGTTGTAGTGCTGACTTCGCATTACCGTCTCCTTGTCGCCGGCCATGTACGGTAAATTCCATCCTGAAAACTTACGGAACGGCAGCAGATGCATCGGAAGAGACACCCGAGACCGAGGAAGCGGCTTTGTCAACACCTTCTCATAAAGACGAGAATGAACTCGAAAGTAATCGATCAAGTTGGCGATCAAGTAAACGGCTGAATGAAGAGTTCCGAAGTTGACAGTGTATTTCTGTTTTAATTTAAAATTTTTGCTTTATTAACAATGAAACTAAATTGACAACGGTTACTGACCTTTGGTCCCAAAAACATCCGGAAAAAGCTTTCCACCGAGTGTAGCCTTCCGCCGTCAAAGTGGTCATTCAAATAGCAAACTCCCATGTCAGTGACGGTGCTTCCAAAGCCACAGTTCGTAATGATGAGCGTTCCGTTTTGCCGTGCCAGCGCATCATATTCCAGCTGCATGCCCTCCACGTACTGAAACTCACAGCTAATGTCGATGTGATGAGTGCCCGCCTGAAGACAGGCCTCCACCACCTGTCGGCCGTGGACGATGTACGGCCCGACGCCATTGACAATCACCCGGGCCCGTTCGGCCATTCGAAGCAGAGAGCTAGGGTCGGCCGCATCAGCTTTGATCTTGTTTACTTTGGATAGATTGACGTTGAGCTCTTGCGCCAGCTTCACCAGTGTGTCATCCAGTTTTGCCGCATTTCTCCCCGCAATGGCCCATTTTAGAGTGGAGTATTTTGCTGGATCACCTTCTATTGTCAGCAGCAGTTCACGAACCATAAAGAAACCGGTGAAGCCGGTGGCTCCAAAGATGATCAGGTCAAACTCGCGTTGGTTTTCCATGGTGAAAGCAGTGATCAGGACAACAGCGTATCATGAGTTGACAAAAGCAAATTACAAAAATCTATTGCAGTGAGCAAAAGTGGTGATAACTTTTCCGAGTATTAGAAAGAGGAAATAAAATTATCTCTGTGCAGTACAAAAGTTTTATCAATCCCAGTGAGATAGAGGCAAAAACATTTAGCAACTCCAAGTTGTTTTCTAAGTTTTTAAAAAGCTAAAAATATGTCAGTTGAACTGTGAGCCACCAGTACACAAAACATGCCAGTTCAATAAATTGATTGCTCGTTGTATTTTTTTCTGTATACAGCAACTGTACAGAACGTATTTTGCAATGAAAAGAGAAACTACAGAGTTGCACAGGCACTTTGAGGTAAAGCAGAGACAGCACAATTTCACTAGTGATTCAATGTACCTCTAACGTGTTTGTTTGCAAACAAGACACTGTTGTTGGACATGTCGTTGCTATCTAAGAAAAGTACAAAGATAAAACACTTGATGGAATAAATGGCTACTTACATTGAAACTGATGCAGAGTATCTACCAGAGTATCGACTTTTTTCGCTAATTAATTTCACAAGCTTTACATTTTCATCTGTTATTTTATTTGCTGCATGTAAATCTGATTGAATTGATAAAACCTAGTTGACAAGAATAATTAAATCATGGTATTTTGAATATCAAATACAAAAATGATTACCTGCGTTTACGAACTTTAGGAAGACAGTGATTTGGTGTCAACTGAGCATCCTGTTGGCGATCATCATTTCTGGCTGTGACATTCTGATATCTAAGAGAATCGATTTTGCAAAGATCACTTGAACACATTGAAATCTGAAAATCACTTTTAAAAAGACGAGATTCAGCAAGTGCCATCTACCGGGTTGATGGCGAAAATGAACTTACATGTAACAAAAAACACGTTCTTTCAAATCGTTTTATGATTCGTAAGCATCACTTTTCACTCAATCTAAAATGACTGCCTCGATGATGACAGTCCTCAAAATTCCAAGACAAGTGGACGTACTGTTCCAGGAGAACGAGTCTCGCAGTCTACAGGGCGATGTACTACTCCAAGCGGCTTTCTCAAAACGATTCAAGAAGACCTACCGTTTACCGGAGCTGGATCAAAAGCTGACCAAAGAACGAATTCGCGCAGAACTAAAGGCCTACGAGAAGATCGGCAAAAGATGTAAAGAACTGTTTCAGCGCATGTCCACCGTGCTCTACTCGGATGACCGAAACATTGTCATGTCAGAAATTACTGATGCCCAAAATGTGAGTGAGTTCATCAACAAGAACGAGCCATCCAGTGCCGCCGTTGCTGATGCCCTCTTCCAGATGGGCGTCGGTCGTGGCGCAGATACACTCCTGTGGTATTGTCCATGGGGACTTGACAACGTCAAACTTTCTGGTGAAGCAACTTGAGGATGATACGACCGGCGAGCCAGAGGGAAACAGAAAAGTTGTGCTCATTCCAATCGACTTTGGACTGTCTTCCTCCTCAGTAACCGACGAAGATCGAGCTGTTGATCTGTACGTGCTGGAGCGAGCCATCGAAAGCACCCACCCGCAAGTCGACTTTGCCCTCTTTCTGCAATCATACCAAGAGAAAATGGGCACTGATAAAATCAACAAAAAGCTAGATCAAGTGCGAATGCGAGGCAGGAAAAGGCTGGCCATCGGGTAGTGGTGTGGTCTGGTCTGATCGTTTGGTGGGTGGTTCGTTTATTATGCGTGTTTTACATTGAAAAAAATGTTTAATAAAAGAGATAACAACTAATTCACGTTGGAGTGGAGGCAATGGAGTACGCTGCTTGGTTACTCTCAGTCAGGCTTGAGATCATCTGAATTATTATGAAAAGAAAGCAAAGCCAAAGTGGTCCAAAGAGGGCACCTTCAACACCGAAGTAGACGACTCCGCAGGTGATGGCAAGACCGGTCAGGTAGGGGTGGCCAGCTCTGGAAAGGAAAGAATTGTTTCAGTGATTAGAATAAAGGTAAACCATCACGAACTACTAGTACCTTTTGATGTCACTGTAGATGGAAGAGTCGACAATGAAGGAAGGCATTATCGCCATGATGAACATGGTCAGCGATTTCAGGACGGGTAAGTTTTGGTCAAAGTAGTACAGATACAGACAGGCTGGTAGCGACGCCCAACAGGCGTTGAGAAGGGGCACAGCCGCCAGAATAGCAGCGATCACTACAAAAAGAATTATTAGCTTATTTCGAGTTGATACACAATCGTACCTGAAGGTATGCAGCAAATCTGAATGTCAAAGAGTGAGTGCAACAGCCAGGTGTATATGCCGTAAAAGGCTGATATCTTCAGGGTCGCTGCAAAGATGCTATTCACCACTTCCTCCACGTAACGACTGAAACGGTTCTGTTCGCAGCTGGTGAAGATGGACGAAACGATGTTGTCCAGAAATTCAATCGGCTTGTACTTTTGGCGACTAGTGGAGAGCAGGTAAAATAAAGCCAATGTAAAAATAAACTGCAAAATTAGAACAGTTAGTTTGAGCAAATGAGATTTTAGATAACAACAAAATGAGACTTACACAGTTGAGAACAAAGCCCAGAACTACGAAGCCCCCATCGAGAATGACAAAAATAAACGCGTAAAAGATGGAGATAAAGCTTTTGAGAAGGGGTAAGTAGGAGTTGGCCCGAGAGTTGACAAAATTAAAAACAATTTCGAAATTAAACTTTTTCAAGTCAACCAAAGCGAAGTGACTAAACAGTGACCGAATCAGGTGTGAAGTGTCAACAGTAGTGGCCGGCTCTCCAAGCGTTTCAGTGAGAAGAGAGCTGCTATGATTTAACTTGCTCAGATCTGATTCCGGATTAGTTCGACTAGCATTTAGAAAGATGAGTATATTTTCACCAAAATCAACCAGCATTTTGCTGATCATCACCTTGTCCTCTTCCTTGAGATTCAACTTGTTAGTTGAGAGCAAATTGTCTCGAACTAGATTGTTCAGGTAGTCGACGTTGGTCACATCATTCAGCGTCAGGTTGATGCTATCACGAATGTAGTCAATCTTTCCAAGTTCATTTCGCAGCAAATAAATGGCCGAGTAGCACTCGCCGTACACTTTGATGGAGAGAAACACCGAAAAGAAGACAATGACCACGGAAACGGTGAAAATGAGTGCCAGACTGGTGAGCAAGTCAGAGCTCTTCTGCAGAGTTTTGCGAATCTGTTGAAATAAAAAGATTTCGTTAATCAATCATGTAACACAATCATCAACCCTACGTACCATCAAATCTCCCTTGAGGAAAAAGTAGATCCAAAATTGAAAGAAAATGTCCTTCTCCAGTTTTGCTCCAATTGAAGACTTTAGATTGGCAAACCGTTCACTGACAACTTGTTGAGCTGCAATGGTTCGCTCACTGATTTTGCTGAACATCTTAAATGTGACTAGATGTAGACCGGAAATGCCCAGAATGGCGGTTGAGATTTGCATTTGCTCAGAGAGCACAAAGAGGAGAAAGATGGTCAAAAGCACCGAGATGAACTGCGTGCCCAGCTTGGCACTGACGCTGTCCGGCGAATCATCATCTGGCAAGTTGAATCGCCTCAAGGCCGCTCCAATAAAGCGATTGAAGACTGCTTTCATGTTTCATTGAGTACGTTGACTAGATTGTTCAGTTCTTCAATTATTTCAGATTGCTTCTTTGAATCATGAGTAAAGCTGTAAAAGGTAAACACACATCCGATAACTGATATGCAGATAAAGGCGGTAAAGAGGATGTGACCAATGATGCCCACGCAATGGAGAAAGTAGAAAAACGATAACAGAAATATGGACGGCAAAAAGCTAAATGATGACAACACGTGAAGGAAAATGTTGCTTCTCTTGAAGATCACCAGGAATACCTGGGCCGACGAGCAAAAGATGACAAAGGTGGTGATGATTCCTTTGTTGTGTCCGAGAATGGTCAGACTTATGCCACAGAGAACTGACAGAGCGTCGCATAGTTGAAAGCGAAAATGAAAAATAATAAAGAGAATGTAATTTTGGTAGATAAAGTTAATCAGCAGGTTGTAGAGGGTAAAGAGACAGTTGAAGGGCAGCTGAATAAGGCCACTGCAGAAGGAACGGTCTTGGTCCTCTAGGGTTTTCAGCCATGATCCCAGAGAGGAGTTTAGTTTGACTTTAAATGGGTACAGCGCGGACCCGCAAAGCAATGCCCATAGCAGCGCTTTGAGGCAAGGCAAGAAGATGAGGTACACCTGCGACAGAAGAAAGAGAATGGCCACCGAGAGAAGAATGGCAAAAGTGTTGAAGACGATCGTCTGAATGCCCTTCTGACGGTTATTTGGTATTATTGAGGTGAGGTACTCTGAGAATAGGGAGTAATTCTGAGATTTGCGACGCTTTGAATCGAGGAACGTCGAAGGTGGGTCGCAAAAGGGAGAGTCCATGGTTCTTTGGTGGTTTTTGAGTCTTCGACGGCTTTCGAAGTCTGAAGTAGCACTTTCCAGTCTGAAGACATTAGAGACGACTTCAAGTGGCGGTGATTCTTTTCTGAGATTGCAACTGTTACTGCGTGTGCCTCACCTTTATTGGTGACAAATCAAAAAGAGCAAGACCGGAATGTGCACAACCAGGCTCACCAGGCAATCGGTTACATGGCAAAAAAATGCGCCAATGTTTAGAAAGTTGATCTGTCCTTTTCTGGTTTGTTTATGAACGCGCACACATTTTCTGCGAAGTTTACTGGCGGTCTGTTTTGACAGAAAAAGGCTCACCGCTAGGTTGGCGTTTTTGCCGTCGTTCTCTTTCTTTTTCTTTCAGCAGCAGCAGCAGCAACAGTTTCGAGAGCGCACTTGTTTACCCACACTCCCAAATTACTCGGCTAATTTGCTCTGGTTGTCAAAAGATCTCCAAGATGGACAAACTGCGCCAAGTTCTAAGTGGAAACGATGCAAACAATGAGGAATCTGAGGGTTTTGCCGCCGCGGTAAGTACCTTCTTTTTATAGATTTTATTGCGCCAGTGGCATTGTTGTTATTTGCGTTGCAACTCGAGAGCAACTAGTCCGGATATATCATCGTAATCACAGACAAACAATGACACAATTGACAGATGTGTCACAAATTGTGACATAGATTGGAAAAGCTCATTTACAATAATTTTTTATTTGTTTCTTTTGACAGGCACTAGGTTCTTCAAGCCTTGATTGGTCTACGCGAATAAAATGGTTCGCTATCTTCTTCGTGCTCGGCTTTGTCATGTCCATTCTGGAACTGCCCTCATTGTCTTGCCGAGAGGTCTTATTCTGTTTTCACTCTTTTATACGCTCGGCAACGTGTGCTCATTGGCCAGGTAAGTTTTATAATGTTTATTGATACAGAATTTTAATGAATTACCCTTTCCACTTTCACAATTTAGCACAATGTTCCTAATGGGGCCGTGGCGTCAACTGAAGAAGATGTTTAGCGAGAAGAGAATTATCTCCACAGTTCTTGTCGTTCTCTTTATGGTCCTCACCCTGTTGGCCGCCCTGTTGTGGCACAAAACAATGCTGGCCATCATTTTCTGCATTCTTCAGTTCCTGGCCTTCATCTGGTACTCTATTTCTTACATTCCGTACGCACAAGACACTGTAAGCAAGGCGGTCATGTCATGTGTGTGAATGGAACAGCCGGACTGCCACCATCACCGTTTTATCCACCTACAAACAAGTCATCGCATAATTCAAATCATTTTCCACTACTGATGGTCCACATGAATCTCCTGCTTATTTCTATTGCTTATATATTTTACTCTACTGTATGGCCTGCAAAGTTCATTGCGTAACACCAATTATATGCCTTCGTTCTACATTTTTGATCAAGATACAGATTTTCCCTACTTGCTAGCAAGCTTAAGGGTAAACTGCCGCTTGCACTGATGATTGGTGATAGGGAAAAGGCGTGTGATTTGTGTGTTGTTCAAAGTTCACTTTATCCTTCATCAAGGCGGCACTCTTTGATTGTCTCTGATAAAGGCCAAGACTTAAAAGCTTTTAGTTCAGTTCATTGTCGTTGTCGTTGTAATCAAAATGATAATTAGAGCACCGATTGGTGACATACTCTGCTGCTATGGAGGAGAACGACCACTTTGGCTGATTTTTGTATAAATCATGCATATTTTCGCTTCATCCAAACTAAAATCATCGCATCAGTTGTTACTGGAGCAGGGCTAGCACAGCAAAGTTTATTGACCATTGAGTTTTTGTGTGGTGTTCATACACACAAAGACTTTCGGTGCGGAACAGGGACAACAGCCGAACAGAGATAATCAGTTTCGGCAGATAAACAGACGCTGGTGTAGACGCGCGCTGATACGTGCGAAAACTGGGCAACCACCGACAGTCAATTTGCCAGCCATTTGAATTGAAAGTATCATCACGATGAAGTTGTGTCCACTTTTCTTCCTGAAAACTGTTCTGGTCATCCTGGTCATCTTTTTCAACCACACCGATGCAGAGAGGTCCTTTCGCATCGACTCAGAAAAGAACGAATTCCTCAAAGATGGCCAGGTATTTCGCTACGTGTCCGGGGAGATGCACTACTTCCGTGTCCCTACAGAGTTGTGGCGAGACCGACTGCACAAGATGAAATTCGGAGGACTAAATGTCGTCCAGACGTAAGTGGGTTGATGAAGTCGTGTAGATTGGGTTTTAATGAGTGTGACTACTAGGTACATCGAGTGGAGCTCCATCGAAAGGAAACCCGGCGTGTTCGACTTTTCTGGCAACAACAACATCACCTACTTTATGCAGCTGGCACAGGAGGAAGGACTTTTGGTCATACTGAGACCAGGCCCCTACATTTGTGCGGAGAGAGACATGGTAAGTGAAGAGAAGCTTATTGGCCAAAATATTAACATTAATCTCCTCAATTAAGGGCGGTCTACCCTCATGGCTGCTGAAGCCGAGTGCAAGTATAAAACTGCGAAGCAGCAACCCCTTCTACATGTCCGCAGTTGACCGGTGGTTGACGGTGCTCTTCGACACTGTGCGACCTTTTCTCTATGAAAATGGAGGCCCTGTGATTATGCTTCAGGTGGAGAATGAGTTTGGCAGCTACGATCGGTCGACCACCAAAAAGTGCGACAGCAACTACACCAACACACTGAGAGACACCTACCAGCGTTTGCTGGGCCCCAACACTGTGCTCTTCACCACCGATGGAAACGGCCACAATTACTTTAGGTGCGGCCGAATCGGCAACGTCTTCGCCACCATCGACTTTGGCATCATGAACCAGACTAATGTGCAGAAAGCGTTCAGCCTGCTAAGGCAGTACCAGCCCACCGGTCCTTTGGTTTGTACATAATTTTTTAAGTAATAGGGTCCTAATGGATGAAGTGCTTTTTGTAGGTCAATTCTGAATTCTACAGTGGCTGGCTGGACTACTGGGAACGGCCGCATCAAACCCGCCCGTCGAAGGCTTTTGCCAGCACACTGGACACTATGCTGGCGATGAATGCCTCTGTCAATATTTACATGTACCACGGGGGAACGAACTTTGGCTTTAGCGCCGGCTCCAACATTGACCCGGTGTTTCATCCCGTTCCCACCAGTTACGACTACGATGCACCAATCAATGAGGCAGGCGACTTGACGGCTAAGTTTTTTGAAGTGAAGCGAGTTGTTTCAAAGTACATCAGCTCAGATGTGGACTCGTCAACGTTGATTGAGCCGATTAAAAAAAAGATGAAACTTCCGCCGGTGGAGTTAAAGTACAAAGCAAACATCTTTGAGGTGCTGCCCAACTCGACCTGGTCAAAGGTGCCACTCTCTTTTGAGCAGCTAGATCACGCGCATGGATTTCTCCTCTACTCATCGCGCATTAAATTTCACCCATCTGATCCTGCCGTTCTCAGCATTCCTGATCTTCACGATAGAGCGCAGGTGTTTGTTGACAAGGTAAAGTGCAGAAAGTTGCTTGTGTGTTTGAAAATAATTAATTTTTTTAGGAGTACGCCGGCACGCTCAGTGTGACGCGAAAGGCACTTCAACTGCCCATCTCGGCAAGAAATGGCTCAAACATAGACATTCTGGTAGAGAACCAGGGTCGCATCTTCTACGGCCCAGTGATCAACCAACGAAAGGGCATCCTTTCTGCGGTGTACCTTTCTGACCACATCATCAGCAGCTGGCATCACTACAGACTCTTTGAAGACTGGACTGCCGTCACCTCGAGACTGGTCAATGCACCGACACCCAAGCAGCCCTCATCGCCTCGAATGCCGTCCTTCTTTACAGCCAAATTCGTTCTGGATGATGAGTACAAAGATCGGCCGCTTGACTCCTTTCTCAAGGTGTCAGGCGGCTGGACAAAAGGAGTAGCCTTCCTCAATGGCCACAACCTTGGTCGGTACTGGCCAGTGGCCGGACCACAGCTCACCCTCTACGCGCCTGCAGTCTTCTTCAAACCGTACCCGAAGGAGAATGAACTTGTGCTTTTTGAGCATGAGAAAAGCCCTTGCCAATCTTCCCCATCAGCCAATTCCAGCAAATGCAGCGTTCAGTTCGTCGAAAAGCATATCATCAACGCAGCTGTGCCCTCACCGGTGGGCAGTCGAAAGCCGCCCAGTTTTGTACAGAAGGAGACGTAACGCCCATTTTGAATATTTTTGTAGCATTTCAAAAATTAAACTATCGTTCGTATTGAGCATGTTAACAGCTAACACTTTGTTTTACGCCATAAAGACAATGAGAACAGTGAGAATCGTCATGACAATCCCCAGCTAATGACCGCAAGGCATGCAGAGCATGTACTGCTTAACTGATAATATGAGATTGATGATCACTTGATCAACTGTGATTGTGCCTACCACCACTCATCCTCCTTATCACTGGTTTGTTTTTTGAATGCCTGCCGTTTGTGCCAAAATTTGGTCGGTGCCGCTAAATGCGCTTCCATTGTGATCGAAACTGCCGATTGAACAGCAACACCAACTGACAAAGGATTTGTTTGCTTTTCTCCCAATGTCAACAACACTGCGCACTGCCTGGCTGCCTGCGGCTGTGGCCCTTCTTCTCGTGACCTTAGGCCTTTCCAATGTCACTGCCAAACGGAGCTTCACAGTGGACTACGAGAATGACCAGTTTCTCAAGGATGGTAAACCGTTTCGATATGTTGCTGGCGCTGTCCACTACTACAATATTCCTACTGAACTGTGGAGAGATCGACTGCAGAAGGTCAAGTTCGGCGGACTGAATGCAGTTCAAACGTAAGTACTTTGGTGGTTAACATTTTTTCATGTTTTATCAAAAATGCCCGTTTTCCTAGGTACATCGAATGGAGCCTGATAGAGCCCAAACCTGGCGTGTTTGACTTTAGCGGCAACAACAACATTACTCACTACATTCAGATTGCCCAGGAAGAGGGCCTTCTGGTGATTCTCCGTCCAGCTCCATTCATCGATTCAGGTAATTTTTCGGCTAACTTTGGCTGACAAATAAAGTTTCATTGACTATAATTTCAGAGCGAGACATGGGAGGTCTGCCGCCATGGCTGCTGAAGGTGAATCCGCAGATGAAGCTGCGAGCCTTCGACCCCACGTACATTGCCGCCGTTGACCGGTACTACAAGGCACTGCTGCCCGTTCTCCGACCACTGCTCTACGTGAACGGCGGCCCGGTGATCATGGTGCAGCTGGAGAATGAGTACGGCAGCTTCAAGCCACAGTGCACCGACAATGGCCAGTACAAGGCCTATCTGAGGGAGACGTTCCGCAAAGCGCTGGGCCCTGATGTGCTGCTCTACACCACCGACGGCTGCAGTGACTACTTTCTGCAGTGCGGACCCATTCCCGAGGTCTTTGCCACCTGCGACTTTGGCGCCGGGGAAATTGAGAAGGCTGAAGCTAATGTGAAGGAGGCTTTTGCCTCCCTACGACGACACCAACTTCACGGACCGCTCGTCAATTCAGAGTACTACGTGGGCTGGTTCGATGTGTGGGAGCAGGCACACCAAACGGTGCCGATTGCAAATGCAACCAAAACACTCGATGTGATTTTATCGATAAATGCCTCGGTGACCCTGTAAGAATTATCTCCAGTTTTCACCAGTTCATCATCTCTAACATACATTCTCCACAGATACATGTACCACGGTGGAACCCATTTCGGGTTTATGGCAGGCTCAAACGATTTTGGAACCTACGTGCCCGTTACCACCAGCTACGACTTTGACGCACCAATCAACGAAGCAGGCGACTTGACTCCAAAGTTCTTTGCACTCAAAGATGTCATCAAAAAGGTGAGTCTTCTTTTTTCAAAGTAGACTTCAATAATGAACTGTTCGTTCACTTCAATATTTGTAGTACTTGCCAGTGTCTGATACAAAGACTTTTGTCAGCATTAGCAGCAAGATGGAGTTGCCACCAACGGTTATGGAGGTGAAAGCAACCATTTTCGACGTCCTTCCCGAGCCAATCCCCTCCGACTGGCCACAGTCATTCGAAGCCCTAAACCACAGTTACGGTTTCATGCTGTACTCCACCAATTTGACCTTCCAACCGACGGACCCTGCTAATCTGTCCATTCCGCAGCTGCACGATCGAGCACAGGTTTTTATTGACCGAGAGAACGCGGGCATGCTCAGCCTGACAGAGCACAGTCTGAACGTTCCCGTTCTGGCGAGAAAAAACTCCAAAGTGGACATTTTAGTGGAAAATCAGGGTCGCCTGAGCTACGCTCAGAAGATCAACCAAGGAAAAGTAAGCACACTTGGGCAACAAACTAGCCAACAAGTTTAACCTCATCCTTTCAGGGCATCCTCGGCAACGTCTCCATCAACAGCTACCCACTGGCCAAGTGGAAGCAGTACAGACTGTTCGACAATTGGACTTCTGTTCTCAGGAAACTGCCCTCACTGAGTGCAAGCAAACACTCTACCTCCCGCACTCCTTCCTTCTACTACGGCCAGTTTGTCCTCCCTGACAAGGCCAACTACCCACTGGACTCTTTTCTGCAGGTGAGCGGATGGACGAAGGGCGTCGCCTTCCTCAACGAGCACAACCTCGGTCGGTACTGGCCACTGGTGGGCCCTCAGCAGACACTGTACGCGCCCAGTGTCTTCTTCCGACCGTACCCACAGACAAACACCATTGTTCTGTTTGAGCTGGAGCAGAGTCCCTGTCACGGAGAGGCGGGCAAGTGCAGCATTCAGTTTGTCGGCAGTGCAGTCATCAACGGAACTGTGCCGCTGCACAAGGATAAACCCAAATAGTGAAATCAACAAAACAACGGTGTTTAATAACGAGATAACAAGGAGTAATTTGAGGTAAAATAAAAAAACAATGGTCAAATAAAACAATCTACAGTAATAACGAGTTCAACAAAGGAGGACTAGACTTCTTAATGACAAATCAGAAGGATCACTTTAGTTAGGATGAGGATGATGATAAGTAGAAAAGCTCAAATGGATACAAAAATGGAAAAGTTAACAGTTAGGGGTTCAGTCACAGTGGTGGCGGCTAAATTCGGGCGATAAACTTGGAAAGGTGAGGCGGCCAATCAGCGGTTGAGCCGCTTGAAGTAGTCGAGCGAGTGCTTTTAGTGTCAATCGATGCGTATAGGCGGGCGAAAATCTCCTCAAAGTAGTTGTGAGGGAATATCTCCTTGAGGAGAAGCTCAAAGAGAACCAGCACCAGTCGTTGGTTCAGCGTTTTAATTTGAAACAACTCAAAGAAGGATATCAGTCCATTCTGCGTCGTTTCACTGCCCACCACCTTCTTGAGACTCTCTGCGTATGCACACAACATATTTCAACAATAGTCAACACATAAAACAGGTGCACTTACCACTGAGCCGTGTGAGAATCAGAGCCTTGGCAGCAACTTTTCGTCGAAGCAGCTCTTCGTTCTTCCGAGGAGACGAATATGCCAGCTTACCATTGGGCCAGAATGACTGTCTGTTTTTGTTTGAGCAAAAATGCAAGTGAAACGGAATTCAAGCTGAAGATAAACTTACTTTAGCGACTCAATGTACTCGGCAATAGCGCTGGGCGATGTCCACAAGTCAATGTAATCGCAAATCTTCTTGTTAATCATGTCCGAGTAGGTGGCTTCGATGATTTGCTTAAAGAGATCAATCAGGCGACGTCGAAACCAAAAGTTCTGATTTTTCAAGTCAAATATTTCGTCCAACAGGGACAGCAGTGGAATGTTTTCGTCATTTTCAAAGCTGGCACTGTCTAAACTCAGCTCATCAGCACTTTCAGACTGCTGCTGCTGCTGCTGATTTTTAACCGAACTGACGGTAAAGCCAAAATTGGTCTCTTCGTGAACTGGCGAGCGATTGGCTGACCCACTGCCGCCCACTGCCGGCATGTGCTTCACATTGAGGGAATTAGACTGACTGTTGTTCATCGTCTTCTTCTCCGGCATCCTCGGCTGCGCGACATCCTGCTGAAGAGACAGCGTACGACTGAGCTTCTGAAAACCATCGAGCAGATTCTCCGAACCATTTTTCATTGCATTGCCAATGGTTTTGATTGGATTGAAGCTTCGGCCATTGCGTGACACGGTTCGCTCCAGCCGACCAGGCTCTTTGCAGTTATAATTGCCCGGGTGGAGAAACAGGTAGATATCATCTCGCAGGTAGTTGAAGCGTTCGTAGAGGAAGGAGAGCTTCTTCAGGTAGATGTTGAGCATGTACTTGCGGTACTCCACAAAGTTGCGATTGTTTCGGTTGCTGAGAAAGGACTTGGGCGGTAGAGAGAGAATATTCTTCAGGTTAAAGTGATACTTTTCGCACTTGTCAATCATCAGCTGGTGAAGGGTGTAAAACTCCGAGTATCGTCGCAGAATGACCCACTTCTCGCCGGTGGAGCACTTGGCGACGTTGATCAGATAGGCTACAAAGGTTTTGCCGTGGTCAGTGAGCTTCCCCGTCTCGCTGATCTCCACCGTGAAACCGCTGGCAAAGTCAGCCTTGTCACCAGTTTCTTCAGCCCGTCTGCCGTCATCGGCCTTCTCGTGGTGATCGCTTTCATCGAAACACTTCAGGCCCTTCACCCCCTCCTCCCCTACATGCGAGTCAATACTGTCAATCTCCGAGAGATCATCAACGGATTTACTTGCTGGCACATTGAGGAGACAGCATTCGAAGCAGCAGCCTCCAACTGTCCCCTGACTAGATCAGTCTCGAGCAGCAGCTTTAGGTATGCTTGTTGCGCTTGAAGGCGGGGAAGAACTGGTCGTGCTTGAGAATGATGCTGCGCACCTGAGCGAATATCTCATCAAAAAGGCCCTCAGTCATCCACGTGGAGGAGTCGTTCGAGCTGAGCTGGTCACGCAGTTTGTCGCAGTAGCCCTGCTCAATCAGCGCCAGTCGATTGGGCGCCAGTGGCGAGAGGTAGGTCTCGTAGATGTTCATCGCCGCCTCGAGCACCAGCTGCTTCAGCTGGTGGCACTGCTCTTCAGAGGCGCCGTTGCCTAAGCTGGACAGGTAGATCTCAAAGAGACCCTGCTCGACGCTAATCTTGAAGGCCTCCACGTTGATGAAGAAGTTGATGTAGCTACAGGCATTTATGGTGGCCATGTACTCGGTGAAGTACTCCAGGGCAATGCTGTGGCGCAAAACGGCGTCAAAGGTGATCAGTGCTAGTTCCGGTGACTCAGCTTCCTGTATAAACAAAATGTTTGTACTCCGTTTTTAAAACATTAGGTTTACCACAAGTTTACCTTTGCCTCTTCTTCATTGAGAGAATCTGACAAACTTTTCGACTCTTCAAACTCCTCAAACTTTTTCAAGTTGTGACAAAATAATCTTCTTCAAAAAGAGCAAACTGCCTAGTTGTTGTTTCATCTTCATCTCACCGTCGTTATCATCCTAAAAGTATGAAGTATTAGTATCAAAAGTCAAAAGTGAAACTAGGAGTGAAATTTACTTTAGATCGGACAAACTTGATTTCCGTTTCAACACTCTCCAGCACAGCTCGAATCTCGTTCACATCGTCCACTGACTGCAGAACGGCCATAAAAGTGTCAGTTGACGGTAGGTGTGATTTACACACGCCAATGATGATGCCGTTGATGAAATCAGGCTCCGATAGGAGGTCGAGAATTGGAGTGAAAATGGTTTGCGTAAGTATTCCCTGTAGAAATGTTACGAGATGGTAAGTATGAAAGTATAGGAACTGTGAACCTTACCTTGGTGAATAGTCGAAAGGTTTCATTGTTAAAGCTGTTGTATGGAAAGAGAATGTACTGCAGGACATCACAGATGTGGTCGATAAAATGTACAAGTTGGAGGTTATCACGACAAAGCCTCTCGCGATTAAAATTCTTCTCTAATTTACGTTCATTTTCAAAGAAGGTTGTGATAAATTCCTCTTCGGTGTACTCTCTCGAGGCAAGTCGGTTTCTCGTCAACCGATACAGTCGATTGTGCTTGATGAACTCATCCAAAACCTTACTAGTCAGAAGACTGGACACATCAACTTCCTTGAGACGTCGAGCAAATGCAGAGACGGTGTAGTTGACAAAGAGGTAAAGCTTATTAGGAAACTCCTGGCTTAGTGAGATGGACTGGTGCCAGGGCTGCACAAAGTCCTGGAAGGCCAGCTCTATGACTTCATTCAGCTGTGTGTCAATATTCGTATCGCTGGTAAACTTCTTATTGAACTCAAACTTGGGGACAAGGCTTATCCTCCGTTCAATATCTTCAGTCATGTGATTCCAGTAGCGATCGCGCTCAATAAAGTGAATCGGTCGATTTTCCCTAAAGACCGCATAGTCCTTTTCGATTTCGGGCAACTTTCGGTCAAGGAACAGAATGAATCTACAGTAAACAGGAATTTAATAATATAGTCAACTTTAACAAAAATCCCTTACCCAAGTATGATCGACAGCAGAACTGAAATGAAGAAGATAATGGCACTAAAAGGTATGGTGGCAATGAGGAGAACCAGCGCGGCAGAAAGGTATATTTGAGTGGTGGTGAACATTTACAGCTATGTACAGTAGGGGGTGATTGGCTGATTGCTCAAACAGTGGTCAGTTCACTGGTCAGGTGATGAGGGTCAAATGGTGGTGGTGGGGTGTGCATCGATTGAGATGGAGTTCAGGTGATGAACCAAAAGAAGAAGAGTAACAAATTGGAAACCCACACCATTTGTTTGTACACGGTTGGGTGGAAAACCAGGTTACACAGTAAATGCAGCAAAAAGTAGTGCAAACATTCACACTCGCCATCTAACGGAAAGTCAGTGGCTGTTGTTGTTGTTGTGATCAGTCAGCTGTTTCGCCAGCTGCCGCCGAACTGCTGCAGCACAAATTCTGATTTCCACTCACTCATTCATTGTCACCATTCCATTCATCGAATCGCCCCCACCTCAGTTCCTGATGTCTCAAGTAAAGGTGCGCCACACCTTCTCTCTGGTCAAGTACTTTGTCTTCAACACTGACTGGGGCAAGAAGGAAGGGACTGAGCACGAAAAACTGATCTACTACTTTTCCAAGGGGCCGGCATCTCCTGACCAGCAGGTGAGCGACATTGGCCTGGCCGAGGCGGTGATCAACTTTGGCCAGCAGTTCGGCGACATTGCCGAGTCTCTGCACGGCAGCAAGCTGCGTTTCGTCTTCTTCGACCTCTCCCCCACCATCTGGTCAACCATCTGCATATCGGAGCCCTTTTCGGTGCACAAGTCAAATGACGACAATACGCAGTTTCACGAGTACCACGACAATGAGGTCAACAATAAGTTCTTCAAACTTAAGCTGCAGAACATCTACCGGTACTTTTGCCTCCTCAACGGACCCATTGAGAAGCTCTGCGCCGAGGTGGACCGGACAGCATTCATCGAGCGTTGCACGCAGTTCTTCGACAGTTACATTCCCCATCTCGAGTTGCTGCCCTTCAATCTGATTGAGCTCTACTCGTCCATTCAGTACCTCCCGCTGAGCAACACCACCTTCATGGCCGTGCAAAGTCTGCTCAACTGTGTCCAGGCGACGGACTCTCGCATCAAATCGTACATCTTCCTCTACAATGACCAGCTGGTGTCTAGTCTTCTGTCACTGCAGGACACGCAAACACTCTACAACTACCTGACCAATGTGATCATTCCAGAAGCCGTGAAAGAGGAGATTAATGGCATCTCTAACAAACCCGCTGGTTGCAGAAGAACCTGAAGGTCTACTTCAGTGGCGAGCAGGAGTTTAGAAGCCTGTGCCTGTTTCGCTCCATCAACGGCTCCACGATTGGTCTGGTGCTGGACAACTACGATGAGAACATTCTCCAGGAATGTGAGGCACTCCTTTCTGGTCGACTAGTCAGTCTGACGGGCAAGCTGCACGAGACGGTGACTCAACTAGCAAAGCAGCCTGAAATGAAGATCACCGGCGAGATGGCGGTGAAGGACATCAAGTTCATCTACATCAACAACACCAACTGTGCGCAGAGGGGCAACTCCAATGGACGGAAGGTGGTGGACAGTGACTTCTCCAGGCTGATTCTCGACATGGAGGCCGACCTGGAGATGATCAACAATGAGAACCACGCCTTTGAGCTGATCGGCAAGAACACCAGTGACTCGTGGCTGGTGACGCGCAGCAGCGACCTGAGGACGCTCTTTGCCGTGCTCAACCACAAGAATGCCAATCTCATTGAGGCGACTGAAATGATTGAAGTGCTCAATAACAAACATCTAAAAAACATTTTCTTTGGAGTATAACAATCAACATATTTATCAAATTAAAATCAACTACTTTCAACAGATTGACATTAACTGAGCTCACTCAAAGGTAAACACGTATTTAGAGTTGGAGAAGCCCTTCTGAATGGTCTCAAAGACCTCTTTGTAGTCGTCCAATTTGACCTGGATCGTCTTCGGAATGATCAGCTTCTTTTCGCTATTCAGCTGACTCAGTTCACTGAGCATCTTGATTCGCTTTGGCGATGTTTGGTTCGCTTTGCTCCATCGAGTCATCCAGAAGCCCACGAAACGGTGGTCTTTGAAGATGAACGAGCCAGTGGGCAGGACGACTGGCTTTTTTGACATTCCCCCGTAGGTCACCATTGTTCCACCATCAGCCAAGTGTCGGACACAGTCAGTGGCACATTGGCCGCCAACGCAGTTGAGGGCAAGCTTCGGCTTTCCCACTTTGCTCAAAATCTCGTCCATCACCTCCTTTTTGCGAATCTCCTCCTCAGTCAACACGTAGTCGGCACCGAGCGATTTGAGGTACTGTCGAAGCTCGTCCACGTCAGGTCGGTCTCGAATGACATTGATTGTTTTGATATTCCACAGTTTGGCAAGTTGAATGGCGTACACGCCGACGGCACTGTTGCCGCCATTCTGAATGACTGAATCACCTATAAAAGAGAGACCGTTAGATCAAGAACGAATACCTAGAGGCAAAGGTAATACCTTCTTGTAGCTTGACAAAATCCTGAAGCATACGATATGCCGTGCCCGGATTGACAGTGATTTGAGCAGCAAATAGCGGGTCCACATTCTTATCTAGAACAATAAAGTCCTTTTCGGTGAGCACTCTGTGCGTCGTCCAGGTGCCAGTGGCAGCCGGTGCAGGGATCACTTTGTCGCCCACCTGGATGCTCTTCACATTTGGGCCGATTCGAAGCACCTCGGCCACTCCTTCATTGCCACCGATGGCAGGAAAAGAGGCCGGTTTAAGTGGGTACACCCCCTGAATGGTGTTGATATCTGCGGGGTTAATCGGCGAGGCGATGTACTTCACCAGAACTTGACTGTTCTTCAGTGTGCGTTCAGGCTGTATGGGCACCTTCTGCAGAACTTCGCCTGGTTCGCCAAATCGCTCGTACGCCAGTGCAAAGCTGGACATTTGCGCACTGGGTTCAGACCATTTGACATGATGCAGTCCTCGCAGAAGTCGGACACTTTGTCTTGAGAACATCGTTGGAATCATCATTTCACGCGGCAAGAATTTTGTTTATAAATCGGCGAAAGTCAATCGGCAAAATCATCATCACCGGGCAGGCGATGCACGCGATGGTTTAAATAGACGATGCCCTTTACATGATGCAATAGTGAGATTACTTTGAATCCACCTTTTCTAGTCGAAGTAAGTCCACCTTCCTCTTTTCCTTTTAAGCCTGAACTAAAGAGCCATCTTTACAGTCAGTCAAGTCACAACTGTCCACGAGATGCCACAAGACGAGAAGAAGCAGCCGGCAGAGGAGAAACCCGCAGCTGAACAAAAGCTGAAGCCATGTTGTGCCTGTCCAGATACAAGAAAGCTTCGCGATGCATGGTAAACAGAAAACTTGTGTTTTGTTTTACAATACTAACCCAATTTTTTTACCACCCAGATATGAACGAGGAGAGGATAAGTGCACCGACTGATCGAAGCTCACAAGGAATGCTTAAGAAAACTCGGTTTCAAAATTTAATTAGATGTATACAGCTGTAATAAACACATACAATTTTCAGTATATTCCTCCTATATCTTTCCGTACTGAATTCGTACAATTCTTAATAATTGGAAATTAAAGTAGTGTAGCGACTTGGCTGAGCCACTACAGTGGTGTTAAACTTTTGAAATAATCGGTTTGGCAAAAAGATTAGTTGTTTGAAGGGCGAGCCCACTCGACGCTGAGAATCAAATTGTTGTAACCATGACCGTTGACCACCTTGATGGCTTTCTGCGCGTTCTCGCGCATCTCAAAGCTGACGAATGCAAAACCCTTCGAGTTGCCGGTAGCCTTGTCCTTTGCCAAGAAGATTCGGGTAATTCGACCGAAATCTTTGAACAGATCGCGAATGTCACTGTCCTGTGTCTCTTCGGGCAAGTTGGTGATGCGGATGGTGTTGTTTTCATCCTTGCCTCGACTGGGCATTTCCATTCCTCGCTTGCCGAGTGCGCCAAGCATGCCTGGCTTACGCAGTCTCGGGTCATCCTGAAAGGGAAACAAAACGTTAGACTGAAATGCAAAAAGCTTAATAACCAAAGTACCTTTGACAGATCAGAGTTGTCGCCAAGCTTGTTGAGAGCGTTGAGCTGGTTCTTGTAGGGACACTGCAAGGTCCAGTGGTTGAGACCGCAGTTACGACACTGAACGTTCTGGTTGCCGCCAAAGCTGTTGACCTGTTCCTGCTCCTGTTGCTCTTCCTCCTTAGCCAGGAGAAACTCCATACGAACATCATCGGAGGGAATAGTGGTCGCCGAGTTCGGTCCTGGTCCGTCATTGGCCGACTGACCAAACTTTTTCCAAGTCTTCCTCACGGCGGCCTCCTTGGTCACCTTGCGCTTCTCAATGCGAAAGTGTCGCACCAGCTTGACTTTTTCGCCGTCAACATAGGTGATTTCGGAGATTGTTTTGGTGTTGTCGCGGATCTCCACCTTTCTATCGGAGGTGTCCTCCGCCTCGTCTTCCATCTCGGCCACCCATGATGACTTCACCTTGTCTGCTTCAGCCGACGGCATTTTAGATTCTGGTTAGTGGAACACTGAACTTGAAGGGGTACACAAACAATAATGCACAATTCACGCTTTATCAGACAGACAAACAAACTGAGAGCTTCAATGCAATCAACTGAGTCTCCTCGGTCAGCGTGGCAGCCGGCGATGTGAAAGTGAGCAGCGTCAGTGGCGCCGCCACAGCGAAAGGGCGCCTTAAAAAGGCGCTTTGCTCGATTGTTAATTTCTTCTTGTTGTTAGAACTTTTTCATTCCTCAAAACATGTCCAAACTTATTCTAGAGCAACAAGCATTTTTCATCATGTAAAATTTGACCAGAACCGAGCCCGAAGAATCTGAAAAAAAGATCTTAACAGTTTCATTCTCTATGAATGTTTCGCGCAAAAACTTGCACTGTGCAAAATGAGATTTTGCTTTTTAAAAATTTGGGTGGAGCATTAGATCCTGGTAACCGAAAAGGGGCTGATTTTTGTACGTGGTTGGAAGTTACACTGGCCCATCCCATCAGCACCCATCGGAGTTAAATGCCTCTGCAAACACAAAAAATGAACAACAAAAACAACTTGCAGACAACATTTACAAATGCGGCGAAAGCAAAACAAACAATTCTTCATGGTTCTTCGGCTTTAGTTCCATTTGAAACTCACAAATACGTAGCTCAGTGTTATGGAAGACTTGGACTCTCGGATTCGATCAAATTACAACTGCCTTCTCGATGCAGGCGAGAAGGAAAGACTGATGTTCCTACTGAACACCAAACTGATCGAGTGCGGCTGGAGAGAAAAGCTGAACCGACTAATCTTGGAAGTGCTTCGCGACGAAGGAGCTGAGAATATCACCGTTGAAGAGCTAGTTCAACGGGTAACCCCCAAAGCGCGAGAGCTCATTCCGGCGGAAATTAAACTCGAAATGATCCAGCTAATCCAGCACCGAATATCGGAAAAGTTCAAGGATAAAGTTGTCATTGTCGACGAAGCTGAAGATAACGAGTTATGACAAACATTTCAACTACAGTAAAGTATTTTGTAAATAATAAATGCATTTTAATAATTAAATTAAATTAAACTCAGTCTCGTGGAGCCGAACTCTATACAACAAATCGTATGTACACATTGGGTAAGAAGGAGGAGGTGATGATGACGATGAATCTGTACAGAAAATGAATAAGCTGGTAAATGAGGTGAAGGGGCAGTTTTCGAAATAGATGAGGAAAGGCTGGGAGTCGCTAGAGCTTATTGGTGTGCAGACCGAGTGTCTCGTGGACGACGTGCAGTCGGTCGACGTAGTCCTTCATTGTGGAGCTGATCTGCGAGGGCATGCTGGTGCGCTTGCTAAAGTGCACCGGAGAGCTGGAGGCAGAGCTGGAGGAGGTGGAACGAACCGAGTTGCTGCCACTCGATGAGTTCAGCAGCTTCTTCGGCGGAACGGGCAGTTCTGCAGGTTGTTGGACATGGCGTGGGCGGTCTTGCTCACCATCAGCTGCCGCTTCCGACACTGCCACACATTGACCATGTACTTCATTCGGCTGAGGGCAATGAGGGCGTACACTGCCGAGCGGAACCGCTGCTTGCCCCGCATCTTACTGTCTATCTCCTCAACGTCTAGTGGTAATGATGAAAGTAAACAGAGTAAGTACAAACAGGTTATCATTGACAAATGCCCATACCTTTAGAGTGGTTGAGATTGGAGAGCAGCGCCAGCGTAGCATTCTCCGTAATTTGAAAGCCATTCAGCAGGTGAATTAGGTAGTTTTTCTGGTAAATGAGCGCGCCCTTTTGACTAAGTAATCGGCGCACCTTGAGCATCAGCAAATTGTTCGAACTAATACTGTTGGGAATCTTGTCGAGACCGTTCAGGTAGAGGTTGCTGTTGATGTTCGGATTCATCGACACCGACAGCGAGTCGACATTGTCCTCCGACTCGGACATGGCGGCGCTCACCACCTCTGCACGCAGCTTGTGCAGCTTTTGATTCTCCACCTTCAGGTAGTCATTCTCCCGCTCGAGGATGCCAATCTTCTCCTGAAGGCTCTTGATCTCCATCTGGAGGTAGGTCACCCGGTCGGAGGATATTTTGTTCTGCAGGCGCAGCTTCTCCAGGTTCTTCTCGTAGAGTACCACCCTGCTCTGGCTCTCGTCAGCCGACTGCAGCTTCTCGAGGTACAGGTCCTTCTCCTGGGAGAGAGAGCCCATCTTCGCCTTCAGTCGGTCAATGTTCTGCTCGAGGACGGCCATCGACTTCTCCTTGTTGGCCAGCCTCGTCTGCAGCTGGTTCACCTCAACCAGAGCGGCGTCGTACTTGGCCCTCAGCTCGCCGCCCTGCTTGTCAGTGGCTTTGGACAAGTGTTTGCTGTCGAGTTCGTGCGACTTGAGCAGGTCCTTGTACGACTTAATCTCCTTCCGGTAGGCGTCCAGCTTCTCCTCCAGCTCACCGACGTGCCGGTTCGCCTGCTCCAGCTTCACCGTCACCGACTCGGTGTCCCGCTTCTCCGCCTGCAGCTTGCCCTGCAGCTCGGTGACCACCTTCCTGAACTCGTGCACATCTACGGATGACTCCAGCTTAACCTTCAGCTCGCTGTACTTCATGTGATTGTCGTTAATCTCCTGGTGGAGCATCTCATTCTCCTTCTGCTTCTCGTGGAGGATGCCCTCCACTGCCTCCATCTTCGCCTTGATCTCCTCCAGCTTCCCGGCCACCTGTTCCGTCTGGCGGAGCTCCTCCTTCAGCTGACTGTTCCTCTCCAGCAGCCCGTCCACCTGAGTGTTCAGCAGGCGAATCTTGTCGTCCATCTGCTTAATGGTGAGGAAGACCGAGTTGTCGGAGGAGGCGGCCGCCGAGCTGAGATCTGACTGACTGTCCACCACATCGACGACCACCACCGACGACCGCCGCTGTCCGGCAGCAGCAGCAGCAGCACCTTCAGGGCTACCACCACCACCACTGCTCTGCTCTTTGGCCATCTTGCCAATCTCCCCGAGCAGGTCCTGCCAGTCAGCCTGGTCATTGAGCTTAATGTTGAGCACCCTTGAGAGCTCCTTCAGCCGCTGGCGCAGCTCCACTTCCACTTGACTACTCCGCTCCAGGTCAGTCTCCAGCTGGCGAAGGGCCAGCGAGCGCTCTGTCGCCTTCAGATTGGCCTCCTTCAGGTTGGCGGCCATCTCCTCAAACTGCTCATCTCGCATCACCTTGTCCTCATTGAGGAAGGTCAGCTGATTCTCCAGAGAGCGAATGTTTGCCTTGCATTTCGTCTCCGTCTTCTCCTTCTCCTTGATCTTCTCCTTCAGCGAGGTGACCTCCTTGGTGAACTCTTCCCGTTCACATTCTCGCTCCTGCGTCTGCTCCTCCATGAAGCGCTTCAGTGAGCTGTGATTCTTCTCAAAGGCCTCAATCTGTGAGAACAGCTCCTCAATCTCGGCGTTCTTCACCTCCACAATTTGCTCCTTTTCCGTTTTGAGCGTCTCAACCTCTGCCGTCAATGAGTCAATTTTCCTTGTCAAGTTCATCTTCTCCTGCTGCAGCTGGTTAATGTCTCGGTTTAGTGCCTCCTTTTCGCGCATCAGTTCTGTCAAGGAAAAAAACCAAAAGACTCAATTAGTACAGCACGCAATTAGTGGTGAACGATGATGCAACTCAATGCCCGAGTGACACTTGTTGATGTGCTGCAATCAACTAACCTGTGCCTTCATTTAGTGAAAACAGAAACATTTTAGTGAAAGTGCAGGAAATTGTTAGAAGATTGAATGTGAGTGAGTGAGTGAAAGAACCGCAACCGAAAGAAAAGAAAAAATGCAAAAACAAATGAAATATAACCCAAAGTGCAAAAGGGTGCAAAGGGGAAAAGGAAAAAAGGGAAGAAAGAGAAATACGACACTTACTCTGCTGAAGTTGAGGCAGTCCCTGATTGAAGGAGTTCTTCTCCGCCTCAAAGCGTTTGTGGTCGTTGATGAACTTCTTCCGGTCCCGCTCGTACTCCTCCAGCTTCAGCTTCAGCTGATCCCGTTCCGCCTTCACCTCGCCGTAGTCGGTCGTCCTCTCCACCAGCGCCCTCTTTTCGCCCTCCATCCGGTGAAGGGCACTTTCCTTGTCGAGCAGCTGCCGCGTCAGTTGGTCCCGCCGCTGCACCTCTTCCTGCAGTTCATTCGCCAGGTCTTCCTTCTCCTTCAGCAGTCCTTTGATGTCCGTCTGACTGTGGTGGCTGACCACTTCGTTCAGTATCTTGAGGACGCGCTCTACGCCGAGTCGCAGCCGCCGGCTGGCGCCCAGCACCACGTCATCTTCGATGTCGTTCGTGGTGTTGTTGCCGTTGTTCAGACTGTGATTCGTAGAGTAGATCATCGACGAGGGCGTGGTCAGATCAGGGCCATCATCGCAGAGACCATCGAACGTCAGATCGGAGATGCGCTCATCATCGAGCGAGGTGAAGCCAATGAGGCCGCTATCTTCGGCTCTCGTTGAGCCATTCTCAGGCCCAGCGCCTCCAGTTGCTTTTGAATGTCATTCTCCGTGTCGAGAAAGGTTTCACCAGATCGGACAGTACGTGCAACATGCGATTGTTGGTGGCTGTGCCGTAGCTAGAAAAGGGGAAAAAGAAGAATAGGCAGTTAGTATAAAATGGCTCATGATCAGTGCAAGTCAGTCAGTCAGCGGCTGTCAGTGCTTTCACCGGCAGGCAGGCAGTATTATGTGAGCATTGACAATCACAGTTAATTAATCAGCGAATCATTACGAGAGAATGAAAGTGAGTTTTAGTTGTTCTCTACTGTTATTCTACGATCCGGGCACATACACAACCAGCCAGTTAGTCAGTCGGTCTGTTGTTAGTAGTGCACTACTACTCTAATTTGATTAGTGGCGGTGGAGTGCAGTTAGTTTGCGGCACAGGCAGTCATGTTACGAAAACGGCAGATGATGGTAGTTGATAAGAAGACACAGTGCGAGCATATGGTATGCACGCGCACGGCCGACTGACTTGACGGAAAGCTCACAGGCAATGGGGAGTTGGGTGTCAGCAAAGCGAAGAACAGAAGAACAGTAGAAGAAGCTAAATCAGTTCATCAGCACTTGGCAGCGGCAGTTATTGGCGCCAGCTTAGTGGCAAAGCAAGAGGGCATTCATTCATTCAGTTTTCATCCATTCAACAGTGTTTGTCAGTGAGTGAGTGAGTGAGAGAGGGCACTGTGAATGGAATGTATCGAGGGGAAAATTTGTGTGCTGCACTTACGCGTTGGCTGGATCGAAAACGGTGTCACCTGCGAGTGTCTGCTCGCCGACCGACTCCTCAACTGGCCAATCAAAAAGGCTACGATCACACACAGTGGTCGATTGGCGAAATCAAAGTATGGTAAACGTATTATACAGGTGTATAAAAGGACAGTGGTGCGCGCGTTCGAGCGACGAAGAGTGCAGAGAGCGGCCGAGTGTAGAAGTGAAGAAATGTGTGTGCGAGAGGAAGAAAGATTGCAAATACGAAAGGAGAGGGGGAAATAATGATCTACGAAATTGGCCTACAAAGTGCTCATTTCGAACACCATCATTTGCATTGCATTAAAAAACTTACCCTTGCACTCGGCTACTGTAGTCCTTGATGCTCTCCTCGGCATCGACAAAGGTGGCCGTCTGAGAGGAGGAGGAAGTTGAGTTGAGCACCGAAGTTGAGCTGTTGCTAGACCTCCTCAGCTGGCTCTTCAGCTCTTTGATGGTACTGGTTTTTTCCTCTATAACTCGATTCAGTCGTTCGTTCTCCTGCAGGTACGAGAGGCGCTCCGTTTGGATCTTCTCCTCGTGCACTTTGATCTGGTCGAGCAGCATCTTCTTCAGGTTTGGATCACAGTCGTCGGCTTGAGCATTGCCGTTGGTCAGGAGGACAGCACTCGTCGTGGCAGACTTGGCTGCTGAGTGCTGGTCGAGCTGTTGGTGGTGGTGATGGTTCGAGTCGAGGAACAGCGTACTGTGCTGGTTAGGCATTCCCTGGTAGCGGCACTGCTCAAAGGACGCCTCCAAGTTAAGCTGCTGCGACGACGACGACGGTGTCGCCTGCGGGGGCAGGTCTGTTTGACACTCTGAACTCTTCAGCACCGCTTTGTTTTGATGAACGCTCTCCTTGTACTTGTTCATCTGCCTGGATATGTCTTTCACTTGGTGTTTTATTTTCTCCAAAGCCTCCTCGGCCAAGTTTTCCGCCTGCCTCGCCTCCTCGCTGATCTGCCGCTCATGGCAGATGTACTTGAAGAGCGTTCTAATAATCTCGTCGCGTCTTTTCAGCTCGGCAGGATCACTAGTCGGCTGGCAGCTGAGCACACTTTTTACGAGGTTTTCTACTTCGAGAAAATCCATCTCTTTGCCGGTACTACCGTTGTGGCTGTTGCTGTTGTGACTGCTACCATTTGATGTGGAAGATGCCGAAGACGCCGAGTTTATCGCTTCCATTTCTGCAAGATCAGTCTTTATTTTCTTCCTCTGAGGTCTCATCAAGCTGTCTTCGGACTAATTGAGTACAGAGAGGAAAAGTAAACAAAAAAAGTTGTAGTTGGAGAGGTCGGAAAGAGGATCCGTCAAAAGAGAATCATCACCTTTTGGAGCATTGATTCGAGCATTTGGAACTCGTCCAGAGAATTTGCTGATGTTGTTATTGAGCTGCTCATGATGGACAACCATGTGGTGGCAGAGGATGGTGAACAGAACCGAAGCACAGAAGTGAGCGGTTGGTGCCAGCAGTTCAGAAGCCTCTAACTAGAGAAGGCATCGATATCGGCGGCGTTGATTAGCAACTGTCAGACTTGCTTGACACTGCGCCGATAAATTGTGGCGACTATCACGTAAGAGAATGAGAGTCGCTTAGGTGAACACGGGGCAACATACAGACAAATTGCGAGCGCTCTTGGCACACACACGACGACGACGTAATAGCGCCAAAATAAACGTTCAAGTGATCGAAAAAGGAAAATATAGGCGATCCTATGTAAATGTAAGTGCAAGTGTGTGTGTGCGAGGCGATTGAGTAGAAGGTCGGTCAAGAGTCTTCAATGGCCACCTATGGCATTGACTGAAGTGGTGATGGTGATGGTGATGGCGGAGGATGAGATGAGTGGAAGTGTGTGATGATTGATGATGAATCAATTGCGAGATGATCTATTTGCAGACACCAGCAGACGAGAAGAGGTAGAAGTGTACAAGAGAGAGGTGAACAATAACAAACAGACGGAGAGAGAAGACTCACATGGCCACGAGCAGCGGCGGAGTAGAGTGTAGAGAAGACAATAAGTGTAACCGTCGACGGAGAGCAGCGGCAGTGAACACACAACTGCCAAACTCGGCTGGCTGGCGAGTGGTGGTACTCTGTGTAGAACTCGATTCATTCCAGTCAGCTGGCTGACTGGACGGATGTCTCTCGGTGGTGATGGCCACCAAGGAGTGTACGAATGCAGTTGTTTCGGTGATTCAAACGATGCTGATGCAGTGATCCAGTTCAGTTCAGGTCGATGGCAGGCCGCCGAATGTGACAAGAGGTGTAGCGGCTGTTGCTCTTGTGGCACATAAGCACTGGCCACGGCCGCAGGGATCAGTCCTTTTGGAGTGACTACTACTTGGACGACGGAGACGGCGGCGACGACGACGGCGACCACCACTACAACAGAGGATTCCTTATTTGGCCGATCTGAAAACTGTCTCACTCGCTGGCGATGGTGGTGGTGATGCACTGGCAGACTGCTGCTGCTTTCGCTTTCAATGCTAACCACTCTCGAGTCTGTTGGCCTGCACAACTCACACATTCACTCACTACTGGCACAGCTCACAGTGTTCACTGCAAGACACAGCAGCAGTTTTTCCAACGGATCGTCGCCAGCTCAGGCTCCATTGAACAGACGGCAGACAGTGGTGATGATGGTGGCACTCGCCGCTGTAGCCGCCGCAACAATGTGTGTGCACACTTTTCGCTTCTACTTCTTCTGTTGATGTTGCTGCTTCTGATGCTTGTTGCTGCCTAAGGTCGATTGCTGATGCTGGCCTAATTGGATGCTAATTGAGAACTCTTTCACTCGCACTTGCTTGCTTTCTTGACAAACTGCCAGTTAAGTGAACACAGTGCTCACTGGGCGCCGGGCGTGATCATGCTGTCTGCCTGCCTGATCGATGCAGTCCTTTGTTGTTGCTGTTGTTGTCCTCATTGATTGCGTTTATTAGCTGCACCAGCAGCACTTCAATCAATTCATGATTGTCGTCCTCTCTCTCCCCGCCATGACTCACCTTGCCCTCGGCCTCAGCTGATGATTGCATCTCAATTGGAACTCGCCCGCAAACATTGCCATATTGGCACACCACTGCTTTCACCATTACCACTGCTTCAAGATTTCTTCGGACAGGATGCCAAGACGGTCGACGGTATGTGCTAGCACTAGTTAGTCGACCAAACAAACTCGTCAGTCAAACTTGTGCCCACTGACACCGAGTTTATATCCCTCTAAACTCTGATTTGAACTCTCTCTTCCTCTCCCTCTTTCCTGTTTGAAAGTGTCTCACTCACTTTCTCTGTTTGCTCTAATAAGGCATTATAATTTCCCATCTCATTTGGGCCTTTCTATCTCTCTTCTTAGGATTACGACAAGCTGGTAAGCAAACATTACGGCGAATTGTCTGCCGCACTGGAATCCATCCGCCGGCAGCTGAAGCCCGCTTACATGTGGGAACTGACAGCCGAAAATTGTCATCAAATTTACAGTAGGCTGCTAAAAATAGATCCATTCTTCGGAGGAGTGAACAAGGCAACCGGAGACATTGCCACTACCAATACTTCCTCAGTGGCTTCCCCGAACTGCTTGACGGTGATAGAATTGCACCCGCACCAACCGAGTGAGGAGAATGACTGTGGTAGCACTGCAACGGAAAGCGGAGAAGGAGGAGGCATCGCATTCTTTGGCAGTATTCCTCAGATACTCTCCAACATAAACAGCCTCATCGCCGAGCTGCAGCCAACAACAGCTGACGAAGACGACGACGGTGCCCCCAATAATCACGGGCGCAATCAGGATGAGGCGGAGGAGAGGAGGAAGGAAAAGAAGAATAAAGAAGAAGTCTTTGAGGACGTCGACAGCGGCGGAGGCAATAGCTTCTTCATCGACGTAAGCTGCTCCGCCACTGTGCCGCGAATTATGCAAGACGAGGAAACGGTGGCACTAAAACGCTTACTCCTACGGCTGCGAGATTATCTGCGCGCCAAGACGGCTGGCGGCGCAGTGAGCTGTCTCAATGCAAATGATTGTCTGCGCAGGACAGAAGTGCCAGAGTCTGCCAGTGGAGAGCTGGACAGCTGCCCCTGGGACCTGTGCTTCCTCTCGGGCGTCCTCCTCGGCTACCCGGTACTGCTCTGCAATTCGACGCCCGAAGAGGGCAATTGTCTCGCCCACCAGCCACTGCTCAACTACACCGTAACATTAGAGGATCACCACTTTCCGCTGTATTCCTTCTCCGTACCGGAGCGCTTTGAAACGAACTTCAGTGGCCGAGTCAGTCGGTGGTTCGAAAAGCTTCAGCAGAGGGAAAAGCGCCTGCGGTTGCGGCAGACCGTGGAGACGCATCCGCTGATCCTCACTTAGCCCCTGTCTGTGATTTGGTGATGGTCCTCTCCACTTGCCGGATACCCCCTGACACTGAAGAGCTGTCAAGCTGACTAATCCAATAAACAAAACTGTCCGAGCTTAGCAGACCACTTGCTGCTGACATGCTTCATTACGTGTGAGTAATCGGACAAATGATCATCCGCGCTGATTGGATGCTAATGTGCTGGTGGTGCGGTAATGCGTCTGTGGGCGTTGTAGCTGTGGTTGCACTGTTGTCTCAACTCAACAGTTATTGCAGTAAGTTAATCTTTCTGCAATACAAGACCTGTGTGTGTTTCTTTTGCTCCAAGTGGATTTAAAATGGTGTTGAAATGATAGATAGATAGACAGGTAGTGGCGAGAATAGGTGCCGCCGCTGCTTAAGTGATGAGCAGTGGCAGTTGATTGAAGATGTGCTTAAAGGTGTCTGCCTCTGCTGACACAAATTGGTTATCAATGAGGCTCACCAGCAGATAGTCCTCCTGGACGCGGCTGATCAGCTGATACGCCTCACTCTCCGTCGGGTACAGCTGCAGCCAACTGTCAAACAGACCAAATGCCTCGTCGCGCCAGGCGCCGAATGACGGCAGGTCGGCCACATAGGCGCGAATCAGCCGCTGATAGCCTACATTGATAGGAGGGAAGAGAGAGAAGACAGTGTTAGTTACTGCGCTGTCTTAGTCACTGTCTCTCAGTCTGTCTGTCTGGGGTTAATGGCACTTCACAGAGAAAAGTGTCGCCAAGAGAAAGACTGCTGCTGACAGAAAGATGAGTGAAACAGCATTGCTTACCAGGAAACGATCCCCACGACAGAGTGTTGACTGTGTGTGGTGACCAGTTGCTCAGCTGCACCGAGCCACTTCGATTGCTGACCATGTAGCTGATGTCGTGGTTGTTGGCCGTCGCCTGGAGGACCGCCGTCAGCCGGCCCAGGTGATGGGGAGCGAGAAAGAATTCAAGGTACTCCTTCTGGTAGATCTTCCCGCCCTTCTCTCCCCATCCGAGTCGCCTGTCCTCTGAGCACAGTCCATTGAGTCGAGGCAGGTAGTTGGTGATGAGAAGACCACCGCCGGTGATGTACTGACCGTAGTGCTGAAAGGCCGCCTCTGCTTGCCAAAATAAACAGCGATGAAATAAACAGTGACAAATACGGAAGCAATGTCTGTGTGACTTACTGAGAAAGTGACTGTTGGCCTGTTGCACCCAAGGCAAAGATGAGATCGAGCTGAGTGTCTCGCCGTTGGCAGTATCAAAGTTAGTTGAGTATCTTGAGTAGTAGGAGTAGAACACTTGGTTCAGACTAGAGGCAGTGGGTTGTTCCCCCAGAGCGCCATCAAGTTGATGTTTGCTGTTGCTCACCTCCAGGAAGCTGTAGTAGCTGCTCATCGACTCGGAAATGCTGCTCATTGTGCTGCTCGACCAGGAAGCGTAGGAGAAGTCCTTCCAGTGGGCAGTTCGGTGAATGTACGACTTGGGGCGGTTGATCCAGAAGACGGAGCGAATTGATTCGCCAACTCGCCGGTAGTTTGTGGCGACTCGCCAGGGCAGTGTTCGAATTTCCATCTTCTTCCACAGTCCCAGCTCCTTGATCACTCGGATCACCGTGTCCTGGTTCAGCGTGTAGAAGTGCAGGCCAGAGCTGAGATTGGCGGCGATCAGCTTTCGGCACAGGTCAACCAGAAAGTGGACACCGTAGTTGCGCACTGCCTCATCGTTCGCCTTGACCGGCTTCAAGTCACGGACGATTCGCTCCGGAATTGGCACAGTTGCAAGCTGGGCAAAGCGGCACATTGAGTTGTAATTGTTAATTGAGCAGATACCTACAACAAAGACAGGTAAGCGAAATTGAATGAAACAATGTAATTGATCGGCACTTACCAGGTATGATGGGAATCGTTATGCCGATGGCTCGACAGTTGCGCACAAACTCAATAAAGTCCTCTGCTTCAAAGAAGAGCTGTGTGATGATCACATCAGCGCCTGCATCCACCTTTCTCTTCAAGTTTAGCAGATCGTGTTCTTTGCTCTCCGCCTCGGGGTGCGGAACAGGGTAGCCGGCAACGACGATGGTAAAGTAGCTGCCATACTCCTCGCGAATGAATTGCACCAAATCAGAAGCATAGTGAAAGTCGTACACATGACAGTTGTCTGTAAAAGAAAATGAATAATATAATTTGACAAGCTTCTTATCAGTCACTCACCGTGCTTATCGCCCCTCAGTGCGAGTATATTCCTTATGCCAAGCGATTTCGCCCTCTCCAAGTGCGCTCGTAGATCAGCTTTCTTCAGGCCAATGCAGATCACGTGGAGCATCGTATCGAGGGAGCAGTAATTGAGGGCTACCCCAGCGATAGTGATGCTCGATGTGGGCTTCTCCGAGCCGGGATTGCCCGCAGCGTGCCAGGTAATGTCGCAGAAGTATGGATCGCCATCGCGAAACTTGTCCAGCAGCTGGATCAGATTGCCGGCTCCTTTGTCAGTTCGAGGTGGAAAGAACTCTACGGAGAAGAAGGGGACATCATGGCCTGCCTGAGCGTATCGCTGGATCTTCTCTCGCAGTGGAACGTACGATAAGAGGCGATGCTCCTCATTAGTGGTGACATCACTAGGCAACAGCTGCTGCTGCTGATGCTGCTTGATAACATCAATGATATCAGCACCCTTCGACGACGGTGACTGGCCGCTTTTGCTGTTGTTGTTGCTGTCGCTTGATACGGGCGAAGTGCCGGCCGTACAAACATTCAACATGTTGCCCTTGTCAGATGTGTGCAGGTGTAATTAATATTCAGAGATGAGGAGATAAGAATGACGAGTGCAAAAAGTAGAAAGCTGAGAATGTGCCGAGAAGAGCGCTATTCAGAGGTAGAAGAACACTACAGGCAGTGTACGAAGCTTTGCTTCCGCAAGCACTGGCTTCACTCAAGGACGACAACCGAAGAGTCGCCAGGCGGCTGCTGCTGCTGTAGAAGAGTAAACACTCGAATTACCATTGTTTGCATTGCACAGTGCACGTGTCTACTTTTTTTCTGAGAATATTAAACGCCTGAATACTGAAACAGACAGAATCAAAGTTCAGGTCAGCCAGGTCAGTCAAAACAAAAACAGTGTTCGTCATCAGCTGAGTGAATGACCCTTTAACCATCACCTTTGACCTTTGTCCCCTCCCATTCTCCCTCCAGGTCAGACGCGTTGATAAGCTGGAAAGGGATTGCACTGCTACTCGTTTACTGATAATGAATGAATCACCCTTGGAGATAAGCCAAACACTGGCTGAGCGTTTCTCCCGGCGCCATCTCACAACGGGATCGACAGTTTTGCTGCAGAAGAAGAGCAAGTGAGTGAGTGAGAGAGGTTGGGCAGAACACTGCAGGCTGCAGCCGTTCTGGCCAACACTACCACAGAGTTGGCCGGGGGAGCCACAAAAGGTGCTGCTGGCGGTGGTGGTGGTGTTCTGGGCGATCGAGTGCCAGCAGACTACTACTGCTGCTGCCAGAACTGTTCTGTCAGAGCCCACAACACAACAGATGTTTCACAGTTACTCTTCTCGGCTTACAACACCACTCATCACACTCTCACCACCAGTCTCAGCACACATCTGGAATCTCACCACCAGTTCAGTGCGCGAATCAGGCCGCTTCCGTCTGATGTGTTGTTTACGCTGCAGTCCAGTCAGCTGTTCAGCAAGTGCTCTCCTCGAGTGGCCAGTGGACGATGAGTGCAGACCATCAGCAGCATCAGCAGCACCATGATGAGATCACGAGTGAACTGGAACAAGTCGCCCTAACGGAGAATGATGTCGCCGTGCTCGAGCTGTCTGCATCACCACCACCAACATCATCATCACCTTTACCATCATCTCTAACGCCAGCCACCACCTGCAACACGCCTGCAAATGAAGTGGTCATTGAAACCGTTCCTAAGAATGTCTCGGACAAACTCATTCTCGAGAAGATCGCCTCCTTGAACATTGAAAACCATGAGCTTAAGACGGAGAACGAGGAATTCAAGGGTAAAGTGACTCAGCTGGAAAAGACCTGCCACGAGCTGAAGCAGCGGTCAGACAGGGCGACCGCCAGCATTGAGTCGACAAAGCGTGAGTTGCAGTCAATGGTAATCAAGTACGCCACCAGTGAGAAGGAGGTAATCAACTTGAAGAAGCACCACTCAGAATTGAGCGCAAGTGCAAGGAGGCCTTGAAGGAGCGCGAATCGCTGCAGGCGAAGATCAAAGAGCTGACCGCTGAAAAGAAACAGCTGCTGACCAATGTTGAGCGGACCATTCTCGAGGCGGCGACGCTGCGGAATGAAAATGAACTGCTGAAGAACAAACTAGCGCAGGCGGATGTTCGGCTGGAGCAGTTGCACCTTCAACTGACGGAAATCAAGTCAGAGTACTCGAGGGCTAAACAGGTGCTCGATCAGATTGAAAGCGGCATCGGACAGGCAGTGGAGCTGCAAGTTGAAACTCCAGTGCCGGCAAAACACTCAATTCAAACTAGTCGATGATGAGGAGTTAGAACTTTCAAAAACTGAAGAAGAAGGGGAATCGGCGGGGGATGAGGAAGAAGATGAGGAGAAGATCACTGCTGCAGAAGAGGGTGCTCCTCAAACTTCCGCCTCCTCAAACTGGACCACCAAATATCTGCAGTGCATTGAGCGGAACAAACTGCTGACAGTGAACTTGAGCGTGTCACTCATGAGCGAGCAGAGTACAGGGACCACATTGACCGGCTGGAGGCAAACTGGCGAGTCTCGGGACCGACTGAAGGACTACGTACGAAAGGTGGAGCTCATTGAGGAGCTGAAGAATGAGCTGATCAACAAGCAAAACTCCATTGATACGCTTAAATCGAAGTTTGACCAGATCAACAGCATCAACCGAGACCTGGTAGGCGACATTGACTCGAGCAAGCACAAGGAGGGCGAACTGCTGGAGTACACCGAACGACTGACTGCCAAGCTGGTCTCCCTCCAGTCGGAGCACAACATTCTCACGGAAAAGCTAAAGTGCACCGAGGCACAGTGCCAACAGCTGAAGGGGGACCACGCCAAAGTCAGCGGCTCAGAGGAGAGGATAAAGGCCGAGTTTGAGGGCTATCGAGCCGATCAGGAGGCTCAAATGGGCCGCCTGAAGCAGTCACTCGAGGAGAAGGTCACCGAAACGGAGGAGCTAAAGCGAAAGGTGGACGAACTGGAGAATGACATAAAGATCATCAAGCGCAAGCACATTACCAGTCTGAAGGAGCTGAACAAGGAGATTACGGTGCTGAAGCGGGCACGCGATGAGGTGCCCAAGGTAAAGGTGGTCGCCAATCAAAACCATACGGACGCCGGCTCGTCGACACTGTCCTCCCGAACAAACTCCTTCAACTCACTCTCCGGTGAGCTGAGTCCTAGCAACTGTGATAGCAGCAGTCCGGCTGCAGGTGGGGGAGGACATGATCACCAGCAGCAACACAAGCACCAGAATGGTCGACTGGAGGCTGGTGCAGCTGGTCCGACCAGCCATGCACTACCTTCACCACCCTCTGCAGTGTCATCCCATCATCATGCTGTGAGCAATACGACCTCCCTCTCTGACAGTACCACCTCGTCCTCATCCTCTGCCGGCGATCAGCTGATCACCACCCTGGCGGACATTGACAAGAACTCACTTATTGAGCGAATCCTCCGTCAGCAGCGAACGCTGATCAAGCGCAATGAGCGTATCGAGTTTCTCGAGGAGCACAATGAACAGCTGACGGAGGAGGTAAGGAAGAAGCGAAAGCTGCTGCAGTACTACATTCTCAAGGAGGAGGCGGGGGCGCTGGCCACCGAGACTATGGACAAGAATAAGGTGAGGAGAAAGTCGTTATTTTCATTCATTATTTCTAAAACTCATTTTGCACTGCGTTTTCAGGCGTACCTTTCGAAGCGCGGTGGTGGCATTATGGCCTCGCTGTACAACTCCTCATCCACCGATGACACCATGACGCTGGAGCGGTCGCTGGAGATCAACAGCAAACTGCACGCCGTCCTCGAGGACACTCTTCTGAAGAACATGACCTTGAAGGTATTTGTGATACGGTTGGGGTTTCAATCTGTTCTAACCCAAACCCTTTTTTGGTCCTAGGAAAACCTGAACACTCTTGCGGGTGAAATTGATCGTCTTTCAAAGAGCAAGAAGTGAAACAGCAATTCTTGCTCTACCTGACCACCGTACCTCTTTTTCTCCGTTTCTTCCATTACCCCGACTTGAAACTCTACAAACTCTACTTTCCATTTTAGATGTGATAACTTAATCATGCGTACCACCACCACCTCAAGCTCACCAAATGTTTTCCCATGTACAAAAACATCACCGCAACTGTACATAAGAGATAAGAAAATATATAGTTTTTATTTATTTATTAACAAACTCTAGTGGATTTTTCCGTGCGTCAAAATTCGTCCGTGTGAGTCTTTCGGTGTTTGTGCAGGTGGGGCATCTGTTTGAAGCTTGCCCGGCAGCCGTCAATGTCGCAGATGTAGGGTCTCTCTCCTGTGTGGGTGAAATGGTGGTGTTTCAGTCGGTTGCTATCCTTAAAGGTGGCCGTACAGTTCGGCCAAGAGCATGCATAGTTTTTAATTTGTTTGTGAGAGAAGTTGATATGAGCGAACATGTCACGCTTGGTGACAAACGCCGAGGTGCATCCCTCCCAAGTGCATTTAAACTCACGAATAGCGCGATGACGTTTCTGGTGCTCGTCGTAACAGGTGCGAAACTTTGTTGTGTAGCTGCAGCCATAAATATCACATGCGTAGATCTTTGCGCTATTCGAGTGAACATTTTCCACGTGATTGGTAAGATACTTTTGTGCTGCAAACTCCTTACTGCACTCGGCACAAACGTAGAGTATTGAGCTTTTATCTTCCTTCTTTGAGGTATCGGTGCCGTCGTGATTAGTGATGTGCCATATGACGTCTTCCTGCGAAAAGGCGATGTAATCACACTTGTTCTTTGTGCAGCGATAGGCTTGCAAGTCCTGATTAAGGTGACCAATTTGACTGCGATCACTTTGGTATTTAGTCAAGCCGACAATAGTGTCATCATCAGTGTCGTCTGAGTCATTATTATTATTGCTGACAGAAGATTGCTGGTGGCGTTTGGTAACTTTGATTCGCTTAATATATTGTCCCTGCTCAGTATCATGCTGTTCTTTTCTTTTTTCGCCTTTCTGCGTTTCATCCCACAGGTCAGTCAGCGTCTTGATGTCAGAGTTGTCATCCAAGGCGTTCAACAGAAGTGGGTTGTTGGATGAAAGGTTGCTCAGAAAGGTGTACTTTTCCTCCAACTTTTTCGAGAAATACTGGTAATCAAAGTTGACATGGCATCCGCAAGATTCCTCATAGCAGGACATCAAGTAGCGGTAATCTTCCAGCAGAATCATAAACTGCCTCGATATTTTAATGGCAGCTTTCATGTCTGCGCTCGTGTCTTCCGACGATTCGGTATCGTTCTCTTCCGCCGCCTTCACCGGCTCTACTTTAACGTCATCACTTGAATGTGGTGCAGATTCTTCACTGGTGGCCATGGTGGCGGTCGATGGTAAAGGTGGGCGAAAATGAAGCTTAAAAACTCGGAAAATGCAACAAAAACAATCCAGTGTGAGAAAAAAACGGACTGGTTTTTTGAAAAACCCGTCCGCAGAGGACGTTCAGTGTTTTGTGTTTTGACAGCGGGTGGAACACTGCTGACAGTGGCCACCACTGGACCACTGTCATCTCCCGTGATCGATCCAGGAGCAGTGACATGAAAGTATGTCTGGTCCAAGTATGGCGCAAGGCTTCAGGGCATCACTTTCGACTGCCACCGCTTCCATCACCGCCTGCACTTCCACATGACGGTCATTCACAAGGGCGTCTCACGTACGACACTACATTTGATTGATTGATAACGTCCAATAAAAACAAAATCCCCTCCTTAGTTACCTAACCAAGGCCAACAACACTGCTAGTCAAGTGACCAGGTGAAAAGGTTTTCACAATTAAGCTGCTATTTCTGGTCTGCACACAACACTTCAAACTACCCCCGGTGATCAAAGATGAATTTGGATGCCATAATTCTCAAGTCACTCTACGACTACAAGGATGGGCGTGATCCAAAGTGTCTCAATTTTGAGGCAGACGAGCGATTTGCTCTTATCAAAGAGCCTGATGGCGCTGACTGGTACTACGTGGTAAACAGCCAGGGCCAGATTGGATACGTGCCCAAGCCATATGTCAACTTTGATGGGGTAAGAGATAGCTTTGCAAAGAAAAATTCGAAATATGCAATGACATTTTTTGTCAAATAGCTTACTCCTCGGGAACTGCTTGCATTGATTGACTCAATTGCCTCAAAATTGGACTTGAAAAATCAAGACGCAAACAAGCTTTTGACTGATCGGCAAATAAAGCACGCACAAATGTAAGCAAAATTTTGACTTTTTATTTACGAAAGTTCTAAACAAATCATTTTACACGTTTAGCAAACTGGCAGGAATTCGATGCGAAATAACGCAAACCTTAATAAAAGAAGAACCAAAGTCATCGTCACCAAAGCCTCCAATCATCACGGAACTTTCAGCAATAAAGGAGGACATTAAAAGCGAGTTGGACGAAATGGAGTTGCCCGCTAGAGCTTGCCTTGGGGATGACGTGATCTCGGAAAATCTCGTGTCAAATCTGATTGAGAACGTCAAACTGGACGCTACCCTGAGTGAAGACAAGGCCATCATTGTGGCCAATTCTGTGATAAAGACACTGTCGGAGAACATTCAGCCATGGTCTTCGGATTGCAAGAAAATTCTCGGTAATTTTCGCATTTTTTCAATATTTTTTTATAACATTTACTCTTTTAACCTGTAGAAATCATGGAAAAATACGTGAATGAGAAGGTCAACAGTGAAAATGTCTACTCAGCCAAGCTGAAGTGCATCTTCAAGCGACTTTGGTATTGTAAGAATGATACTCAGCAGCGAAATTGGCCAGTGTACGAGGATGAAGACATCATCAACGGTTACATGGATGAGCTGCTTAGTCTGCTGCTGAACACTGACCAGGTGTACCTTGAAAATGAAATCTGTCTGCACAACTGTGAAAATGTCCATCTCCTGATTGCCTACTTTCAAATGGAAACTCGGCGGTCTCTACGACTGAAGCTGATGGACACGTTCATTAGGTATGTGCTGAGTTTGTTTGCTGTACAAAAGGTTTTAATTACCAAAGATTATTTAGTTTTATCAAGATCTTCCAGCGCATCACTCCCGACTTTTTCCTCACCACCGTTTTGCCCTCTGAACTGGCGGTTGAAATGCAAAACTACCTTTCTGACAAGGAGCGCTGGATCAAGGCGTCCACTCTCTTCACGCTAATCTTTAGCTCCGGCCACAAGCCGTCGGTGAACATTTACGAGCATTTGAATGAAAACTTTTTCAGTCGACAGTTTGACCTGATCGAAGGCTTCGACATCAACGGCCAGGCAATAGAGTGTGACATTCAGCCGGAAAGCATCATCTCGCCCATTCTCTCCTTCAACCTGCACATCAACGACACTGCGGAGAACGTCATCTTCAAGGCGCTTCGAAAGCGCTCTAATGCGAGTCACTTCACGGAGAACCTCATTTCCTATCTGAACTGGGAGGAGGACATCATACTCACCAGCTGTGCATTTCAGCGCAACACCGAAAATGACAGCGTCCCCAATTCAGTGCTGAAGTTCCTCACGGAGATGTTTGCCGACAAGGTGGTCTCTTCGCTCTTCTACTACAATGACGTTCGCGTCATCATCGACATCATCATCAGCCAGCTGGACAACCTGCCAGTGGGTGACAATGTAAGTGCTCGAACTGATTTGCCATTGATTAACTAACTATCTATTCCACAGCGCATCAAGAACTACCTGGAGCTGACCAATAACATTCTGAAGAACACACAGTACGCTGAAGAGCCGCACAAGACATTCGAGTTGAAGAAGTGCCTGCAGAGCATTCAACACCACGAGTTCAGCAATCAGGCAGACATTGTCCTCGCGCAGGACATTTTTGAGCGCTTTCAGGAGATTTTCAACTACGGAAATTAATTTGCGTGTGACTTTTCCTTCCCATGCATGAATGTGTGTTTCGTTTTATTTTTTTGTGCTTAGAGTCAGTGACATATGTTTTCGTCTATAAGGCACGTCCACTTTTTTCTGTCAACTTTAGTAAGGGTTTATATTAATTATGATGAAACATATGATTTGAGGTGAATATTGCGATATTGCTATGCTGAGCAGTTCCCCGGGGCCTGATGAGCGGTGATGAGGAAGCAGTGTGAGGTAACTAGATAGAAGTGCTAGGTCGCAGCAGTGTCACTTGGTGCGACGCCCGGTGCGCCCGAGAATGCGGTCTCGGTGAGGAAAGCGACCGTGCGCCAGAATGATGTCGTAGAAGTTTTTTGCCCAGTAGAGGTGGTCGCCGTCGCCCAGCTCGGTGAACAGCTCCACCGACCTCTTCTGGTCGTCGAGGTTCTCCGAGTGGTTGAATGGCGAGTAGATGTACCTGCGGATGACGGTCGGCTGGTCCTTGTCCCAGCCTCGCTCCACCACCTTTCGCGCCACCTCCAGCGCCATGTCGTCGGTGGCGTACGCCTGCGCCTTGTCGCGGAAGATGTTCCGCGGCACCTGGTCGAGGAGGATGATCAGCGCAATGGAGCCCTCGACGGTGTCCGTCCAGCTCTCCAGCTTCCCGCTTCGAGCCCGCTCATAGTCGGCTGACAGCTCCCTGCGCACTAGTTCGTCGTCTTCTGGGCTGCCGTACCAGAATCTCTTGCTCTGCAGGTAGTCAGCCTCGCCAGGCTTGCCGAACCAAAAGTCCAGCACGTCGGTGATGCGGTCCTTAAATTCACTCATGGTTGATGAAGCCGGCGGAAACTTGTCACATCGTACGAAAGTGAAGCAATGAAAACACAAGCTGCTGCAGCTGCTGATAATCTGATGCTGTTGGTGCAATGCTGCACGGGGCGACTGTGTCGCAACTCGCATCTGCGTTACGTCATGGATGTGACCAGGGCGAGAGTAACCGTAGTTATTAATGGGCCACACCAAAACTGATACCCGCCTAAAAGGGAGCCTTTGCATCGTTCAACCAGCGCTCAAAAGATCAACCGATAACGGATCGACAAACTAGCCCTTCCTCAATGTTCACTAGAACCATTGCACTAAGAACTGGATTTATTGCGTTTGGTCTCGCGCAAAAACTCTTTCTGTCACTTTTCAAAGCAATCTGCGCCTGGGAGAGTCTGCCGCCCTTGCTGAGCATTACAGATAAAGTGTGATTGCGCTAAAATGCGTTGGTCGCTCAACCAGCGCAGCCCCTTCCTCTATCTATGAGTAACTTTTGTCGTGTAACTCAGTCTGCGTTTAGGCTGGCAGGAAGGCGTGTCTTTGGTTAGTCTCCAGGGGAGAAGATCAGTCTGTCTCGAGCAGTGCACTAAGGACCGCCCACTCTCCAGCTCACTGGCAATGCTGCATCTCGTGGCATTTGAAGTACTTTCACTCTGCAAACACGAGCTTCGCCGGTAGCGTAAAATAATTTCAGCTTCGTGAAATTGTGCCCTTCCACGTGTGTTTGGTCCGTTTATCTGCGTCTGATCTTTGCCTGACCGGAACCACCAGCCTTCAAGATGACGACTCACCTGAAGCCGCAAAGTCTGGAGACGCTAGACAAGGCCAAACTGTCGCCCCTCACGCCCGAAGTCATCTCACGGCAGGCGACCATCAACATTGGCACCATTGGCCATGTAGCGCACGGCAAGTCGACCGTGGTAAAGGCCATCTCGGGAGTGCAGACTGTCCGCTTCAAAAATGAACTCGAACGGAACATCACCATCAAGCTGGGCTACGCCAACGCAAAAATCTACAAGTGCGATGGGCCCAACTGCCCGCGACCTGATGCGTACTGCTCTGCACCGAGCAACAAAGAGGACGAGTTCAAATGCGACCGAGCGGAGTGTGCCGGGAAGTACCAGCTCCAGCGACATGTCTCCTTCGTCGATTGCCCTGGTCACGACATTCTCATGGCCACCATGTTGAACGGAGCCGCCGTCATGGACGCCGCGCTGGTGCTGATCGCCGCCAACGAATCCTGCCCACAGCCGCAGACCTCTGAGCACCTGGCCGCCGTGGAGATTATGCGCCTCAAACACCTCATCATTCTGCAGAACAAGATTGATCTGGTGAAGGAGACGCAAGCTCGAGCACAGGAGGAGCAGATTCGAAAGTTCATCCAGGGCACCGTGGCCGAGGGCTGCCCCATTATCCCAATCAGTGCCCAGCTGAAGTACAATATTCACGTCCTCTGCGAGTACATCACAAAGAAAATTCCAATTCCCGAGCGAGACTTTATCTCCCCGCCACGACTCATTATTATCCGTTCGTTTGACGTGAACAAGCCCGGTAGCGAGGTGGAGGACATCAAGGGCGGCGTTGCTGGTGGTTCCATTCTAAAGGGCGTCCTCACCGTGGGCATGGAGATCGAGGTGCGGCCTGGCATCATCGACAAGGACGAAAGTGGAAGGATGCGCTGCTACCCGATTCGCTCGCGAATCGTCTCGCTGTACGCCGACCAGAACGATCTTCAGTACGCAGTGCCAGGTGGACTGATCGGCGTCGGCACCAAGATCGACCCTATGCTGACTCGCGGTGATCGTATGGTTGGCCATGTGCTGGGCGCTGTGGGCACACTGCCGGAGATGTACGTCGAGCTGGAGATCACCTGCCACCTGCTGCGCCGTCTGCTCGGCGTCCGCACCGAGGGCGACAAGAAGGGCGCCAAGGTGCAGAAGCTGACCAAGGGCGAGGTGCTCATGCTGAACATTGGCTCGCTCTCCACCGGAGGCCGCGTGATGGCCGTGAAGAACGACATGGCCAAGATTTCACTCTTCACCCCGGTGTGCATTGAAATCGGCGAGAAGATCGCCCTCAGTCGACGAGTGGACCGCCACTGGCGACTCATCGGATGGGCCAACATTTTGCGAGGCCAAAACACCGTGCCGCTGGAACGTTCTTAACTCTCCTCTTTCCTCTTCTATGTTTCTGCTAAATATCTTACAACCGTGTGTGTGAACTCTAAGAACTCTTTTTTAATTACACTTATTTCAATTTCAAAATAAAAATACAAGTATTTGTGTTCTACAGGCACCGAGTGTTCTATCTTGAGCAAGAAGAAATGGGAGATTTTCACTCTATTGTTCCTCCTCCTCCTCTTCAACTGGTAGCTCGTCTTCCATTTCTTCCTCATCACTCTCTTTAATGTTAAGGATGCCATTCGAGACGGCGTAGTAGACCATCAGGACGCTGGCAAAGGCGGCCGAGTAGGCAACGTCAATCCACTTGATGGAGGAGCCACTGTCCCCGGAGAGGGTGTTGTCAAATGGTGATTTGGAGCTGTTCTCTTCGCCGCTGAAGTATGTCTTGACAATTCGGTCGACGTACTTCTTCAGCGGGTCAGACATGGCAATATAGTTCTGAATGGTTAGCTTTTTCGAAGGCACTTTGTATAGCAAGGCGAGGTAGCTAAAGATTTTAGCGTCCAGTAAGGTTGGCTTATCACCAAAGAGAAAGTTATTATCACCGAGCTTCTCCATGATCAGATTAATGCAGTAGCGGGCATCATTGATCACTTGATTTTCAATTGTTTTCTCCTTCGTTTCACTCTCAATCACCTTGTGGCTGAACTGAGACTCCAGTTTGGCAATAGCAGTATTCCGCATCGACTTAGGAATGAAGAAATTGGTTGGAAAGGGCAATCGTTTGGCATACCAACCGTTGAGAAATTGGTTGTAGTTTTCAATGTCATACCACCAAAAGTACTGCAAGCAGGGGTCCAACTTTTTGCTGAGAATCGTCTTGTACGACCAAAGCTCAAGCTTTTGTTGCTGTGAAGTTTCTAGTCCGTAGTTTTTGCGCTCAAAGTACTCGATGATTTCTGTGGACCCGTAAATGGTCGCCCCATGGGCTGCTTTGAGTGCCGGCACTTTGGAGAGGTACAGATTCGTTTGGTGGTGAACTTTGACGGGAATGCCCGCAAGGCGACAGTAGACCAGTGTGAGAAGGCAATCGCGGTCCAGAGAGGGCAGACCAAAGTCCCCGGGAAATATGTAGAGGTCAAATTCTTCCATTTGGAAATTAAAGATGACGATGATGCAAGCAATGAAAACATCAACTTTAAAAAATTCTGAAAACACGTGAATCACATGATGTTCAGGTACAGTGGAAATAGGCTAAATTAAAAACACTGATTTGGGTTTTCTTGACATGTTTTGGTTTGTTTTGGGTTGATTGACTTGGAATTCTGTACTGATAAACTCTTTTTATTTTAATTTTCAGACTTTATCGCGACTATGATCTAGTTAGTTGTGAAGAAAACAAAGTTAGCACTGTGCCTCAACACTTAACTTAGAAGTGCATCTCCTCAAAATCGGTTGTGATCTTGAAATTTCTTGAAGCAAACAATTTGACGTCAGTGAGCAAAATGAGCACGCACTTCATGTGATTTTAGCAATATTTTTCAAACGAAAGATAAGATAAGACCAAGCATAATGGCTGACTCTCCTCAAATTTCGACCTCAAAGAACTTTTTCGCCGGCGGCTTTGGCGGAATATGCCTCGTCTCTGCTGGTCATCCACTCGACACTGTGAAGGTTAGAATACAGACGCAGCCAGTGCCCGTGATCGGACAGATGCCCATTTATTCAGGCACCTATGACTGCATAAGGAAAACTTTCCACAATGAAGGCTTTAAGGGCTTTTACCGTGGAATGGCCACTCCGCTGGTGGGTGTCACACCGATGTACGCAATTACCTTCTTCGGGTACAGCCTAGGACTGAAACTTCAGACGCCCTCAAACGGCACCGAATACTCGCCACTGCAGATCTACAAGGCCGGCATGCTCTCCGCCGTCTTCACCACCGCCCTCAACGGTCCAGGCGAACGGGTGAAGTGTCTGCTTCAGGTGCAGGCTGCAAACCCAAACACCCCCGTTCAGTACCGAGGCCCAATAGACTGCGTCACGAAGCTGTACCGTCAAGGTGGTTTGAGGTGCGTCTTCAGGGGCACCTTCGCCACCCTTCTGCGTGATGTACCCGCAGGTGGCGTCTACTTTATGAGCTACGAAGGACTGAAGGCGAAGCTCCGTCCAGAGGGAAGTACCGAGCTGAGCGCGCTGAGCACACTGCTCGCCGGCGGCACTGCCGGCATTCTATTTTGGGTGGTGGCCATTCCGCCGGACGTGCTGAAGTCACGCCTGCAGACGGCTCCCGAAAGTCAGTACCCGAATGGTCTTCGGGACGTCTTCAAGACGGTCATTAACCAGGAGGGCGTTCGCGGCCTGTACAAGGGCGCCACTGCAGTCTTCCTCCGAGCTTTCCCCGCCAATGCCGCCTGCTTCCTAGGCTACGAGCTGGCAATGGAGTTCCTACACTGGCTAGCCCCTGATGGCTGATAGCTTCGCTTAACTACTGGTCAACTGCCACCACCTAAAGCAATATTTTATTCACTCTTTTCTCTAAAGTGTGTGTGTTCGTGTGTGCTTTTTTCTTGTTGTTGAACTTTTATTTCACTATTTATTAATGTTGGCAATAAGTATATTTTAGGTGTTTGTGTTAGTTTGAGGGAAAAAATAAAAAGCACTCTCCATTTGCTCAAATTCAAAGCTACAAAATCGCGTTTGAAATTATTCTGGCAACTATTGACACACAACTCGTGTCCCACAGAAGCGCGATTGACAAATAAACAGCAGCCGGCGGTCGCCGATGCACTTTTGTTTTGGTTTTCGCATCCTTGCTACCTGATATTTTCATTTGAAAAGATGTCGTTCGACACCATTCGGACCACAATTGGCGATATCTCCACCAAGCTTCAGGATGGCACTGTCAAGGAGGAGAAGCGCCTCAAGTCGGCGCAGGAGATGATCACCAAGCTGCTGGCACAGCTGCTCGATGAGAATGCCGTTGAGAAGCTGTACCTGTGCTACCTGATCGTGGAGTTCATCAACAAGCACAACCCGGAGCAAAAGCTAATGACTGACTTCATTCGATCTATCTTCCCGCCGGTGCTGAACAAACGCCAGGCCGCCCTGGCCTCTCAGCTCATCTCACTGGCGCTGACACTTCGATGTGGCCCCCTGCTGAACTGCATGCACTCGTACTTCACCAAAAACTGTGATTCCATCGTCTTCCCACCTGTCCCCATTTCACAGACGCTCGCCCATGATTCGCCAATGTTCTGCTGCGCCGTCATCACTCACGGCTACTTTCTTCTGCACAATGAAAACAAAGAACACCTTAGCCACTGGCTGGAAGCGCTGGTAGACCAGGTGCCCAATCACTCAATCAATCTGAACAAAGCGATTCGCTTCTCCTTCCTTGATCGACCCAGTGACACTAGATTGCATGGAAAAATTCTGGACGTTATCAAGAATCAAAAGTGCGAGCCGCTCAGCAATTCACTGTTCATCGACCTGGCGACGAGCATCAGCAACCTGCCGGACAATGAAATGCTCATCGATCGTTTCGCCCACATGATTGTAATTGGCCTCGGCGCAGAGGTGTGCTCTCTAACAAATCAGCTAAAGGGCATCCTGCTAAACAAATTCCCCGACCACAATCTCTTCAAGCTTGTATGCAAATGATTTCTTTTATTTCCATCAAAGCCAGGGTAATCATCAGTCATTGGCTTCAGCTGTGAAGATAAACGAAATATGCACAAAAAAGATGTACAAATACAAAAAAGAAATCTAGACATGCACATAAATAGTAAAGTGATGATGAGTGGTCAAAAAATGTCTTGTGGTTTTACACATGCTTGTCTGATAGAGAAATATCAACGCAGTTTCCTTTTTATGGGGACAGTTACCCGAATTCCAAATGACGGGGTTTTAGTGATAAAAGTTTCAAAAGTTACACACAATAGTTTGAGGGACACAGTAGTTTATTTAAACCAGTGACCGTCTGAGGGCCTCATTCCACAGAACACTCTCCGCGGGCAGGAACTTGAGGGTGTCCGATTTGATGTGCCGAAAGAAGAGCAGGTAGAAGAAGCGAATCTGGGTGATGTGGGCGTTGATCTGCGGTTCCTCCGAGTCGGTGGCTGCCCAGTGATCCGGTGTACAGTGGATTGCAAATGAGGCTGTGCGCCTTGTTCACCTCAAAGCGTTTGGCCGCCTCCCGTTTGAAGCTATCCGTGGTGAACTGCATGTCCACAAGGGAGATCAGGTAGATGGTGGTGAACTCAAAGGAGCGCGGATTCTGCGCAATCAGCTGGTGGACGCAGTCGAGGAAGAGAATGAAGAAGGTGCTGTTCGGCAGGTGGTTCACCTGGCGGACCCGGTTGGAGCCGGGGCTGCGGCTTTTGTAGCCCGAGAGGTAGATCCACTCCTTGCTGAGCAGCGACTCGAAGCCGGCCACTGTCCGCCGGTGGGGGTCGAGGACGATCTGGACTAGACTGGAGAGGACGCAGTTCCAGCGGTTGTCGTTGGACTCGGTCAGCGCCGCCGTCGCCTCGTGCTTCACAATGTTCACCAGGGTGGTGACGAAGCGGAGCACCTTGGAGAGGGCGTACAGCCAGTGGCTGCACTTCGACCAGAACTTGCTCTCGTGCTCGTTCTCCTGGTTCGCCGTCGACAGGTGGTCGCTCTGTTTGGTGACGGCGAAGCAGTGCTTCCGCAGCCTACTGTACTGCTTCTCAATGTCGTTCAGCTCGGCAAAGATGGCGTCGATGGAGAGCTCCCGCAGCGGCGTGATCGTACTCCTCGGCACCAGGTCCTGCAGGTTCTGCTCCCGGAAGGAGGAGCACCGGACAATCATGTGGCTGCTCTTCCGGTAGAGGAAGGTGATCAGCGGCACGCGATTGCCGACGCTGAGGGAGGCCAGCCGTCGAGCATGTGGTCCTGCAGGTCGCGCGGGACGATGATCGTGTCGGGCAGACTGTTGCAGGTGCCAATTTCATTGAAGTTGGTGAGGCGAATTTTAAAGTTGGAAATGTACCACTTCTCCTGCTCTACCCAGTCGCTGTTCTGCCGGTACGGGTAGTTCTGGTAGAGGTACTCCCACAGGCAGATGCGACTTTCAACATTGGACTGCACCATGTTGTCGAAGCTGATGGTTTTGATTTTGTCAATGATTGCAGAGGCAATTTCCGATTGCTTCAGTGAAATCTTGACGTGCTTAAAGTTTTGACAGAATATGGTGATGGAGAGGTGATCGGTAGACTGCTCCGCGTAAATGTCGCCAATGTTGAGAAAGTCAATGGCGTAGCTGTTTCTGACTGGTTCCTCTTTGATGGGGCACTTTGGTTCGGTCGGATCCAATGGTATGGAGGAGTTCGCAGAGTGAGATTCGCCCAAGTCCCTTCCGAATTCAAAGAGAATACTTTTCTTGCCGAATGACAGATTCCCACAAAGACCATTTGAAGAGCTAAGGAAGAACATTGCCCCGTCGATGCTCGGAGAGTCTGCGTCGACCACATTGGCGCAGGGATTGATGTTGATGCTCTGTGAACGAGGTTTTTTGCGATTCCGATAAAAGGAGCCTATGTTGTTCAGCTTTGAAGACAGATTGAAGTTGGGCATTTTGAACCCGCTCTCCGAGACGGTGTCCATCTGTGCGCTGTTATTTGGGCGTTGAGGCTTATTTGGCATCAGTGGGTTGTGTGTCAGGATGCTGTGTACATTCTGAGAAAACGAACTGGTACTCTAGAATATGAATATGAAGGGTAGCGATTAGACTAGAAATGGGTAAGCATATAGGCAAGGCGAAAAACAAACTGCAGAGCGAATGAAGAACTTTGAATTAGGCTTTTTAGGCACTTGGGGTTTCTTTGAATTCATCTCATCAAGTTAAGAGGCGAGCGGGAAGCTTTTGTAGCAGTGGTAGTGTGTAGTAGTAGTGTGCAGCACCAGTTGATCACGCCAACGATCGATAAACGGCTAAAAAGGTACGGCTGTTTGTTCACCAAGGGGACGGAGCAAAGTTTAGGGAAGTAGAGTATTTAAAGGGTAGTGTGTTCAACAGCGATTTTCCCTATCATGTTTTGTTGCCGTTTGGGCTCGATATGATTGCAATCGATGCTGAACGATATGAAGTAGTGTGGGAGACTAAGGACTAAACAAAGAGAGTGATTGAGAGGCGCAGAGTGGGGGAGAAGGCTTAGCAATTCTGGAGGGAAGAGAGAGAGAAACAATGTTTTTGTTGGTGCTGCGCCTTGGTAGCTGCACTTTAGACGGCATGAGTCGTACGACTCAAGTAGGAAGGGAGAGAAAGAATTGGACGCTTCTTTTCAGGCTGATTGACAGAGGCATTCATGCGGCAAGCAAAACACAGCAAGGCAGTAGCGGCAGCGGCGCCTTGGAACAGCCGTGGAACAGGGCAAATCAGGCAGGCAGTCAAGCAGTGGTAGTTCAAAAGAGAAGGCATACACAAAATGTGAATGAGCTGCCGAGAGCTTGAGAATGCAGACCAGCCGACAATTGCTTTTCAATTGACACAAATTAACGAGCGAATGACAAGTGGCAGGAGAGTGTGGAGGAGCGAAGGAGTATGCTGAGCAGTTGTTGTACTGTGGGATCGCTGCCAGTGAGTCATTTCACCACAATCTTGCTGCTGTTGTTGTTGATGCTGATGGTGCTGGTGGTGGTGTGTGGTGCACAGTTGAGTTGACGCATTGTACAGTGCACTCAGATGGAGACAGTGGTGAAGGTGGTGGTGATGCTGTGCTCGTGGTGTTCTTTCTTTCGGTCAGTACTCTGTGATTAGCAAAAAAGTGATCCACACAAAGGAAGGCACAAGGTAGCACAGGAGACAATTTGAGGGACTTTTTGCTGAGCTGTGCTCTCAATGCAGGGCTTTCAGTAGTGTGTTGAGTGCAGGCAAGCAGGCAGGCTTGCCTACAATGTAATCAAACGAGCTCGCTTGCAAGGGAGATTCACTTTCTTCGGTGGGTGGGTGGTGGCTGCAGGAGCGACGGCAACAGCAGCAGCAGCAGCAACGGCAAAGTTAGCGGCTCAATCGGCGGTGCTGAAAGACGGCGGCGGCGGTCTTGCGGGAGGCACACACACTCTGTACTCTACAACAGCAACCACCATTGCCCAGTAGATGTCATTGTCACTTCAGCTTAGCAGCGGCAGCAACAGAAGCGGCGTCGGCAGCAGCAACTTTGTCGTCATCGCACCCACTGATTACGCACAGGCTGCATCCATCTACGCTGCTCTCCACATATCATCTCATCATCACAGGTGTACGGCAGCCATTCTTGGCAATTATCAGTCGATCGTGTGTTCACGGCGGGTTGCGCCAAAACCGCCAAATGGAATTTTGCTAGAGAGGCGGCAGATGAGGGCTGGGTGGGAAAGGTGATGGCAGTGGTGGCACCGCTGCACAAATGGATCGACCGTTGGCCGAAAAGTGTCACTTGTTGTCAATCGTTGGAAGAGCGGAAAATGCTGCTCAGCTGCCAAGCTTGAAATGAGTGCGGCGAAATCTGGTCTTGTTTCGTGTCGGTTGCAACACTACTACCACTACTACCGGATGGGCGGCCTCTAGCTGGGATGGAGTTTCACTTTCTGATAAGATCTACCACAGATTGGCCTCGGATTTTTGCCTGGATATTTCGTCAGAAAAACATTGCAACTTTTTTTCACCGCTCGCGGTGTCATCTGACGAGAGCAAGTAGAAGTAGCGAATGTCTGTGTTTTGAAGACTTTCCATATTTTTCATTTTCACCACCAACTCAGCACATCATGCGACTTCTGGCCTCATCGTCGACTCGGAAGCTGGCCTCTAGGTCAATGTGGAGTAGAGGAGGAGGGAGCCTACTGCGGTCACCGGCATTGCCAACTGTCAAACGGTGTCACGGTGAATTGTATTCCGTAAGCTGTAGTGCTGCTAGTGCACACAGTCAGGTTGATTGTCTTTCGTTGCCCGTCAACTCTGCCCTCTCCAAGCAGGTAATGTTGCTGGCTGGGAAATGAGGCCAATCAGGCTCGAAATTGCACTGGCTAGCTGCTCATTTTGCTCATTACTGCCATCATCATTAATAATGCCATTAATTGTCCTGTGGAGTGCTAATCCAATTAGAATATGTTTGTTGTGTAGCGGTAGCTGTATAATGTGTTGGCAACCTGTGTCGATGGCGGATGCGGTTGTTTATGTGCTCTTTAGCTAGTTTTTTGCTAGTCTTGTGCCAGCTCCAGTGCTCAGTAATGACTTGCCACTGGCCATTACAGTATTTCGTCGACCAATTGTAGCTGTATTTTTTGTTGCATGCGAAGAGCATGTCACCGATCAGTGGCACGGTATGCGACAGTTCAGCCAGCAATGTAAGGCGATTGTTGTCGTGACACTGCTGCTGCTGCTGCTCAACTGGTCAACTGGATCGTTAATCCGCTATTTTGGCAGATGACAGGCAGTAGAAGCACTTTAGGTGGCTGAACCACTAAGAGACACTCCTAAATGAGCGAGCACCCGTCGATCATCCAAGTGGTCTTTGTGTCTGCTGCTGCTATAAATAATGCTCAATTAGTGCATGGGGAGATACAATTGACTGCAAAGGAGATCAGCTAACGACTGCGATGAGAAGGAGAGGCGGCGGTGACGGAGGTTGATTTAGCTTGTCTATTGTTTATCGATCATTTCGAGCACTTTACCTGCTCTAACCACTCTCTGCTTACTACCAACACCACTTACTAGATACCGTACTCAACGCTCAAACCCAGTCATTGCTGTCCGCCATCAACATGGACTTCCCAAACAGTAAGGACACACTCGAACTGTACTCTGTTTAACTCTTTCATTTCTCATTGTTGCACAGGTCCAGGAACGGCGCAGAACTTGCCAGAAGAAGATGAGCCCACCCAGCAACCTGTTGAATGGAGGTGTTTCACCGTTCACTCGAATCGCTTGGACCTGTCACCTGTGGACAATGGGCGGCACTGGAAGAAGAAGGCAAGTTTGGTGGAGCAGCAGTGTCTCGAATCGAGGTCAGCGTCATTTGGAAGTTACACTTAGGTAATTGACTCGCTGCCTAACGTGTTTGTAATCGCAGCAGCACTCACTTCTTCTGTGGCAACGTGCGGCCAGTCGCGTCACCAAGACTGACTGACTGCCTGCACCGTCGATTTGCCTCTCCACTGGGCCATTTATGCGCCTATCGTGCGTGTCATAGGCTTTATTTTTAGAATTCACATTCCCAACTGGTCTTAGTTTTAGGCACTGTACTGCCAGACAACAGCAACAGCAGCCACTGCTCATTCTGAAGAGTCAGGCAGTGTCTCGGGAACCTCGTCTGCAGTTCCGCGAGGAAGTGATCTGAGGAGACTCTCGTTTCAATGAGACTGTCCTCCAATCCTTCAATCATTTCAGCAGCCGTGCACTGATATACAGTCTCAGTCGGCGTCATCGCGCGGCAATCAGTCGGCGTCTCTGTGCGTCACTGGGGAGCAAAGTGAGGGAGAGATATTTGGTCGGTTGCTCAAAGGAAGCCTTCTTTCTTTCACTGATAGGACTGCTTTTTATTGGTGATGGTCCTTTTTCTGGTGAACTGAAGGTCAGCAGAAAAGATAGCTGTAGCAGAAGCAGCAGTAGTAGCAGCCAAAGTGCACTTCCGCCCCAAACCCGCAGTGATTGACTACATTATTATATTCTCTTTCCTTCTTTTTTTTCGTTCTTCCCCTCCGGTCGATCAGGTGCAGTGTGCCGGGCAACAGGTGACACGAACAGCACCGTGCACACACACACACACGATGATTGTGCTTTGACGCCGGCGACAATAGCCGCTCATCGGGCAAGTGCCGCGTTGGCATGAGACACCGCCATCAGCCGTGGAAGTGCTGCTGCTGCTGCTGCTGCTGGTGATGGTAACGGACAGTAACAGACAACGTCAACAACAACAGCAGCGACCACTGCAGCCAACTGCTGCCGTAGACGTCGTCGTCGGCTCGATCGCACAGACACCGATTGCTAATGGCGTCCGCATTTGCATCGATCATTCAGTTGCGTGCACCGCCTGCCTGCCTGTCTGTCTGAGTGTGCTTGTTGCATTGACAGTGCTGGGCCATTCACAGCACCGCTCAGTGCCCATCATCATCATCATGGTGGTTGTGGTGCTGGTGGTGGTTGCCCATTCCGCAATCGCTCCTCTCTATCAAATGGCGCGCTCTTCTCGGCGTCTTATCGACACTGGCTGAATGAGCAACAGCAGCAGCAGTCAGTGGTTGCCAGTCCAGTCCAGGCCAGTCTGTTGTTGTTGTTGCTGTCCTCTCTTTCTGTTCTGTTCTCTGAGGCAGCCGCGTCAGTGCCTTGCACACTGGGCGCACTAACCTACATATGGCCATTGATCTCGTCAGCACGCGGAACGATCAGCGCAAGTCAGCACTAAACAGGCACACACTCACATAAGTCTGCCTTACTGTCTGACTGACTGCTGAGGTAACGCCGAAATCGATTCTATTGGCCAGCAGTAGTTGTAGCTGTAGTGGCAGCATCAGCATTGCCATTAGTGCCCCAGGGCACTGTCCGCCAGTCGGCGATTGTGTCAGTGGGTCTGTCGTTACTTATCGGATGGCAGTCGCACAACTACTAAGGTGCCAGTGAACTGGCAGCCCAAGCGGCAAGCAGTCAGACAGGCCTACACACTAACGGTACTCCTCGGTGGCGGCCATTGCTGCAAGTCAAGTCAAGTCAGGAGCAGCACTCAGAGGGCAACAACTGGAAATGCCAGTCTGGCTGGCTGCCTGCCTGCCAAAGTGGATGACCACGTTGCGTGAATGGCCGCCATAGTCGTCCTCCTGATGATGATGCCAGTGCCAGTGCAGTTGCCGTTACTGTCGTCTTCGTCGTTGTTGTTGTTGGCTGCACTGCTTCGCAAATTGCCATCGAGTGATGCGCCGCTGGGGCTCAAGAGCTGCTGTGGCCAGCAGGAGCAGAAGCAGAAGCAGGAGCAGCACTGCCGCCATGACAACGACGGCCACTACCACCACCACCACCACCACACCACCACCACCAGCAAGGCAATTGAATGCATCGCTCAATAGCCTCCATAGCTGCTGCCTGCATCGTCAGTGAGGGGAAAGAGAGGTGCACTATTCTTCGCGCGTCGTGAATCTATTTTTGGCATCACTCACACTCGCACAGGCACACAAATACACACACACTCACACTACAGTTAGCGTTTGCTAGACCGGGCACTGTTGAAGTGGCATTCGCCTCAGTGTGTCCGCTCGCTCGTCGACGACGTCTTCACCGTAGTCGTCGTCGTCGACTTCTTCGTCGCCGTCGTAGCACTTGGCCAATTTGATTTGCATTGGGTGAATTGCCTAAGCCTATCCTTAGCCTATCGACGCATTTGCACTGCTCCTTCTGCTGCTAATTAGGGCCACTTGTAGTTGTGTGTATCGTTATTTCGGTTATTTGTGCACAGTTAGCCGTATGTGAGCAGTTGGAAGCAGGCACCGATCGAACTGTGCTGTCGATTGCTGCCTAATTGTGCAGTGAACCACTGGAGCAGCACTATTGGTAGCTGCTTTCACCCAACAACAAGTCTGGTAGCAGACTGGCTGCCAATCACTCCAATCACATTGCCTACTGCCCATTCAAAACAAACTTTCTTACTAGGCAATAGCAGGCTGAATTGAAGGACATCTTCCCCAGCTGCGATAGCAAACAAACACCGTGTGGATTGTAGAGACTGTGCCGATTGAATGGTGCCATTTCACCACCAGTGTCTGTCTGATAGTCTTCTGTCTAATCAACTGGCCATCATCAGCAGGGACTCCTTATTTGTATATGTTTCGAGTCAGATGATAACAGAGCATTCAAGCGAAGGTGAAACTTTTGTTGTACCGTACACTGTGCGAAATTATCAAATGTACGACAGCAATACTGATGACGATGCAACTCACGAGACTCTAAAGTGCTACTGTTTTGTTTGCTGTCGTCTCGAGCCTTCAGGCCACCGTTCGTGTTTCAGCAGTTGCCTGCCTGATATACTATTTGCACTGATGTTCACCTCGTCATTTCGCATCCTCTCTCGCAGAGTGAAACATCTCCTGAACATGTCCACCACCACCACCACCACCGCCAATGCCAGCTCCATTTCGGCCCTGAAGGCAGCCAAGAAGCAGCTACGCGCCGAGATCGATGCCAAGCTAGGTGAACTCAGTGGAAACGAGGTTGCCCGCCAGTCGAAACAGGTTCACCAGCAACTGTTTGCGCTGACCGAGTTTCGCCAGGCCCGTCGAGTTGGCCTCTACCTCAGCCTACCCTCCGAGGTGGACACGATCGCCATTGTGGAGCACTGCTTCGCCCAGGGGAAGGCCGTCTTTGTGCCCAAATACCGACCGAAGAGCCGACTGATGGAGTTTGTGCAGCTGCACTCCATGGCCGACTACGAGGCGCTGCCCATCGAGCCCAAGTGGAAGATCAAGCAGCCCGATCCAGCGGATGACTCGCGACCCGAGGCGCTCTCCACCGGCGGCCTGGACGTCCTCCTCGTGCCCGGCGTCGCCTTCACCACCGCCGGCCTGCGACTGGGCCACGGCATGGGCTACTTTGACCGGTGGCAGGCACAGTGCGCCGCCACGGCCGACATCACACAACCGGTCACCATTGGGCTGGCACTGCGCCAGCAGATTGTCGCCGACGTGCCCGTCTCTGAGCTCGATGTTCGCATTCATAAGGTCATCTTTCCACTGGATGACTAACTCAACTAACTAAAATTGTCGTGATAGGAATAAACACCGAAGAGTGGGAAATGCACACTCACACACATTTGAAATGACCGATGGGTGCCGCTCTGAGATATAACAGATTTATTTCAATTGGCCATGATTCGGGTGATTTGCCGATAGTGAAAGAGAGAGAAAGAGAGAAAAGATGAGAGAGCGTTGCAACACTCGCAGCGGGTATAACAATGAAGAAGAAGTTGAATAAGTCGAAGATAATGGCAATAAATAAATAAGGTTGGCGACTGACGAGAGAGAGAGATAGCGATAATGTAAGAGTAGTGCCTGCTTGGGGCTGCGTAAAAATGGGAAAAGACTGTACAGGGAGAGAGAGAGAAAGGCTCGGCAATGTGGACCAGAGCCTGAATGGGAAAGAGTAAAGAGAAAGGGAGCGATAAATGATGAAAGCGACAGAACGCACTTCTGGTCATAGGAGGGTCTGAGGATGGGGATGAGGAAGGGGATTGTGAAGAACCAGGGGAATGTGTGTGTTAGCTTATGTGAGAGAAAGAGTTCGGCGGAGTAAACTTGTGACCTGCGACGGCGGTGGTTGTTCTTTTCGACCATCATCACCTAGAATCGAGGAGGCCTGCTGTTGGATGACTTGAGTGTGAGCCTCTACTGTGAATGCACTGCGTTGACCATCATCTGTGGTGGAGAAGAGAGGAAAAGGGTCGCTGGTAAGAAGGAGTTATTATGGAGAAGAGAACATGCAGGGAAAGGAGTGCGTCAAATGAGGGAAAGGGGAACTAAGGCTTTGGGGTTAGGGCAAAAAAAGAAATCAAGCAATCAAAATGAGGGAAGCGCGGCTCTCTAGGCTCAGGTTAGCAAGCAATGTTGGTGCAAAAAATGGTGCAGTGTTATTATTTGTTGGAAGCAATAAATAAATATATAAAAGATATAATCTTTACATTAAGCAGTAAGTAATAACATTAAACTATGCAGCAATAATAATAATGGGGGGCGAAAGGTGAGGGCAGGATAAGTGTGTGCATGTCTGATAAAAGGGTAAAGTGGTAGGCGGTGGGCGTCTGCACTGCTGACATTTTTGTCAAAGAACTGACCCATTTCGAAAAGCAGACACTGGCAAATACAATGAGTGCAATAGCTGACAGAACATTACAGGCACATCAGTCAGCATCAGTCGGTGATGACCTCGTGGCCTGACAAGAACACCAAACGATTAGATGCCGATGCTAGGTCAGGCGAAGAAGAAGAAGACGAAGGCGCCATATCGAATCACCATCAGGGCTGACACGATTGCCTCACTGACTAAACAACTGCCCTCACCGGTGTTCCTGCCTGCCTACCTGCCTACCTGTCTGTCCACTGCTATGTCCAGTTAGCTGTAAGTGCATGTCTGAGTGAGTATGTGTGGCAGTGTATAGAGTGGTGGTTGTTGTGCTCTTAGAACGTCTAGGCAAATGACTCCAATTAAGTGAGTGAGTGAGTGAGTGAGGCCAGCTATGCCAACGACTAAAAATAGCCAACAAAAGGGGAGTCGTGCGAGAGGCTCCGTCACCGGAGAAGTGCAAAAGATGCATCGCATAGGCGAAAAGGAAATTCTCCATGAGAGTTTGTCTGTCGGTGTGTGTGTGAGTGAGAAGATGTCTGCATATGGAATGAGTTGGAAAGAGCTAGGGCTAGAGGGGAGGAGGCAAGTAGTGGTCAACAAGGATCAACAACAACAACAATTAGAGAACATGCAGATGCAAGGGGAAAAGAGTGCCACTGTTCGGATATGTGTGTGTGTGTCGGTTTGTCTGTGGACCGGACTGCACTCTCCGAGCAGTGGGCAGTGTGATTGGATCACTACTACTTGCTCGCAGAGGAGACGTCCACGAGACCGGCGCTGGCCACCGCTGCCGCCACCAGCGAGGCCGTCGAGGTGGCCGTGGTGGCCGCCCCTGACACTGCGGAGAGCATGCCATTGAGCTGCTGCTGCTGCTGAAGCTGGTGATGCTCAGAGCCGAGAACACTGAAAAAGAGCGCGTTCGGGTCACCGGTAAAGATCATGCCACCGTTGCCGCCGTTGCTGAGATTAGTAGTGCTACTCAATTGCTGCTGCTGCTGCTGCTGTGTCGCTAGGACGCCGTTGGTCATGCTACTGGGGTTGCTACTGGGGAGATGCTGGCTAGCCATGCTACTACCGCCGCCGCCGCCATTGCTGTTCACCTGGTTCGCTGTGGTGGTGGCCGTGGCCATGCTGCCGTAGTCAATGCCCTGCACAAAGTTGGTCGTCGTCACCGAGGGAGTCATGGCGTAGAGGGCGGAGGAAGAGACCACGTTCGTAGTGGCATTCGTCGACGTCATCTGCTGCTGGTGGGCGCTGTGGGAGACCAGTTGGTGCTGCGACACCTGCGGCATTGCCGTCAGCGCCCCGGCGTTGATGATGGTAATCTGCTGCTGCTGCCGGGGGCGCCTGCAGTGCCATGCGTGGCCAGGGTGCCGTGTTCTCGGTGCTTGTGCAGGAGAACGGCGTCAAACTGGTCCGACTGGAAGTAGCACATCGGCACGTCGCACTTGTACAGTGGCTGCCCGTTGGCGTTCACCACCTGGTGTCCTCCGTGGGTCACCACCTGCTGGCCATTGGGGTCGGTGACGAAGGTGAGGGTGGTGCCGGCGCCGGCGTTGCCACTGCCGTCCAGACAGATGCTCGTCAGTCCGTTGCCTCGTGCAGCTGCTGCTGACCGCCGCCATTTTGCTGCTGCTGCTGTTGCTGTCCCGCGGCAGTGGCCGTCGTGGTGAAGGAGGCCGCGCTGAGGTTCTGCACCTGCGGATGTCCGGTGGACGCCATGGTCAGCTGGCCGTTGATGTCCGCGTAGCCGATGATCTGATTGAGATTGAGGGCGTTCATGTCATTTGCCGAGAGCTGCACCGCCGCCTGCTGTCCATTTTGCGTCTGCACGTAGATGATCGTCGGCTGAAGATGGTTCAGTGCACCGTAGTTGTTCGTCATCAGGTGCTCCGGCTGGAGGTGCCCGTAGCCCTGGGTGGTCGCCGGAATGAAGCCATACTGCTGGGCATTCGCCTGATGGGTCGCCCGGAAAGCGTCAAATTGGAGAGCGTCAGTGTCTTCTGGTCCACGCCAGACACGTCAAAGCCTAGGGTCGTTTGCTGCTGCTGCTGTTGTTGTTGCTGTTGTTGCTGCATCTGATCTCCGGCAGCGTCACCCTTCTTCTTCTTGCTCTTCTTGGCGTAGGTGCGCTTCTTTCCATTGCTGTCCGGTGTGTCACCCTGGCCGCCACCGGTCGCCTGCTGCTTCTTCTTAGCGCGGGGCACTTTGGGCGTCACCGTGCCCGCCAGCTCGTCCAGCTCCGCCTTGGTCAGCTTACCGCCCTTGCCCTCAATGCCATTCTGCTTCAGCTTCAGCTTGCTCATCTTAATCTCCTGCGCCAGGCCGGGGTGCTTCTTGATCATGTGCTTGCGAATGTCGCCAAAGTAGGAGGAGTTGTACTCACAGAAGCAGCACTTGTGGGCACGCAGTCCCTTGTGCGCATTCTGGTGGTCAATCAGCAGTCGACGGTACTTGGGCGAGTAGCCACAGCCGGGCACCTCGCACACCAGCGGCTCCTTCGGGGCGGCCGACTTGCCCTTACGCGACGGAATGATCGTCGACTCGTCCCGGTGCTGAGAGCGGTTGTGATTTCGAAACTCCAAAATGTCCATTGTGCTGAAGCCGCAGTTATGCCAGCGACAGTGGTGCACTGCCGGCGATCCCGGAGTGCCCTGCAGAATAATCTGCCCGCTGAAGGCGGTCTGCACGCCACCTGATGGCGCCGACTGCTGGGTGGGGCTGTTGCTGTTCTCCAGACACTGCTCCACCGCCATACTCAGCGGGTCAGAGTACTTTTTCGGACGACCACGCCCTCGCCGAGAGGCCGCAGTGCTCTGCTGCTGCACTTGCTGCTGTTGCACTTGCACTTGCTGCTGTTGTTGCTGTTGTTGTTGCTGTTGCTGCTGCTGTTGTTGTTGTTGTTGCTGTTGTTGTTGCTGCTGTTGTACTGCGTTGATCACTTGCTGGCCAATGGGCGTCTGTTGCGTGGGCGAAAGGGTGGCCGGTTGGAGGTTGGCCGGTCCGAGGGTGTAGAGATTGGAGGGCGGTGACTTGCCGGTGGCGTCCATGCCGGACTTGGTGGAGTCAGGCGTGGCCAGCTGCAGCTGAAGGGTACTGTAGACGTAGTTGTTGAGATTGTTCGGGTCCACCAGTGACTGACTTTGGTCGATGATGATGTTGCCGTTCTTCACCAGCTGCTGGTGCTCCGCCTGGCTGAGGAAGTTGGTGAGCTGGACGGGCGTGCCGTTGGCGTCCACCAGTTGACCGTTGCCATTGGTGGTGGCCTGGCCGACGCTGATCTCACTAAGGTAGTCGCGAATGGCCATCGAGCCGTCGGCGAGCGTCACCGCGCCGGCAGGGGCCACCGACTGGAGGATGGTGCCGTTCTCGCTGGACACCACCTGCACATTGCTGGGCATGTGGAGGGCCGCGTTCAGCAGATTACCGGTGGCGGAGGATGTCAACGTGGCAAGGCTGTGCTGTTGCTGCTGCTGTTGTTGCTGTTGTTGTTGCTGATTCGCCTGCTGCTGCTGCTGTTGATTCTGCTGTGCCTGAGCAGCGGCGGACTGCGTCTCCGTGGACGGACTGACGCCGGTACTGCAGATTGCACTGGTGCCACTCGCCGAGACGACAACGGTGGGCGACTTGGTGGCCGCAGACGGGCTGCTGCCGTTGTTGTTGAAGTTGCTCAGTTGGGCAGAGTCAATGATCAGACTGAGAGACTGCTGTTGCTGCTGCTGCTGCTGTTGCTGCGCCTGCACTGCAGTGAGGCTCTCAAACTGAACTGACCCAGGTGAGCTGAGCTTGTTGCCGTTGGTGTTGCCGCTGTTCGCTGCACTGCCACCACCGTTGTTGTTCCCAGCACTGTTGCTGTTGTTGTTGCCCGCACCTCCTACAGCAGCACTGCTGTTGTTGCTGTTGTTGCTGTTCACTAGGTAGTTCACCTCCTGCGTGAGCGCCCCCATGGAGCGGCCCGAGGAGTCGACGGCGGCGGCTGCGGCGACGAGGAGATTCACTTCCTTCTTGCCGGCGCTGCCGTTGCCGTTGGCGTTGGTGCTAGTCTCGGACGTACCAAAGTGGTAGAGAAGCGGCTTCTGCCCATTCTCGAGCTTTTTAGTACAGTCGAGCTGTTCAAGAATTGCGTAGGGCATTGGCACGGCCGTGTCGAGTGTCGTCACTGAGGACAGCTGCTGCCCATCCTCGACGGACTGCACAAAGGCGGAACAGGTGACGGGGTCGGCGAGGGCAATCGTCCCCGGCTGCAGTTGATTCACCAGACTGAGGCACTCGGAGATGGGCGTCAGCTGGGTGGTGGGGGTGGTCGTGGTCGACTGCTGAGAAGAGGAGGGGGTGGCGATCACTGCACAGTGCGCCGTGGCGTTACCGACCTGTTGAACTTCGCTGACGGAGGAAGAGGAAGAGTCGGTCACGGAGAGCTGGTCAAGGGAGATGGGCGTAAGGACGATGGAGGTGGTGGTGATGTTGTGAGAGGGGGCGATTGAAGAGGATGAGAAAGAAGAGGATGAGGAAGAAGAAGAGGTAGGCGGCTCAGAGGCATTCGTGGTCACTGCCGAGCTGGCGTTCACCCGCAGCAGTCGTTTGGGCCTCTTGTACACCGGTTGCGGTTGCTGTGGCTGTTGCACTTCGGTACTGCTGCCGTCGCCGGTAGTGCTGCTCTTTTCGAGGTCGGTCGGCGCTTGGGACTGATGCTGTTGCTGCTGCGTCGACAGCGAAGACGGCGGCGCGACGACGACGACGACGTTGATGGAGTCGAAGACGGCGAAGAAGAAGACGACGGCGGTAAAGTGGAGGCAGCAGCGGCAGAAGACGACGACGGCGCCGTTAGAGTGGCTGTAACTGTTTCGTTCTGCTTCCGTCTTTTGCTCCAACTGCCTGAACGAGTGCTCGACTGCTGCTCGCTGACGAGGTTGTTGTTGCCGCCTGCTGCCACTACCGTGGCAGTCGCTCCTGCTTCACCTAATTTCAAGTCGCCGTGCTCTCCAGCGCTGCCGCTTCCACCATCCTCCTCCCTGTCCTCCTCCTCCTCTTCGTCCTCCCGTTCGCCGTCACCACCGCCGCCGTCGTCGTCGTAGTGGTCGTGGCTGCGCTTGTTGTTGTTGATGCTGCCGCTGCCGCTGCTGGCAGGCAAGTCAAACTGGTCGATCCGCTGATAAATGGAGCTTGTCGAACTTGGCGGAGAGTTGTTCTTGCCCGCGAGGAGAATTAGCCGAGGAGAGGAGCAGGCGGACGACGGCGGTGAATTGCTCGCTGCTCCTGCCTCGTCGCCGACTTCTCCCACTGCGCCTGCTACGATTACCTCAGACGATCCTGTGGTGGTGTTGCTGACCGAGGCAGTGCTTCCCGCCCGCGGACGACTGTGGTCGCCGTCGACGACGACGTCTTCGAGCTGTGCGCCGTTCGGCAGAGCATCCACTGCCGCCTGCTGACAATTAAGAGTGCCGCTGACCGAATTGCTGAAATGTCTGACGATGGTGGCACTGCTGTCGTCGTCGTTGATGCCGTGGCCAGTGGCGATGTTGCCGCTGCTCAGGCTGCCTCCACCACCACCACCGCTGGAGCCATCAAGTGGAGCCGTCGAGCTGCTGGCGGCGATGGCGGCGGAGACCTCGACGACCACGGCGGACTCGTTAATCGAGTAGAACGAGTTTGAGTTTGGCGCGGAGCTGCTGCTGCTGCCGTTTGTGCCGTTACTAGTGCCTGCTGTGCTGCTGGGCTGTAGCTGAAGTTGAAGCTGCTGCTGCTGGCCACTGCCGCTGCCACTGCAGCCAGCGCTGCTGATGGTAATGCTGTTCCCGTTGAAGACGAGGCAACCGGCAGTGGCAGTGACGATGGGCGCCAGTGAGTGGCTGCCAGTGCCAGTACCGGTGCTGCAGCCAGCGCCGAGGCTGCCCGCCGCACAGGCTGCTGCTGCCGCGTCGGGACTGTTCCTGCTGCTGCTGCTGGCACCGTTACCGCTCAATTGGCCACTGCCAGCACCAGCACCACCGCCACCATCTTGCCCGTCGCCATTAGCGTGGCCACCGAAGCGAATTAGTGCGCGCTTTACAGCTGCCTTCTGATCGAGGCTGATGTCGCGAAGGAAGGGAAGGTCGGAGTCGTCCAGTCGGGAGAGCTGCTGGAAGCTGGTGAAGCCGTTGAAGCACAGTGTGTTGATCGTTTCCGCCTTGATCAGCGGAAAGTTCTGCAGGTAGTTCAGGCAGAAGGTGCTGCTGTTCGGGTCCATGGCTGCTGTTCGGTTTCTGCTGAGAAGGATGAGAGAAGAGGAGAGAGAGAAGGAGGAGGTGAGAGGTGGTTATGAGAGAGAGAGGAGAGAGATGGGGTGAAGGAAGTGGGGTGTTGATGTTCGGCAATAAACTGCTGCTACTGCTGTTGCTGCGGTTAATTTCTATATGGGGCAAGCATCGCCAAGGGACATTCTAGTTCACACTACTACTACTTCACTTGCTCTAAGCCCCCACTTGTCAACTTTGTGCCCACTAATCGATCGACCTCGCCGAGCGAGCCTGACGCTAATTCCGGAGAGCTGCTGCTGTCCCACAATTCTATTTTTACTTCTTACGGTCAGAGACTGGACGGAACAACTTTCTTTAGCTGATGTGATGCTGCTGCTGATAAGTATGTGTACCCGTACTGTGTGAGCGTTGTTGTTGTCGTCGTCGACGGTTTCGTTGAACTTTTGCCAACAGCACAGTGTCGTGGTGGTGGTGGTGATGTCGGTGATGGTTGGCACCAGTGAAGACAACAACAAGAGGCAGAATTCGGTGCAAGCTACAGCGAGAACGAGGAAGGAAGCTCTCAGATGTTCAAGTGCTGAAAGCAAATAATTCTCTTTCTTGTGCGCTTCGCAGCTTCGTGGACACTGGTGGCGTGGGTATCACAAAATGTTTCAACAATGCAAGGGCCTTCCTGTACTGGCCTGTTGTACTTGTAAGTTTTCCTTCTTTAGAACTTTCCACTGCGATTTGGTTAGAATTTGTACTGCGCGTGCACGTGTGTATATCTAAATTCTTCCTGGTGAACTCGAATGTTTGCTGCCCTCCGAATAGCAATAGTGAAATAGTAAAAAATGAGACCGTAGAGTTAAGACTGTGTATGTGTATAGGAGTGAGTAGCCTGGCAATTAAGGTGAGATTATTCCGTTCCGCTGCGGTAGTAGTGGGGAGGACAAACACGGGGGGTTCTTCGTCTGCCTGCCTCGCACTGCTTCGCAACGCTTCAACTGACCAGATAGAAAGACTTTTCAAAGAGGAGATAAGTAAATGTGAATGGGTATAAGTATAGGTATAGGTATAAAAAAGGTGCTTAGAGAGGTGGTAACTATTGCCGGATGATTGATATTATATAATTAGATCTATGCAAATGGGACCAGTGCTAGGAGTGACTGGCTGTCGATGATGACTAGAGTGGTTTGCTCCTCAATCCACCACTTTGCTCAATCCTCAACGTCGTCGTCTTCTTCTTTGATTGTTCTTCCGAAGATCGCACACACAGAGACGGAACAGTGCAACACTTTGCAGTCAAGTGAAGAGAGTGTGCAGAGTGCGGGCGGTGCACACACTGTGAACTCGGTGTTCTCTCCGCAACAGTATATTATCGAAGCTGAAGCGGATTGACTGAGCAGTTCCTCAACTGCACTGCTACATTGCACAATTTGGATCGCAGTCGAGACGGTGGTGGAGCAGCAGCGATGCGGTAGTGCAATCGGTACAGTGTGTGTTTGTGTGGTATTTACACTAGATAGGCCTGAGGTTAAAGTGCACTGTTCCTTCTGCTACTGCTTCTGTCTTTCGGGCTTTTGGAGTTGCTGCCGTTTGTTTGTTTGTTGCCGTGTCATTGCGGCGGAGGTACCGCCATCATCATCGTTGTCACTGCCAGTGTTCAGAGAGTGTACGGGCAAGGGAAAGAACGAGGGAGTGTTGTGACCTATGTGTCTGTCCTCTTTTCATTACCGGCCCACTTTAGGACCGCTCTGTGCAAGTACTAGGACCGGGCGAATTCGGCATCATTAGTCGAGTGTATTGCAGTGGTTGGTGTTGTTGCTGCTGCTGTGACTGTTGTTGTTGGCCGATTAGTTCCCTCCATAGGCCAATCGAGTTCAATTAGACGCAGGCACGAAAACAAGATCCAAGAGTGGAGAGCCTATCGTGCCTCCATCGACATGCACGGCAAGAAATGGTCGTGGCGTCGGTGGATGGCGATGGCTGAGTGGCTGCTGCTGCTGCTGCAGGCAGCAAGAAAAGAAAACAGGCTGCAAGTAGAACACAAACACACAGACAGGCAGGCAAGCAGGCAGAGGCACTACACTCCAGGCCAAATGGAACTCGATTGGATGGTGAAGTGCCGATTGGATGGGTGGATCCTCCACTTCACTGACTGGTGCAGATGGCGGTGGTTGTGCTGTGCGGGTGATGATGGTGCAGTGGGACCTGCACGAAAAGGTCAATCAGGTTGAGAGGCTTATCTCACGGTTACCGTGTTTTGGGTACGGTGATTGAAAAAGGGGAAGACAATTGTCTGAATCTTAAAGTACACACACACAGTTAGTGAGAGATGATCAGTGAGGAAGAGAGTGAGGAAGAGAGAGAAGCACTGAAGAGTGGCGGTGGTAGTGCGGCGACAACACACATACACAGACTCTGCCGAGACACAACACAACACACTACAGAGCACTCACTGTCACAACATGAAGAGGATTCTGCTGCTCCTGCCGCTGCTACTGCAGCTGTGGCTACTGGATGATGCTTATGATGGTGGTGATGGTGGCGATGCTGGTGGAGGCAGCAGTGTTCTGCTCACTGGGATTTGCACTGAGGCCTCAATCAACAGCGAGCTGGTGTTGATGAGCGAGCGGTGTGGGCGGTGTGGCCGAGGCACCCACCACCAGAGCGTTGTGGACCTCAGAGAGAATGATGGCGATGGCCTGAATGATGTGAGTGAGTGAGTGAGTGGACGAAGATGGCTGGTGATAGAGCTGGTGACGCCAGTGGCGAATCGATGGAATCGCAGGGAGAGAGGGAGAGAGAAAGTGAGTTAGTGAAAGGGAGATGAGTGGAGTGCGAGCAGAATGCGTCCAGCAGAATGGGGAACCGATGCAGGCGAGATAGAGCTCGTCAGACGGTGCTAGCTGCTACAGAGTCGGCTACAGAGAGGCAAAATGCTCGCTCGCCCACACGACAACTGCCGTACCTGGCGCCAGCTATATTGTGCCAGTGGTGGTGGAGCCTGCTCAGGGAGGAGTAGTGGCACCAGACCACTCGCTGCCGCCAAGCAGCCACTGCCGTCGTCGCCGATTGCCCTGGCACGACTCCCAGCAGTGCAGCAGGGAACTCAACTGACTGTCGCTGTAGTAGTGCTGCTGCTGGTGGTGGTGGCTGATCAGGCTGCTGCTGGTGATGGGCGTGATGAGAGAGAGAGAGAAAGTGCTGGAGACACAGGTCAACGAGTCTTGCTGCAGTCGACGAGAAGAGAGAGAGAGAAAGAGAGGATCACATCGATCACTCACCTGCAGGAGATGCACCGGGGCCGAAGCTGCTGTGGTGGTGGTGCTGTCCACAGTGGCAGTTGCTGCTTCGATACTTTCTCTCTCCGGATTCGTTTGGTGTGGATGCGCTCTCGCTGCTGCTGTAGGCTTCTGCTTCTGCTGTCAACACAGTAGTAACGGTAGTGACTGTTGTGTTTGCAATTGTTTGCGGTAGTCAAAATGTGGGCTACGTTGCTGACGTTGGAGCTGTCAATCGGGGGGTGGGCAGAGAGAATCGACAGTGGAGACAGTGTCCGCAGCAGTTTGCTTGATGAGCCCAAAAGATGGGTTTGCTCGATGATGACATCGGCGTGTTTGTGTGCATTCTCGATCCGGGCGTGATTATCCCTCTTACGCTCGCTCTGATGCCGCCAGATGACGCCACTGGTGGGCACTGGTGCACTGCAACCAAAACAGTGCCTCAGTGGGATTCAGTGTTGGAGAGTTGGAGTGCAACAACAACAGTTCATACACTGCAGCAGAATCCGAGCTAGCGAGGGGGAGCAGAATCTCGATTCACTCGCCCACCTATATCCTCACGCACTGAGTGTGAGTCCATTGCGCCAGCGCTCACTGCAACCTCTCTCACTGTGCGCGGTTCATTCCACTCGGTCAGCTGCTGCTCTGGCCTATTTCCACATTTAATATATGCGCAATCTGGAACCAGTGCAAGCCCAGACCTGCCAATCTAGCGGTGCACTGCGTCCAGGTAGGTCCTGCTACTCTCTCTGGAACCTGCCCAAGAATACCAGCACTATTTTTACGGAAAACAACGATCCTGAAGACGACTGACGACGATGACCACTCTTGATGATAAGCTGCTGGGCGAAAAGACGCACTACTACTGCGATAGTAGTGACGATGAAGACGGTGGTAAGGGAAGCTCCACAGTGCAAGCACCGCCAAGTGATGACTTTCGTGGTACCTCCAAAATCCGCAGTGACTTCTCTCGAAAATGGGACAACTCTGTCAATGTAAGCGTGTTAATTATTTATGCGTGACTCCTCTCACTAACTGGCGCTCTACTGCACCACAGACCGGACCGAAAGGGGTGATCAAGGACTTTCAGCGATACAAACAGTTTGAAAATGAACAACGAGAAAGCCAAGATGCCGAGAAACTGGCACTGATGAAAAAGCTTTCACTTTCCTGTCGATCGTACATTGATGAGAAGGTCGAACAGAAGCTGAACGCCGGCGAGGACCTAGGGGATGATACCGATGATAATGACCCCTTCATCAAGGAGTACATTGCTAAGCGCATGCGAGAGATGCTAGAACGGTATCAGCAGCGAGAGGTGAAGAAAGTCTTCGGTGATCTGGCTTTCCTCAACACCGGTGAGGCGCTTTTGTCGATACTTGAGGATAAAGACTTGAAGAACATTCTGGTGGTAACACATGTGTACAATCGCAAGATTCCCGAGTGCAAGACGATGAACAGCTGTCTCGATAAGCTCGCAAAGAAGTACCAGCATGTCAAGTTTTGCTGTCTTGACGCAAGTGTTGCTGGAATGAGCTACGAGTTTGTAAGTCACAAAGCCTGTTTCCATCAATCAATTCAATATCTTTGTTTTTATAGATTAAAAACGGGGTACCAGCGTTACTCGTCTACAAGAACGGCGACTTGGTGGGCAACTTTGTCAGCTTGGGCGATGAATTTGGCGAAAAGTTTGACGAAGGCGATGTCGAAGACTTTCTGGTCGAGTAAGTCGGAGAAAATTGTTTTGTAGAGACATCCCTTCAACTAACAACCTTTTTTGCAGAAACAACATTTTGGTGTCTAGTCAACTCATTTCCAGCATTTCCTACAACTCCAATCTCTCAAGTATTCCTAAAGAAACCTCAACTTGAACAATGCAACAATGAGAACAAATCGACCTGCCAAGAAACTTGTCTTTTCTGTCAAGTAGAGCCATTTTTGTGCGCATTAGCGAACTTATACCATTTTGCTTATTCAAGTTTTTCCTCACCACCTCCTGACCACTCTCACGTTTTCTTCATGTGCTTCAAAGTGTTTGAGTATTTGACGACGATGTTAACTGACGATAACTTTCACCACATTTGTCTGAAATCACCGCTGACACTAATAAACTCCTTTTTTACACAAAAAAGTTACTTTTTTGCTTGTACGACATGTAACGTCTTCTCTGTATGGTGTGTGGTATGATCACATTTTTTTGAACGTGATAAAAATACAGACCGACCATATGATTGAAGTCGGTGCCAGTGAAGATATCGTCTGAACTTGCACAAGTGCCGGCTCAGTTTATCAGTTCAGCAGGTGCTCCATTTGCTGTGTAGGATTGCGAAAGGAACAAGAAAGCTCTACCTCTCTCGTTCACTGCCACCGACAAACATGGCCCTGGTCTGCGATGATTTTCTCGCCTTTGAGGTAAGCGCATGTGTTTGTGTTTTGTCAATACTTTATTTTACTAAAAATACTCGTGTACTCGTTTTCAGGAAACGCTAAAAAGTTTACGCAAAGTAGACGACAATATTGTACATGCACTGAACACGACCATCCCCACTTCATCGTTCTCAGAGAAGGGCATCGACCCTTCGGCCCAGTGCCAAGAACTGTACAAACAAGTGAGTGAAACAGAGTGCTTGTAAACACAATGATTTTAACGGTAATCCATTTTTGTTCAGCTTAACGCTGCTCATCAAAGTCGAGAAAATGCCATCAAAAAGTGCATTGTCTCAGTCTCTGAACGAGTGCACAACTTGCGAAAGCAACGTGATGAGGATGGAGATAACCTACAGGTGACGAAGGAGCTGAAAAAGGAACAAAACAAATTGCGAATGATGCAGAATGAACTCCACGTTGAAGAGGTTGTTTGTGATCGAAGCTCAAAGGTACGGTTTCATCGTTTACAATTGTTATTCACCGCTAACTTTCTCATCAACTATTTTTGGTTAGATTTTTCACGAACGATGCAGACTCTTCTTCAGACCTTGAAGCAAAAATCCAAACCGCCTTCTGTTAGAGCCATTTCAATATATTGAATTCATATAGTTTTTTACATTTTTATTATAGTTACAAATAAAAACAAACATTTAATAACATGAAGAGAACTTTGGCTACATTTTTCTGGCTACTCAGTAGCCGGACACCCTACTTCTCAAAGATTTGTTATGAACAAAGTTGTAATGAAAAAGAGGAGTTCATGCTTCTTGCTCAGCTCCTCTTCCTTGCGTTTGTTATACTCCATCTGGTACTCCCGATTTCTCTTCTCAATTGTGTCACCAGCTTTGACAGCTCGCTTGCCAATGACGGCGTTGGCAAACATGCCCAGTGCCGCAACGCCCATCATTCCAATGGCCACGTGCACTCGGGCCTTGTCGTGAACTCTTCTCATCATGATGGAGCTGGTGGTAATGTTTCAAGATAAGCGTAACGGGTAAATAAGAGGATGCTAGATAGAGGAAATTGTGTGCTCTACCTGACAGTGTTGGGTATCTCCGCTTTGCTGGGGAACTTTTTGTAGCGAACCAGGAGCCATTTGTCGAGTGCATTGGGCACATGTCCCTTTGAGTCGGTGGATGACATGTTGACGATGGAGTTACTGCTTGAGTGGTGACCACCAGCCGCTTCCTTCTTCGAATCGTCACTGGTGTTTTCTTCTGTCTTCACCTTCAAGCAGCTCTGTACTTTGCAGAGTAGTGCTACAGCAGCAGCTGATGCAGCAGTGCAGAAGACGACAACAAAATCACCACATCTGTGTTGGGCAGATGTTTGCTATGGAAACAGTTGGGCTGAAGTTTGTTTGGTTATTCAGCGCCAAACCAACCGGTCAACCGACAGCAGCAGCAGCCCAGTCATGGTCATCCTTTATAAAGTGGCTCCCCGATAAATCTGGTGCATGTGTGTCAGGGGTGAGTGTACAGCACGCCTTTGCTCACCATTTCTCGTTCTCACCCTCACATTCACTCTCATTCACACCTCAGGCGCCTGTCACGCTCGATCGTCGTTCAAGCTCCGAGCTCGCCGAACTTTTTGGCACGTTGTCCTCACGCTCGTAATCCTCCTCCCCGACAGCAGCCATGATTGACATTCCCGATCCGACTTTCCTGAAGTGCTTCCAGAACCACCGTCTCTCGGTCAACTGGCTGGCCTTCTCGCCCAACTCCAACTACCTGGCGTCGGCTTCGACGACAAGACGGTCTACCTGTGGAACCTGAACCGCAACAACACCTGCTACAAGTTCACCGGCCACAGCGATGCCATCACCAGCGTGGCTCTCGCCAATTCCTTCATGATATCAGGCTCAAAGGATAACACCGCCCGACTATGGCGCCTCTCCGACCGCGGCACCGAAGGCCTGACGTACTCCTCCGAGTCGAGCATCTACCGCGCCGCCTCGCCCATAAGCAGCGTGGACATCAATGCCGGTGAGTCGCAGTTTTGCACCTCGAGTGACGACCGAATGGTCAAACTGTGGTCCACTACTTCCACCAAGTACATTACTTCGCTCAGTGGCGAGCACACCAACTGGGTCCGCCATGCTCGATTCTCTAACTGAGTCCCTTCCTCTTGTCCTCCTGTGGCGACGATGGCATCATTTGCATTTGGGACGTTCGCTCAAAGACGGCGGCAATCAAACTGAACTCTAAGCGGCGTGCCACCCACTACCTGGGCGTCCAGTGGCATCCCAACTGCGAGTACATACTGTCCTCCTCCAGTTCGGACTCTTCACTTCGCATCTGGGACCTGCGATACGAGAAAATCATTCAGTGCTATCAAGTCCATGAAGGCGTTGTGTCTTCCTCTGATTTCCATTCCACCGGTAACTACCTGATCAGCTCCTCTTTGGACCAAACTTGCAAAATTCTCGATCTGTTTGAGGGCCGAACGCTGTTCACCTTGCGAGCCCACGTTGGCCACGTGAACTGTGCCCAGTTTTCGCCCAATGGTGAACACTTTGCCACTGCAGGCCAGGACCGAGCTGTCCTCTACTGGAAGAGCAACATTGCCAGCATTGACGAACTGGCCTCAGAGCTGGAGGATGACGACATGCGAAGTATTTGCTCATTTGCTGACACGCCTCAAATTAATACTTTCAATGCTGACAAAATCAACAAGTCAACTCGCAGCTCGATGATGAACGGCTGTGGAAGTGGTAAAATCTCCAGCAACGGTGGTGGTCACTTTGGTCAGGTGAAGCAGGAGCATGCCATCACCGAGGAGAGCGACGCTGTGGAGGTTAAGTGTGAGACATCCTCTCCGACGCCTCCTTCATCGGGAAAATCAACTCCCGTCAACGGCAATGGGGTGAATGGCACCGGCGGTGCCGGTTTGGACTTTTCCTGCGTTGACATTCTGAAGAGTATTCTCCAGCAGCTCGAGGTCATCACCGACAGCATTGTCAACATTGACCAGCGTCTCAGCACTCTAGAGGAGACCATGGAGAAGCCTTCAGGCTAGCAGAGCTTCATTCTCTCTCCACCAGCACTTGCCAAACTTGTGCACTCCAAAGACGGTGGTGGTGAACTCCCCAATTATTATCATTATTTTGTACACAATTTTGTAATTTAAAAGCTATTAATTTTGTTATTTTTTCTTTCTCAGTTCTTTATTTTTCCCTACGTAACAATAAAGTTTTGCCGTACAACGCTGATCAGCCTACTTCGGAGGATGCTCTTGAACTTGTAGTACCACTTGAGCAGTCGTACTCGTCGCCTCACCTTCTCTTCGGCGCTCATTTCACCCTCAGATCGGAGAATCAATGGCAGCTCTTGAGTCCAATTGCTGACGTAAATGAAGGGCGCATTGAGCTGGTGAAAGAGTCGCAGTGGACTGCTCTCACCGCTATCACAGGATGAGGCCACCTGTTGTGGGCTGATCTCGACCACCGGCACCGAGCCGTACTCGACTGCCTCAAGAATGCGGTAGCACTCGTGGTTCAGACCGACGGGACTCAACGTCAGATCGGACTGTCTGAGGGCCTTCACGTAGAAGGACAGCGAGTGCTCACTCTCCTGAGGCTGCCACTGATCGCGAACCTTCACCAGACACTGACTGCTCAGCTCAGGTCGGCCCTCAAAGAAGCTCTTCAGCTCCTGTCGGGATGAGTTTGGGTAGACGGTGGCGATGAAGTTGCACAGATAGGGCCGGGTGGATTGCACGGTGGCGGAGGACAGGTCGCCGGGCGGAAAGTTGCGATAGGTGGCAGTGCCCAGAGGCCTACAAAGAAAAGAAAAGTTAGTACGAATTTAGAAACGTAAACTGTGCTTGTATACGAACCACTGGTAGATGATGCGGTCGTCCACCTGGTTCCAGTCGTAGACGACAAAGAGAAAGCGAATCTTGCTGCCCACCTCATTCAGGTACGGCAGGAACCAGTCATTGGCGCACCGTTCACTGCCCAGGGCGATGATGCCGGCGTTGGCGATCTGCTCGTTCCGCCGCACCGCCTCCAGCCAGGGCAGGCTGTAGTTGATCTTGTGCTGATTGCGCCAGTTCAGCACCAGAATCAAATTGGGCACCGAGGAGGCGAGCAGGGTGGCCACCTTGAGGGAGGCGCCGCTGCGGAAGATCAGTCGGACGTTCTCAATGGTCGTCGATCCCTCGATGTAGTGCATTCCAGTTGCTTCCACTGTGCCCTGTTCGTCGATGGCCCCTCTCAGCACACTCTCCCAGACGTACTGGCCAATGGCCGCCTTACTCCACATCTCCACTGTCATCATCCAGTGCTCGGTGCTGGTCACTGGCTTTCCTCTGCCGCTCTGATTTGCCTTCGCCACTACAGCACTGTCTTTATCAATGGTCATGACCAGCTCAGGCTCCTTGACCACCAGTCCCCGTGGAAAGTCAAAGAGCATCACCACCAGGCCGATTATCAGCACAACCACAGTAATGATCTTCAGCATCCGACTCATCACACTGCTTGAGTGAGATGATTGATCACTGCCGTTGTGGTCAGCACTGGCATCAGCTCGTGCAGTTGTTGTTACTGTTGCGCACCACCAGCAAATTATCTCATCCTGTCATTGAGGGGGAGAAATGGAAAGAATGCATTAGCTATGGCTGTTTGGTCTTCGCGGCTGTTTGTCGCCAGCAGCTTGTGCGCGGCACACACAGCGGAGATGTCGCTCACCAGATTGTGGTGTACATGACAAAAAACTGCCTTCTTCACAACATGCAGCAAACAAAAGAGAGAGAGAGAGGGCACGGCAAATTAAATTAGGTTCAGCAGATCGCAGAGTTGCCTAATCGATCGCCCAACGTCAGGCTATTCATCAAAAATTCCTCCTTCTTCTCTTCTCCTTCGTCTTCCACTTTTTCTCCGACTTCTTATTCGGAAGTGCCTTTGCGTGCCAGAACAGTCGAGGTGCATGTCAAGTGAGGAGGAAGAAGTGGCGACAGTGGTTGTTGTTGCTGTTGCAGCTGTTGTCACCGTTGACAACTGCCACTCCAACTCCAACTGGCAGAACGACGACGACGACAACAAGAACAGCTCGACAAGGTCGAGAGGTGCTCAACCAGGTAGACGAGTGATCAAGTGATCGGTGTAGTTCAGGTAACTGGGCGCCACTTTCATCAACTGATCAACTGCCAAACAGCAGCGCAGAAAATCCAAAATTGGTGTCTATTTTTCTTGCCGCCGCCGCCACTACCGCTTCTGAGCATGCGTTCGCTCTGTTGAGTCAGTTGGTGCTCCTCCTGTCGCTCTCGCCGCCGCCGCCGCTGCTCTACTCTGTGGAGTTGTGTTTCTCGGCGGTGGTGTATTTCGGCACTGCTTCTGGTCACGGCACCAGCTCCACTTTCCTGGCTCCTGTCGCCCAGCCCTGCGCCCATCTCCGTCTCCCTTCCCTTCCCTTCCCTGCTACTGCTTCTCCTACTGCTACTACTGCTGCTGCTGCTGTCCTGCTCTAGCTCCAACACACCACCAAAGCACCAACACTCCAACACTACTGACAGAGAGACCAGTGTGGAGACCAGACCAAGAAGGGCCCTGCCACTGGTGCACGCGCGCGGTCACACTGCGCTCTCCCACACTAGCGACAGTGTTTCGCCCCAGTGTTCAGCTTTCACCACTATCACCACCACCACCTTCTAGTCGCTAATTTATATCGCCGAGCAATAAGTAAACCGTCATCAACATTATCAACATCAACATCACCACCACCACCATCGTCGAAATGTCAAACCCCGTCTCCACAAAGTCTATGAAGGTGATGACGAAGCGCTTCAAGCCGAAGCACCAGAAAGCGAAGCTGTTCCGCGCCTCTGAGCCGCTGCTCTCAGTCTTCATGTGGGGCATCAACTACACCATCAATGAGCTCACCCACGTCAACGCCCCGACACTGCTGATGCCGGACGACTTCAAAGCCCACACGAAGGTGAAGGTGGACAACCACGGCTTCAACAAGGAGAACATGCCCTCTCACTTCAAGGTGAAAGAGTACTGTCCGCTGGTGTTTCAGAATCTGCGCGAGCGATTCCACATCGACGACATGGACTTCATGAACTCGCTGACCAAGCACCAGCCGCGAGTGAACGTGTCGTCCGGCCGCTCCGGCACCAAGTTCTACGAGTCGTACGATCAGCTCTTTCTGCTCAAGATTCTCACCAGTGACGAGGTGGAGACGATGCACCACCTTCTGAAGGAGTACCACCCTTACATTGTGGAGCGTCACGGAAAGACGCTGCTGCCGCAGTACCTCGGCATGTACCGCATCACCGTCGACGGCGCGGAGACCTACATTTGCGTCATGCGAAACATCTGCTCCTCGTCGCTGAATGTGCACTGTAAATATGATCTCAAGGGCTCCACGGTGGACCGCGAGGCCACCGAAAAGGAGAAGGGACTGGACGTTCCCGTGTACAAAGACAACGACTTCACGCAGGCCGGAGTGCGCATCTTCGCCGACGAGGACTGGAAGAAGAGGTTCCTCGAGATGCTCAACGCCGACACCACCTTTCTCGCCCACAAGAACATCATGGACTACTCACTCTGCGTGGCCATTCACGACTGCGAGAAGGCCGAACAGGAGGCTTTGCAAGAACGGGAAAAGCGACTGCTCTCTCAAGGCTCCGCCGAGGATGAGGAGGCCGAGTCATCTGGCGACGGAAACGAGCCACTCAACTCATTACCATCACCTCCCGACTCACCCGAAAGGCGACAGAAGCTGTCCGAATCGGAGAACCACCTATACTCATCGGAGAATGCAATTGACCCCAGTCGAGACATCTATGCGGTCATCTCAACAAAAGGTACAGCAGAGATCAAAGATTTTGTGACTTTTTAAACTTATCTCTTATCTCTTTTTATTTAATGTTAGAATGTCCGCGAAGAGAAATATACTTCATTGGCATCGTGGACATTCTCACGCAGTTTGGACTTCGCAAGAGAACGGCTCTCGCGGCAAAGACCGTCAAGCACGGGCCAACGGCGGAAATATCGACGGTGCATCCCGAACAATACGCCAAACGATTCGTCGAATTTATTACCAAAGCTTTCTAACAGATAGGATAATCTTGTCAACGTTTCATTATTACCGGTGCGCACTCCCTAGAGGACTAACGGGGCCTGCACCAAACAATTCACACACACCGCTCAGGTGGCACCAACACCATTTACGATAAACAATTCGATCAACAAAACCTCACCTCTTTACCTTCTCCTTTTCCTTTGCTTCCAACGAGTATTCCTTCCACTCCTTACTTACACGATTTCGTACCTTCAGTTTTTCGTATCTTCAGCACACCCCCTGAAGCGCAATGATTCAACAATCCATCTCTCCCATTTCTAAGTTTGTAACGAAATATCTAAGATTTATCCTTTGTTTTCTCCTTATTATTTGGCTGTCAACCCGGCCAATCTCCCTCCACACACCTCTTTTTCTTTTTCCTTTATTTCCCATCTTCTTTTACTGCGCTGTTCTTCTTTTTTCAGTGTGCAGTTGTCTTTGTTTGTGTTGTGTTTTTCCAATTTATTTGCTCCCTTTGTTTGCTTTCAGTTTTTACCACCTTTCAGTTCATTTCCCACAAACTCTCTTTACCAACTCAACGACAAATGTCATGTGAACCCTTTGTAACACCACACACACGTTTACCCTACAATATTCCTCCTCCATGTACACTTTTCATATGGTGCGCATTAGAAGAATTCTCCTCGAGAAATGAAAAATGGCGGAACATTTTTGTAGCGTTACATTTTAAAGTAATAAAACAAAGCTTGACTACTCACAGTTTGTTAACTTTACTCTGATATACAAAGGGCTAAACTAGAAGGGCGAATAGTTTGGGCTGATTCAATGACTACTTTTTCTTAATCTTCTCTGGAACGACGATCGGAGAGTGAACATCGCGAACGGTTGAGTGGCCCTTCTGAATGCTTTCCGCCTTGTGAGTGCCGTCACAGAAAGGCGGGTGCTTCGTCTGTTTGCAGTTGCAGAACCAGTACTCCTTCGTTTCAGTGCAGTCCCATCGAACCGGTCGGAGAGTGATCCTCAGATGTTTGTTCTTGTGAGTCCCATCGCAGAATGGCTGTAGGATATAAAGGTGAACAATGAATGAAATGGAAGTAATTTTCAATCACCAAGACTCGTACCTGTTTGTGACTTCGCCCACAGGAGCACCAAACGTAGGCTTTGCCTTCAATGCATTCGTACTTGAATGGCTTCTTATCGTAGACTACACCTTTGGCCGGTTGAACGTACTCCGGGTAGATTTCCTTCTCAGGCAAATCGGTGATTTCTTTTTTCGTTTTTCGAGTGTTTTCATCCGAATCGTCCAAGATCTTCCGCGTGCTCTGACTCAGAGCTGAGGTACTAGAAATGAGTCTCTTCGGGAAGACAATGTTCCCTCGCAGAACTGAGGTCTGACAAGAAAGAAGTAGATGACGAACTGAAGAGAGGTGCATTTTGGCCGAAGATACACCCAAACTTGGAGTGATCTTTCGTGAACGGATTCGGCGACGGCGAAATCATAACAACAAAAGTCACATGCACCTAACGACCTGCCACCTGGCGGCAAGTGGATTCCTGAGCACGTGTGCGCTTGAAATGTTTTCCAGCCTGGATCAACAACAACAAACATCATGAAAAAGGTTTTCTCAAGAAAATCTCAACGCAAACAGGAACGACTAGAGAAGAAGCAAAAGAAGAATTTGTTTTTCCAAAAGAGAAAAGACGGAAAGACAAAAACTGACAACAATGACAACAACAAATCTCCGGCTGGTAAGTTTTGTTTTGTTTTTTCTTCGTTTGATGTTGACAACCTTTATTTTTAAAGGAATCGCCGAAGTAGAAAAAACAAAGCGGAAACGAAAAAGAAAAAACAATGGCAATTCAAAGATGGCCAAGATGGACTTGGAGCGAGAGAAAAAGTTTATTGACAAGGAGGAAAAAGAAATTAAGAAATATGAAAAGCTGCTGAAGTTAAAATCCTACACGAAACGCAATAAACTGCCCAAATCATTCTACTACGACGGGCTGGGAGAGCTTTTGGAGTTTTGCGACAACAAACAGTACAGTAACCGAGTGGTTACTGATGAAGGCGAAGAAGATGCGTTTGCTGAGCTGCGGAACAGAAAACCAAAGCAAGTGCAACCTAAAGCTAAAGCAGCAGAAAGTGATCACGAAGAGGATGATGATGACGATGATGATGATAGTTTTGATGAGGACGACGAAGAGATGGAGATGGATGAAGCCGATGAAGAGGTAGAAGATGAAGAGGGAGAGGCAGAGGAATTAAGTGACAACGACGAAGAAGGTCAGGATGATGATTTTGAAAATGAAGAGGAGGAGGAAGAGGAGGAACATGAAAAACCAAAGAAAAGTGCAAAAAAGGAAAGCAAAAGCGGTTACCGCGAGGACATTTACGGATTTCTACGTGACAAAGATGGAAACATTGTAAAGAGTGAAGCTGAACAGCGTTCCAAGGAAGACTTTCTGAACTCAAATGTGGTCGTCGAGGAGACTTTGCAGCGGAAGCTTCGCGGCCTTGTAAATCGACTGACAGCTAACAACATTAAAGTGATCAGCAATGAGATTCTCGCCCTGTACAAAGGCCACAGTCGAGCAGTGATTAACCAGGGCATTCTCAACGTCTTCGACAGGGTCATCATCAAAGTCGACTACATTGTGCCCGTCAAATTGGTCGCTGAAATGGCCATGCTCGTGGCGATTCTGCACTCGGAGATTGGCGAAGAAGTGGGCGCTTTCTTCATTCACTCGGCAGTTCGTCACTTTGACGCTCTCTTCTCTGACACCTCCACTTGGAACGACACTAAACAACTCAACAACACCGTCATCTTCATCCTCAACCTCTACACTGCCGGACTGGTTGACTCTGTCATCGTCTACGACATCATCGACAAGTTCTGTGAACAGTTTTCGCAGGAGAAATCCATTGAAATAATCAACCTGATGCTGAAGGCATCCGGTTTTCAGCTGCGCAAGGACGACACAGTTCGAATGAAGTCGCTGATTATGGCCATTCAACAGCTCAGCTCTTCAGTAGACCAGAGCGGCCTCAGTGGGACACGCATCCGGTTTGTCCTCGAGTCGCTGACTGCCATCAAGAACAACAACATGGCGAAGCTGAAAGTGACAGAGCCGGTGGTGATGGGCGAGCTGATTGAAAGCACCCTGAAGGGCGTCATCAAGAAGCCTCGCGTGCAGTTCATTCCCGGGCAGTACGCCACTGTCATTCAAAGTGCCCACTGGTTCTCCTTCACCGCCAACATTGTTCCCCTGGAGGCGATCAAAGGAGGCGGTGGATCAGAGGAGGCGAAACAGGAGGAGGAGGAGAAGGTGACCACTTCAGCGAAAAGCCTAGACAAACTCGTCGACTACCGACTGCGAGATCAGCTGTGCAAGAAGCTTCGCATCAACACTCCTCTGCGAAGGGACCTCTTCACGGCGCTCTTCGCCTGCAACGACTACCTCGACGCCGCCTGCAAGCTGGTCAGCATTGGCAAGAAGCAGTTCTCCGAGGTGGTCAATGTAGTCCTTCACGTGGCAGTCAACGAGAAGACCTACAACCCCTTCTACTACCACCTTCTCCAGCACCTCACCACCTGTGACCGAAAGTACAAGGTACGTTGGGAGATTCACTTTACTTTTCAGCACTGACATTTTTTTGTTCCTGTTGTTAGTTGGCGCTGGACTTTGCTGTGCGCGATAAAATTGAACAGGTGGAGACAATGTCCACCGTCCATCGGAACACATTTGCCAAGCTGCTGTTCAATTTACTGAAAGGAGGTGCCATCGCCATTACATGTCTCAAGGTAAGGGTGATGATGATGGTGGCGATCGGCTTTTAATTTACAACTCTCATGCAGGTCGTACAATTCTCCGATATGAATGAGGTGTACGTGGACTTTATCCGCAAAGTACTGGAGCCGTTGTTTTCGCAGTGTGATGACAGCACTGTGGAGAGTGTCTTTACGAAGATTCCGAAGAAGGACAACTTTGCCAGTGCCATCAAACTCTTCATCTCCTGCTTCATGAGCGCCGACTCAAAGAGCAAACTGAACAGCGTGAGGCAGTTTCAGTTAAAAATGAAAATATAACGCAAAATAGGGTTTTTTGTTGTAAAAGTACAGTTTTTTATTTAATATGGTAAAGAAACGATAAAAAAATAGGTACTTCCAGAAGTTGATTTGACCTAACTTGTAAAATGAATATATTGATAGCCCGACTAGCCAAGTGTGTTTGATAGAAAGTGTGTGACTGTGAGGACTGTCCTTTCAATCTCTTACACTAGTGCCAAACTAAGCTTGTAAAGGAAAAGGCAAAAGACAGTTAAAAAGGCCTCTTACCTGAGATCGACAGCAGTTGAAAGCAGATAAAATAAAACAAAAAAAACAAAAACACGGCACTATTTATCGTCAAACAGTTTTGGCTTCATATCAAGGTCGACTTTGTAGAAGTGCTCCAATTGGCGAAGATGTTCGACGTGGTTGATGCTGGTTTCGTAGTTCTTGAGCTATAGTGGAAAAGACGAAAGGGCCAAAAAAGGATGGAGGTTGAGGAACAAGACAGGAACCAAAAAATGTGCTACAAATTACCATTTCCCAGAGAAGAATGTTGAAAGGCATCAGAGTGAGGGCCATTAGAAAGAACTTGTGCGTGTTTTGGTGGTCGTTTCGTTCAATGGACAGTGAAATAGCGCTTAAAGAGAAAAAGGAGAGTTTGATTGTGATCAGAAGTGTGCAAGAAACTTGAAAACTTTGCAGAACTTACATCTTCCAAAATTCAAAGCACTGCAATCGGATCTTCTTCTGATAGACGATATGCAGTATAAAGTTCCAACAGGTTTCTTTTTTCGAGAGATGAAGCGACAAGTTGAGCACCTTGATAATCAAGTTGGCATTATCGGGATTGAGCTTGGAGATTTCAATGAGGAAGTACAGCCGATCACTTGACACGATGAGCTTGGAGAACACATTGGTGAGGTGGTAGATGAACAGTGGATCAGATGAGTTGAAGGTGACGCAGATAAGGCGCAGAGTATCATAGACTGATTTGAAATGCGAATCACTGTACGGAAACTCCAGCAAGATGAGGAAGTAACTACAAAAAGATGAAAAGGTGATTAGAAATGAGGTAAAAAGAACGTCAAAGAATCACTTGAGCCATAAAAACTTGTAGTCGTTGCTGGTGGCCAGGTTGCATGACGTAAACGAGTTGACCACTGAACTGAACACGCAGTCAAGCTTGAGGTAGTGCTCTTCGGCAGTGAGTTGACCACCACTTTTGCGCCACTGTACGTGAAGGAACATTCTGAAAAACAAAGTAATTCTTTAAAAGAGACGGATTTAAAAGGCATAATATAGCTACAGGTAAGAGAGGTAGAGATAGACCAGCTTTGAGGTGCGTTTGTCTCGGCCAAACTTAAGTCCATTTCGAATAGCCTCCTGTTGCTCAAAGTGCACCGTCGAGTCAAAGGTAAACTCTTCAAAGAGAATAAGCTCAAAGAGTTGCTGGAGAAGACTGTCGCTGAGATCACAGTTAAAGAGAGTATCACGGTAGAAGTAGAGCAAGCTTTGAGTGAGTATTTCCTTGCACTTTGAAAAGTTGTCGCACTTGTAGTGGTAAAAGGCCAGCCAGTAGTCAAACTGAAGCTGGTGCTTCAGCGCTTCCAACAGCTGGTCGCTCCACTCGGTGAAGCTGCGAAGAGCGGTCTGATTGAAGGCGTTGTAGAAGTTTTGAATCAGCGTCAGCACAATGGACTCATTGCTGGACCGCTCGTCACCGCTGCTCAGGTCAACTTCAAAGAGCTGAAGAATGTGCAGGTGACTGAGTGCCACAAAGTTGTCGCTGTACACCGTAGAGAGGTAGGAGTAGGAGTTGGTCATCTCGGCGCTCTCGATGCTGCTGCTCTGAATGACCTTGCTCAGCTGGGCCAGGTTGAAGCGCAAGGCAAAGCAGCTGTTGTTGCAGTTTGACTGATTGCAGGTATGGGCGGCCATGCTGTCGTCGATCTCGGCAGTGGCGCAGCAGTTCTTGATGGCACGGTTCAGCAGCATTTCAATGTGCTTCAGGTCATTATCCGGGCTGATGCTCTTCCAGTGAATCACAAACGGTCGAACGTCGACTAGATGCAGAAAGCAGCTCTTTTTGCTCAGCTGAAAGCAGTGATAGGGAAGATTGCGATAGAGGACGAGGTGAATGTAGCAGAGCCAGGCAAAGACGCGGTGCTCCTTGGTAACCAACAAGCTCAAGCTGCTGAGGCTATGCTGAGAATTTTGAGAAGTTGTTGAGGTAGTAGTGGCTTTTTGTGTAAAAATTTCGTAGAAAAACTTAACTGCTTCTTCAAACTGGTTCAGCTGCAAGGACAGGTTGATTCGGTACATTATAATTTCCAGTATGTTCAAGGATCGCGTCTCTTCATCGGCATACGTAATTTTAAAACTACAGAACTGCTCCAAAATGGTCAAGGCGACGCGCTCCTTATGTGACAGCTTATCGCATAGGCTGAGGTAGCATACCCAGAGGTGATAGGTAGAGCAAAACTGGAGAATACGACGGCAAATTTCGTCGATTGGCACAATTTCCGGTGCTGAGATGGCCTTGTTCGCGGCAATGAGATCAAGTTTGTAGGAGTAGAAGTGAAGATACTGTTCGTACAGCTCAGCATTGTCACGATTGGCGACCAGTGCACGAGAGAGCACATTGAGCGAGGAGTCGATGCAAAAGTTGATGTCGTACTCTCGAAAGCGTTTCCAGTAGCAGTAGGCGAGATTGATCCACATTTGAATGTTGTGAGGATCACTGGCAAGCGAGGTTTCCAGTTGAGCGCTGAGTGGGATGCCTTCAGGAGCGAAGAATCGATTTCGAAGGTACAGATCAGGATCGTTCGTGTCGGTCTCGATCAAATCACAGAGCTTGGACAGCTTCATCTGAAACGACTCATCCTTGAGATTAAATCGATACAGGTAATCATCAAAGGGAACGTGAACATCGGCAGGCGCCTTGTGATCACCAAAGTTGACCACTTCCTTGGGAATGGAGCGAATGAGCAGGCTGGACAGCGAGGTTTTCGATTGCTTCCGAATGTCCTTTAAAAACTCTCGACTAACTCCTTCGATCGAATGTTTTCCATGCTGACCGAGTTTACTTTGCGCGTGGCTACTAAGCACCTTCCGCAGTTCTTGAGGGTCGCCTTTAAACTGACTGAGATTCAGATTTTCATCCAACTCTGGCACATAGGTGAGAACGTCCATTAGCTTTTCCTGTGGCCCGTAGAGGTACTCTTTCTTATGCTGGTACTTGCAGTTGGTGTCATTGCAGGATCCAAACATATCGTAGTGGCAGATGATCACGTTAGGATCAAGTCCGTTGGACCAGTGGTCGGTTGAGATGTCGCCCGGTTGGTTTAGCGCAAAACGGTACGAGTTAAAGTGCTGCAGTACACTGCTGTAGTTGTCCGCTGTCAGGTGATTGGCCGAGTTGAGCTGCGGAAACTGATCCAAGTTCACATTGAGCACATCACTTCGCTTCTCGGAGAACTCATTGAACTGAATGGAATGGCTGCTCTTGTAGAAGCTGCTCGACTGAATCAGAGTAAAGTTGAAACTGACGTAGTGTTCAAAGAGGAGTACGGTTTTGTGGCTTTGGCTCGACTTAAGGAAAAAATTGACTTTCCCTCGCAATAACTTGGCCGACACATCTGCCTTTTTGTTGGGATTCTTCGCCATTTTGCTTTTGACAACTTCATTAAAAGATTTGGTCGGTTTCGGCAGTGCAACGACTTTTGCATGCATTGGTGCAATAGATGGAAGGGTGTAAGTGCTACCTGAAAGAGTTTTTCCCATGTTGAGACATGCCTTTCTGTAATGCTTTATCATTTGCATTTCATCCTTTAGTTGCTTTTGTGTTTCAGACATCTCTTTGGTGTCAACTTTAAGCTTTACAGCAAAATGATTTACTTTCTTATTGGCCATCGCCAGCATTTTCTGCAAATGTCGCACTAGAGCTTGTGACTTTTTCAGTTCTTTTCTTGAACCTATTATGCTTTGTTTTAAAATTCCTACTTTTTGAGCTTTTTGTTGTCTCTTTTTCATTGATTCTTTGAGCTTCGACTCAAACTTCTGCAAGTTCTCGTTGGTTACTGTTTTTAGCTCTCGTCGTTCAATTTCCTGTTTCAGCTTTTGATACTCCTCTGTTGACTAGTGGACAGCTTGTGAATTACATTTGTTCTCGATGGTCTACCAGGTAGTAAGGCGGTACTAATTTGAGGTCGAATGTTAAGCTCGTCTGATTCGCTACTTTCCGCTTCCGAATCTTCATCAGCGGAAAGTTGAATTACAAGGCGATAACGAGAAAAATCTACCTTTGGTTTTGGAGGTTCAGGCACAAGTGGCTTGACGGGTGAATCTGAGTTGACTTTTTCACTCAATGATAAATCAGATGTATCATCTGTCTGTGAAGAAGGCAAATCCAAATCTGTGACTGCTGAATCGCTACCGTTGGTGTCGTTAATAACTGGGGTTCGTTTTTCGAGCATTTTACGGATCAGTTGTTCTCGCAAAATGTTTTCCTCTTCCTCTAACGAGTCGCCATTAAAATTTATATTTTGAGTTAGAGGGGTTTTATCTTCAAATAAAACGTTGTTTTCCAAAACAATGCTGAGTTTGTTTGCCTCTTCAGTTTCATTTTCGTCCTCGGAAATATCCTCAAATTCAATGGGAGTGTCGGCTGATCCTTCTCGACTCCTTATGCTACCTTTTTTATCTTCTTCACAGTTTAGCAAAGTCAATTCTTCTTTAAGATTATTATACATTGTGATCAAATCTTCATACTCCAGTTCATCCACATTTTCAAGTTTCCGCTGGTCGACGGTTTTGTTGAATAAATCAATTGCAGAGGTGTTTACATTACTTTCAGCATTTTCTCCATTCACTTCTTGAACCGTATTTGATTTCTTTTCACTCAAGAGGCGGTGCATTTTTAACTTTTCTTCAATGCTCGCTTCCAGAGAATTTGGCACTGCAGGCATAGGGAGCAGGAAACGGTAGTCACGATCGCCCTTTTCCCTCAGAGTGATGTCTGAGTCGAGTATGTTTGGTCCTTTGGTCATCTGGGCACAATATTGATTCAATTTTATGATTTCATCGTTGTCCTTGTTCAGGTGGAAGTCAATATCGAGTATGGAAATCGTTGGATCCTCCGGATCGTACGCTGATTCATCGGAAAAGTCGTCTTCCATTGTGACCGTTGATATTTCGCCTTCATTCTCTAACACGATGGTTCTAGAGTTGTACTCGTAAGTTGGTGGTGATGTGGAAACTGATCTAGGGTCATGATTGTGACCGGAAAACTGATTTGGCGTTGGTAACATGTTGAATAACTAACTAGGAAATGATGTAAAAAATAAAACAAAAACAAAACTGTTTTGGGAGCACATGAGTTTTTTGTTGCGTAAAATTTTTTTCACAACAAACTGTCCCTTCACAGAGAACGTACACTTTCACAAAAAATTCAAAAACTGAACTTTTTTGAACCAAAAAGTTTATTCTTGACAATGAAGCAATGTTCGAAACAGAAGTATCTGTTACAATCAGTACGTTTATTTACAAAAACGTAGTCAACAAAATTTTGACTAGTCTTTCAATTTCATTCCGTATAACTCATGGAGAAAAACAACGACAAATCGAAATCAAATGATCCAAAAGAGATTGTTTTTTCAACCGATAGAAGTTCCAGCGCCAAAGAAAGTGGTAACGGTGCCGGCCCTCAAGACTTTCTCTCAATTAAAGATGACCTTCCGTCAATTTTTGGCTCTGAACTAAATAGCGAGTTGTCAGAGACTGACAAGTTGAGTATAGTTGAATCCCTTTCCAGTGATGATGAGAATAGTGTCAAGTTAAATGGAAAGCCACCGCCGGTGAAAGTAGGAGGAAAAGGTATCAAAGAACGAGTTGTTCCAACACCAAAGGAAAAACAACCACAGCAGAAAAAGCAATCAAAAGCAGATAATCTGGCTCTACAGTATGGCAGTCAATCAGAGGACAGTGACGATGATCAGAAGTACATCTTGGGAGACTACGCTGAAGGCCACCGCATCAATTTGCCTGATACTGTCAAGACAGAGAAGCCAAAGATGACTGCAACCAAGTTAGAGCAAGCAAAAACCATCGCCGAAGAGCCACCTGATAAAAAGGTTGAAAAAGGGGGTCCGATTTTTGAAAAAACACAAACAGTTGCTGCAGTAGCCAAACTTAACAGTTTTCAGCCGTCGAAAGAAACTGACAGCAAAAACCCAGCAAAGCCAAAGACCGCATCACCGGCACCTTTTGTTCACCCACAGCAGCAGCAGCACAAACAAGCGCCACTGCCAAACAGTGCAAAGACCACTGGTTTTGAGCGAACAAAGGCGGCCGATCCAAAGACCAAGTCAGAGAAGAGCACTAAAAAGTCCACTGCGAGCAGTTCTGGCCGACGGACCGCATCGCCGCACAGCCCTGCATCGATAATGGCAAAGTGCGCCTGTAAGAAGCTGGCACCGGGCAAGGTGAACAATCCAATCGGCGAGGCAGAGGGCAGCAAAATTTTTGCTCGTCCCAAGATGGTCAACCTCGACTATGATCCGAGTAAGTTTCTGCCTTGTCAACAAGTTTATGTTTTGCTCACCCAAATGCTTCCTCTTTGGCAGTGCTTCAAGTTGAAATCCTCAAAAGCAAAGCTCCTTTTGTAGCAAAAAGGTGACACCAAAAGCGCCAAAGAAGTCGCCCTTTCCCGTCGTAGCTCCCAAGGTCCAGCCAACTACACCGAAGGAAAGTCCTAAAGATGTCTAACCTTCATAAAAGATCAAATTTTACACATTTTTACTCAACAATTGACGTGTACTTTTCAATAAACTGCCAATTTACTGGCTTCAAGGTAAGGCAGAAAGGTAGGGCAAAAGTTATCAATTTCAGGCAAACGATGACGAGTTAACAATCTTCAAATGTATGCAAAAAGATAACATCAAATAGAGGTGGTAAAATCAACACAGTGGTAAAACAATGACAAGAATAGTAGTTGACACAAGTTAGCATGACGTGAAGCAGAAGAAATGGTGATGAATGGTATTCGGGTGGCACAAAAGAGAAGGTCGATAATTAATTGGCATATTGATGAAGGGGACAAGTTTTGAAGGTTAAGTACAGGGCGAGTTGGATTTGTGCTTGCAAATGGCGTTCCACAGGCGCAGCTCCTCGCCCAGCGTCAGACCGAGCTTGCGAATGTCGTCGCGGGTCATAAACTCGAGCATCACCTGCAGGGTAATGTCCTGCTTGACCAGCTGTGATTTGAGATAATAGTGAGTGAGTGAAAAGAGATCATCATTAGGTAAATGCACGCTTACCGTTCTGATGGTCGACGGACAGAGGTGGTTACTGTGGAGGAAGGCGAGCATCTGCGGGTCGCCAAAGCTGGTGTCCACGGTGGGTGAGGCCGTGTCGGTGATGCTGCCGATGCTGGTGCTGGCGTTGCTGTTGCTGGTGTTGGTGTCCGCCGTGGTGCTCTGACAGGGCTCACCAGTGCTGTTGCCGCGACATAGTAGCGCCCGTTGGCTGGTGCTGCTGAAGTCCATCTTTGCGTGTGACACCTGCTCGCAGAGGTGCCTGAACAGCGTGTTCTGCTCCTGCAGGTACTCCGCAAAGGTCTCCGAGAGCGTCTTCACCGTCTTCTGGTTCTCTTGGATCAGCTGCTTCAGTTCAGTCTTGAACTGCTCCTTGATCTGCCGACTGAAGAGAATCTCCTCCTCAAAGGAAGGATGCGAAATGGAGCTCTCAAAGTTGGTCATGCAGGAGTTCTGGCGGTTGAAGAGCGTCCCGGTGAGGTTCGTTTCAGTGTTCACCGAGTCGATGTCGTCCACCTTGAAGAGGTGCTTAAAGTTCTGGTAGAGCAGGTTCAGTGCGGACTGCACAGCGGCGCGAATCAGACTGTCCAAGGCGAAGATCCAGTGCGGTGGGATGTTTTGAATTTTGAGAATACTGTCGATTGCGTCTTGAAAGTAGTAGATGGCAGTCTGAATTTGCTTGGCAAGCTGAAACTTTTTGTCCTCGTTTGGAGCTGTCTTTTCGCCATTGGTTGTCGCTGCTGCTGCGGCTTTTACTGTCTCCGCAACAGGTCCATTGGCTACATTTGCCCCATTAGCTCCGCTGCTCTGACTTTGAATAATCTCCTCAAACTCCTTCGCCAACAGATTTAGCGCATTGGAGAGGAAGAGAATGTTCTGACTGGAGGAGATAAAGTCACGAAAGCCCGGCAGAAGGAAGTTCTTCAGGTGGCGATGCTTCAGCATCAACGTCGCCTCCGGCCAGTTCTCCAGCAGTCGACGCAGCCAGACGTTGCAAATGTCCTCCTCATTGTTCTTCAGCACCTGTGCGAGGTTGCGCTGAATGTTCTGCGAGTTCTTGATGAAGAAGGTGTCCGAGCCCTGGTCAGAGTCGTATAAGGCAGCCTCCAGGGTGGTCGGCGTCGGCGAGTAGAACATGCCCGGGGAGCGTTCATCAGAGCTGTATCCCCTGTGTGTGTCGTAAAAAGAAAACAGTTAACACTTTTCCTTGACGCAACGAGATTGCAACGAGTGTCACTCTCTTTCTCACTCTACTTCACTTACATGTTGATGCTGGGTGACTGTGATATGGAGGTGAGTGGCATGCTGTTGCTGCCGTACATGTCCTTTATATTCAGCGACAGGTTGGGATTGAGTCTGTCCGGGGAGGGAAGGAAAGGAGAGAGAGATAAGAGAGGTGCAATTGACTACGCACTAGTGGTGCAACAGGCAATGTGCAATGTGCCCAAGATAAATAAACAAACAAACACTGTTGTTACCTGTTCACTTTAGGCTTGAAGGGCGGCTGCAGTGTGTCGGAGCCGTGGAGAATCTCCGCGGAGGTGGGCTCGCGGTCAGAGCCTGACTCGCCGCTGTTTCCCCCTCCTCCTCCTCCTCCACTGCCACTGGAAGCACTAACCGACATGTCGTGAGGCATGGACACCGATCGGCTGAAGTCGATCTGTCCATTGCCCACCACCAGACCGCCATTGCCCACGGTGGCGGTGTGTGCCCCGCTGCCGCCGCTGCCGGTGACGCTGGTGCTCGTCGCGGAGTTGCTGCCGGAGCTGCTCGAGTGGTTGCCGCCGGGCAGCGCCTGCGTCTTGCGCTTTCGCGAGCCAACACTCTCCAGAAAGGGATCCTCCAGCAGGTCGTTCGCCGTGGGTCGCTTCGCGCTGTCCGGCTCAAAGCAGCGCATGATAAAGTGGCGCGCTTTCTCCGACAGCGTCGACGGAATCTCCGGGTGCTCCTTGAAGAAGCCTACCTTGAAGATCACCTCCTGGCCGGAGCCCACCTCGATGAAGGGCGTCTTCCCCGTGGCCATCTCCACGATGGTGCAGCCTAGTGACCAGATATCGGCGGGTGCAGAGTAGCCTCGGGATCCTTGGTCGATCACCTCCGGGGCCATGTACTGGAAGGTGCCGGTGAAGGTTTCAGTCTTTGGGTGGAGGCCAGCCAGTCGCTTTGAGGTACCGAAGTCGGAGATTTTCACCACGCCAGTATACGTGTTCACCAGAACGTTGTCGCCTGGGGAATGATGGTGATGGCAAGAGTGAAAGAAAAAGAGAGACAGTGATATGGGTTAGTATGTGTGTTGCAATACGACGAACGAGAGTGACTACGACGCACCTTTAATGTCTCGATGAACAATGTTCTGGCTGTGCAGGTAGTTGAGTCCGTCTAGTATCTGTCTGGTGTAGTAGGAGATGGTGGGCTCTTTGAGGGGGCCCCACTTTGCGCGCAGTAGCTGTGAGAGACTGCCACCGGGCACTCTCTCCATTAGAATCTTGAACACGCCACTGCTCTCATCGTGAATAGAGCCAATGTACTTGACGATGTTTCGGTGGTTCAGCTGTGAGTGCAGCTTGATCTCCTCCTGCAGGGGTTGCACCTCGCTGATTGGCGGTGGCAGTGACGGCGATGGGGATAGTGGTGATGGTGGTGGTAAAGAAAACAAAAGCGGCTAATTAATATCTCTCTCCTCTAATTAACAGAGCAGTGCGTCAGTCAGTCCGTCAGTGTGCATGGCACCGTCTGCACACTGACTGACGACTTCATCCTTCCACTGCCATTCATTCAATCGTTCAGCCGTTCAGTCGGTTTGCTCTACTCACTCGGTGTTTTTGATGGGAATTTCCTTGACGGCAATGTCGCGATTGAAGCTGTCACGGGCCGAGTACACCGTTCCGTAGGAACCCTCGCCCAGCTTGACCTTTTCATTCTTGTCACCGAGGACATACTCAAACTGCCCAGTGAAAAAAAAGGTAAGTGTTTATAATTGTGCAATTATTACAAGTTATCAATCCGCAAACATGCACTTACATTGATAGACTCCTGCTCGGTGTGCGCATCCAGATCGGTGACGCACTCATCGTTGGCCGTCAGCTCGAGAACCAGTTCGTGAAACTTTTTGCGATACTCATCCGAGGGAAAGAACATCTGAAAGTCGTCAGAGAGAACGTAGAGAAAGAGACACCTCTGGTCGGCCTTGTACATACTGCAGAAATGCAGGTAAGTAAGTCATTGATTTATTAAACACGCTAGAGGCAAAAAGTCAGTTACCTGAGGCCGCGAATTTTAGAGGAAGGGAAAAGCCACTTGTGCGGCCGCTTGCACGAGTCAGAGGAGAGACACAGCCGACAGAGGTTGCTAATCTGCAGCGACTTGCCATCCTGGTCGTCCAGGTTGATGGTGACGTAGCTGGGCATCGTCGACTTGTCAATTTCCAATATGATCACCGGAAAGCGAATCATATGTCCGGGGTCGTCCTTCGCCGCCTCAATGAAGAACTCCATCCAAAACTGAAAGTGCTGCTCCTCGGCGGAGAGCCGGGCGTCCTCCGGCTTCCTCCGAAAGTCATTGATCAGGCAGATGTTGCGAATGGTCGACTTGAGGTACCAGCCGGGCGGCTTCAGGTTGAACATGCACTCCGCCGCCTCGCAGGCCTTCGCGTAGTTCTCCGCCAGGACGGAAATCTCGAAGAAGGTGGCCACGTCCCAGTAGTCGGCCAGCGTCTTCAGACTGCCCTTCCGCCCGATGAGGATGTTCAGCACCGAGGCGACGTTCTGCAGCTCCGGCGAGTTGTTCAGGTCGTCGCCCTTGATGACCAGAAGCGTCGCCAGGTTGATGGCCGCGTACTCGTTCGGTTGGTAGTCGAAGCCCTTTCGGTACCAGATGATGGCCTGCTCCAGGCTGTTCTTGTCCTGGTAGTTCGACTCAATGAAGAGGTCCTTGTAGATGCGGCCGGCCAGGCAGAAGAGGTCCGGACTGCAGTTCTCCTCGTAGGGCAGTGCCTGGTGGATGCGCTTCAGCGCCTTCTCCCGGTCGCCCAGGGCGTTCCGCCGACTGAGCGCAAAGGCGTACAGGTACTGAATGAGCGGCGTGAACTGAAAGTTCTCATTGTCCTGCAGCTCCTCGATGAAGGCCACCATGGAGTTGTAGTCCTGCACCTCGCGGAAGGAGACCAACAGGTTGTGGATGATATCGGAGGAGATTAGACTGGGATTGGTCAGCTTCTTCCGAAATTCATTGAGCGCCTTGGCGAGCTCTTCGCCGGTCAGTGAATCGCGCGCCTTTCTAAGCTCGTTGAGAAACTTCTCCTTCAAGTGGGTTCTGCAGAGAAGAAGGAAAGATTGTTTTGTAAAGCTTTGCAAACAATTTCCCTGAGCTCACTTACTTTGTCTGAATCTGCACGTCCTGCAGTGAATTGCGCAGCTTAGTGCTGAGGAGAATCTTGGTCTCCGAGGAGAGCGGTCGGTTGGTGGAGAGCTCCGGTTTGATGCCGACCACCGGTTCGGTGACGTAGCACTTCTTGTCAGTCGGTGAGAGGCGGTAGGAGATCAGGTTGAAGTTGGAGATGGGCAGGTTCCGGGGAATGGTCACCTTCAGGGAGTCGTCGTTGTAGATGAGAATGTTGTGGCGCATGCCAAAATTCTCGCGGTTGCCGATGCGGTAGAAGAGCGAGTGCTGCTGATTCTGAATGGACAGGTCGACGATGGCCACGTCGGCGGCGTAGAAGGCGTCCGCGGCGTTCAGCTCATCAAAGTCGAGCTTCGAGAGGGCGATCAGTTGACAGTTGGCGTTGGAGATGTGGCAGGCCCGCTTGATTTCCTCGTAGGCAGCCAGGCGGTGAGACAGCGAAAGGTTGTGGATTTTCTGCAGAGATTGCGTGCAGCAAGTGAATGTTTGTGGTGATAAGGGGGTAGGAGAGGAGAAGGAGAAGGAGAAGAGGGAGAGGCAGAGGCAAACAGACAGACAGACTGTTAGAGACACTGGAACCTGAGACGTGATGATGGACGAAACGAGGAGGCAAAGCAAAAGCATGTCAGCCGCCAGACATGCAGAGTGCACTCTGTGCAATCAGCTCACCCAGTCCGTGTGCCGTCCGTTGGTACACCAGGCGAGTGAGCATCAAGCGAACATATAAAGCAGCCTAGTAAAAGAGCTCATCATCATCATCAGTGCATCATCATTCATACCATATCAATGACCACGGCAACATCAATGCGTGGTTTTGAGTTGGTCTGCGGTGTCTGGCTGGCCGAAAGGTCGTTCGTCGATTCCGCGGCGACGGCGGCGGACGTCGATTCTTCCGGGGCGGAACGATCGGCGGCGACGGTGGCCGTCCCCACCGCCAACCCTGCCACCACCGTCTCGGTGGCAGCCTCGGTGGGGTCTGACATGGCCAGCTGGCTCCTCACCCGTCTGTCTGGTTGACTGGGGGCTGCACTGGATTGTCCAGATGATTGATGATTGGCTCGGTAGAATCGCGCCAGACAGCCTCTCTCTCACTCTCCCTCTGCTGGTCCTTCTCTCTCTCGCCCAGTGTTTACGAAAACAACTGAAAGTGAGAAGAGAGAGAGAGAGAGAGAGAGAGAGAAGGGAGCGAAAGGGGGAACTAAAGGGGGAACAGTGATAACACACACACCAGAGAAGGCGGAAGATGGTGGGCAGTTAAAGACGCTTCGTTTGATGTTGACGGTACTGTTTTTGTTGTTGTTGCTGCTGCTGATGCGGCGGTGGGTGCTGCTGCTGATGCTCTACTGCTTCCGTCTTCACATGTTGCGCCATTGGCAGAAGGAAGGGTGGCACAGTGTGTTCAAGTCGTTCTACAGTAGCGATAACAACACGGATGATATTGCTGATGTCTTCACCCTGGAAAGACACTTATCAGTGGCAGGCGTTACGTCGATGTCTCATCATGGGCCACTCTATCAACGGAGGCAGTGAATGACTCTTGTACCAGCCTTTGACTTGGACAGCGTCTTCTTCAGGTAGATGGATCGTCTTCCCAGGCGATCAAATGGCTGGTTAAAATGGATGGCTGGATGTCTGGCTGGGCGAGCACCGTGACCGCATCACATGAACGTAGTGGTCTCTCGGTGTGCCTGCCTTAGTCTCTGTATCTGTGTGTGAGTTTTGCCTGTGTGAGTGTGTGTGTATTTGCACTTGTGCTGCCGCTGCTGCTGCTGCTGCTGTTGCTGCCTTTTCTACCACCTAAATAACTCATTTGGTGCGACGAAGACAACTACGACGGCGACGATGGTGTAAAGAGGAGGCTGCTGATGCTGTCTGGAGAAGAGGATAAAGAGCTGACTCCAAAACAGATGCACGAGCTGAGCACTACCACTCACAAAACACACACAGACTCACACACACTCAGCCTGACAACACTCCGATCGCACAGTCGTCGAAGAAGAGAGCTTAGATGGTGAGTTCTTAGAGAGTGCCGTTCTCCAGACTGCTGAGCAGTGGCACTCTCTCGCTCCCTCTCACTCCTCGCCAGCAGCTCCCGCTTCTTCTCATTCCACTACCGTTGCCGCGACGGCTGATGCGCTTCTTTTGGGTGTTGCGGCCAGGCCAGACACAGGCACTCCTGCTGCCAACAACAACCAACTCGCAAGATATCACTTCCAAGCTAAACATAGGCAGAGATATATAGGAAGCAAAAAGTACGATCACCATCACCACCACGTCGCACGCACTTGAGAAGGAAGAGCAGCACGCGTCTGTCTGTGTGGTCTCAGTGCAGCCATTGTCTTCGCCAGAGCCGCCACCACCAGCGATCCTCTCTCTGGCCAGCGCGCCAGTCGACGCCAATCGCCCAATGCACACCTGATGATGATACCTGATTGTTCTGTCTATCTCCCCCACTTCTAGTCGGCGATAATTGCCCGTAACGAGCTTGTCATCGTTTGCTGATTTATCGTCAATCACTTCTACTTCGCACCAACAGTCATCAGCAGAAACTTCAACCAGACAGTACATAACCGAAAGTTGTACTCAAATATTTGAGGAAATTCAATCGCGTCAGCAAAAAAATCGTTTCACTGTCATCCTACGTCAAGAAAAAAGGCTCTGACCATGAAAGCAACAAGTGCTGAGCACCGTCTTCTTTTCCAATTTTGACACGGCAGCTCAGTCATATCAGATCAGAAAGGAAATCAGCATTCCTTTTAAAGGACGCAGGTCAATCGCAGACACAACTGTCCCACAGTGCCACGTGGTCAGAGGGCACATGTTAAAAGGAGGAGCACCAAAGAGGTGTGTGGAAGAGTGGAACAGCTGCTCAACAAGTGTTTTGGTGTGCTACTTCTGGACCAGCAGTTCTTTACCTGAGCAGCTGAGCTGACCGACAGAGACCAGCAGTGCCGGTCCTTCCACACCTGCCTTTACCACAATAGCACCAGTACTTTCTGAATTCTCGCAATCGAGTCAAGACAATTCATCCACCGGCGATGGTGCACTGTTGAAGGCAGCCACTAACATCGGACACCACTTTTGCAAGTGCAAGACAGGCTAAACAACGATGATATAGCACTGTTTCCGACAGATGTCCTGGCAGGTCTCTGTTGTGGCGAGTTTTTGTTGTTTGAGTTGAGTTCTTTCTTTCTCTCCCTCTCTTTGCTTTGATCAACGCACTGCGACACTACTGTACTGTCTGTTGGATCTTTCTGCACCATTACCAAGGAAATCAATCAACCCACTCCAGGCTCATCACCGGATCTCCATCTTCTTTTGGCTAATCTGAACCGCTGCCGGGCCTGCCTTTCCTGCAATCTTTCTTCGATTACGGTGCAGCTCCTAGAACCATGTTTCAGTCGAACTACAATTACCCTCCGTATGGAACAAACGCCTCGGCAATTTCTAACTTTTCCTCGACCAGCAACTACCATCATCATGACTTTGAGTTCAACGGGTTCAACTACATTCCACCAGAGGAGATTGAAATTTTCAATAACGTAAGTGTTTATTCTCTCCACGTAGTTACTAATTTGTAACCTTTTATTGATTAGGAACTACTTGGAAACGGATCATTTGGATATGTAAAAAAAGCTCGATGGAAAGGCCAAATTGTGGCAGTTAAGTTTCAAATGGAAGCAACTCAGTTCAAAACTGAAGCAGAGCAGTTGGCTAAAATTAGCCATGAAAACATCATCACAGTCTACGGACACTCCATACAAAACGACAATTATGTAATAGTGATGGAGTTTGCCAAAGGAGGAGCATTGGCTGCCTGTAAGTATTGAGTGAAATATCTGATGACTGATCATAATCTCATGCTAATCTATCTCTCAATTTTTAGTGCTCAGTGATCCCAACTACCGGTCAATCAACTATAAACTATCACACGCTATCTCGTGGTGTCTGCAGTGTGCCAGAGGTGTGCAGTACTTACATTCAATGAAACCAAAACCATTGATTCACAGAGATTTGAAACCTCTAAAGTATGTCACTTTGAACTTTGAGTTTACTGAAATAATTGGCACTAATTGGTACTTAATTACAGCCTCCTACTAAATCAGGATGGATTAATACTGAAAATTTGCGACTTCGGCACGGCCTGTGATAAGAAGACCATAATGACCAACAACAAGGGCAGTTCTGCGTGGATGGCACCTGAGGTTTTTAAAGGGAACGACTATTCGGAAAAGTGCGACGTTTTCAGCTGGGCCATCATCCTCTGGCAGTGCCTCTCTCGGCGACAACCCTTCAGCAAGTACGACAATGAGTACGCCATTCAGTGGTCAAAGGTGGCACTGGGCAAGAAACCACCGCTGCTTAAAAACTGCCCTTCCAAGCTGAAGAACCTGCTGGAGTGCTGTTGGAATCAGGACCCAGCAGTTCGACTGTCCATGAATGAGATTGTCCCAATAATGGAAGAGCTCTACAGCCACTGCGAGCCTGCCACGCTCTATCCACTAAAATTAGTTCCTACAACAAGTAAGTAAACTCCAATTGTTTAATTTTTGTTTTGGTCGTTCATTTAATTTTTTCCCTAGATGTAAAAGAAGCAAAAGTTTTTATTTCAAACTTTGTAAGTTTGATCATTTGAATTGCACTCGATTATTCTAATTTTTATTTTACATAGAACAACTCACTAAACAACTCCAACTCAAGCAACGGCAGCAACTTCTTTAACCGTCGAATATCTGATGACAACTTGGTCTCACGAGACACTGTCGAACATAAGCCCAACTACATGACACACAAGCGCTCGTGTTCAACTGACGCCGGAGTTTTTCTCGGCGACCTGGGGCCATCTTCCTCCTCTCATGGCACCGTCGTTAATGGTGGTGACAGCATCGAAGACAGTGAGAACGACGACGCAAGGGCTGAGGTGGCGAGCGGCTTGTTACGAAACTTCAATGCATATCTGGTCCTCGATGAGCGACACTGGCCCGGTCAGCCTGATATTAAAAACTCCGAATCAATTATACTTTTCGAAGAGCACAAGCAGGAAGCGGTGAAGCTTCTTCGAAACACCTTTGAAATTGCTCGCTTGGAGAGTTACCTGAAGGACCTGCAAAAGTGGGACGAAGACCCGGATTCCAAAGATACGGCTGCCATTTACATGCGTTTTGTCGATGAGAATCGCAACCTGAAGAAGCTCAATGGCAGCTTTATTGACCAGCTTTCTAGACCACGAGAATCGAGATCTAACTCATCAGCCCAACAGCAGCAGCAACAGCCTAGTTTGGAAGTGGGTGGCTGGATCATGGTGGATCGACCACCAGCTGGCGGAGCATCAGCACCACGCTGAGTTGCACGATCTGTGGCTGCACACTCATTCTTTTTTGTAAACTAAGTCAATTCTAAGATTTTATATTTTTTTATTGTTTGTCAGTTTTATCTTTTTTTGTATATAAAACAAATCATGTGTTTTAAACTCTTTCTCCCCCGGTGCAATAGTAGACGGTACTTAGCGGTTAGTCGAAACGAATCATTATTTTTCCATCATAAAACGAAACTTAACTTTGATCAATAAAAGAACTTGAATGTTTGACTTTGAACTGACATTGCCCTTTGCTTTGAAGGATTCACTATTGTAAAGTGGTGCTCCCGGGGTGAGTGCCCTGTGTAGTAGTTCTGTGCGCGTGAGCGTGTGATTTGAGCGCTTTCACTGATGAATGGGTAAATAAACATTTGCACTGTGAATCTGAAATGTGCAGTGAAAGCAAAACACTGGTTTATTGTGCCAGAACTTTTGTATCTTGAGAAAATTGCTCTGACCAAAGACAACGCCAAACTACTGCAACCAAAATGGAAAGAGCTAAAGTCTTCTTTTCTGAAATGTCTAGAAGCACATTCTGGTCATCATTTGCTTGGAAGGTGCTCGCTCTGGCCTTTGTCTTCCTCAACTTGTGGACCTTCTTTGACGCCGAAGCACTTCCACCGGGACCGTACTTTCACCTCTTTTCCATTTTCATCTCCTCTCTAGTCTGTGCAAAGTTGTCCTATCTCCTCAATTTACCTCCACTGTTTGGATCGCTCATTGGCGGTATATGCTTCCCCCAAATTTGTCATTCATTTGCGCTGACAAACTTTCTTTGCAGGATTTGCTTATAGCAATTTAACTGAAATGGACGTGAATAGAAGGCACACTTCCACAATACGCAGCTTCGCCTTGATGGTGATTCTCTTTCGTGCTGGCTTAAGCCTCGATTTAAATGTTCTGAAGCGTCTCAGTGCAATAGTGGGCTTACTGGCCTTCACGCCTTGTCTCGTTGAGGCAGCTGCGGTGGCCGTTTTCACCTCTTTCTTTTTTAATTCACTACCGCCGTCTTGGGCACTGCTGACCGGGTTCACTCTGGCCGCCGTCTCACCAGCAGTTGTGGTTCCGCAGATGTTGCAGTTGCAGTCAAAGAAGCTTGGAGTGCGAAAAGGTATTCCCACGTTGATCACCGCGGCCAGTTCAATCGACGATGTCCTGGCAATTAGTGGGTTCAGCGTGTGTCTCAGTTTTGCGTTCTCTCACTCAAAGTCTGGTTCCCCGTCAAATGACACTTGGAAGCTTATCATGTCACTTCTGAAGGCACCGAGCGAAGCGGCAGTCGGAATCATTTACGGTCTCCTTGGAGGTGCTCTCCTCTGGTACATTCCCGAAATGTGCTCTAAGCCAAAATCAACTGAAAACTCCAGTGAAACTTCTTCCAAATACAATTTTCACAGACTAGTACTTTTACTTTTGTTTGGAAGCTTTTCAATTTTCGGAAGTCAAAAACTTGATATTGGCGGCGCTGGACCCTTGGCCGTAATGATGCTTTCATTTGTGGCCGCAATACGATGGCGTCCAGCCGGCTTTGATGTGTCATGCGAAAGCAGCCTGAAGACTCTCTGGAGCATTCTTTATCACTATCTTTTCTGTCTGATTGGTGGTGAAATTCGCATAAAGAACCTGCAAACCAGTGTGCTTCTTTACGCTACACTTGTTATTCTCTTCAGTCTTATCTTCAGACTTGCTGCCGCTTTTCTGCTCACGTATGGAAGCAGTTTTTCAGCAAAAGAGCGATTGTTTATTGCCATTGCCTGGTTACCCAAAGCCACTGTACAAGCGGCACTCGGCCCGGTAGCACTTGACATGGCCACTGATAAAGAAGACATTGAAAGAGGGCACTTGGTTTTAACGTTTTCTGTTATTGCAATCCTAATGACCGCTCCAATCGGTGCTGTTTTGATTGATCTCAGCTCGAGGATTCTTCTGAGCACCGACGAGGTTGAAGTTGAAACTGCTGCTGATGATGATGACGAAGCCGGTCACCGTTTAAACGGTATATCAAGTGACGATTCACCTAGTTGAAGTAGGCAAAAAGTGATGATAATAAATAAATGAGCTTGTTACATTTGTTTTATCAATTCTTCTTTGTTTCTTGTTTCGGCAGTGTACGTTTATACTACGTTCATACTGCGTTTTTCCACTTTTTTTATTATCTGTTGTTGCTGATTTGCTTCTTATGATTAGCACGGCATTGCCATGTGCTACTTGATTGCACTCCGGACACTGGTACACAGCAGACAGCAAACATCAATCGATACGCATTGGCAGTGTGTGTGCACCAGTATGGACAGCATTGGTTTGCTGTTCGGAAATCGATCACTTTATTGATGGAAGTTGTATTCTTCAGAAAGATGATGATCACATTTTTACTTTTCACTCACAAGTGCACACAAACTTATTTTGCAAGAAACCTTCGCTAAACCGTTTTGGTTTGTTTTGGTTCGCAACATCATCATCATCATTACTCGGCAAAGATGAATCGACTTCGTGCATTATTCTCGCAAGTTTTCACCATCTCTTACCTTGAGTTTTTCACATGGAAGCTGGCCATTTTTGCGCTGGTGTTTCTCAACTTGTGGGCCTTCTTTGGCGATGAAGCCCTTCCTCCTTATGGATCGTTGTTTCACTTATGGATGCTGTTTATTTCTGGTCATTTTGCCGGAAAAATTGCCACTCTTTTTAAGATGCCAGCTTTGCTGGGCATGATGATCGCTGGTAATTTTTTCATAGAAAAAAGTCTTCTTTCATTTTCTATCTTTTACTCTATTATACAGGTTTCATCTATGGAAATCTACTTGATCTTGAACTTGATAAAAGAGTCACATTTATCTTACGACAACTTGCACTCATGGTAATTCTACTTCGTGCTGGAATCAGCTTGGACGCTACATCTATACAAAAATTTGTAGCTGTCTTATGTAGGCTTTCATTGCTGCCATCACTTTTAGAAGCAGCCGTCATTGCAGTGGCCTCTTTCTTCGCCTTTAACCTCAGCTGGAGTCTCAGTTTGATGCTCGGTTTTGTGGTTGCCTCTGTTTCACCGGCTATAGTTGTGCCCACGATGATCGACTTGACAGACCGCCAAATTGGCGTAGCCAAGGGAATACCAACGCTGATCACTGCAAGTTCGGGCGTTGATAACTCATTTGCACTGTCGGCTTTCTACGTCTGCTTTAGTCTCGCCTTTTCTAGCCAGTCAAGTCTAGTGTGGACCATATTGAAACCACCAGCAGAATTGATCGCCGGTGTGCTCATTGGACTGGTGGTTGGACTCATCACATGGTTTGTTCCAGAGCAGTGTCACCCTTACCCGAAAACAATCACCGGAAAGTACAACCTCCACCGTTTTATCATTCTTCTACTTTGCTCCACGTTTTTCCTCTTTGGAGCTAAAAAGCTGAATTTCACCTCTTCCGGGCCAATTGGAATTCTCGTCCTTTCTTTTGTCGCCTCACTACGGTGGAAAGCATTTGGCTATGCAGCCTTCTGTGAAGATGGTCTGAAGAAGATGTGGGACGGCGTTCTGAACTGCTATCTTTTTGTCCTGGTAACTGCAGAGATTCGTCTGAAAACGCTGGAAACCAGTGTGCTTCTGTTTGGCGTGCCAATTCTCTTGGTTGCCCTCATCGTTCGAGTTGTCACCGCATTTGCAGTCACCTACGGAGCTGGTTTCAACTACAGAGAACGACTCTTTGCGGCCATTGCGTGGATTCCAAAGGCATCGGTGCAAGCGGCCATCGGATCAGCAGCACTGGACGCTGCCCAAACTGAGAGTGAACACCAAACTGGCATTCTAGTGCTCACCATCGCCGTGCTGTCAATCCTCCTCACCGGACCGCTGGGCGCACTTGCCCTGGACTACTCAGCCAGGCCCTTGCTCGTAGGCTCAACGTGTGATGACTGTGTGGAGGGGAAGTACAGGCGAAAGTACCACAAGAAAGACTATGAACAGCTAGATGATGATGAGGAGGAGGAGGAGAACGCGTTGCCGTTAGTTTACTGATTTGCTGAAATCGACTCGTTTACTATTGGTAAACTGGTGATTGACAATAGTAAGGTTTAGTAAGTGAAGCATTGATATGCACTGTGAAGCAAGTCAACGATCGTTAAATCGCTAGCAGTACAATGTACAATTGTGAACTGAATAAAACGGAAACAAGTCTTTTAGTTTGGTTCTGAACGAGGAAGAAGTTGATTGAACTGATGTTGATGCTGTCTGATGATCACCTAAACGTACACTGATGACCACTGTCAAATGTAGTGTGTGCACGTGTGTTTGTGCAGTGTTCCAATGTGCAGTTGGTCAGTGACTGGAGCAAAGAAAAACACTTGAGCGACTTTCCTTTTCCTCCTTCTTTCTTCTCCTCCTCAATGATTGGATGCAGTGACCTTTGCAGTGACTTGCAAACCTTTAGACTTTTATCCGTCAAAACGGTGTCCATGTGCGCCTGCCAATGAGAAGCTATGCAACCGATCCACCGAGACACGCTCACTGTGATGTTCACTATAAATCATCGATTATCGGCAAATCGTCAGGTGACGGAAAACAGGAGAGTGACTGCAGTGCCATCATACTGTTCAGTGCTCCCTGTCTCTGCTCTCTGTCGAACACTGACTTCAAGTTGCAACTGTCGAATGGCAACAACGCTACAGAGCAATTTAGTTGAGCCAGTGGTCATAAACTTGAGGAAAGTAAGTGAAGCTGCACTGAAATGCAGGAGTCGTCTCTAGCACGGCACTTTCTCACCAAATGCCATTGATGTTTTTGCTGTGCAATTGAAACAACATCAACAGCAACAGCAAAAGTAGCAGTAGCAAAAGCATTGACATGCAATCTAACCGGCAAAGCTTCTGAACTTTCTCTCTCTCTCTCTCTCTTTTATTAATTGCTGGTCAATTAATCACCCAAATTGATCTGAATGCTGTTGCTGCAGCAGCAGTCATCATCGTTTCCATTATTTGCATGTTCAAATGCCTCCACTTTAGAAACGGAAAAATATTGTTATAACAAATGCTACCACGGTATTTACTTTGCTTGAGTGACATTTTTTTGATGCTTTATTTTAAAAAGTTTTAGTCGTTGATTGCAATTGATCACCCATTATCAAAAACCGGAATGGTAGAATGGTAGGTGTCACCAGTCATGTCATCCCCAAACAACCAAAAAAATACTTGTCCATGTTTGTATATGTTTTAAATATAAACGAGTACAACTGTGATTAGAAGGTTTGCAGACATGGTGACCACTTTAGCCGGACAATGCCGGCATCAATATCAGAGACACACACGAGAGTCTGTCTCACTAGCATCACTGAGCCAGCCTTTGCCTCAGTGGCCACTCTCTCTTTCACTTTCTCTCCCTTTGCATCGCCAACGATGTCGATGTGTGTGTGTTTGCCCTCACTTCCGTGTTCGAGTGCCTATGAATGTATCTCTTTTATAATATCCATTTTCTTTTATATTTTGCTGTGCTTGCTTACTGCTGTCGTTGAGCAGTACAGCGACAACACACAAACACACTCAGACAAACTTACTCTGCATACCTGTCGCTGGAAAGTCCTGCTCTCCGAGTTTCAGTGTTGCAGTGTCTCAAATCACCGACAACTAGCTAACAGCAAACTCAACTGAACTGTCTGCAGCAGACTTTCTCTCACTTTCTTTCTCTTACTTTTTTCTCCCCCTTTCCCCCACTCAATAAGTGCTCCAATGTCCGCATGAAACGATAGCAATTGATGAATTTTAATTAAATAAAAGTGTAATCACAATTGCAGAGCAACTGTTGATTCACCAAGCACACATCACACAAACACTGTGATCTTAGTCACCAGAGACTCATCTGTGGCCACTCTTGCGTCACAAAATGTTTGCTCTACTTGCCACTTAGTTTTTTATGTCAGTATAATTTACAAGTGTTTTTTGGTTTACCAGTGGTAAATTACCACATAAATTGCCTCAACTTGAATTCTGGCAGATGACAAATGAGATTGGGAGAAGTGCACCAGGAACTCCAGTGTTACACTAGTCTCTAAACCGAGCACTTCAAATATTCTCTGTGTTCACAAGTGTAATTACGCCTTTGTTGTTGATTAGTCAACTGATCTGAACTAGTCGTCCTTTGCTGCTGTTTTCAGTTTTCCAGTAAATGCTTTTCTTTCTCTTTCTTCCCTTCTGATGACAAAGATCGAGTGTTTGTCTTTCTGTTTGCTTGCTGCATTTAGTGTAATCATATGAATTATACTATAACGGTACCAATTACACAACGCTCTCTCGGTAATGTACTAGTTTTCTTCATTTGAATAATCGGCCGTATAATTGTCGTAGTGATAATTCAAATGAAAATCGGAGTATTTACACCCATTTAGTTCAGTAACTGCAGTTTTTGCTTCGGTGGCCATCGACAGAATTGGTCTACTTTTACTGATTTGTTTCAGTGCACTGCTCAAATCACTTATAACTTTCTATTTATTGCTTTCATGCTTTGTGCCTCAGACAATTGCTTCTGGTTTTATATCATTTTTGACAGTTCTAAATCTGTCACTACTGACTGCTCAATTTCCAGCAGGCAAAAGATAGCAACACTGATGACTAATGAAGAAACATGATATAAGAGCAAAGGAGAAAAAAGCTAATTTGAGAATCCCATCAAAGCAGGCCATTGTCTTGCTGATGGTGCTACCTGACAAATGTTTTTGGAAATGTTACCAAGCACCAAAACAGTCTAATGATGTAGTGGTTCCCGTAGTGTTTTTTCTTCTAAACACTCAGGAACATTCTTTTGCGTGCCACAAACGAGCAACGTCTTTGGAAAAATGCAATATGTGCAAATTGGCGTAAATGTCAACTAGATTGTCTCGTTCTTTTCATTTTTCATGGTCACCTGTGCATAGAAACTGGTGTCTACCTGTTGCCACTGATGTGGCTGCTGCTTCACTTTCAAAAATGTGTCGTCCATTGTGTTGGACGGCACGCTAATTTGCAGCTACAGAAAAAAACATAAGGCAATTCTTGTCTCCAAGTGGCTGTTTAAAACAAGTGAATATTTTCATTATCGAATCAGTGTATGCCAGTGGTGCTGTGTGCATGTTTCAAAGTCAGGTGAAGTTCGTCTTTGTCACTCAATGAAAGCAGTGGTCTGTTTCTCCCTCTTTCGTTACGTTTGCAGGCAGCCATCAAGTACAACTTTTTGGAAACATGCAACGAATGCGCCATTTGCCAGCGCTTTGCGATTTCCTTCTCATTAGCCTATTGCCTTCTGAAGCAAGCGGCAGAACAGTCAGCTGTCCACTTTTTCCTCTCGCCTTCTACCTCTTTCTTCTTTTACCAATTTTTGTCTCTATTTTTCTCTCCCTCATTTTTGCTTGCCCATTGTTAAGCAGCACACTTGCCTGTGTCTTTCATCAGTTTCCATTTCACAGTGCCGCACAGCAGCAGCAGCAACGTTGAGGTACGCCGGTAGTGAGCGAGTGAGCGAGGAGGATTGAGTGTCTCGAGCAAGTGACAACTCTCTGCTGAGAGAAGGTGAACATAATAATGAGAAAGGATAATGAAATAGAAAGTGCTCACTAGCCAGTACTGTAATGTCAAAATTAGGTGGGCAGTAGGAAAGAAAAATGGCCGTAGTCGTAATCGTATCCGCTTGACTTTGACAGTTTGGCACATTGGCGGCGGACAGCAGCAACAACAACAGCCGCAACAACAGTGTTCACTGTCGCCTCAACGACGATGACGCTGAAGAGTAGAGGACTGCAAAGTACAGTACAGTGCGAGCCAAGTGCGAGGGCAAGCATTGATCGCTTCCAGTCATCAGTTGGCACACTTAGCGGCAATGTCTTGGGCCTGCAGCGGCGACGACGGCAACAACAGCATAAAGAAGAAGAAGAAGACAACCGCGACAGTGAAAGGGGCTAAGTGGTCCGTTCCTCATCAGATGACACCAAAGGGCGTCCGGGTTGATTGGCTGGCTCGAGTGAAGCAGCAGCAGACCTAGCTGATGATTACTACTTGATCTTACCTTCCTAGTCTCGCTGCCTAATTGAATACGCACACAACATTCACGTTCAGCCACTGTCTAATTAGTCTTATGATTAATTAAGCACTAAACACAATGGCCGGACATGGCAGAATTGAGGCTCCGTCCTACTGCTCTAATGGGCACTTTACTACTACGGCAATTGTACAGTACAGTCACTTCCAGTGCCCCACACAAACAAACTGCTGATAATTGCGCAGAGAATGAAAGTTCAAATCAAAGTCAATCAGGTGCCGGCAGCTAATTAGTGAACATCATGGTTCGCCGCACTAATAAAATGGCAGGAAAACAGGCGATTCTCGTAATAAGCACATCCTTTTTTCTTTTCTTACATGTAGTTGCCTAAAACGCTTGCTCCAAGTTTCTAATTTGACAGTGGATCATGACGTAATAGCAGCCGCATCATCATCATCATAATCCGTTGCTTTTCATCGTTGACCTAAATAAGCAACATTTTAGCGTATCATTGATTCGATTAGCTAAGGAGAGAAAAAGAAGCTATGGGCCAGTGTAGGACAAAAACAGTAGCACTGCTATTGCTGTTCCACTGACACAGTGTTTCTTTTTGAGTTGAATTTTCAGATGTCCACTTCAAAACTGCTGGTGACCAGTGGAGCACTTCATCACTCAACTAATTTGTCTGCCTCACCGGCTGCACCGGCACAACAATTGAACAAGTTGAACTTTACACAGCTCTAACTGAGATTGAGTAGTCTGATCGAGACAATGAAATTTTGCTCTTGGTAAATATAGACCTCTGTTTTCTTTCTCTCACGTTGTTTGTTGGTTGTCAGTCGACCACCATCAGAGTGAATGTAAATGAACTGACACCTTGACGTTCAACGGCTCACTTTCACTTGATGCCCGTTGACAGCAAAGTGTCACCTAAAATGCTGCTGCCGGTGCTACTGCAGTCATCGTCGTCGTCGATGATGATGATGATAATGTGTGCCAGTCTCGGTGTCACACATGTTTACCATTCGATGTCTTCCGCACCAATGGCAGCCAGCAGTGCCTCTGACCACCACCACGACCACTACCAGCACTTCCCACGCAGCCCACAAATTGATCATATTATCATTATTTGTGGGAAGGAGAGAGAGCAACAACACTTCACAGCAGCAGCTAATGCATTGCGCAAGTCGCTCGTGTGCTCCATCGTTCACCCGCAATAATAACAAAACAGTTACTGCCTAATGGCAATTAATTACTGCTAATTATCACTGTCTGTTTGCCAATTAACCGGGCATGACTCAAGCTTCACTGTGCATAGTAAACCTTCGAAGCAATCGATGAAAAGAAAAATAATAAAAAGTAGCTCTTAAAATTGTTACCTTTAGAGGAAACCCTTTTGCAACAAAAGAAGAATGACAACTTTCGTTTTGTTGTTGTTTTTGTACTCGCAGTTTTTTCTGGCTTTTTTCCAAAACTAATTTGATTTTCAGCTAAGGAAAATTTGTAAAAACAACGATTTTTATTTAGCTACTCCTTCCAGACAAATTGAGCTTCTAATTTTGCACTTAGAAACAAAAAGAAAAATAGAAGCTTATAACATGTAGCTCAAGTTAAACAAAAGGGCAGAAATGTGTGTGTTGGCAGTTAATAAGTGCTTCTACCTGTCTGTGCCAGTCAGTGCTGGCTGCACTACCTGTCTTTCTTGAATCACTCACTTCCAGACAGACATTGTTTATTTCTACCCTTTCTAATGGCCGCCATTAGCTTCCCGGACACTGCGTAACTTTCTATTTATTTCACTTTTGTCAGCCTCGACGACTGTCGCTCCCCTTTCCCCTACCGGAGCCCTTCGCTTGCCACCACCACCACTTCGCAGCCGTCATCGTGCATTTCCGTGCGGCAACAGCAACAGGCGATGATGATTGGCAGCTACTAGACTAGCTGACTGACCATTGGTGTCACTGCCATCGATGGGCCAAATGCACCACTGTACAAAGTGTACGGGTGAGGTCGGTGCAAGTGACGGCGGAGGCAACGGCGGCGGTGGTATTAATCGGCACTCTTTGCAATTGATGCCGACCACTGCTTGAGCCAAGGGATGCAAACTTGCCCAGTTGTCGCCTGTGGCTCAACAGCAGCAGCTTACAGTTTGTTAGTCCAACAGCTAAAGCACACACTCAGACACTCATTAGCGAGCAAATGGTCACACGCGTTTGCACGTTTGCTTCCAATTCACTTTCTCTCAGCCTCCTGCGCCCGGCCGCTTGCCTGGACACCACCTAACGCAATTAGAGAAAAAGCAGCGATAGAGCGTGAGAGAGAAAGCAAGAGGACAGTATCAATGCACGGTTTCTCTCTCTCTCTCTCTCTCTCTCTCTCTCTCTCTTCTCTCTCTCTCTCTCTCTCTCTCTCTCTCTCTCTCTCACTTTCGAACGTTACCTGGCTCGGTATGTTTCGCTTGGCCACCTTTCACTTTCCTCCTCTCTGATCCCTCAACGTTGTTGTCGAGAAAACAGCCAAACTGCGGACTGTTGCAAAGAGTCACCTGTAGTCTCAGTGAAGTCACAGTGGTTCACTTTGGCCTCACTTAAACGTACGGCTGCTGCTGTCGTCTCTCTGTCTTCTCTCTGTTTGTCTCTGTCTGTTCCAGCAGTGCTGCCGATTCAGTCGATGAGGCCAGTGCAGTCCAGTGCCAAGTCAGTTTCTTTCACTTCAGTCGGGAATTAGTGGTAATTTCGGCTTTTCAGCATCACTTTCCTTCACTGCCAACCGCAATCACCAGTCACCACGTGCTCTCTTCTTCTTCTTCTTCAGCATCATCTTTAAATCCTCACTTTGCATAATTTCTTTTTGTATGTGAACAGGTGTTTTTTATTTAAAAAAATAATTTTATTGATTTTTATGCTAACAGACAGTGTGCCTATTCTGTCTAGTGTTTAGTTTTTACTGCACCGGTATCCATCATTGTTTGTTTCTTGATTTCTTTGCTACTTAATTAATTTAAATGGAATAAATGCTTCCTCACTGCTGCTCAAAACATTGCCTTACGCAATCGTTTCATAATAATATTGATTGCATCTATTTATATTTGTGTATTGATTAGCACCGGCCTGTTTGCCTCCTCACCACACAGTTGATTACCAATGATCGATTGATTTTGACTGACTAGTGTCTAGTCAACAAAAACACCGTTTTTATTTTGTTCTAGATTTGAGTTTTTATTTTCACAATGCAACTGTCATTCTTTGATAACTTTTTGTTTCTAGCAGTCATCTCAATTACCACTATGCTACTTCAGCTTCATTTCAGTTTTTGACCGGAAACATTTGTCAAAACAGAGCGAGCGGTGATTCTAAACTTGGTGAAATGTGCAAGTAAAGTTCAGCTCGGTGCAATTAAAGTGGTCAGTCAGATTTTTCTGTTTTTTCTTCTAGCAGCAGCCGACATCGTAAAAACCTCTTTTCAGCCATGTGTGTGCTTGTTTGCAATTGACTTGTATGCTCGAGACTTCATTTCCTCGACAAATTCATAAAAGCACAGTTTCCTCTCCGTCAGTGACTTCTAACTGCATTAGAGGAGAGCTGTGCCTCTGTTGTAAGGGCCGAGTATAACGAGCTTTCCAGCTTAATCGATGCATGATTTAGTGCGATAGTGTGCCAACTAGTAGTTCTGCCTTCGGGGTCAACAGGACGAGAAATCGAGAGAGAAAGAGGCAAAGGGGAGAGCAGAAAGAGCAAAGAGTAAAGAGCTGACTTACTTGAAAGATGCCAAAAAGAAGGTTACCCCTTGGAGTGAGAGAGAGAGCGAGGAGGCAACATCATCATCATCATTTTTCCCGCTGCCACCGGGGTTGCCGCTATCTGTGGCTTTCTTAGGTGCTAAAACGGCACCGTCTTACTCTTTGCTCTGTGCTGCTCTTCAGCAGCTGGTTCGGGAGAAGCCACTGCACTGCACTGGACTAGTAGGCTTACGGCCATTTTTCATTGAATCAATTGGCCATGGTGGCGCCATGCTACCTGTGCGTTTTGGATTAGCTTTTCAGTTTACTAGCCCTGTAAACTAGACTAATCTGAAGCTGAGAACGAGAGAAAGAGAGAGATAATAGCCGGTTGAGTAGTGCAGTTGTCGGCTCTTTTAATTGCCAACCTATCCGAGCGCAGTGATTGCTGCAGCCGCGGTCTGCACCGTTGCCACCACTAATTAGCAGTAAATGAGAAGGATTGTGGCAGTACCAGTGCAGAACTGCTCTACCTCTAACTGACGTCCATTGCAGACAGCCCCCACCGCTTCTTCATCTCACTGACCACACTCCTTACTTTTTCACCCTCAGGTATCATTTCTAGCCGACGTTTCTCGACGTTCATCTTCTGGCGAGGATCTTCTGCACATCTTTGGCACCATCAATTAGCCATCAGCGACCTCATCATTGCCGACATCATCATCACCAGTGGCAATTGTGTGCATCTCTGTGTGTGTATCTGCTCTGGTCTGGTTGTTTTATCTCCTCTTCAATTCATTCATTCATTCACCGGTACTACTCGTTTCACTTCTTCTTCTCCATCTTCACTGACCGTCATCACCGCCACTTTATGTCTTTGACCAACTGACGCCACCACTTTAACAGCAACTTCTACTCCCGTCACTGAGTCAGTGAGGTGTGCAGCAGTAAGTCAGTGAGCCACCGAGTCAGTCAGTCATTCAGTCAGTCAACCACCGAGAGAAGTCGTTCGTCCATCGTTCGCATTCCATTACTTTTCCCACATTGCCGATGATTTTCTAGCTGGCCTGCTGAGTGAGGAAGATAGCGCTGAAAAGCGGCAAATTAAATAAATAACACCAGGCAATCCGGCGCCAGACGCAACAGTGGCCAGTGGCGACCGAGAGAGAAAACAGCAAGTGAACAGAAAAGGGAAGGTCTTCAGTTTGAGTTGAGAGTGCACATGCATCTGTCCTCTGACATGGACACCAAAAACAACGACACCACAACCGAAAGCACCTTCATCATCACCACCATCAACAGATCTACCGTACACTGCTGAATAGTAACAACAGCAGTAGTGTTTAAACAGAACGCCCTCCTCTCAGCCGACCTCTTCTTCAGCCTCTTCTTCTTTTTCTCCACTCTTTTTTTGTCCGGCATGTCGCCGTTCACGAGTCAGCAAACATTTCACCTGTGCTCAATCGACAATCGGTTTGAGTGTCCTCGCCTTTGATCGTCGTTGTTTGCCAGTGTGCCAGTGTGTGTGCCTCTGTGCTCTCTTCCTCCTGTGTCTGCCAGTGTGACTGCAGCAGGCACCAGCCTCGGGCACCCGAGATCACCACCTGAGATCACCATCACCTCCAACACCATCCTCACCAGCAACCATGGTCAGCGGAAAGCACTGCATGTGCATCGACACTGCACTTTCTGTGGCCTTTCAGAAGCTAGGCTACGCGGTGGGCAAATACCCGGGCTACTTCATTCTTGTGCCCTTTTTCATCGCCTGCATTCTTGCCACCGGCCTGCAGAGGCTACGCTACGAGGACGATCCAGAGTACCTCTTCTCGCCCACCGATGGACGGTCCAAGCATGAGCGCTCCATAGTGGACGACTACTTTTCCCCGTCAACTACACGTCCAACTTTAACGTCGGTCGTATCACCCACAAAGGCCGCTTCGGTCGGCTGATCGTCACCGCCCGAGACGGTGGCTCCATTCTCAGACGTTCCGTCTGGGACGATCTGATGAATCTGGACGGTGCCATAAAAATCTCACCTTTGTCTGGGATGACTCCAACTGGAAGTACGAGGATATTTGCGCCAAAAATGAGTTCAAGTGTTGGAACAATGACATCCTCGATTTTAACGGCAAAATCACCGATATTGAGGAGAAAAAGTACTTTCTCAAGTATCCCATTTGGATCAACACGGAAACCTACAAAGCCTACTTCTTCCCCGCCTATCTCGGCGGCGTCACCGTCGACGACAACGGCCTGATTGAGAACGCCAAAGGCATCAACCTGATGTACTTCATGGACACCACAGTCAAGAACGGCGACGCACGAGGTCAACTGTGGGAGCAGATGTTCCTCGAGTTTGCCGCCGGAGTCAACTACGAGAACATCGTCGTCTCTCGTTTCATCTCCACGACGCTTCAAAAAGAGCTGGACAGCAACACGCACAGTTTGGTGCCCTTCTTCAGCATCACCATCATCATCATGATTCTGTTCAGTGTGGGCACCTGCATGATGTCCGACTGGGTGCGCTCCAAACCCTGGCTCGGTTTGCTGGGCTGCGTCTCTGCGGGCATTGCCGTCGTGGCGGCCTTTGGCCTGTGCGTCTACTGCGGCATCGAAATGATTGGCATCAACCTTGCGGCGCCCTTTCTAATGCTCGGTAAGTCACACAGTCTGTGCGCTGCCCCTTCCTTCCTCTGTTATCTACCACCTCGTCCTCCTCTTCAGTGTTTTAGTGTGTCGCCAGTGTAGCACACACTTGAACTATAAATTCATCCAAATCAAATTAAGGTCATTTTCAACACTGCAAACATCAACAGGCACTGTCCTTTGTCTTCTTTGCGGTCGAAGTAGCAATCTGTGTTTTTTGTGGGCCACTGCCAGTGGCAAATCTGATCAGCTGACGTGAACGCTACTTGGCACCACTTGTGAGTGTGTGTGCTTATGCTAAAGTGTCTCAGATCAGAAGCTGCTGCGTTCCGCATGGCAGTGCGCTATTGGTGACTGTGCACTTGAATCTCTGCAGACTTTCTTATCCATCAGTCAGTCAGTCAGTCAGTCAATTGGCTGCATGCACAACTCAAAAGCTATTCATCGCAGTTGGCTACTTGGCCACACTCTTAATTAGACCTCCTAATTGCCAACGCAGCTTGCTCTTTGCTTTGCTTTAATTGCTGAAGCTAAACGCCAACAACAACTGCGTTTATTGAGTTGATTGAGTGAACAAGAACAAGAGGTCTGAACAAGAGTGCTGAACAACCAAAGTAGGCAAATGTTCGCGATTACATTGCCTAGCATTGGGAAAAAGTGTCTTTGGTAGTAGTGGTGGTGGTGGTGTGCTGTTCAGTGGTCAGTGTCGGCCTGCAGTCGATTGCACGCGTCAGCAGGTCTGCGTTGTTGTTCGCGCAAGCACATCCGCTTCCACGTCTGTCGCAGACTGGGCAGGTCGCAGGCGGCGGTGGTGAGCAGTACCGGTGGTGAGGCTTTTTCTTCCTTTCCAGGATTGCACGCCTTTCCAGACCGATTGCAGCAGTGGTTGCCACCACTTCTGCCGCCTTCGACCACCTCTGCTTAGGGTCATTTCAATTAGGGTTTCCTTCGCCTGTCCAATTGGAAATTGTCATTTTCTGTGCAGTTCTTACTATCTCTACTGCTGCTACTGCATCGCCAATGACGCCATCGCGAGCAGGTAATTGGCACTCACCATAAAGGCCAACTTCAAAGTGAAGAACAACAACGGGCACACGACCGACAGAGAGAGAGAGAGAGAGAGAGAGAGGGATTCATGGCTGTGCTGAAGAAGTCACTTGTCATTTTACGGTTATGACATCGCCAAAGTGAAAGAGAGAAAGAGAAGGACTCTTCAATTGAAGTACGGTCGTTGTCTCAGTAGCACTTTCTGTGCACAGTTTATTGCCGCACAGTGCACACACACACTTTTTGGAAGCTATTTTTAAAAGTGACACACTCCTAGACGGCCCTAATTTGCATGTCTAACCCGTCTGCCACTGACTCGGACGCTGTCTGGCGCCTCTGGCTAATTCCAATCGATAACAATTAACACAATGCACAGTTGAAATCTATTTCGAGTGTTTATGCAAACTGTGTAAGTGTGTGCATTCTGGCATATTGACACCAAGTCTATACGCAGTCCCACTGCAAAATTGTTACCTGTTGCTAACAAAAGAAAACATTGGCAATGAATGGCAGTCAGGGGCACTGATTGAGGCAAAGTTTATTTAGTCTTTATCTATCATCAGCTTAGCTGAGGTCGAGCAGTGTGTGTGTGTGTGCTTTGTTTTCATTGCTTTTCATTGACAAATCAAGCCACTGGCATTGTCGTGATTTGGGCAATTCTGAAGATGGTTTCCTTTTCTCTTTTCTTCCCTTCTACTGCCGGCTAAGTAGAATGTCATTTGTTGACAATGAAATGGCAATAGTAAACAACTTACAAGAGCGCATTCTTCTGCTCATCATTTGAACTGGACTACTTTATCAGCCACAAGGTCAAGGTTAACAGTGCTAATCGGTCAAGAAGATGACGAGCCGATGTCAATTGAAGCACTGGGCACTGTGTGATCGTTAATAAAGCAATTAGCCCCTCAGATGACATTCAGTCCGGCCGGCAAAGTGCTCGGCTGCTACTGGCCCACTAGTTTGTCTGCTCAAGTGTTCTCTCCGGCGGCGCCAACAACAACGGCTGTGACTGACTGGGCGCACTACTGGCCGATGATGATGGATGTGTCCAGCAGTGCTGTCAAAACAATTGACCGACTGTTTTTGGAGGGACGGAGGCAGTCGGCACTGCTATTACCGTTCGATGCGGCGGCAGTGCCATTGATTCCAGCCGCCCTGGCAATGCCGCCAAAGAACGGTGATTTCCCACTGCAGGTCATCTATGGTGGTGGTAGATCACTTGAAGTTTGTGGTAACCTCAATTAGAATAGCTGATAGCAATGTGTGTCTAGCTCGGCGTCATTCTCACGGCCATCAGACAGTAAGGAACTGCGGTGTGAAGTGACCATCACCACCGCAAATGTGAAGTGTGCTGTCAGGCGGTCAGACAGTGCTGCCTGCTTTGATCCACTGCCGGTGTGTTTCTATTTTGGTGTGTTTTTTGTGTGCTTATCAATTTAAGTGTCGCATTAATCTGTCAAATATATAAACTCCATAAATGGGTAACTCACACACAATCACACACACAGAAACTCACTGGTAACGCTTGATTGACTTTCTACAAAGCAAGTGCGGGTTGAAAGGGAAGTCTAATTCTTCAATACTTTCCTTGTTTCACTCTTCATACTTTGGTGACCGTGGTTGTCGTCAACTGCCGGTGGCGGTGCTGGTTGCTCACAAACGCTCTCTGATACACACATGTTGTCGTTTTTGGAGCAAGTGTCTCTGAGAGAGAGAGAGAGAGAGTGTGTGTTTATTTGCAAGACAACAACAACAGCACAAGCCGCCCAAATCTGCCTTGTCTATTCAGAGTCCATTTTGGCTACTTTTGTCAATTGCAGCCGTCTATTGAATGGCTATCAAATGTGCTCCTTCAGCCATATCGCAGAACCGTAAATCATATTTACCTCAGTGTGACACACAGGCAGAAAAAGAGGCAGACAGACAAATTCGTGCAAAAGTAAAATGGCTCGACTAGTTTGTAAAAGTATGTCTGGCCGGCTGAATGAAAAGGATGAAACAGCTGAAAAGGGGGCCATTATTTGGTTATTCAACACACAAAGGGGGACACGATTTGATTGAACAGATCGGCAGACGATGGATTGACTCTTTTTTTAAGAAAGACAGTGAGTTTTGAAAAAAGGGGCTTTGAGTTAGTGGTAAAAGTGCAGACGGTGCTTAATGTAGGTGCATCTAAATCAAGCTTGCAGACACGAGCAAATATAGCACTTTGGGCAGTTTGGGCACAGACACTGAAAGCACAGACCACACTTCCTCATCGCAAACGCGTGCTCATCAACGACTCGTTACCACAGAAAGACGAAAACATCGATACGCACTGCCCACTCTGCATACAAACTTGCACTGTTTGTTCCCCCAGCAACATGATAACAGATTAAAAAAGATAGATTGAGTACGATTCAGAAACCCAGACTTGAAAAACAACAAAAAAACAGTTTTAATACATTTAGAGAACGAGTAAACAACTAAAAAGCATTCTTTGTATACCATCTTCTTAGTCTTGTGAAATTACTTTTTACTATTCACCATTTCTAAAAGGTGTCTGGCATCAGAGGGCTTCACTGAATGCCGACTGACACCATTTACAGGTGATAACAAGTAGAGCTTGGCAAGAGGTGCCACACCGCTGCCGTTTTTTCTGTTTGCATTGTGTCCCTTTATTAATTAGTGAATGCCATTTGTTGAATAGCCTCACTAATGACAAACTGGTCGGACCAGTGGTCATGCTGGTCACTTGCACAGTCAGACACTTAGTGCTCATTTGTTAGATTGCCTAAACAGGTACACAAATTAACTGACATTTAAGGCAAAAAAGATGATGTCCTTTCCAGTTCACAATTGTTCAACAGTTGGTGTTTGAGGAGACTTCCACTAATAGCTGCCGTACAAATGACCAGTCTAACAAGTACCTCCATTAACACTGACAGCTACAAATAATCGGCAAATAAACTCAAACAATCATACGGTGTTCTACTTTTCAAAAGACTGCTTCTTTCAGCAGTATTTGATCAGAAGCTCCTTTCTTATGCAAATGAGTACGACAACACAAAATAATCATCTTCAGGGTTAATCATCATCACCGTTAACTGTAACCTAGTGGCCTGCTATTTGTTATCTTTTGAGGGTAAAACTAGTAGTGAGTTTGTGTTACAAACAAATAGATGAAAACATCACAAAGTCATTCAACCGGTAGCAGTGCGAATATTCAAAAAGCAAAATTACATCAAGATGTGGCAAGCACTTGAAAGGCAATTGAGTCGTGATGCAGCAGTAGTGATTGCACAAACACAGACTAATCAACTTATTACCGATCTGATCTGAGCCTCGCATTAGCAAGTTGTTGGGAAAAACAACAACAACAATTTTGTATCTGTCACGTGTTGTAGACAACAGTAGATTAGCATATAAACTGAAGTAAGTGAGAGAGAGAGAGGAGAGAGAGACACACACAGAGAAATGATCTCTGATTTCTCAAGGGATTGTGTCAGCAGTTTGATTTTTTAGAGGCCTGCTCTCAGCAGCAGTGCTAACGGGGCATGCGATTGTTTCCGTTTATTCATGTGAACTTGTTTATTCATTCCGAGCACTGCCAGGTTGTGCTGCTATTTGCATAAATAAACTTGAAATGAAAATGTGTGCACATCTGTGGGGCAAACAGCAGCAGTTACCGAGAAAACTGCTGACCGATTGAATCGATTTGCGCTGGCAGACGAGCCAACTGTGCGAAAGAGAGATTGATTGATGGCCGCCTCAAGTGGTGATGCCAATTTCAATCACACAGTCGCCACTTCAACTGCGGTGAGGCACCACCACCACCGATTAAATGATGCTCAGACTGACTGACTGACTGTCTGCCCGGCTAAATTTCTACTGTCCAGTGTTCAGTTGCGTTGATATCTGCTATTTGCTGACTTGCTGATCATCATCATCGTCAACCAGCAACAACATAGCATCAGAGTAGAAAATCTGACACTGAGAGCTCTCCAACTCCCTAGCGGTCGCGACACTTAAAGACCGCAAACACACACCTCATATTTAATCTTTTTGTCTGCTTGTCGGTCAGAGCGTGTAATTGTTCTGTGTGAACATTTCTGGATCAAGGTCAATGGAGTGTCTATATTTAAAATTCTGCTCAGTATTGTGATTGAGTGCCTGGTGATCACCACACTCTCCTCTTTTAGACGAGCTTTTCCTTGAATGTCAATTAATTGTAATTTGTGCCCATTGCTACACTGAACTTCATTAGTAATCACTACTATTCAATTAGTAGTAATAAATTACAGTATCACCTGCTGGTGTACTACAATGATGCAACTTTGTTTAGCTGCAGAATAGGCACGACCCGCAGATAGTGTGCAGTTTCACAGCACACACTAGCAGTAGAAAAAGCTTAGATGCTGAAAATATTTGCAAACTTTTGTTTGTATGTTAGGTTTATTTCCACTGTAAATCACCTTTGCCATCACCGAGTTCACTTACCTGCAACTGAAGCAATGCCCGCGTTTTTTAGTGTTGGTCCAATGGCTTTTTCAGTTGATGCGGCGCATTTGGCTCAATGTCTTCTCAGTGCTTCATTTTTTCTCTATTGAAGCCTGTTCCAGTACAGGCAGCTGCCGTACAATGGATGACTGACAGTTTATTGACACCGCAAAGACGTAAGGTCACGGTAATCATCAGTGTTGTCAGTTTGTAAATATCAAATAAAAGTATTTTTTGTCATTTGATGTCACTCTGTGGTGTTTTCAAGCAGCTCAGTCACATCGTAAAATGACAGTGTTCAGTGTGGTCAGCAGCGTTGACAGCAGCCAGCACACTGTTCACATGCATACTTTCAATGTGCACTGAATATCATAGTACAAACTAGTGGCACACTTTAACTGTGTAATTTTTATTTGCCTGATAACATTTTACTGCTAATTTGAAGATGTTTGAGAAGGGATAAAAAGAGCTCGCTTTCTCAAACAGTTCAATCGCTGATTTGACAAACGACTGTCAATGTGTGCAGGATATGGACAACAAAATGGAGGTGATTGCTAACATCGCTGACAATTATCACTACCACCGCCACCACCACCAAATTTGCTCTACTCGATGTGCCTCATTGCTAGTCAATAGCAAACGGGACTTTTTCTTTTTTTCTTTCCACTGCTCACAATATATTTGTCTAAGATCTCAATTATCATTGGCCCCTTTGCTGCTGCGGCTTCAACTACTGCAACTCACTTTCGCTGTCATTGTCTCACTGTCTTGGTCACATTGTCGCCCAATCTAGGCCATTGATTATGCATACAGACGGCATTCGAGCTGCTCGGGCGCAGTAAGTGCTTGTGGTGGCGTTGATGATGGTGGCGATGGTGGTGGTGGTGATGGTGCTGATGATGATGGTGCCACTACATATGCACACACACAAGCTCATTTGCTAATTCGTAACTATTACTGTTAATTGCTTTCATTATTCACACACAGCACTCTACACAAAAAACAGGCAAAAAGGCAGTCTGACAGTGTGACAGTGATTGTGTCGCACTCTGTCTTTCTTATGTAAGAAGTCTTTTAGTCTGCAGGACAAAATCTATATTCTTGCCAATACCTAATTTGTTCATTTGTCTGTAGGCAGGAGACAACGACGACAGTAGTAGCATGTCTCCTGTCGCTGCTACTGGCCAATTGTGACAATTGCAACATCCGCCAATTGAACGATGTCTCACCTGCAGGACAATATTTTCCCATCACCGATAGCATCATTTGAACAGTGCGGACAATTGCCAACTCACGCGACACATTGAAGAGTGGTAGCCGTTGCTACTGACCACTGGTCAGCCACTGTCGCTTTGCACTACACCGCTGCTGGCCTTTTTGATGATGAGAAATGTGGCTACTGAGAAACGAGAAGAGCAAATTAGTGTAATTAGATTGTTTGCATTGTGTATGGCTACATAATTTATGGTCAATTGAGCCAGGACAAACTAACACAGACAGACAGTGTGCCATTTATCTCGCCACGCTAATGTGTCGCTATTAATCAAAAGACAAGCAAACAGCAGCACTAACTGTGAACTGTTGTGCCCAACTGGCCACTTTGCTGTTCCTTCCCTTAATGTCTTCTCGGTGATTCCAAACCTGTGGTTGGCTGACTGCTGAGGCAAATTGTTGCCTAATTCCTCAGAGCTCCAAGTTCACCTTTAGGCTAACAAGCCTGTGCTCACAAAAGTTCAGGAGTTAAGTGAAAATTATCTACTTGGACAATTGACTCTGAAACGCCTAAACTGTTTCCTCTTTCTGATGTCCCGTCGATTTGTTGCAGACATTGTTGTTCTTCTTTGAGGAAAGTGAGCTTGTTTTTGTAGATGGTGTTTCACTATGCTTGCCCCAAGATTGCCACTTTGTCATCGACTCAAAGTTCAGCACAGTGTTCTCACTGACATTGGTCAGTGTGTGAACTGCTCTGTCGGGCGGTTGCATTCATCATCATCTGAATCATCATCATTCTTTGCCTAAAAGAATGGTTGTAACAGACATCGATGTCAGCCTGAATGTCAATCACTTGGCAAGGGGCGTCTCTGCACAGACAATGCTCATTATCCTTGTGGGTCATCACTTTCGCTGCTTTTATTATATGTTATTGCATCATCGCTAGATTGCGGCCTACTATTTATTTCTGCTAGCCCTAATTTAGCAATACAAATAATTTGTGAAACGCAAAGAACAAGTAAATTAATCGTCTGATGATAATAATAGATAGCATGATGAATCACACATGATCAAATGGTAAAACAGATTGCGTATTTGACTACAACAAAAATGCCGCAGGTAAACAATCAAATTGAGCAGTAAAAAATGAACAACCTTTACTTAGAATTGATACAATTTTGAAAATATTTTTCTCGAATGCTGAGTTATTTTGAGCAACAAGTTCTTGAAGTTTCAAAGAAAACTATGATTTAGTAGTGTCCTTTTGATCTTTGACACCTGCTATCTCAGCTATTAGGTCATCAGAGTGACAGTGAGTTTAGTGCCACTGCTGATGCTGCTGATGATGATGGGCAGAAGTGAGACGTCGTAAAACGGTCCTTATCTGCCTTTCACCATTCATCAGTGCAATCTAAATTAGTTGATCAGTTTACATTTTTGCTTTCATTTGCGCTAATTGAACGGTCTATTTAGCAAAGTGAGTGCGCACTATTTAGAACAGTGTAACTAAACATAGACGATCATGTTTTTTCTTCACCTGGCCACTAACGGTGTCACTTCATCTTAGTCTAGCACTTCAAAGCTTTGAAGTTAGTGATGAATTACAGCATGATTGATGACACCGAGGAATGCTTGCACTTACGGCTAAAAACTGAAAATAAAAGAAGAGGGCAATCACTTTTTTTGGTATAGAAAAACAACAAGTAGTTTGGGTGAACTTTGATTAGTTGAAAGATTATACCAAGTTTTTAGCACTATTTTTGGTCAAAACTTAAAAATAATTTGTTTAACAAACTTTCTTCTTCTTTTTCAATTTGCGCAGGTGTCGGCATGGACGACGCCTTTGTGCTGTTGGCCGCCTGGCGTCGGACGCCCACCAGCATGACCGTCCCTGAGCGACTTGGGCATACGTATGCGGAAGCCGCCGTCTCGATTACCATCACGTCCCTGACCAACTTTATTTCCTTCATGATCGGCATCATCACTCCGTTTCCTTCGGTAAGTGTGCTCACTTACTCATTCACTCGCTCAGTTAGTCAGTCAGTGCAAAAGCTGCTACAAACATGTGTTTCATCGTGGTTAGTGGAAGTGTATTTATATTTATAGCCCACACAGTCTCAGGAGTAGTGTAGTGCCACACTGTCAATATAATCAGATCATGATTGAAAGAGATAGGCAAAGTGAAAGTGTAAGAGTGTAGTGATACAAAGTGTTACAGATTTTGAGAAGTTAAGCATCTAGCATTTATTGGCCAAGTGTCCTCCACTGTGTCCTCCACTAAACCCCCAATTTTCTTCTTCTTCTTTTCATCTCCTTTTAATTCTTCTTTTTCTTTTGCCCACAGGTTCGCATCTTCTGCATCTACACGGCGGTGGCCGTTCTCTTCACCTATGCCTATCACATAACCTTCTTCGGCGGACTGATGGCTTACTTTGGCGACGTCGAGCGGCGCAATCTTCACGGCTTGATCTGTGTACCGGTTGTTCCGAAATCGCTTGCAGGTATGACACACATGCATGCCATTACCATTCGGCTAGCAAAAGGAGAGAGGGGGCTGGGAGACGATTGAAAGAAAGAAGGAGGGAGAGCTTCAGTCACTGCAACGGCACTGCACTGACAGCGGCTCAAGTGGTGCCGGTAATGATTGCACTACTACTGATCGGTGCAACGGTGCCATTGCCGCGGTCGTTGTGCTGCTGCTGCTGATGCTACTGTGTGCATGTCGTTACGCTCTTTGCTGCTTATGATCGCCGCTGAACTAATTGCCCGTACTACTTTATTTCAATTACCGTGTACTAATGCCCTCTCTCTCTCTCCTTTTCCTAAAATGTTTTTTTCAGTGGACAAAGGTCTCTTCTTCCGGTTGCTCTGCACCGGCGGGCGCAATCCCTCGGACCCGGACAATCCAAAGGACAACAAAGAGCACATGATGATCGTCTTCTTCCGCGACGTGCTCGCCGCCTCCCTCAACAAGCCCTTTACCAAGATGGTGGTCATCTTCTGCTTCCTCGTCTACCTGGCCATCGGCATCTACGGCTGCTCCATCATCAAGGAGGGCCTGGACCGACGAAAGCTCTCCCGTGACGACTCCTACTCGGTGCAGTTCTACGACATTGAGGACAAGTACTTCCGCGAGTATCCCTACCGAATTCAGGTAGTCGTCAATGAGACGATGAACTACGCCGATCCGAAGGTGCAGCAGATGATGGAGGACATGCTGACCAAGTTTGAGGCAAACCCCTTTGTGGCCGATCGCTCAATGACCGAGTCATGGCTGAGAACGTACTTGACCTTTCTCGGTCAGGAGGACAGTTTCCTCTTTCTTCAGGTGAGTGCCTCCTCTTTTGCAACTCTACTTGTTTGCTTTTCACTACTGTTACTAACCGTTTCATTGTGATGTTTTTTGTTACAGGCGTTGAATGTCACCGAACAGCAGGACTTCTACCGCGGACTGCGCGACATCTTTCTGCACTTTCCTCTCACTGATCAGTTCCGCTATGATGTGGTCTTCAACGAGGACGGCACTGAGATCATCTCCAGCCGATACCTCATACAGACGAAGCACATCATGGACGCGAACATGGAGAAAGAGATGCTCATCTCGCTGCGTGAAATCGCCGACAGCTTTCCCTTTCCGGTCACTATCTACCACCACTACTTCATTTTCTTCGACCAGTTTGTGCTGGTGCGCACCATTTCCATTCAGACGATCACCGTGGCGGCCATCGTCATGATGGTCATCTCTCTCATCTTCATTCCCTCGCCCTCCTGCGCCATCTGGGTCGCCTTCTCCATCATCTCCATCGAAATCGGCGTCATCGGCTACATGACCCTGTGGAACGTCAACCTCGACTCCATCTCCATGATCAACCTCATCATGTGCATCGGCTTCTCTGTTGATTTCTCAGCGCACATTTCCTACGCCTACTACTCATGTGATGAACGGACCCCGCGAGATCGTGTCCGCTCTGCGCTCACCTCTCTGGGCATGCCCATTTTCCAGGGCAGCGTCTCCACAGTTCTGGGTATCATCGCCCTCGCCTTTGCGCCCTCCTACGTCTTTGTCACCTTCTTCAAGACCGTCTTCTTGGTAATGCTTTTTGGCGCCACCCACGGCGTGCTCCTTCTCCCAGTGCTGCTCTCACTCACCGACATCTGCCGCAGTGAGCCAAAAACCTCCGAAGAGGTGCTCACCGCTGAAAGCCCCGATCGGAAGCACCTGCCGCACCACCAGCCGCACTTCAAGTCGGCCAATCTGGCCGTCGTCCACAAGGACTCGCCCTTCTTCACTACCGACAAGTACTTCAACGGAAAGGCGATAGTGCACAAGACCGGCGGCCCCATTTACATTCCCAGGCCGTCCTTCATCGGCTACGAGATCGCCGCAGACAACAACCCACACCTGGTTAAACTCAGCGGCCGAAACAACAGCAAAGGGGCGGTAGTAGATGACGTCAGTGTGGAGGGCTCAAAAAGCCTTTCAGTTTCTGATGGCAGCGTCGCCGCGGAGAAGGACCTCGGCCTGGGCACCAGTGCTGAGGAGTGCAGTGAAAGCAGCTGGAAGGGCGGAGAGAAGAACAACGATGAGACGATCATTCAGAAGCAGCCAGGCAGTCATCTCAAATCAAACAAACTCAGCGGAGCCGTGGCAGCGCCGCCGCTGCTGCCGCTGCCGCCGCCGGTCAATCGGTGGAGCAGTGGAACGAACAGCAGCTGAACCCACACGTCAACGGCGGATACGTCAGCGACAGCGCCGACGCCGACGTGGACGGCGACGGCGAGTTCAGAAAGCCGTACATGGGCGTAGGCATGAGCCGCAGCAAGAGCAGCGACATTGCCGAATCGAGGCGCGTTCACCGCCACAACAAGAGCGGCGGCGGCGGAGGCCACTGGGCAAACGGGAAGCCACTGCCCACCTCCTATCAGCAGCAGGCACGCCTCGGTGCCTACCACGACGCTGCTCGCTCCAACTTTGGGGCCCCCAGCAGCTTCAGTGGTCATCTGGAGCAGAGACATCACCCGAGTCGCAGCTCAGCGGGCGGCAACTCTCGGCATCGGCCGGTGCAGCACAGGCAGTCTGCGGGCAATGGTGGTAATCAGATGATGCACCGCAGCTCAGCCTCTCGGTACCCAGAGAACACGCTTACCGCCGATGAGATGCAGCACATCAGATCAGGTGGTGGTGCACTGCAGCCGTCCTACTTTGACTACGACTCCTACTGGGACAGTGAAACGAGTGCAGTTCGGGGTGGAGGAGGTGGTGGTGGTCATCACTACCGGTAGTAAACGCCACAAAATGACCTGATTCTAAAGCTAATCTCTTCCACTACCACTGCTCGCTCAACTTTGCTACTGCTGTGCACCTGATCTTGTTCCTTCTCTCACGTGCAATGTTTGGTTCTTCCCTTTTATTTATTATTAACTCAACTGTGCAGCACCGAAACTGTGGCTGCACTACTTCTTTTTCTCATCCTCTTCTTTTTCTCGATTGCACCACCTGTTCACTGCTGCTGTATTGAGCAGTCCAAGTTGAGGTTGGCCGAGCATTTCGATGGTTTCCAAGTGTCAAGTTTTTCCTCTTTTTCCTTTTTCTGTTTTTTCAATTGACTGGCTATAATTGATACACCTTCTTTAACTCTTGTACCCTCTGGCACTTTTTCTCTTTTTTGTTTGGAGCATTACACTTTTTTGTTGCTGTTGTTGGCGGAAAGTCATCATCACCACTGGAATCATCGGGGCGGATTGCCACCACCGGACGACCTACACCGTCTCTGTGCTGACTGTTGAGAGCTACAGTTTTTTTCGTTCTTTTGTTGCTCGACAAACCACGAGAAATGTTGATATATTACTCGTGCCAAACTACAACACGTTCTCTACTACTCGGCAAATGTTATGTACACATTCACAGCCACACACCCCCCTAAACAGAAACTCCTGCTGTTCTCTTGTTGCAGCTCTACATATCGTGAATATAGCAGACAGAAATCCGATCTAAACGAACAAGCCCACTTTCTTCTTTTCCTCTCATTTTACTGTATTTTTTCTCCAATGCGTGCAGCGTCTTCATTCAGACAACCGAAACACACACCCACTTACCTTGCAAACTACCTTCACCTACTGACAGACTCACACACACATTGGTCCTTGCAAACAAGCCACTTGTTTTTCTCCACTTGTAAATATTTCGTTTTAGCCTTTTAATTAAAAAATAAATTTTAAAACATTTTTGTTTGTGCTTTTTAAAAAAAGGTTTCTGGTCATTTCAGAAAATAATTTAGAGTATGAAAAAATTGCTTATTGCATTGCTTCCCGCAAAAAAACCTTTTCCATTTAACACTTGTGCTCCGTTCAAAAGTATCAGTCAGTCTTGCTTGCTTTACAGGCTTGTTCTCCGCGCTAAAATAGTGTGCTGCTTTTGATTGGTGCCTCTGTGCAGACAGTCACATAGACGGGAAAATTTTCTCATTCAAAAAATAGGTCAATGGGCTTCCGGCAGTGTGTGTCCCACTAATCTTGACCATCAAAGTTGAAGTAATCAATCACCTTCTTGTCTTTGTTTTCCTCACTTGAAGTCTTTACCTTCACCACTGATTGTTTTGGTCGCAACTGATTAGCATCCACATTGATCGCCTCGAGGAGAGACACTTCCGGAATGAATGATGTCTTTGAGGCTGTTACACTGAAAAAAATTAATTAAATTACAGCTTACTGATTGCATAAACAGATCGTTTAACCGCCGCCGCCACTGCCACTTACATTATGCTGCGATTTGGTTCTCGATCCACTGACTCCGATTTGCAGCCAAAGACGGCGGCCATGTTGTGCAAAATCTCGCGTGCATTTCGATTCATCGGCGGAAAGTTGTAGCACATTGTCTTGCTGTTGCTCTGCAAATTAGGTAAACAAAAAAATTAAATAGGTTAAGAGCAGCCGTAATGTATGCCAATTGATGTGCTACCTTTTTGAAGTTCACCAACAACATCACCAGTTTATCGTGAATGGACAAGATGAGCTGCGGATTGGAGCGCGCCTCATTCTTGAGAAAATCCGAGTACTTAACCACGGGAAAGTCCGAGTGACCCTCAATGCCGAGCGCCTCGGCGAGCTCCCTGTTTCGCTTCTCCTTGGCGCACTTCTCATCGCAGTCCAACTGGTGAATGGTGTTGTACTGCACCATCTGCTTGATCTCATTCAGCGTTATCGCGTCAAAGCTGTACCGCGTGACCATGCTGTCGACGGAGGCCTGAAACTTCTTCGGATCGTTCACCTCGTGGCACTGCAGCTCCTGGCTCTTCAGCTTGCACTTGCAGAACACCTTCACCACCTCCTTGCACCGACTTTCCGGACAGCTGCTGCTGCTGGCAGAGGAGGTGCTCTGGTGGCAGGGAAGGGCACACAGATGATCACAGCCCAGTCGAGCTTTGGTGCACTTCTGAGTGCACACCGGACAGTCGCCCTGGTGGCAGACCTTTACGCAGTGATGCATGCCGCAGGCAAGGGCCTTCTTGCAGAACCGCCCACAGGAGACCCCGGTCTGGTAGCAGGGCACCGTGGTGATGGTCTCGTGACCGCCGTAGCACTGTCGGCTGACAAACTCAGTGCAGGGCGGACACTGTGGGTCGTCGTGGCACTGGTGAGTGGGCGGGTGGGGGCACTGGTGCACACGGGCGCAGGGCTCAGTGCAGGGCGGTCGTTTGGTGCTGCAGGCCAGTGGAGGGTAGAGGACTTGCTCGCCGCAGTTGCAGTACACCTCAGTCCAGATGACATTCGGGCAGGACTTGCAGAAGGAGTGGCAGGGCTGAAAGGTGACCGAATCATAAAAATGGTATCAAAGTAAAAATAGGTCAAACAGCTTTACCTCGTCGCAAGTGTGACTGCCGCAGTCGAGCTTTCGGCCTGTAATGAAAAGCAAACAAATGAATACGAGTCACCCTCTAAGAAGGTAAGGTCAACATTACCACAAACTTGGCGACAGGTGTGCTCCTTGTCAGTGCAGCACTCATTAAGACATTTGTGTCGCCCACAGCTCAGCTTCTTGTTACAGCGACGCTTGCACTTGAAGCGACTTGAGGTGACGTCTTTGCAGTCAAACTTTTGCGAGTTGGCGCCACACTCGCAGCGTAGAATGGACTTCTGCGGACAGGGCGGACAGGCGCCAGAGTGACATTTCTCGGCACAAAAATGCGGCTCAGCCTCAGTGCCGCACACCAGTCGCTTATTGCACACTTTGCTGCAGGTGGGAATTGGATCAATGCACAGCAGCCTGTTCCTGCCGTTGAGCAGCTCAGAGACGAGGGTATTTCCGCAGGGACAGTTCTTGACGATGGCAGGGTTAAATGGACAGGGGCCACAGCTGCCTGGGTGACAGTCATCTTGGCACTGGTGGAAGCCACAACCCAAACGCTTGGAGCACTTTTGATTACAAGAAAATTGTGCAGACTGGCTTGAGCAGGCGATTTCCTCTTTAGTCTCCTTTCCGCAAAAGCATTCCAAATCGAACTTCACCTGACAAGTATCACAGTTACCAAAGTGGCATTTGAGCTCGCATTTGTGCTTCCCGCAACTCAGTAGCTTGTTGCATTGCTCGTCGCATTGAATCTCGGAAATTTTAGAAATGCAGCTTGTAAAAACCTTCGTCTTTTTGCAAGAGCAGGTTCGCTCCACCTTTGAAGAACAGGGTGCACATTTGCCAGGGTGGCACTTTAGTGTGCACTTGTGCGAACATGGAAAGGTGTCCACTTCATTTTCACCCTTATCATTGAAAATGGCCAGTGAACGAGAGCAGGTGTTGCCGCAGGAGTGAGGCAAGTGCCAGGAGTTACTCAGCTCAGGATCCTTCACCTTTCCACAGAAGCAGTAGTACGCGTAAGGAAACTTCTTCTGGACGCACTGGCAGGTAGGACATCGCCAGTCACTGTTTGCTTGGCGGTTGGTTCGTCGATTGTGGCCATTCTGAGCTGACTGGCCACCACCACCACCACCATTTGCAGCGGAACCATTTTCATTGGCTGCGCTGCCGTTTGCCGAGTTTGCAGTTGCGGCATTACTTTCGGTGACATTCGATTGTCTAGCCCACATCTGCATGCACTTTAGGTGAAAGACATTAAAGCAGTTGGAGCAGTTCCAGGTCTTTTGACTGAACTTTATGGCTTCGCAGCAGACAATGCACTCGTACTTGGCCTTGCTCAGAAGTTCGCCCATTATTTCACGTTGGCTTTCATTTACTTTGTCCTTGCCGTTGCTGTGCCTCTCATTGCCGGATTGATTTCGGTTTGGATGCTGGTTATGCTGACGATGCCCATTGGTACTGCTCGGGAAGTTGTTTCGTCGATTTTGCACTGGAGGTCTATCCAACATATCGCCATTAACTACATTTGGTCGCCCCATGTGAGAGCGTGATTGCCCCAAATTCATCTGACTGAATGGTTGTGCTACATCATCTTGCTCAGAGTTTTGGTTGTTTGAATTTCTGTTTCTGTTTGAATTCGAATTATTTGGCTCAGGTCGACGAAACCCGGGCTTTTGCTGCTGTTCTGAATGGTTTTGATGAGTATCGTTGTGCAATCGAGCAAATCGAGGCGGTAAATCATTTGGCTTGTCACTAGAGTTGCGGTTCATGTAGTGGCCTCGATTGTTTGAATTGTATCCGGACTGTCGACCATTGCTTTGGTAAGAGCTGCCTTGTTCGTTTTGTCTGCGCTCGCCATGCGGGCGATTTCGGGGGTTATAATTACGGCCATCCCGGTTGCCATGAGAAGAATGAGCATCTTCAGAAGGATAACTGTTGTTTGAAGAGCTCGACATCTGCTGCTCTGATCTGTAATCGCTATACTGGTTTGGGTACCTAGAGCGCAGGTTTGGAGGAGGAACAAAGTCCTGCTGAGGGAACCCCCGTGAACCCTGGTGTTCCCGTCGACTGTGCGGTGGCTGTTCCATGGTGAGACTGAAAGAAGACAATGAGATAAGTTCACCTGCATGGTCAGAAGTTGGCAACCCTGTTCACCCTTAAAACGTGGATAGTCTTCGAAAGCGAATTTGGCGGATAAAAGCTGAAGTTCAGTGGATGCTAGTAGTGGCAGTAGTTGTCGTTCAGGTGTTGAGCAAGGACAGGCCGCTTAAAAGTGAGAGGAAGCCAACGTTGGGGAAGCGCCGCTGATAAGGCTCCGCGGATGCGGACAGACGACGACGCGACGACAACACAACGTTGCTGCACCGGAGGAGGCCAGCAGTTTCTGTTTCTTTTTTCAGTGCAGAAAGTTGCCGTCAACTGGAGCCTGCACTGCAGGCGGCGGCGACGGCGCCGTGTGCGCAGTCTCGCAACCACGACGCAACAAACAAACAAAAACACTCTGTTTCGCTCACTCACCTGCGCCGTCATCTTTCAAGTTTTCCTCGTCTTTATATTCTTTTTTTAACGATCAACATGGACATCAAGCTGGAGTCCGATGATCAGCTGATCAAGCAGGAGTCCTTTGAGGAGGAGATTTACTCGTTGGGCAACGATGGCCAGTTCCAGCTGCAGTCGACTGGACTCGGAGACGAGCACTCGGAGATGGGCGCTCAGGAGATGATGAGCGAAGGAATGAACGGCGACTTTGGCTCAACTTCCATGGCTGCCAAACCCACTAAGCGAGCTCGAAAATACAAGTCTAAGGCTCCCTCGACCTCGGCAAACAACAAGACATCGGACATCAGAGCCAAGCTTGAGCGTAGCCGTCAAAGTGCGCGGGAGTGTCGAGCTAGAAAGAAGCTTCGCTACCAGTACTTGGAGGATCTGGTCTGCAAGAGGGAGAACAATAACTTGAAGCTGAAAAAGGAAATCGAGCAGGTACTTATTGACTATTTTCTGAACAGTTTTAACCTTTTTATACTTTTAGTTTAAAAATCTTATCAAGATGTTCTCCCGTGGATGCAGCAAGCCAGAGCTTGACAAAAAGTTGGCTGAACTCAAGTTAAATCACCTTCTCTAATCACCGCCTTAAATACATAATATAAACAGTACTACCATGATTACGAAAGAAGTTCTGCAATATTCGTTACAAGATTTTTATTTTCTGTAAATACGTTGTCTTGTGCTGACTATGAACATATGTTTATTTGACATTGAGCCTTTATATTTTTATCTGAATCTTTAGTATACTTTTCATATATTTAACAATCGTTTATATGGCAAAGTTGGCCTCAATAACAAAACTAGTGTTTACGAAGTTAAACAAAATAAAGAATCACTACTTTTTATCTGCATCTTTTGCTTCTTGTGCTTCCTTCAGTACTTGTGACTTGATGCCAATTTTAAGGAGGTCTTCAATCAGTTCGCCGTTCTGGTGCTTCTCCAGGAGAATGTCGCAGCCGCCGATGAACTCGCCGTCAATGAAGATTTGCGGAATAGTAGGCCAGCTGGTAAAGTCTTTGATGTTTTTTCGAAGCTCTTCAGAGGAGAGCACATCATGTGACTGGAAGGGAACACCGTGCATTTTAAGCACCTAAAATTGGGGAGGATTTTTTTGATGAGGATGTTCAGCTGCGTAGAAGGCCTGACATGCACTTACCTGGACGACGGCGTTGCTGAAGCCACAGCGAGGAGCATCAGGGATGCCCTTCATAAAGACGACGACCTTATCACTCTTGACAATCTTTGAAATAGAATCGGCGTCATAGGAGACGCTGGTACCGCTCTGGGGATTCGTTGAGGCCAGACGAGCCAGCAGGAGGGACCGGCCATTGGCGGGCATCAGCACTCGACTGAAGATGGTGCGCGTCAGCGAGATGGAAGACATCGTTCTGGAAGGCAGTCTGCGGTGATGTGGTGAGGAAAAAAGTAAGGGCCGGAGAGGGGCGTTTCAAGGTGGCTGGTGCAACACACTGGTTGAGACGAGCGACCTTGCGGGAGGTGGTGGTGATGGTGGTGGTGTTGATGGCTGGAGAAAGCGAGTGCCAGTCACGTAGACACAATACGCGAGAAATAGATTGAGAGAGCACACTTTTCTCAGCTGTGTCAGTCCGTCTGTCCGCCCGATTGCAGTGGCTGATTTAACCCAGTGCAGGCTGCCTCGTGCAATGGTCTTGCAATCAAGGCGACGGTGAGATGATTATCTGATGAAGGCCTGCTGCCACTCCCACCAAACTTGCTAGTCCCTTCTGATGAGGCTGTCACCGCCCCACCATCACCTGACATTCCTGTTTTTGTCGTGGGTACACGCGAACTTGCACCACTTTAACGGTATTGTCTGTGCACATGTACCATGCACGTGCACCTCTTCAACGGTTGCGATTACATCGATGACGACTTTCCTTTCTCTTCTTGGCCTGTGCTACTGTGTGCTTACCCACCTCCAGTTCAACCGCCATTTATTTGGCCAAATCTGGTGTCATAGCAGCAGGCGCCTTTGGTTAGTTTACTTGCCGCTCACCAGGTCGCCCAGCAAATTGCAAATGCATTTTCAGATTCAGCAGAGTGTACTGTTCACTGATGTGTCACTGCTCCAGTGTGGCGAATATTTTTTTAAAGCATGCAGAAATGTAATTCGGTGAACAAAAAGAAGCAGTTTTTTGCGCAAATATGCACGAATAGACACAGAGATATTTCCAGTTGCAATCGGTTATCCGCTTGGTCGATTGATCTCATTGTCTGTGACAGTGCTGCTGGTGGTAGTGCCTATTGACCGAATGCGAAAACGGATGCGAACGTTGTGGCATTTGCGGTCAGAGCAGTTCGCTGGTCTGGCATTCCCAATTATGAACTCCATTAAAATTCCCTCTGGCCATTGAGCCAGGGAGGAATGAATTCCAGTGGCCAATCGATGGGACAAGCACTTTCCACTGCGGGTGCATTTTCTAAGTGCACTGTTGCGCCGGGACCAGAGCTGCAGACAACGTCACCAGACAATCGATCAAAGCAGAGGACACTCGGAAGAGAAGCACAATCAGAACATCAGAAATGAGCAGAAAGTGGACAGGAAAGGGCTGCTCAATGGGCACAATTCCAAACATGCAATCACACAAATCTGTGTCTCGACTTGTAGCCTTCAGTACTGCCGTTCCTCAAAAGCTGATTTAAATCGAAATTAATATTTACGTTTATCAAAAAATCTCCGCTGAGTGTTGAGTGACCATGCTACTGATGAGTTGCTCGAAAATGCAGCATAAAGTCGCTCATTGCTCATTTTCGGACAGTGCAATTAGATTGGAAATCCGATTGGTCAGCAGAGAATAGAAGGACAGTGGCCTGAGTGAGCAATAAATCAATTAACGGGCAAATTCACCGAAAAGCCGAATGCACTTGCACTTGCAGTTGCTTGCACACACTCTTTCACTCTGACACTTTCTCGTTTGCCACTTTGTTGTTGTTGCAACCTGCATTTCATATTTGCGTCAGCAAGTTGTTTATAGTGAAATGAACAAGACTAGGCAAATAAACAAGCATGTCATAAAAATCAATTAGCAGAGCAAACAGAGCCAAACGGACTGGTGCACTGCTTCTCTCAGGGGTACCAGGCAGCCACTGAACACAGTGTCGAGTGGGGAGTCCTCTCTTCCTTTCTCTGTGTTTGTCCTGCCAACTCGCTCTTGCTGGTCGATGTCTTACTTTGTCAAGCGGCTAAATTGTTTTATATGCGTTGAAAAATTAAAAAATGCTTCCTAGTGTGTCCATCGTGCGGAAGTTATTTTTTAAATGTTGCCCTTCTTTCACTGACAGACAATCGAGCAACTGAGGAAAAGTTGCCTTTGCGCTGCTGTCGTACAGCACAGATTTCAGTTCATTCGGCCATGCAACAGCAGCATCAGCAGAAGCAGCAGGCCTCGGAGGGCCACCATTTGTGTCTTGCCACTGTTGTTGTTGTTTTTGTTGTTGCTGATGCCTCTTTACTGGTTGAGAAAGTCAACGGAACGTAACATATACCCTCACTTTTTCAGTGGTCGACAAGAGCAAGAAGATAACGCGCGCGCGTCGCACTTCGGCACTTGAAAGCTTTTCGCTTAAGAGTTTTTCGCCCGTTCTACTTCTCCTTCTTCAATACTTCCTTTGACTGCCAACAGCGTTCTGGAACACGGCTTGGGCAAATGTTTGTATTTGTAATGCAAACCAGTGCTTGACAGGCACCAGTCGTGACTTGCCATTCGATAGTTTCAACACACGGTCACAGTCTTCAGGAACTGAAGAAAAAGAAGAAAAATACGCATTTGCAACATCAGCATCAGCAACCACTGAATCATCTGGCCGCGCAGCAGTAAGTGAATTTGATGGGAGAAAGGAGAAAGAGCTGCTTTGGGATTTTTAGCAAAGTTTACAATTTGCATGTCTTTCCATCTCCTCTGTTGTCTGTGACTCACAATGTTTGAATTTCACTCTGTCACCCGTTTACTCATCCACTCAAGCAGTGCCGCACTACAGTGATCGCCTTTCTCAACAGCGCAGACATTTTCTTTTCTTTAAAATTGAATATTTTACCAGTCAATAGACAGTTTAATTGCCACTTTGTATGTGCATAGTCAATTGAATTGCATTATTTTTGCTTTTTTACAAATACAAGCAATTGTAAATCTTTAGTGTTTGTAGCTTTTGAACAATGTTGCAAGCTTTCATTCTCAAACGATAGACGGTCATTAGTGATCTAATTTTAGCTGGTTGATCTTTTTCAGGTAGTAAATTGGCAGATGGCCGCTTCTCTGTACCGCTTTTGATGTCGGCCCCTTCATGGGAAAAAAGGAAAAAGGAAAGTCCCTCCTACTTTTCCCATTACTTACCACACTTAAATTTAGTTGTTTGGTAATTGTTGTTTGATTGTTTATCTAAATCATTACCGTTTCTTTTTTACTCTATTTTCCTGTTTTCTAAGCATCAGCACTTGAAATGGCACAGTGCAGTGAAGTTTTCTCTCACTCGTACTGTTTGTGCACAATGACAATCGAAAATATATTTAAATTGAAGATAGCCAAATTGATTTAGAAAAGGGTACTGTTTGGAAAGTGTTTGCAAAAGTGAAGGATTGAAATAAATAAATTTAAATTTTAAATTACACATAATCGACTTGTAAATGGGCGAATCGTGGCACACACTGTCAGATTGTGACGGAAAGGGGGTACTGATTGAAAAAACGTAAAAGCAGTTGGCACCGGCACTTTCTTCGGTGACGAATTGTCTGAAAGACTGTCAGAGATGCAGAGATGCACCTCACCGCTCACCGGACACCCATTATCCCTGGGCTGCATTGAATTCATCATGCCTTATCATTACTAGCATTTCACTGCTGTGCTTATCAGTGCGCCAGGGCACCATCATTTATTGATATTCCTTTCTTCAATAATAGCCACTTTTTTCTCAATTTTTCAAACACTACTAAAAGCTTCCAATTTTTGCGTTTTTTCCTCTTATGACCTCCTCACCAAAAAAGTAGATAGACTTTCAATTTAATCAAAATTGCTTCGTTTTATTAAAACGGCAACAGATCGAATCTGAGTTTCACATCTTTTTTGCTTTTGCTCATTCTTTATCTATTCTTTTCAAATAGATTTACTGGCCGTTCCTCGTGCCCAGCTCTTCACTAGTAGGACCATTCAATTGACTGCAAGTGCTCGTTGTTGCTTCAGCAAATCAAAAGCACACACTGTTTGTGTCGGCTGAGAGCATTCAGTTATTAAATATTTATATTCACCAGCTTTTCCTTTATTTTCTCACCCACTTTTTGCCAACTTTTCACCCCCAAGTCTCGATTAAGAGCAAAAGTCGATGCACTCTATACATTAGAAAATGTATTCTTATTTATTCTTAGAGCCACTTATTATCTGTGTCTACCCTACTTTCTGAATCGTGATATCAATATTGCTTTGCTTCTGAGCTTTGTTTGCAGCCCTTGCCGCATGCAAACACTTTTGCCGGCGCATTGTACCGTTAATCTCTAAAAGATGACTTGGCCAATTTATTATGAAAGCAAGTGCAAGAAAAGGTGCCAAATGAAAGGAAATAAGAGTGCTGAACCTTTTTCTGGAGTGCTGTTCTGTTTTTTCAGTGTACTGCTTCGTCTTTTCTTTACTTCTGTACAATTTCATTTGCACTATACGTTAGACGGAAAATCTGACAATGCCTTTAATTGGTGCTTGTTTTCCGCTAGTTTCTTTATTGCAAAACTCTACTAACAGTTTTGGCAGTACATCACCGGAAACAGCAGCAAAGTCAATGTGCATGCCTTTTACTACATCTAATCTTTTTTATTATTATTTTCGGTTTTCACCTGAATGGATTCAAAGTCAATGTGATGGTGTGTGCAATAGTCAAACAAAAATGTTTCTAAAGCAATCACAAAAGAAACGGTGATTTATTGTAATCACTTCAGTTTTGGCAACATGCTTCTCAGCAACACTTCTGACTGAGTGCTGTTTTGTCTTCCGATTTCAATCGATATCAATTTTTAATCAAACAAATGTAGGGCACTTCACCACGTTCAGAAACCAATCAACTCTAGGCTTTATTCAAGATAAAACCACTTTGATTTTACCTTTTTTGGCCATTTGCTTATTGAAAAATGTTTCATAACCAAGCTATATGCTGGCTAGATAGGTGAGAGTGCTGTTACAGTTTTCAGTAGATGAGGCTCGGCACTGATGATCACAATTCTTGTTGTCGCAAAACAAGTGGATCAAATGATCTCAGCGCAACTAAATTTTGCCTGCAAAAGCCCTCTGATGAAATTTTAAGAGCACGCATTGACGTCAAAAAAATAGCATTGTTCAAACTTTTGCAACTTTTAACTTAAAAACAAAAAATACTGTTGAATGCTCACGTAGGATTCGGAGAAGCAAACTCAATATACATTTTCTAAGCTCCAGTGCTTAGTTTCTGTTGAGTCGTACCTGAACTTTAAATTAAAAATGATAAATGGACAAACCAACATGTCAAACAATCGAAAAGGCAAATGCAATTCATTGAAATTCTGTCAATCGGCTACCACCACCACTACCATCATCACCCGCAGCCGTTTGGGGAAAAGGAACTGTTGAAGCACTTTTGAGGACAAATGCACTTACTCATTTGGTTGATGTGTGTGCAGCAGGCTTCAGGTCGACAGAGCCGAGGGAGCAGAAAAGTCCTGATAAGTCACTGGCCAAATGAACAAATGCAAGCAGTAAAAGGCATCGAAAGAAAGTGAAAAAAGTACAGATTGGAAAACAAGCAAAGTACACTTTTTGGCTTTTCTGGTTGCCCACTGCAGCTGCTTCCAATTTAGTGGCGATTTCCTGTTCCCCACAGCTCAGTCGGATTGCCATTCCACTGCCAATCGGTACTCTTTGCTGGCCAATTGAACCTGTTCACTGTGGACATGGTTGCAGCATTAGGCATTCTTCATTAGCTTAATAGTTTGTTTTCCACTCTAATTGCGCTCGCCTGCCAATTTAAATAAGCACACTGCTTATCTGCAACAAGCTCCTGCTTGAACACACGAGCCACTGCTCAAACTTCTAATTTTAGTTTTGCTTTTCTAAAGCCTTTGCAAAGGTTTTTTCTCTTTTATGGTCCAGCTAATGACAATCAGCGAGTGCTTTTTTTCTGCTGAAGTTTCCAACAACAAAATTAGTTGCAACTTGGATCAAAACACACACTGTAGGCCAATTTCTGAAGTTGAGCAAGCTCAGCAGCAGCAGTAGGAAGCCACAAGCTCCAATCAATTCATTGGTGGCTCATTTGGTGGTGACGGTAGTGGGATCGGGCACGAACGCCCATGTCCGCTGAACTAGGTCTCCTGCGTCACTAATGATAAAGCCTGTCAGTGTATGAGCAGATTAGATTAGATTGCCCTCATAGATTTTACTTATTTATCTTTTTGTATTAATTATTTTGACATTTATTTTGACACACCGAACGACGTTGCTGCAACGTTGATGCTAGAGCTACAGTTTTTTCCGTCGAGCTTCAAATGAAGATAAATTGGCTTCTGCGGAAATTTCTCACTGCCAATCGAAGTGTTCGACTGTTTGACTGTCAAAGTGAACAGTAGTAGAGAAGTGCAGTATTCTGCCGCACTCTTCCCTAGTTCCTCCACATTGATTAGTACTAGCTGGTGTCTCATTCTTTTCATTGAATGTGTGTATTTGCAACTCATCTTTTCCCTTCCGTTTTTACTGCCAATGCTGATTACGGCTGGACAAAGCTTTCCGTAATTTGGAGCCACTTTCCATTGCCACTTCCTCCTAAGGATGATGGGGCACACTGAAACGGTGACGCGGCAGCAGAAGGGGCACACTTTTGCCTTAATTTCAGTTTCTATTGAATAGGAGTGCAGCAAGCTTCCTTTGCCGGCAAATGACTGTGGAAGCAGTGGAAACATGTGCGTCGCATGTTGCGACCAGTCAAGAAAAGTGACACAGTGAAATATTACTGCTTGAGCGAAAATTAGCCAATTGCTGCCATGTAATTAGATACATTGCAGTGTAGGCTGTGCGACAGACTAAATTGCCACACAGATTGTTTCAGCTCGCTGTTCCTCGTGTTGTCTTATCGTTGCATGATCAAAATGAGTCCGGATTATGGGTGATCCTAAATGATTTAGCATTAGTCGCAACACTTGCCCTACATTTTCCACAACTTCTTTCCCTCAGTTACAGAAGCAAAGGAAGGGAAAGATGAAGGAAAACTCATCTAAGCGATTGTTTTCCCGTTTGCTCTCTCCCTCCCGTTCTCTGTCAATTCAATTTTCTGTCCTACGCAGTCGTTTGAATGCTGCTTAGGAGTTGCATATCTGCGTTTGGCACAGTGTGTGATCAGTGCTCAGTTGGAAAAATTCTGGTGAATTAGACTGATAGTGGTTGCCCACAGAGGAGGAGAAAAGCAACAAGAAGAAAATTAGAATGCTACATTAAATCAATGGAAAACAAAAAGAGAGCGGACATGTACAAGATGGAGCGTACAGAAAGCGCTCTACTAATGGTTGCCATCACGTTTTTCTTCTTACTTGCTTGCTTTATTTCTCCCTCTGTCCATCGAGTCTGTTTCACATTTGCCTATTGTTTTCACCTAATAAGTTTTTCTTCACAGTGGCAGTAGAAGCTGTGTGTGTGTGTTTTCTGAAAAGGAAAAAAAGTTAAAAAGTCAAATAACAACAAAAATGAATTACATTGCACTGGTGACACCAAACTGTTCATTGACAGAGGAATCAGCTACAGCAGTAAAAACAGTAGCAACAGTCGTTTCTACTACAGACTGCCTCATCAGAGCAAATGAAGTAATCGTGGGCAAATCGGCCCCTAATAATAGTAATCTATACCTAATAACGGCGTCATAAAATTAGCTATTATCATCATCATTATCGCTGGACGATAATTCTCAATCATTTCTCAGCGTTGTGCCAGCGCTACCCAACTCGTATTTTGACTTTTCTTTCAGCTGGAACAGCGCAACTGCAAAATTTTTCAAACACACTACAGCGGCCTAGCAGAAAAGACGACATTTGGCGCCATTTGCTTTTGCTGTGAACATCTTTATGGACAGCTGAAAAAAACAAGAAAGAAACTGATGTATTTATATTGTTTTTGACCATTATAAAATTATGATACATTAAGCTATGAAGCCATTTTAGTGCCCACCACTGCCTGCGCCAAAGCGTCAGCAGGCTTGCTGAGTGTGTATGTGCGCCCTTCTCCGCCAATCTTCCAATTGACTTTTTCTACTTCACTTTAATTCCAATGCCATTTTCTCGGATGACATTTTTTCCTTTTCTTGTCGCTCAACCTACATTTCAATTTGACTGTTTGTTATTGTCCGACTAGTTTCAGTTGTACAGTTTGGTAGCATTTAGAGTGAAGAAAAAGGAAAAGAGGAGACTAGGAGAGGGGCGGCACACTGTTGGCATTTACCAGCGCGACGAGGAAGGAGTGTGAGGCAGCAAAAACAAAAGCACCTTTGGCAGAGCTGAGCAGCAGTGAGCATCACAAGTGCGATGAGTAGTGCAGTCAGCGGAGAGAGACAACAATTTGGCAGTGACACTAATCGAATTGCGTCTTTTCCAGACTCACTGTCTGCCGCCCTTCTTGCTGGCAGTACCCTTCCTTCTCAACCTGCTGCCGGACAGTGAGTGGGAGCTAAGAGAGCAATTGGCCGCGCCGTTGGGAACGCAGAGAGAGAGTGCAACTACAAATGGGAAATGGCCATCGAGTCAAGTGAGGAAATACTTAAAATTGAGGTTATTAAAAGTTTTCTTCATCCTCAACACAGTAAATGACTTTCTTGTCAATTTAACCTCCCCATTCCCCTTCATCCCCTCCTTCTCTTTCTTCTGCTTCAGCTGAAGTGAGCAGTGATTCCTTCTGCTAAATGGTTTCCAAAAACTCTTTTTCTACAAATTAGGTTTTCTCAAACCCATCTACTATGTGGCTTTGCTTCATCTTTCCCATCATCATCTCGCTCTCCATACTGCCTGAATGCAAAAAGATAAGGAAACCCTGCAAAGGAGAAAAAAGAAAAGCTGATCGTTGATTGAGAAAATGAGTAATTATTAATGACTTTCACTTTGGCAACAGCAGCAGCAGTAGTAGAAACTAGAGAAATCGGTAGACGGTAGCAAGGCACAGAGCAAGACATCACCGGAACTGAATGCACAATTCACAAGTGTGCATTAAAATTAGCATTTTTTCATCTTCTAGAGTTTCGCCGTAGACAGCATCGCTTTTCTTCTTTCTCTCGCCTGCTCTTCGTCATTTCACATTCAACCCTCAGCCAGAAAAGACGGCGACAATCTTCTTTTTCTTCTCCTCCTCAGCATTCGTTGAGCAGTGTTTATGTCAGTGGAGGCAATCACTCCTTTGAGGAGACGCACACACAGCACTGGCGATTTGAAGTGAGCGCGGGACGCGCGGTTGGCATCATTTATTTTTGTTTCTGACAACACAGAGAAGACACAACACACGAGAGACGGAGACAGAAAAGGAGAGAGTGAGTGAGAGATGCTTCGAAAATTAATATTATTGCGCTGCCACACAGCAGTGACTTAGCCTAGCAGAAAGTCTTTCTTCCTTTCTTTCCTGCGAGAGCTCTCCCATCGCAAGCTCCTCGGACGTCCTAAGCGATCGAGTCACTTCTCAATTTGAATATTCTCAGCAACATCGTCGACACTTGCGCCAATGTGGCACATTTGAATTTGTGCCCGCTCATTTGGCGCCACAATGGCACACACACCAACAGAAGGGAGAAAATGGAGATGAAAAAGTGTACTGTGTACTGGCCGTACAGTACTGTCTTTCTCTCGCTCTCAGTTGGCACGAGCCACTATGTGTGTACATTCATGTTCACAGCCAGAAAATCACTGGTCCTCGCACCGTCATTAGTCATTTGCTCGGCGTTATTTGTCTTGCTTTCTGCTACCGCTGTTGCTGCCAGTTTGTTGCCTGCAAGTCTCTGTCTCTGTGTGTGTGTGAATTCAAATGATTTTAATATGAGAGAGTTCTTCGAAGCAAACAAGAGAGCACACAACAGCAGACGGCAGCGACGGCCGATCAGCACAGATGAAGATGAGATGTCTGGAGATGTGTGGGGCCCGATGACTGCCCGCCGACAACTGCAGCAGACTTAGACTTTTCAGCGAGTGAGCCCAAAAAGCTGCTTTCCCAGCACTGCCCCATAACTGCGATTATCATTGCTCGTCATTTGTTCCTGGTCATTATTTATAATTTTTGCCAATGAACGACAGTTAGACGGTTGCTGACTTTTGCAGGCAGTCTATCCCCCGCCATTGCATCAGCAGCCGTCTATACTCTGTGCTCAGTACTGCAAATAACAATTTGCCAAAGTGAGTCAGTCTGTGCACAGTGTGCCTTCATATCGATGGCACAGTCTATCGGCACTCTTTCCTTCTCATCGGTGCACTGCAATGATGGTCCAAATGGAGCACTCCCTTAGCCGTCTTCACTGCTCCTCAGTACTGCATTCAAGAAACAAAAAAATAAAAAGAAGAAAAAAGAAAAAGAAAGGAGAAACAACATAACGATAAGAAAAGAAACACGGATTCACTTTATTACGGTGCTCGTTACTACTATATTTTTCGTTTCGTTTTATATTAATTCGAATGGTGAACGATGCTGGGCCGCAGCTTTTGCCACTGTTGCATTCGCTCCAACAGTGCATTACAGCGGCAGTTGCTGTGCAAAGGCAATCCATCGGCCAGATTGAGTTGCCGTTTAGGGAAGGGGCGCAGCAAGTGAAGCAGCACAGTGTGCTCCACCTAAAACTGTTGTTGGCCACCATTTTAGCTGACTATTATCATTCAATTGATAGTTGAGCAGATTGAGCGAGGGAAGTAAGGAGGATGAGGGTCGATGGTGGCACGATCTCACCAGTGCCACGGTAAGCTCATCTGGCACGAAGGTTAGCTGTCTTGAACGACACACTTTTGACTTTTGCCTCCTCGTTTACCGCTACTATGAGCATCAGCATCACTTCCTTCCTTCCTCGTGTCTGCTTGCATGTTTGTCATTATCATATATTTATGGGGTTGCAGCTCCCGACATACAGTATACTTTATAGCAACCTACATTGGTTATACATAATCGGATAATGTGTTCAGCAGGGTTGGCTGGCTGCTGCTGCTGCTGTTTGACTAGGATATGTTGTTGTTGCTGACGCTGGTGTTGCAGTTAAGCTGCAAGTGGCAAGGACATTACCCAGCGACCCAGCACGCTGACGACGACAAAAGTGTTGGCACAAATTCAATTCAGAAACAAATGTCACCATTTGCATGACCAGGCAAAGTTTGAAAGTGAGTGCAACAAAGAAAATGGAGAAAGTGAGAAGGAGAGAAAAACAAAGACAAAAAGTAGTAGTAGACGAAGAGATGAGCTGAAACATTTGAAGCGCTGTTAGCGCCTTTCGATTGGCAAAGCAGTGCAGGCAGAGCAGTGGTAGGCCCCAGTGGTACCAGCAGCAGATGTACAAGCACAAATCAAACAATGAAACAAGCGTATGCCTGCTGAAATAATAGACACTGAAAACACAGGGCAGTACAGGGGAGAAAATGCTGCTGTTTGAGGAGAAGATGATCGCGCTCAGAACGGCAACTGAACTCAAGGAAAGTTGACTCAGCACACACACACACACTGACACAATGAAACTAAGATAGTGCAAGAAAGGGAGAAGGAAGATGATAGCAGTGAGGAGTGCAAATCTATTTGAAGATTCGCGTGAGCTGCAGCATATTGTAAAAAAGATTGATTTAAAGTCAAAAAATTGAAAAAAGAAGGAACTGAAGTGCACTAGTACTTTAAGCAAAGGAGAAGAGGCAAGAGATAGGGAAAAATGATCGCCTTGATACGATCATTGCCGTGCTTAGGCAAAAATCGGCGTTGATGGTACTTTTTTACTGATCATCACGGGTATCACTCACCCACACAAACTCACTTCATATCAACTAATTTGCCAGTGATACATTGCCTGTAACGTTGTGATTGCCCGCCTAATAAATGGTCCTTGCACAGCTCGTTTTCATTTTGCAATCTGTTCTATCATTGTCTTGTCATCAATGAGAAACATGCAATTTTAATGCTTTTTCAGTTTTTCATTTTTTTGCGTAATAACTAATCGCCATTTGAGTAGAATTAGGCAGCTGAAATTATGTTAGTTAGTATCACGCAGTATTTTCCGTTGCTAAAAATGTAAATTTTTGCTCATATGACTAGTTAAAATAGAAAAAAATTTTCAACTAGAATGTTTCCTCCAAGCTAATGTCTTAGCTGCTTTGCGTAGATGAGCGAAAGGGCACACAATCTTACTCTGAAGATGAATTATGTTAATTTGCCCGTAGTGTCATTTTAATCTGCGGACTATTACTGCTACATGTTGTTGTTGTGTACTTGTCGATAAGAATTTAATTAAAAATAAAAAAGCAAATTTGTTTGAAACAAAATGTAGACAAAAAAGCAGACACATTTTTTGTGTTTCATGCCATTATCACTATTTTTGTCTGCAAAACGGAGTTTTTTAGTCGTCAAAAAAAGTTGCCAATAGAATAAGAAAGAGGACAGACGAAGGAGTGAGAGGGGAAAAAGGGGGTCTCAGTTTTGAGATGTGCACTAGCAATGCACTTGTACGGCTTGACAGATACCATTTTTGTTCTTTTTTTGCAACAATTATAGTCGTTATTTGTAATGAAAAAAAGTGAAGGTGATGACAATAGTAGACGGAGTAGAAGTAGTTATAATAATAATACTACGAGATTCTGGAATGACGATAACGACCGCGAGCCACGACCGAAAAGACGACATCATTTCCAGGGAAAACACTGTGAAAAGGGCATTCAATGCGATGAATGCTAAGGCCGATGCACGTTCCCGACTCGCGCACAAACACAAGCAGGCAGTTTTGACAGTTGCTGACAGTGAATGGGAGCAAGTGGCAGTGAAGTGCGTTCAAAGAGCTAAGAAATCGAGTCAACACCTAATCCGAATGCATTAGATTGCGCAGACATGCACACGGAGAGATTGAGGCAGTAAAGTGGGCACTGCTGTGTACCCACTGCCTTGACTGGTGATGGTGACGGCGAGTGCACCTCAAGTTGAGATGTCTTCCACCATGCATGTTCAAGTCATTCTCTCACTGAGAAGTACTGCTGCTTTATTACGGACATTCACATAATAGCCTGCCATTTTGCCAGTCTGAATGAGTGCGTTGTTAGAAGAATGCTGTGAGTTTCAGTGAATGCACTGAATACAATATTGATTTAACTCTTCTAGGCATCAAGGAGAGAGAAAGGCATCTTTAGCACAATGTCAGCGAGTGTTGCTTCTCGTTTTTTTCTGGGTATGCGGAAAGGTGATGTTGATGGCGGTACTCAGTGACGACAGGATGACGAAGACGACGACGACGACGACGACGACAGGCGCTAATGTTCACTACTGTGCCTAACAATGGGCAAACATGACACACACAGACAGGGAGAGCAAGTGGAAATCTGAACAAATATGATCCCTATTAGACTGCTGCCTGTTAATAATAACCTGACAGATTGACACTAATGCCTGATACGAGGAAGAAAGAAAGAGAAAGGGTTGCCTGGCACTGGAACACTGCTCGCTTTGTTTGCTCTCTATTCGTCCACTCGGTGATTGATTGCTGGTGGTGGATGTAGAACAATACCAGCGACAGTGGTACCCAGTGGCAGTGTTTCAGTGCCTGCAAACATACACCTTGCTACCAAAAATAGGCAAACACCGCCGGTGATGGCAAACAAAAGCTTAAGTGTAAACGACCCTCTTTCGTACATAATACGTACTTTGGCATTCTCCTTGTCTCTTTTTTTGCCTTCTAACCGCCCTTCTCTACTCAGCCCAATTACGTCACCCTAATCATGAACGTCGTAATCCCCAACTTAATAAAAATGCGATTATGGGGTAGGTTGACCTACGCTGAATGTTTTTCTGCTGAGTAGATAGCTGACCGTACTTTAAAGTGGGTTTTTTAAAAACAAATGATATCATGTGCACCTCATTAATCAAAATACTATTTGTTTTCATTTTCTAGTTTGATTTTGTTTTTAAACATTTAATTGAACATTAAAAAAACGTTTTTTACAAAACTAGTTTACTTTAGAGTATTGCAAAAAAGTCAAAACGTATTTTACGTTTTTGTGTGCAAAACTGTATTCATTTTACCAAGTCACATGACAAGTGGTGTGTTTAACAAAACTCACTTTTTTTAAACCAAACAAAAAAAGTTAGATTGTTACCACTAACAAAAAACCCTATTCATTTGGTGAATGAGTTAAAGTGTACGGCAAATAATTTTTATGCGGAAGGTCAATTGGTTCAATTTGCATGCGCCTTACTGAAATATAAAAAGTCATTTTTATGTTTTTACCGGGGTAGTCAAATGCAAATGACCATAAAAACAGAAAAAGTACAGAAAAACTATTCACAAGAAAATGTAAATGTTTTTTTAGTTTTTTATTATTCTCAAAAATAAAAATTAAATTCCCTAAGCAAAGCAAATTATCATTTGACAGCAAACAAATTGGATAAATAATTAAACAGTCACTGCACAAAATGTGCTGGTTTTTTACTTTTTGAAAGTGAAACGATTTAATTTGCTGGAATTGGCAGAAATATCAACTTGGCAAACAAAAACGCATAAAAGCAGAAATGTTTGATATTTTTTGCACCCTTACATTGTAACAAAAACTGTTAGCCTTGAAAACTGTGTCAGATAGGAAAACTATTTTTCAATTGAGACCAGACACGCTGGCCTACAAACACTGACTTACGTTAGCGTGAAAAGGAGGGAACAGGAAGGCACCGTTTATAAACACAAAATTGAATGTGTTTGTGTGTGTAAAAGCAATAGGAAGGAGAGCGTGAGAGGCTACAAAATTTCAAAATTCTAAACACACAGTTAAGAGAAAATGGAAAAGAATTCATTTTAATTTGGCAAATCCGCATTAGGCTGCATCAGGGGTGACTGCCAATAATAAACCATTAGGTTGTCTGTTATCGAGGATGGCTATTTGAAGGCAAATGAAACTACTGTTGCTGCTGAAACATTGCCAGTGATGCTGATCACGACGCTGGCTGCTGTGACGCGTCCCACCACTGGGCCACTCAGTGTCCATCCGTGGGAGTGCACTGCACAAAGAGACACTTTGCCGTCGTCGTCTGCTTTTTTCTTTTTCCTCTTTTTCAGTTGATGATGGTCACCAAAACTTTTCACCGACGGCTAATGATCAAAAATTAAATTAAATTGAGTTGGTTTTCAGTTGGTGCCTGCTGTCCTCTTGACTGCCGTTTCTCCAGCAGTCAGCTCTCATTTGATGATTTGATTTGCCGACTCGCGATACTGCACTTGCTTGGCTATTTTTACCACTCAAATTGTAGTAGGGCTGTATTACTCATGCTTTCAATTAGAATAAGGAGAAAATGCATCTAACACACTCCTTGCCTAGCACATACTGTCAGATCGATGTTGTGGCAGTTCATTGGGCTCAGTAGAAACGCAAATGTGATGCAGGAAAAACAACAGCGGCGACTGCATTGTCGGCAGAAATTGTTTAAATTGTCTCAATCAAAAGCAGCGGTGATTACAGCAGTGAACCATTACTATTTTCTATTTGCAGCATTTTCTGGCAATGCCAAACAGTTAGTTTTAGCATTGGCAAAGTATCATTTGCAACAATACTTTGAGAAGCAGTTTTCCCCGTCATTTTGCCAAAAAGTACTGGAAAAAACTTATATTGTTAGTCGATTGTTGACTTGATTGAAAGTCAAACTGGAAAGGTATTTTAAATGAAGACTATAGGGGTAGATGTAACGGCTACTGGACTACTGGACAAGTGCAGTACAGTTTGGGTAAAAACAACACAGCAAAGTACCAAGGACTTTAATAATGAAAACAGCGAGAAAAAGTAGCCACATCTGTACGAGCTGTGTCCATCTATTGCCCACTTTGCCTGGCTCTCTTTTTGTTTCTCATGTTCTTCCGCACAATCATCAGGTACTGCATTAACCACGGCCCTGCAACCACTTTTTTCCCATCTAACAGTCACTCAAACTGCAGTGCACTTGGAAAATATTCTCGCTCTTTCCTTTTTCTGTGTTTCATTTCATTTCATTTCCTTAATCGACTTAATCGAGTGAAGACCAGACACAGAGTGTCCATGGACTGCATCAGTGCTCTATTGTTCACTGCACACAGAAACACACAAACACAGAAGAACAGCCAGGCAGACAGACATCGGTGCCTACTGTGTGTGGTTCAACGGCTCAGCGATGCTGCACTCCTGAAACTTGAGAACGATGACTCTGCCTACTACCAACTTTTCAATTCTCGCCCGCATTTGTTCATCTGCTCACTTTTATTTGTTTTCTAGCGCCACCACCATCGCCACCACTACCACCACAAGCAATAGATTTATATGGGTCTACTGAGCAGACTTTTATTAAGCTTTGTGGCACTGTGTGTCTGGTGTACGTGTGAAACGGCAGACTTTTTTGCCTTATTCCACAACACTTTTCACACATGCACATTAAACCTTGTATATTTTTTTCTGAATTTCTTCATTTTTTGCACTTTTTCCTCTGTGAGCATCTTTTCTTCTTCTTTTTCTTGATCTCACCCATACTCTATTACGGAGTATTATTCTGTGCTGTATTCCCTCTGCCTATCTTACTTCTTTGTCTCTTTTTTCACTTCCACCACCAATTGGTCGCAGTATTCACTTTTCACTTTGCCAGCTTTGCCAACTTGTGCCTACACCGATTCCTATTTGGGCCGTGTGTGAAATTGTTTGCCGCTGTGTTAAACAGCTTGTGCAAATCAAAGTTAGAGCCCAGAACGCAGTAATCGAAAGCACGCGTACTTTTTGCGGCCAAGACGATGAAAAAAAGCATTTCCTCGCCTTGTCGTTTTATGAGCACCTCGGTGCACTTTGTGACCATTGAAATTGGTGGTGAAGGCGCCTTTGCTTAATGTCTATGTGTGTGTGTGTGTGTGTGCGAGTGTGCAAAAGTGCTCGCTGCAGCAGTATGGCAATTTACAAAGAAGCAGCAGCGACTCAGTGCTTGAAAGGCAGTTTTCTCTAATTTTCCAATCAATTCTGATAAGGAAAAAATGCAGCGGTGAAGGAAAAGTGTTTGAGGAACAGGAAAAGCGAGCTCCATCGTAGCCTCGTGTGTAGGCTCCCGTCTCTGGCATCTTTCAATTCTGATTCGGCTAAAGCGTGACTCGGCTTCGGTGTCTCACTGCCGTTGACTAACGTTGAAAAGAAGAAGAGAATAAGAAAGTGAGAGAAACAGCGGAAAAAAGAACGATTGTGAGCATGTGAAGAACGGCGAGGGTAGACAAAGAAGAATACAAGGAAGAGAGAAAAGGAGAGAGAAAGTAGAGCCAGGAGAGAGAGAGAGAAACTGCTATTGCGTGTTCTGTCTCTTCGCCTGGTGGAATATATAAATTAGAGTCGGTCACTGGCAATTCTACAGTTGCCGTTTAGTGATGCTCGGCCAAGCAGTCGACGACAGTCGAATCGGTGGGCCGCACTAGTTGGGCTGCCTTCAGATTGGGTGCCGGCACTTCATTGCAACCACCACAACTATGACTCTCTGCCGATAACGTGTGCACGCGGCTGATAAGTGAAGTGTTTCTCTCCTTCTCTCTGTACTGACTTTGCCAGCTTTCACTTCTCTTCTTGTTCTATTTTTTGCCTGCCACTGAATTCAGTGTGCTTCCGCTGAGTAGAGTGAAGTGGACGCCGGCAGCACGATCCATCGTTCGATTTTCTTCTTCTTTTTCATCTTTTCATAATTCTATCTTCTTTCTTCCTCCACACCAAACAGATTTCTATCGCCTTCATCCAATCATAGTTTTTTTGTGACAAATAGTACACACTCCACATCAGGCGACAGAAAACATATATCGGAGATACATCATTCATAAAGGAATAACAAAAACAGCAACAACAACAACAGCAACAGCAACAGCAACAATAACAAAGCAACCTCAGCTGATTGCATTTTTTGCTGTTTACTAATTCAAGCTGATAAAAGTCACTGCTGCACTTTTTCGACTTTATCACTACTGCTGATGGCAAGCATTTTCAAGTACTTCGACAAAAACATTATGTTAATTTTAGTAATTACTAAATCAACTGGCCAAACTCTCTCCATTTGTTGATCGCAATCCAACACGAGTAGCTGTGGCAACACAATTAATTCAACCTCATCAATTTATCAGAAGGAACAACAACAACAACAGCAAATACTCTCAACAACAAGGTTAGTAGATGATGCAATGATAATACGGCGAATGATGATGATGATGTTATCACCCTATTGACCAGTTAGCGGCAGTTTCCAGTGACGTAGTTTGTCGCCCACAGCCCCGGCGATTAGAATCAAAGTGCAATTGCGGTTTTGACAGCTGGGCGAGCCTGCCTTTGCTCTGCCTTCTTCTGATCTTCTGCGGTCATTAGTGTTCTTCCTCTGCCACCCCCACCTAACCATCCCCACCATTTTCAGGCAGATTTGTTTTTTGCCTGGCCACTGCACTGGCTGCAGCAGCAGCATCAGCAGCAGCAGTGTCAGCAACAGTCGCCTGGCTGTGGCCATCAAGTGCACTGGCCGGCACTGCCTATCTCTCAATTTGCCTAGCCATAACTCAATTACATTATCAGTTCAATATTGCATACTGCCACCACTGTAGTGTCAAAGACTGCCTGTCTGTCGATCTGTCTGTCTGATTCTTTCTGCATGTATGGGCCAAGTGGACTCTGCTGGTGCTCAAGAGTCAGAAGGAGGGAGAGACAGTTGGTGAAAGAGAAGGGGGAAGTCAGTGTCTGAAGACGCCATCTTCACTTGCGGCGATTCATCACTTCTCGGTCATGTGCCTGCAACGGCTGGCTCGTCCTCCTGTTTCCGCTGCCGAACTGTGCTGAGGAGCATCTTTGTGCAACCAGATCGGTGGTGTGTGTGTTTGCAGTGGTTTTCTCCAGTGCCCTGATGCGGCAACCATACTTTTTTGCAAATCATAAAGTGCACAGAGCACTGAGTACGGCCCCACTGAGGCTGCTAGATTGACAAAGAGAACAAAAATATATAAAAAGGCACCAAAAGAAAAGCAGCAACAGCAACGGCAGCAGTCAGCCAATTTACATTCCGTCTCGCTATCACTCCTTTGATTGATTTCACTGCCCCGTCTGATCGAGCCATTCACTGACTTGTTGTCTCGCACAGCACTTTCACTGCTGTTTTGTCTGATGACTACCGCTGTTGTCTGTGCTGTTTGTGATCTGTGTGGTCGACTTTTATTCCTGTAACTGCAAAACTCATTCGCATTTTTATTGTCTAAAGCAAAAGACGATTTTTTTGCTGTCTATGCACAACTAATATGCCTTTCTTCTATTTCCTCTTTTTCCTGATGATATTTGGTGTGTGCGCAATTTAATGAGTGCTTCTTTGATAACTGAGAAGATGTAAATTTGCAAAAGAGGGCAACGAGGCGACAAAAACCACAGTCAGTCCAGAAAACCGCTGCCGGACGGAGCGGATAAACTGTGCAAAATAATTGCATGAAAAACAGTTTTTGTTTTTATTAACCCATTTGCGTGTTAATTTAAATTTCAGTTTCATCAAAACAGGGCACACGTTTATGACTGTTTGTCCGGTCTGGAGACTTTTTGTCTTGTTCACTTGCCAGTTCATTTGCGAGAAGTTGACTAGTTGTCTGCTGGGAAATGGAAAAAGTGAAAAAAAAACTTTAGCAAAATGCATTACACAGCACAGCAAATGAAGTTGATTGAAAGACAGAAAACTGCAGAGACTGGACTGGCAGTGGGTGTTCATGACGCGTGCATAAAGCAGCATGCTGCTGTGATGCTGTGGGAGCATTTGTGTGTACTATGTTTGCAAATGAGCAAACGGAAAGCTGACCGAGAGTAAAGCGAAGTGAATGGAGTGAAGTAAGCAGCTAATGATGGCGACTAGTGCCACCGACCGGTGATGATTGCCATTATCACTGCCACCCTCCATTGCCTACTTTGCTCGTGTACACACACTGTGTGCACAGACACGTCGTTTAGCATCCCAAAAGGAGGCCCAATTAAACTGGGCGCGCAAAAACAATTCAGACTGACCATAGATTGCCATAAGTAGAGCAGCAGCAGCAGTCATTGCAGTAGCAGCAGCACTTTCCGACGATCGTTTTATGGCACAGCACTTTGCAACACACTAGCAACTAACATCAACTAGAGCAGCACAAGTTGAGCATTTATACGACTTGAACAAGGAAAAGACGCTCATCGTTACGATTACATCCGCTTCTGCAACCAAGACTCTTCCGCTTTGCGCAGTCTATCTCCTTCACTCTTTAACTTTCTCTCCCTTAAAATGTCCCCTCATCGTTGCCGCAGTTCACTATCAATTGTCAATTAGTTTCATAATTAATAGTCCGCTTGCCCTCTTGCACATGGCTAATGACACTGTGTTTTTCTGGCTGCTCTCAATATCTCCCTAACACTTTTTTTCTGTGTTTTCCACCCTTCTTTTTCATTAACTCGTTGTTCGTAGCTCAAAAATATCACAGGCAGGCAGGCCCGAAGTGGCTGCTTTAGAGGCAACTCTGCTAGAGACGTTGAGAAATTGGGGCCGCTGATCGCCGCCGCCCTTTCCAGTGTTACAGCTAATGTTTTTCCAATTGAAGCTGTCAATTTTTTGCTCCATTTGTGCGCACAGTGTGCACTTTTCACATGTGATGCAATCGATCAACGAGGCGAGCCTTTTCTCCCTGCCTCGTCTCGGTATTCAAATTGCGCTGTTCACTTATTGGCGTCTCCTGCACAGTACAAGTAACACATCAACTCGACACAAGTTGACTTGTGCGAGCAAACACAATAGCGTGAGCAATCGTTCGACAGTAGCAATCACCAGTGTGCGGCACACTGTAAGGGAGAGAGAGTGCACTAATTCATCTCTTCTGCCTCACATCTATCGCATCCATTTGCATCTTCAGCGGCAGCAACAGCAGCAGCAGCACACTTTTGGAACCAAGAATCAAGACACGTCGAGTCAATCGTTGAGAGGAGGGAGGGAGGGTTAGGGAGAAAGCGTTGGAGCCATCACTTTCTCCTTCTTCTTTTTCCTCCTCTTCGGTTTCTTGCCAGCTACTTCACAATGACGTTGAAATTAAGCCAAATGCTGTGCAGACAAGCACCACTTCAGAAGCGAGTGAAAGAGCTCGCCAAGCTCGCTGCCAACACTGCCTGTCCACACGTAATCGTCTCTTGCCACTTTTGCCTTATTGAGTGTTATTAAAATTAAATTACCCAACGCCTCATACACTTTTCTTTTGGGAAAACTGTGTCAGCCAAAAACATTAGATCTACCGGCCAGAGATCTTGGTGAGAGTGGCAAACGAACGTTCGACAAGCACGCACATATCACTGTTGCTAGCTTTTGTAGTTGTTTTTGTCTAATTGACTCAAATGCAAATGCAAACAAAACAACTTATTTTCCGTCTATAAATCAATTTTTCAGTCATATGCGAAAATGGCAAGCAATAACAATTTATCAATTTGCTGCCCTTTTTAGCCCAAAAAACACTTCAACTTGCTAAAAACTGCTTCAGAGTCTAGTAGCTACTGTTTCTAATTTAGACAAACTTAATGATTTAAAATCTATATTTAAATCAATTGCCTCTTTTGCCACAAATTAAGCCAAACTGATTTTTTCAGTTATAGTGGTGGCTTTCTTTTTCACGGTGGTTTTGAATCAATTTGACTTTGCATCGGCCCATCAATGAAGACGCAGAAATCAATAATAGATAAAACAATAGAAGAAGAATCGTTTCGATTAAACGGCTCTCGATGAAAACATCTCGTCAGAGGGCATTTTTGTTTTATGTTTCTTGAGTTTGGCGGTAGAAACTCTAGTCTATTGCTGGCTAGAAAACATCAACGAAAATGGTTTTTCATCCTTTGCCCCACGTCTCTCTCTTTTGCCTCTGCCGATGATCACTTGCCCAGTGCACTTCACCAGTCGAATGTCGATCGAATTGAAACAATACTGAAGATATATTGTAGAAAAATGGCAATTATGGAAAAATAATAATGTACAAGGGCGTGAGTGTCGCTTCGCGACACGTACTCTTTAGTTTTTCTAAATTTTTAAGCATTGACTGGTGTCATTTGGTTGATCGGCATCGTCCGACGGCTTGGGACACAACTCGCAAGCTCGTTGTGCCCCAAGCCGTCGGTGCCGATCAACCAAATGACACCAGCTTTCAACATTTGGGGTTTATTTGTAAAAAGTTCTGTTCAATATATCATTTAAAAAAAATCTATTATAAAATATTTTTAGTTGTCCAATCAACTCAAACTTAACACCAATAGATAAATGGTTATTAGCGTCGTTTTTAACTAAACCGCGTCATAATATTAGAAAGATGTATTTATAGAACCATAAATGAAAACGCAAAAAATCAAAAAACTAAAAATTTTTAACAAAAATTAAAACTGCTCTTAATTTCTTCCGGTCAAAACAACCTAATTTGAAGCCAATTAGATGGGTGTATTGGCATTATTTCAAGTAAACAATGGTTTGATTCAAAAAAAATGAATTATAGAACATAAATTAAAGGGAAAATCATAGGAATTATAAAGAATTTTTTTGAAATCTTTAACGGTCATAATTTACTTGATTAGTCAAATTAACCCCAACTTTAAAACCATTGAAACCTACTTTGCTTTGTTTTCAGTAAAACTAGATTTTGTAAAATTTTGAAGTGTAATTCTGTATACGGAAACGGGAAAATAAACAAAAACGTGATTTAAAAATTGAGTTGTGAAATCGTACTTCCTAAAGCTTGACAAGCATAGCTTAATTGGGCTATGAGGGAGTAAACTTGTCTGAATTGTCCGTTGTTCATTGGTTTGGCATAATGAATGAGCAGTGAAGAATAGAGTGAGGAGAACGAAAAACATATACTAGGGAATGTTTGTGGATACAAAGACAAACAGTAATTCCAATTTGAAAGCGGTGTGGATACGCAATGCTGAGAGATCAATTCGTGTGTTTTGCAATAACTGGGAATGCAAACAATTGCTAAGTAAAAGAGAAAAAAATGAGCTTTTTGCCCTTAAGTTACTTCCGGTTGGCATTTGCGTAGCAGCAACACTACTGACTTGGGAAAAGTACTGCATCTAAGTGAAAAAGTGCTATGCGATTAGATGCGGAAGAATCAAAGAAAAATGAGGGAAATGTTGAGAGAAAAGTCTGTGCGGTGCAGCAATGGCGAATTGTTAATTGGTAATGAGTAAGATAACCCAGAATAGCAGAAAAACGCACACTGCTAGCTGTGCAAACAGATCGATGTCTTTGCAGAACGAACATGAATTATAAGAAAGATAAATGCTGTTACAAGTACGATATATTAATTCATAGTTGGAAAATAATAGAATGAAATGCTTAATGACGGTAGATCGGTTAAAAGTATAGTAGCAAATTTTTTTTAAATGCTTGAGTCCTGCTGCATCAGACAGATAAGACCAGTTAGTGAATTTAAGCAAAAACAGCAACTCAATAACTTCACGGTGTATTTTGAAGATTCAAAACAAAATCGTATAGAACTCTATTCGGAAAGTCGAAATTATGATCTTAAAAATGCACCCGGTGGTTCAGATCACCCAAGTTTGTACCATTTAAAATGCCATTTACTGTGTTTTTGTGTGAAACCGTTCTCGATACTTACGATGTAATTTAAGAAGCATAAAAAGTGCGTGTCGAGAGAGAAACATCATTTTTGATAACAAAAGAATAAAACAGGTAAAGTGCAGAGACTAACTTAATTTAGCTGATGAGCTAATTGAATATATACCTGGGAAAACGGGCAAAACAACACACTAAAAAGGGAAAAGGTGTTTGCAAAAAGAAGATGGGAAAATCGTCTGGTCCTAACAGGCTCTGACTGAAGCATTAGCGCTGGTAGAGTGTGTGGCAAATGAGGAGTAAACTTGGTGCTGGCACTTGTTGTCGTGTTGTGTTTGCGTTTGTGGTCGTGGTGCGCTGCAGTGAACTGAAATGAGCAGTGAATGCGGTGAATTGAGTGAGTGTAGTGAGTGTACTGAAGTAATAGCACTGAAGTAGTCTGACGGGACATGTTCTGCTGGGGATCAAAGGCATCAAACAGTAATTCGCAATTTGAGGAGAGCGGTGATGGGATAGAACGCAGTGCGTGAAGAGATGCAAAATGTGCGCTCGTTTTTTTTTTTTGCAATAAACATGCGGAATGCAATCATCATATTTGCTTGAGGAGTGAGCAAAAGAAAGAAAAAAAGGAGACTTTTTTAGCCCTTCAGTTTTCCTTCTCTGGTTCCTCACCGCTGCCATTTTGGCCGTAGACGAGTGCAACACTACTTGGAAGCGCTCTGGGAAATGTGACTGCATCTTCAAGATTGAAAAAAGTGCTAGTGCCGAGTTCAGGACGACGCGAAAGAATTGGGAAAGAAAAAATGAGGGAGGGGAAAAGTGAACGAGAAAAAAGCTGCTGTGCGGTGCAGCAAGGCGAATTCTGTCTAATTGAGTAAAATGAGTTAAGACACAACCAGGCAGAAGGAAGTCAGCAGCAACAGCAACTGCAACAGCAGCAGCAGTAGCACTGCTGGCAAACTGAGATTCGGAGCTGTGCTTTCGTCGCGGCAGCGAAACGTAACATCGAAATCTACTTAAGAAAAGATAATTTGCCCTGCTTTACCAGCAGGCGCTTACGATATATTCAAGTTCAGTGGAGGGTTTACAGAGAAGGAAAAAAGGGAAGAGAAAGAGCAAGTAAATGAAAGGAGAGTGCGGGGTTATAGCTGGGATTGTGCATAGTAGGCAAAATCTGTCTGACTGTTCTAACTGCCTTGCTGACTGGTCCGCTTTGCTGCAGCTTCAGCACAGATTGAGACAAACAGACCAAAGAGTGGAACAAAATGGCTTCAGTCAACAGAGAGCAGGGGCGAGACAGCGGAAGGGAGGCAGCAATCGCGGCACTCATCTGCTCAGAGGAGCGAACAGCACTCAATAAAATATTAATTCATGAGAAGTGAACAATCCAATAGACTGCTCAATGCAGCGACGTATTACTGCCAGCTACTCATCGGAGCAGTAATACTACGCCACTACTAATACTCTACCATTACCAATCACAACGACTACTGTCGATAACTCTCTTTGCCTCTGCCTTGTTCCCTGTGCCTGTGTCCTTTTATTGCCCGAACAAGCAGTACAGTTTTATTGTCCTTAATGAATATTTATTGAAATTGGATTAATGAACACGTCTGTTAGTGGCTACATTTCATAATCGGGCACAGTGAGGTTTTCGTGACTGCCGCTCAAAGTCAATGATCTTTTGCTTGAACAAAATATATGAAAAAACTGAAAAACTTTTTTGATTGACATGTAATTTTGGGAGAAAGTGTTAATAGTTGTAATGAATAGTTTGCCTGATTGATTGAGAGAAGAATGACAGGAAAATGCCAAAAGAAAAACAAAGTTATTCCAGCTTGTAAGCTAATTAGATTAGTCAGTCGGTGCTGCCGGTGTTGCTCACCCTACTTTACTGTCTCAATGTCTGCCTATGTAAGCAAAAAAAATGCACTGTTGCCATTTTTGTTGTTGGCATTTGCCAACAAATAGAAACAATGTATTGAGTAAACACACATGGGCTCATTACTGCTTGGTGCTCATTTTCTGCTTTTACAGAAAACATTTACTAGAAGTAGTAACCAGCAAGCTAAGGTGTGTGTGAGTGAGTAAGTGGCGTTTTTCTAAAACTGTACCACTTGCTCGTTTAATAGACTTGATCGCTTGATAGACCTCTAGTCCACCTTGGCTCACTAAAAACAAAAAGCAAAAAAGAATTCGATTAGTGCCCACGAATTGGGCACACACAGCACATACACAGACACAGACACAGACCTACGACAACCGGTGATAGTTACAGTTGAACGGTTGCTGTTGTTGTTGTTGTTGTTGCTGCTGTTGCAGTGCACTTTTACTTTTCATATCAAAAACATTAGCGTGCTACCAAATTGCTATTAATTCTGTTTGGTGCTGGCTAGCAAAATTATAATTTATAATTTCCTACTTTTGCTTTTTCTACTGTCAACTATTTGCTGTCCGCCGCCGACGTTTGTGACAGCGCAGAATAGAGCTAAGTTACGTATGTTGCAATTTACAGTTGCAAATGAAATAACGAGAGAAAGCGGGGAAGAGGGAAAAGCAAACTCCATTTGATGATTATTTTTTGTTTCATATTAGTAATGGGCATATATGCTTTCGTTTTTTCTCTCGTGTGTTCTCAGCAACTAGAAGACATGTCGATAGTTATAAAAATATCCAAACTTATATGGTCTCTTCAAATTGAGTATAAATAAACAGAAAAAGAATGACGCGTGCAGCGATGAGCTAAATAGAACTCATGTGTAGGTGGAACAAGCAGGCAGACTGTATTGTACATTTTTTGCTTTCTAGTGCCTTTAGTCTTAGCAGCCGTCAAACCGGTGGTCTTTGATTGAAAAGGCAAAACAATAAATAAAGTGAAAGAGTTCTACACAGTCAAACGGACGGAAGTAAAGAGAAAGAAAAGAAGCAATGCAAAGAGCAAATTGATAATTTCATTTGAACACAAAAGCCAAGAAGTAAAAACCTTTTACGTCGGTAAGTTCACTTGACTACCAACACAATACTCTCTCCTAGTGGTCTACACTGACTCACTGAGAGCAAGTGGGCTCAGCTTCGGTGAGATTACCCACTAATCTCACTTGACGGTTAGTAACTGTTGCTGTTTTCTCATCTATTGCAATTTAAATGCAGCAAGTTTGAAAAAAGTTTTTACATGTCAAATAAAAAGTTTTATTTGTGTTTGCAAAATATTTGCAAAATATCGTTTGCATTTTTATTTAGGCATTTTATTTTATCAAACCAACTAGTTTTATTATATGATCATTTTGGTAAGAATTTAAAAAATATTGTTCTGATAACACGGGGCGAAGCCCCGTGGTAACAAGAACCAAACCAAATGATTTTTACTAATTCAAGTACGCTGAATCCGAATCTGAAATCAAAAAATTTTTTTGTCGGCTCAATTTTGAGATAATCGTCCTTTTATCTGATCAAAACATACAAAATAACACTTTTAAGATTATAATAAATATATTTTGTTAAACCAATTTTAAAGAAATTTTTTTGCAAACATAAAGTTAAATGTCTAATCTGTCAGAATCCAAAAGATGAAAAAATTGGGAGCTACCGTTAAAGATTTAGAACTGATAAGAAAGTACCCATGTTTTGGAAGTTGTTTGCGCATGACACAGGAAAGCCAACATTCAGTTAAAAAATCGTCAATTTGGTTGCCACTTTGTAAATACTAAACGGTAGCTCCCAATTTTTTCATCTTTTGGATTCTGACAAATTAGACATTTAACTTTATGTTTGCAAAAAGAATTTTTTCAAAATTGGTTTAGCAAAATAAAAAAATTAAAATTTAAAAAGTGTTATTTTGTATGTTTTGATCAGATAAAAGGACGATTATCTCAAAATTGAGCGGACAAAAAAATTTTTGATTTCAGATTCGGATTCAGCGTACTTGAATTAGTAAAAATCATTTAGTTTGGTTTTTGTTACCACCAAATGTATTATAAAAGTCGCTTTGTGTAATTGTACCTTTTTTAAAAAAACTTAAGGCTTACTAAAACTGGTCATTAAAATAATTTGTTTTAAATGATAGATACTCTTGGTTTTTGTCAATGCGCTTAATTTCAATTGTTAAACTTTCTATAAAAGCACATAAATTACTAATGGAAATGCACTAAACATTATTATTTAAATAGACGTCTCTGTTTTCAAAGTTTTTTTGAAAATAAAACGGGAAAACCTGATGGCCAGAGGTCGAGATGGTTGAGATGTTTCAAATGATGATTGTCATAATGGACTGTGCACATTATGAATGACAACAAACTGCTCAAAATTTAAAACCAAAATAATTACATAGAACTGCAGAAAAAAACAAACAACAGTGGAAGTGTATTTCCCAGCATATTACCAAGACAAAACATGGTCAGCATTCAAAGTCAGCCTGGCTTATCGATTGACCTCGCAAAGTGGACACAGTAGTGCGCCCCCGTACATTGTTATTGTAAGCCGAGCCAAAACTGAGGAAGATAGAAACAAGTCATGCAGCAAACAGAGTCGGCACTGTTCTTTTCTTTCAAACAACTGACTCAATTGCCTGGTGAAAGATTACACTGCATGTAGCCTTTCCAATTAAGTTTTAATTGTTTCACTACTCAGTGATAGCAATCGGGCGATGCATTGCGACAAAGCAAACGTTGGTCAAAGCACTGAAAAGCACTGGCCAACTCTTCTGCCACTGTCAATGCATTCAATAGACTGCTGCTGCTGTTGCTGCCGGTCAGCAGGACATAACAACGTCCGTCGGACAATCTTCCCCTTCCCCTGCCCCTTTTCACTAGAACTATCATCGGCCACTTTCAGTTTTCATTTACTAGTGTGTGATTGTTGAGCAGCAATGCAAGTCAAATTGTTATTCAAAATTGATATTTTGCAATTTATCTTTCATGGTAATCTTCAAATGGGAATCGTCCAAGTTTTGGGCCAGTGTCTGCTGCGTCAAACGTCGTCGACAGTGGTCTACAGAGAGAACGATAGAATGAAAGAATGAAAGTCACGACTGATGTTACAGTGATGGAGTGAGTAATAATAGAATTTTCTCAAATTTATTTACTTCAATCCCGGTACATGTCTGCCTCTGTGTCTGCACAAGGAAGACATCAATTTCTACAAGTTTCCTGTGGCGCCACAATAGTGCTGCAAAAAAACTGTGTAGACTGGTGCATTTCAATAAAGCGACCAAACGAGTACTGACTGCAACAGCACAGGACACATCTCAGCAAATGCGTGCCACTATGTGGCTGACTACGCTCAAAAGTTTATTGAATTTCCACTAAATTTCCACTGAAACATATCGTCATTTTGGTCGGTTTTTACAATGTTAAACTGATATTGCCACAACCAAACCACTCTCTGATCAAACGGAGTGCGCCATGTTAAAAGCTAGCCCAAATTGACTATTACCACTAGATACAATTTATAATGTACTGTAGAGAAGCATTAGTAGCCGAAAAGTATGTTAACCGTTGACGACAATCAAACAGGTTTCCTAGGTATTGACTGAGTGCATTAGCATGCGAGCCAGTGGCTTGGAAAAAGCCTATTTATATTTACAAAGCACGAAATTTTACTTTAATTAAAATAAAGGTTTTTTAACTTGAACCTAGCTTAAACATTGGTAAAAATTTAACTATTTTTGAGTTTGCAAAAAAGGCAATAGTTTATAGCTTCAAGTACTGCTGAGTTCTGATAAACTGAGAATAAAGTAAACGCAAGTGCAAAAGTGTGTACTTTTTGTTTTACTCGCTGTCAGCTTGCATTATATTCTTTTGGGAGAACGTTATTATTAATTCATAAGTTACGTTGATTGCATTACCTTGTGAATTTGCTTAATTATAGATTTAATTAACAATTCACTTTGCCTACACATTTGGAAGTTACAATGAAAACTGCACTCCCGATGTGGAAACTCCTATTGACCTTTGCCACCCTTTTCTGATGTAAAAACAACACTTCTGTTTTACTGTTTGTTTCATTTTTCTCAATAATCGATTTAATTGAACATTGAAATTATAGTTGTGTGAGAACAAAAGATCAAAAGTTAGTAATTTTGATATAAGTAAAGTTTGTGCAAGGATGCGTTCAGGGGTCTAGTCACCACAAATTGTCTGAAAACTCGTTAAATGCACACCAGAGAATTGTGGCCTTGCTATTAGCGGGCGCTAATCAGGCCGCTGCCTTTCACGAGGCCATTAAGAAGCACTTAGAAGATCCTCTTTCATTCTTTATTTGCACTATCACCACTACCACTGCTACCATTATTCCATTTTATAACCTTTTATAGCAATTATAATTTGAACAAATTTATTTTAAATTGATGTTAATTGAAAGCAAATCACCAGACGATAGTTGAAATAACAAGAAAATTTACTACAACTAGCGCACTCATTCACTATCGTAGAACAAAACAACACTCGGCTGTGTGCAGCATCAATTTTTTTGGTGTTTACGTTTTCATCATCAGTGAAACAAAAATAATGACTATTGAATTGTGTTTTGAAAAATCACATTTAATAAGTTCATTTGGTACAGCAAAGTAATGAAAAGCAAAATGGCTTGTTTATAAACCTATATTTATCACAAGGGTTGACCTAAACTAAGACATTTCCTGCTGTTCATTTATTTATGTTTTTGTCATTGGAAATAAGATGATAAAATTAGCAATAAAAATGTTATCTAAAATGGCAACAAAACATAGCAATTAAAAATCAGCAAGCATTGCAGTTTTATTATCAGGGCAAAACCAACTATTGACGTTTGTTTTGTAAAAAAGTTAATTTTAACAAAAAAAAGATCATTTGATCAACAGATGGAGACGAAAATGAAAAAAGTAGTCGTTGAAAAACGAGGTGCATTTTAAAAAAACAATAGCTGATTTACACCCTCGATTTTGTATTTGCCTCACTATCAAAGTTAGCAAAGCAACTAATCAGAGGAACTGGCAAAATAGACAATAGATAGCAAAGTGGATGGAAAGAAAGACAGAAGAAGTGCTTTTCTTTGCCTCAATGCCTTTTTTGGCCACTAACGACACGTTAATTAATAAACTACTTCAAGCTTGAACTGAGCTTCCTTTTCTTGCTTTTTTTCATCTTTGGAGGAACTTCTTCAAGCGGCAATTAGAGCTTTCCATTGACTTCTATTGTTGTAGCAGTGAAAGTCAGCACAAATTAGTCTCAAGAAAGGCGGCGGCGGAAAACGGTTCAGTGAGGCAGTCAGTCAGCTAGTCAGTGAGGATTTAGAGAGTGTTGCTGGAGCAGTGCAAACACGAGTGAAAGCAAATTAGTCAGTGTGGCAGTGAATTAAAGTTGAAGTTGCCCACTGGCAGACAGGCGCCACTTGGCGGCGGTGGTGGTAGAGGCGGCACCATCATCATCGTCGTCGTCGTTTTAGGCATTTTTCCTGACAGACCAATGGCAATAAACAATTGTCCGATTGCCAGAAGCACTTTGGCACAATGTCGCACGCTGACTTGATCAACAGAGCTAATGTTGTCCATCTCTCGCTTTTGCTGGCTGCATTCACTTGGGGCCAACCACTTTAGCGTCAGCAGACTTCGTCTTGAAGTCAATTCAATCTGACCGTTTTTGCCTGCTGTTTGTGCTGCTGATTGTTGTTATTACATTTTCATATTTTAATTTTATTTATTGCATTATATTCACATCATTTTTGTGGCAACAGCTAACTCAGCAAGTGACAAGACCAATATGGACCAATAATAAGGATGGCGACAACGGCCGTTTTGTGATGTGAGCACCTATTTTTAACTGGTCGTTCAGTTATGCAAGAGCCGTTGCACTTCTCCAATGAACCTAGCAGTTTTCACTGCTTGTTTTTTGTAGGCAAATGTCAAAAAAAGTGAAATGGCCGCAAAAACAGTTGAAAGAAAAATTAGAAAAAAGGCACAGAATTGAACAAATCGAAACCAATGCACTTTGTCATCTTAATGGGACAATGGGCTTGACGCCACTGCTGTTTTGTCGATGATGACTCACACTGTCCACGGAGACCACTTAAATAGCAAATAAAAATGCTGTTTCTCATTGGCATTGACTTAAATTAATGAAAAATAATTCATTTACGTTAGCACTAATTTATTGGGCACAGAAGAAGTTTTGTTTTTAACTCTAAAATTTTTCACTAATACTTTAATAACATTATTTTAAAATTTTTATATTATTCTACTTTAAAACATTTTTTGCAATTGTCTTTTTAAGTCTAGAAAAAGTTTATGTAGCCAAAGATAATACAGTTATACTAATTAATTTATTTTTAAAATAAGTTGTGTTTTTTTAAAAACTAAAAGTTTTTACAGTTTACATGGGTCACCAGAGTTCTTCAAATTGATTTAATCTAAAGTTGACTTGCTATAACGTGTTATTGTTAGTCAAATAGTAAAAATGTAAAAAATCATACTGAAGTAAAATCACACAAACAAATAGATCAAAACAGTACAACAAGAATATAAATTTATGCGAATAATAATTCAGTGAGTGAATTTATAAAAAGCAGCACTTGAGAAATGTTTGTCAATTCAGGGAGGTAAAGTGGATAAAGCAAAGCCAGTGAAAAGAGGGAAAGAGGCAAACCACATGACAACAGCGGTGTGCCTAAGCACCAACAACATCAGCAGCAAAGCACACTGATGATCAACAATTTTTTGGCGGTTGTGGCAGCAATCAAATAAAAGCTTCAGTAGCGATTGATCGAGCAAAAAGAAAAAATGACTACTGAAGTGCTGCCTACTGAATGCTATTTCAGGAGATAGGAAAATTCCATTTTTTTCTTTTTTTTCTCTCTAAGATCAAATTCAATTCGCCTTGTTAGCAAGTCATTGGTGCGCTATTAGCGTTGGCCGCCGACACCGACACTTGACTGCACATCAAACACAGCAGATGCCTTCTCTCTTCTCTCTCTCTCTCTCTCCGTGTGCATGTCCGCTCTGAGGAATGACAGTGCTCGACAGTGCTGCACATCACCGACACATCTCCAATTGCAATCAAAGGGCGCCACTGACAGCAAACATTCCAATAGTTGTTGCAGCAGTGCCCACTGACTGACTGACGAACTTGCCACCTGAATACCTCGCTGTTTGTTGAGGAAATTCAAGATATTTACTTTGTAATGGACAAACAAACGCACACATGCACAAAGACACTACGATGATTCGAGCAATGTAATTCAAGCAAACTGATTTTTGTGCCCACTCTCGTGCCCTTTCTCTTTTCTGGCTTTATCGTGTGTGTGTTGCATTGTTATTAATTACCGGCCTTACGCTTGGACGAGTTGCGAAATCGCCGCTGATGGAAGCAAGCAGCCTTAGTTCAGCAGAGTGTGCAGTGTAGTGCAAAGTGGAGGAAAAGAACAATGCCCAGAGATTCAGATGCCGATGCAGAAAAGGAGAGAGAGAGAGAGAGAGAGAGAGAGAGAGAGAGAGAGAGAGAGGGCAGGGAGAAGTGACTAAGGCAAATATGGAAATGGCAGAGGAGGGGTACAACAACAACAAAAAACAATCGATGCAGCACTGCACTCTCTCTTTTTCTTTGGCTGACTTTGTCTCTGTCTCTGACCAGCCGCAACGGCAGCATCAGCATCAGCATCAGCAGCATGTCTCTGTCTGTCATGGTACTTATTCCGTACTCGGGACAATGTTGCTGTGGTAGTCTTTGTGGAATTACCAAGTGGTACACATATATATACAGTTTTGCCACTCTTCTACTTCTAAGCACTGCAGAAACTAGCAAAAACTGTTGGTTTTTGCAAGCCTTTTTGCAGCAGCACTCACTCTTAAGACTCTGGTGCTTTCCTGAAAGTAGTAGTAGTAGTAGTAGTAGTAATGGAGTTAATGCATAAAGAAATTCAAAGTAAGAAGTAAGGGAACATGGGCAATGATCGGAGACTGAGATAATCGGAGCCGATATGGAAACGGCAAACATCGAGCAGAAAACACGCAGTGAACGTACGGCATTGAACTTTGCTGCACTGCTGACTTTCACTGTCGGCTGAGGCTTTAACGGGAAAAATCGGTAGGCAAGTAGTGAACAGCAAATTGAACACACACGCACACACACAACCATTGAATCGATCGACAAGTTGAGCACAGTGTGCGCCCAACTGCTCAGTGGTGTGTCACTGTGGCCGCAGGTTTTTTCATTTCATTGCAAGACAAGTACCAGAGCAAGTACTGTCGCCAAAAAGGAACAGCAGCAGCAGCACCCTTCTGTTTTGCTAGGCAAATTGAGTCAATCTAAAAAGCAGAGTCTCGTCTAATCAATTTGATCAACTCACTGTAATGACTCTATGTGGCAGAGGATGAGAAAGAGAAAGGGAAAAGGAAAGAGGGAAAACAACTTCAGTGGTGGCGGTGGTTGTGTGCCAGCATGTCAAAATGCAGACAGCACAGTAGTGTTATTTGGCATGTTAATTGAGTATTAAATTAGTGCGACACATTACTAATTGACTGGAGTCTGCGACTATTAGCAATCAGGCAAACCACTCTTTCATTGCCTCCATTCATAATAATTATAATCACAAAGTCTGTCAACAGACCCAGCTGCAAGCGGCTGCACACACACACACACACACAACTTCGTCAACTGAGGCAACTCAATCGGGCCACTGGGAATGCTCGCTTCGAATTAACATTTGCAATTGCTCTCTTTCTCTTCCTTTTTCCTCTCCCGCTCTCTGCTGCTTCCTCTGAGCAGTAGACAAAGCCACTCGACCTCGACGCTAATCAAAGCGAGTGCCACTCAAACCACCCCCTCTGAATCAGGAAATTCGATTTTCTTCAGATACAAATTGCAAACAGTAAACAGTCGGTGATCTGTACAGCTGGCATTGATTTGGAGCAGCAGCAACAGCAGGCTGCACCATGCTACAGCATCATCATCATCATCAGACAACACAGCTTCATTTGCTCTCACACAAAACTAATTTTTTGCTTTTTTGTTCTGTCTGGCATTTCAAAATGAAAATATCTTTCTAATGATAAATGAACATACAAACTTATTTTTATGTTCAGTTTTCAAATTTTAATTAAAGCATGACAAGCGGTATGTACTATTCTGCGAATCGCTGTAGTCTGGCCTCGAATACCTTGCTAAAATTACATTGTTTACTAAAAATGTGTAAAAACGTCAGCAAATCATAGAACTGCAACGACAGCAAGATTTTTCTCTTGCTAACATGGCCGACATTGAGCCAATGAATTTGTGAAGAAAGACTGCTTTGGGCCTTAGTCTCAGTTGTCCATCACCTTTTTTATCACAGCGAGGTTCACTAAAGATGACAACAGTAATCAGCAAGTCCTGATGTGGTGTTACAACTGTGTGAGACCGCAGCAAACTGCAATCAGACTACAAAGCAGTTCTGCAATTCAAATCATTAATCGAGCAATTGTACAAAAAGACAGCTAATCTATTTGCAAATATTTTTCATCATCAAGCGAAGCATCTCATTGGCAATCAGTCGCGGGCTCCAGTCGACAGTTTTCTCTTTTTCTTTCTCCGTTTGCTACTGAACTCACTGAATGTGTGCATTAATTAACTCATTCATGTGGCCATGTACCCAGCTGTTCATGCGTTTGTATGTTTTTAGCAGAAAAAAGAGTAAATCCACTGATTTCTCAACGCTCGCTTTTTGTGCTCTTGCTCATTAGATGAGCACGAAGCGTAATGTGGCGCCTAATAGATCGGAATTAATCAAACACAGAACACGGCAGCACTTGTATGGCGTTTGTAAGTTGGTTACCGTGCCCAGTAGGCTTCCCTTTTAGCATCGGCCTTCTTTTCTGGTCTGTTTGCTCGTTTTCTCTGTTTGTTTGGCCCTATTTGGTCGTTTTGGCGTTTTCTTCCATTCTTTTTTTCTCCTCTCTAATTCGCCTTTTACATTGTCAATGCCAACTTTCCTGATTTGCCGTATGTCTTTTAGTGTGCTCAATCACATATAGGCACTAGTACTTTTTGGGCTAAACCGTTTGCAGTTTTTTTTATTTATTTTTGCTGCCTCGTTTGTCTTCACTTTTTTTGTACGCTCAAGACTTTGATTAAACATCAGTTCATTGGTGTAGTGTGATAAATTAGACTGAAAAAATTCGATAAATGCACTAGTGAATGGTATCCAATTTCCCTGCCAATTTTCCCATTGCTCATTCTGTGAACGACATTCATGCAACAATTTGAAACCAAGTTCTAACGCAAATGACAAATTAGGTGCACTAAAAGTTACTCTGGCCAATGCTTTTGCTTGTAAAATCGTTATGGTAATTAGTCACTGCCACGAGTCGATCATGACATTAAAAAAGTTTGAGTTGAAAAGCAAAACTATCTATTAAAGTTCAATATTTCCACATTGGTTTTTTGCTTTCCCACTGAGAAAATGTATGCTAGCAGTGTGTGCTGCAAATTCTTTTGCAATGAAAGATAATTAACACTAACTAAAGAAATCACTAACAACTGTACAACTGACACAGTGCGCTTCATAATTATTTGCGGCAGCTGTCATCAGAACTAAGTGGTAACATCATTACTGCTAAATTAAGCGCATCTGTCTTAGGCAAAAAAAACTTAAACTGATATTAACTTTTTGTGGTTTTTCAAAAAAATAAAGTTTTTAAGTGAATAGTTTCAAATAAAAAGCTTTCAGTATATCATGATAGCAACACTTTTCTAAGAAGTTTCATCTGAAAGCAAACTTTTTTAATTGCAATTATCACTTCAGTGGCACATGTTTTATTGATAGCAAGCTAAAAAAGTTAATAGTATTGGAATAACAAAAAAGTAATATAAAGTTATTAAATATAAGGCAAATTAAATGGTAATATTCACAGTTTTTGGTTGCAAAACTTATGAATGCTTCAGTGGACGCAAGCAGAAACACCCAATTTTCTTTAGAATTATGTTTCATCATTAATTGCAAAAAGCAGCTGTGTGACACTCACTTGTGAAACTATTTTTTTGCAATTGGTCACACGAGTAAAAAAATTTTAATTTTTAACTGATTTTTTTTCTTTTGTAGTCCAATGGAAAACACAGTTTTTCTTTCTTGCTATAAAAATGGTCTTTTAATGAGAGTTTTAATTCATTTCTCACTTTTGCTACTGCTGAATGGGTTTTCCTTCTCTTTCTTTCGTTATATTTTTTTTGAATGCTATTCATAAATTAGCTTACAGTCTAGCAAATGCAAATACAGATTTAATTCAATAGAAATTGAATTACATTCAATGAAATACAGTGAGACAACAAAATGCAATAAAGTAGATTGTGCGAGCCGTACAGAGCCATGAGCCGGCGATAACTCATTTTCCAATCGCTCTCTCTCTTTTCTCTGCTCCCTTGCTCCCTTAACGCACCATTGTGAGCGATCGTTATTAAATCGCACTTCCACTTGCTGCAAAAACTCTCAACCAGGCAAAGGGCTAAAGACAAAAAATGGCAGAGCAGTGAAATAGCAAAGGAAATTAGAGAAATGACGTCTCTGCTGTTGCTGCTGCTGAAACATTCTTATTCAGCCTGCGCTCAGGAAGTTTCATGTGTCCGCACTAGTGAACAGAACTGCCCTTTTTAGTAGTGTCCTTTTCCTCTGTCCAAATGGACAAAGGAGGGGAGTGAAGAAGAGCTCATCTCATGCAATTGACAATTAAAATTTTATGATCGATTAGCTCTGATTTAATTTTCTATTTGTTTTTATAATTATTGTCTTAAAAAGAAGGGTCTCTGCGCTGGTAGACGCTCGGAAGACGTCAACAGAGTGATAGCAGTGTGTGTTTGTGAGCAGACTACAGAAGTGGACAATCCTCCTTTACTGCCCAGTGCTCTGCGGAGTAATAATCCCAAACTCTTTTACCGTTTCCTTTGCTGCTGCCGTTGATGGCTCTGTCTTTGCACTGTCACACAGGAGATCGATGTCTTTGGCCCGTTGAGCTCACCAACTCATCTGATCTTCTTCTTTCAGTCATCTTCGCGTAGTTGCTAGTCCCCAGCTGCCTCTGCAGCCGCTTTCCACAATGGATATGACCAGCAGCGACAGTGGTCGACACCAGTGGATGCCATTGCCATTAATTGGCACACTTTTTCACTTGCCAACAAAAATATACTCTTCACCAAATAGACACACATACACACACTGCATCGTAAATGTGGGTGCCCCGAATTTGCACTGAAATACTTAAGTAGCACTTGAGTTGAGTTGAGCTTTGTCTGAATGCCAAAATGCCACAAGAAATGCCGGAGATGCTCTTTCAGATTGATTCTCTCGCCCAATGTCACCTCGTATTAAATGTTTTGTCATATACGGACAGTCAAGGAAAAGCAGGCAGGGTAAGAAGAAAAGAAGAAAAAGAACAGAGGCAACGACAGCAGACAGGGTAATCAATAATTTGTGTTGTCTCCTTAAGATATGTGAGATAGATTATAATAGATGAGACTGAATGATTGAGCTACACATCTTTGCTTCCCTGCTTGCTTGCTTATGCGTCTGCTAATGCTCTGCGCCATTGTGGTGTCTATTTAGAGGCACTGCTGAGATGGGTCCATTTAAAACATTAAAGGTTTTGCTACATTGAAACCTTCTCCCTGCTCCTCGCTGGGCAACAACTTTCTCTATACATCTTTACATTCAAAGGCAGCCGAATATAAATGATCAACAACAAACGGGTAAAGTGAATAGTAACAATAGAAACGGAGAAGTTGTAATAATAGGACAATGGTTTCTCTCTTTCTGCTGCATCCTCAACTTGACTGTGGCGTGTTGCAACGTACCGAACTGCTGGCGATTAACGATGCAAAGGCTGCTAATCACTGGTTATAAATTGGGCAAATGAGTGTGTGCAGGCAAGTGGCCACTGGCTATCAGCAACTCTCAATTTGCACTTTTCTCTTTTTTGCAGTGCACTTCACTTCCCTTGTTCTCATTTAATTGTACGGTCACTGTTTTTCCCATTGTCATTCTCACCCGTACTTTCAATTATCCTCATATTACAATTATTTTTTTGTACAAACGTTTTTTCCTTTTTTCTTCTCCTCTCTTATACAGTCGCAGCTTTTTGCTGAGACTTGAGTTAAGTTGAGACTTGTTTGTTTATAATTATAGACTCCACCACAAAAAAGAACGGTAGCAAGAAAAGAGTAAAAGATATCGTTGATCGAAAAAGATGAATGAGAAAGTCTAGACGCAGACCAGACTAGATGAATGAAGTAAAAGGGGAGTGACTGACGCCGAAGAAAGATGAATTATGACTCAGTGCCAGACGCACATCCTCTGCCATTAGCAGAACTTTCTGACGCCCACCTTCTTTCAGACACATCGTTCTTTATCCATCAATCGACTACACTATTAACCGTCTGGCCACTGCACTGCATTGTCTCGTCTTGCTTCAATCTTTGCAACTCGCCAACTTTGACAATTTCCTGTTTGCAGATAGCCGCAAAATCATCTTTTTTATATTTAGTAATTTGTGTTACGTTGCGTCATAGCTAATGTCGGTCAAGATTAATGACTGCCAAGTTTCATTTTAAAATGCGCAATTGTATCATTAATAATTTGTGATAATTACCAAATGAAGCGATCATTGTAGGACGCACATACGCCCTCACTCACACTAAAATTACACATGTTAATTGTCTTTTAATCCTTCTACTAGTTTAAAAGTTTAATTTTGAGTTAACAAAGCAGGAGCTATTTTAATTTGTAAACTGCTTCAATAAACAAAAACATCATCTAGTGGAATGATCAATTTAGATTTAATGGCTGAGCTAACCTCTCTTGAGCTTTTAGCAATTGACTAGGTCATGATTCAAACATTAATCAAAATTGAATGATGAAATTTCAATTTTAGTTTTTGAAAACTCTATTTTTTACTAGAAAGTGAAAAACTCCTGTAAGGTTTTTTTATCATTTTCTAGAATCATTTTAAAAACACTTTAATTAAAATGTAATTTTTCATTTTAAAAAATTATCAAACAGGATTTCAAAATTAAAGTTGCATTTGACAATCTAATTAATGTAATTGCTATCCTTAATGTTATTTATCATAAAGCAAATGCTCATACAAAAAACAACTATTTGGCTAAAAATTAAAACAAAATAAAATTTGCAATAAAAAAATGTTAACTGGTTCAATTTGCTGTTAATTACTGACGGGGCAGTCAGCAAAAATTCTTTGCCAATTATGGTTTGATCCAATTTACCAAACACTGTAAACCATTATATTCTGCTTGACTAAAGCAGCGAACTCTGTTTTCTCAGCAGACACACACACAAACTTTGACTCACCTGAGTGATTCAAAAGGTTTATAGGATTAATTGCGATTAGTGCTGCTCACTAGTAATGATGATGGTAGCAGTGATGGTAGTGCTCTGGCATCACTTCAATCAGCAACAGCAATCTACTTCCCACCTACTTTCATCAGGGGCAAGAGCAAACTAATTTACATCACATTACCTAACCCAATTTGGCAGTTAATCTTCTTTCTTTTTTTCCCAACTTCTTCCTGGTGACACGCCATGGTACCTCTTTTTTTGCCACATATGAATAATGAAACGGTGACCTCTTTGGGTGAAGAGAATGAAAGAGTGTGTGAGCAAAGGACCACTTCGACCACAGAGTGCTTCACTGCCTGCGTCGTCAGTATCATCGTCATTGCTTTTTTTGCAGGAGCAATTATTAATCACATTGCAAACTCAAATATTAAATAAGCCATGAGCACACTCATTCTTTCACTCTTCCCAATTGCTCAATGAATGTGATCAGATGCGGCAAAGGGGTTGAAAGAAAGGAGAGAGAGAGGGCAAAATGTGATGAGGTAACGTGCACGTAGATTTAATTAATCACTTCGGCAGATGGGATGCAAAGACAGCAGTGCACTGTCAGTAACTGCCACCTTGCAGTCCTGTTGAGTAAAGTGCAGAGCAGTGCAGAGGGCTCACCAACCTGCAGAGCAACTTTTCATCGGTATACCCACTAAACACACATTACTCTACATTATTCTTCTTTTTTCCTATCTCGGGAAATCTGTTTTATCAACGTTTTGGCCTTTTGCTAGTGTTTTGAATTCCTAACAAATTACCTCTGCCAGCAAAGCAAAAATGAAGTTATTTTCAGAATAGTGTTGTTGTAATTATTAGGCATTTGGCAATGAAACACATTGTATACACTTTTGCATTGGCTGACCAACTACCCAAGTGATACATCGTTTCAGTTTAGCAAGTGCAGCCGTCCTCTGTTATTATCACGGTTGCCTGATAATAACAGCCTAGTAATGGCAAAATTATTATGGATTACTATGTAGAAATTGATTCCACTTGGACTGCAGTGTTATTTATGGGCAGAACGCAACAGCAAACAGAATGGTCACAAACTGCGCTCACTCTCTGTCACAGAGCATTGGTCAAATTAATAAAAAGCAAAAAGAAATGCTGGCACAAAACACAAACAGCAAACACTCTCTGTAAGCTGCTAAGACAAAACGCCATATTGTGAAAAACCAAGGGGGACAATTTAGCTGTTGGAATTACATAAATTACATAGCAGAGGCGCGAGCGCGGCGTAAATGGCTCGAGAAGAAGAGTGAAACGAAGCTTGAGAAAGTGAGATTGGCTGACTCGCTGGTAAAATAGGAAATGCAAGAAAGAGTGAGGGGTGAGGGCTACCAAATTGGACAGTGGACTACAAGCTCTTGCAAAAACAAGTGCAAAAACTGTGCTAAAGCGAGATTCGCAGACGCTGGCGCCAGTCCCGAGACTAGGCCAGCGCAGACGAAGCAAGGCTTCATTATAGATGCCATTCTAATCGGTTATTATCGCCCCATCAAAAAGCGCCATTAATAACTGATTGCAAAAAAGGCAAGAGGGAGCACAAATACAATTGAAGAAGGCGACGGGGAAGGAGCTGTACTATTTTCTTTTGGCTGTAAGACAGCAGCATCCCCACAACCACCACCACCCTGAGCTTTCTATTCTTGTGGCCACAAAACACACACCACAGACATAATAGAAATCGAAAATTAATATCAACCGAAGCGAAGCAAAAAATATTATCTAGGTTATTAATTCTCCCACATCTCTTTTACTGTTTGCTTCGGTTCACACATCGACGCTATGATTGTTGGCGTGTTTGTTAATTTATTGGTAATTATATTGGTCGGTTTCATCGGCATCTTGGGGAGGAGGGGGGGAGAAGTTGTAGAGTAGTGTACGGCCATTGCACTGTGGCTCACCCTTCTGTTCAGTGAGCCCCTGTGTATGATGACCAGCTGGTGAAGCATCATCCTGCTGTGAAATTTCATTTGTCGTCCACTGGGTGCAAAGGTTAAGCGTACCGTGAGGAAGCAGATTGCTCCCTGTCCCATGCTTACAACTTACCACTGTCTTAATATTGCAGCAAGTTTGACCGATATCACTTTCTAATTTGCTTCTGTGTACACACTGATTATATTGATGTCAACAAAGTTCCAACAAGCGACACTGCATGAAAGATGTAGGCAACTTTGGGTCACTGATGACGTTTTCTATACTCCAGTTTTCTCTTTTGATATACGTTTTCACTCTACTGAAACGTGCCAACTATTATATTGTTATGGTTGACCACCAAGATCAGTACTGTTTGATTTCTAAACAGTGATGCTTTCAGCAATTGAACAAAGCATACTTTCTTTTTGATTTCTGTAGTAGTATGCGTAGAAAAAGAAATATGTTTGAGTTAGAAAAAAAAGTTGACTACAAATTGACAAAGGTACTAGCTCACCAGGCGGAATGTCTCCAAGTTTTGCTAGCAATTCTAAGCAAACACACACCGAATAGTGTACCGAAACTTTTGTCTGGGTTTTTGCTCAAAGAATAACGACCGCCCGGACAAGTCAAACTGTCTGGTCTTGTTTTCTTTTTTTTATTGGAAACTCTCTATTGCCTTTCAATTGCTTCGCAAGTATCCTCTTTTCTTTTTTACTTTATCTGACATTAATTTACAATAAATTAGCAGCGTCTGGTTGTACACTAAAGAAAGAAATTAATGAAACTCAAAGTAAAGTAATTGAAGGTCACAAAAGAAAGAAGCAGTGGACAGTCAAAACACTTGGTACGCATCTGATTGGGCACTTGGTACGCAATTTCAATTCTCGCTAAATTAATGGTTTTTTAATTCAGTCGGTTGTTTTTCATTTGGGGCCCTTAACTTTATTTTTGGTAGTTGCAAAACAAATAAACAACAAACTTCTAAAAGTGTCTTCCAACAACACATCAGAAAAAACAATGTTTGTGCATTGTTTTGTCTTCCGTTTCAATAAAAACACTGCAGTACTTTCATTCTTCAGTGCATCTTCCCAAAAGTTAAAACTCATTCATCAGTGCTACTGCTCAATGCAGAAAGAAAATTAGTAGAAACATTTACCATTTTAAAAATTATATGTCATTTGGCACATTTGTGTGTGAACCCAAGTGTTTTTGCCTCCACCTCTCAGAAAAGGAGTTTTTAAAAAAGTAATCCTTAAAGTTAACTTTCCGGCAGTGCATTTTGACAAATGTTCTTACAAAAGCAGCATGTTAATTGCAGTTTTCAAGTGCCACTTGTTTCCACTTTAGAAAAATGAGTTTGCACTGTAATTTCTTGAGAAAACTAAAAACGGCATTTTACAACTTAAACGAACAAAAACAAAAACAAAATCATTGCATAACTTTGAACCTCTTTAATGCAACTGTCAATAAACTCAACACAGCCTGCACTCGTAATTTACTGAACTCGTTTGCATACTTTTGAAAAGCTTTTTTTGGCAAACAAAGTTTTACTTGAGTGCAAATTTTAATTAAGTTGCTAAGTGCTATAATCCGGTCTTCAATCAATGCAATCAAGCAGAAACTGTTGCTATCACTAGGGAAACGACAGTTTTGCCATGGGTGCTGTTATTCAATAAAAGATTATTGGTCAACAAACACCGCTTATGCCTTTCTCAGAAAACATTTGGAAAATTACAAGTATTAATGTTAATGTTGAATAAATAATCAGTTTTATTTTTTAAAACAAAAATATAAATTAATGTTTAAATTCTTTCACATTACCATTAAGCATTTTTTCGTGTTTTAAAAAACATATTTTTTTGACACAATTAGTACATTTTCTGTTTACATCAGATAATTTGAGCCACTGACGGGTCAAGTAGTTTACGTCAGCCAAACAAATCAATTTCAACTTCTCTAGTCTGCAAGTGCAACTGTTCTGAGAACAGAGGTTTTCTCTTTTATTTTTAGCTTGTCTGGCTTTAAAGTGGTCAGTGAAAATATTGATCAGAAACTAAATATTAATTTAACATTATAAAAACTTCCGACCATTGCTTTATCACAAATGCACTAATAATTGAGAAACATTTTACATTTTAATGAAAACACTAATAGTACTTTTTTTGCACTGATCAATTTATTCGCTTTTCTTCATATTTATATAAATGTGCTTTTACGCGGCCAATTCCTAAGAAACAAAAAAAATATTTGGTTGTTTCCACTCTTTTGCTCTCATTAATTGCACAAGCAAAATGGCGTTTCAAGATTGAACTTTCATTAAACGTTGCTATTTCAAAGCTTTGCAAATTGATTACAGTTGCTTTGTCATGTATTGGCCGTAAGCTTGCAGCACACTAGTGCAAAAGTTGTGGGTCTACTTAAGTTATGAAACACACTATTGTACGGCTACTACTGCTCTTACTAAAAAGTAGTAGTGAGTACTACTAATTGCAATTACCGGTACTGAGGCAATACTGATGAACTGATTGTGCATGTGTGTGTGTGTGTCAACATTGTTACAACGTGCCATTGGCAATTGCTTCATTTTGTCAATGACAGTTTTTAGTTATTTTTACAGAGTTTGAATGCAAATTATTTTTATCTACTTGTAATTAGTGGTTTTGTTTTTTGTTTTTAAATAACCGTATAATTTTACCTAATTTGATCTCATTTGACTAACATGTTCATATTTCTATACTTTCAGGCACACCAACATCCGATGCATAAACAACAACAACTACGAACGATGCACCTGTGAGTTGCTCAACAAACGGGCCGATTGATGCCATTGAGAGAGTCTCAGCAGTGAGCAACATCAGTTGTGGTCTAGTAGAAAGGAGACCCTAGCACTGTAACACTGCAACAATGGACAGCCTCAACGACACAGAGAGCATGAACATTAGCAGCATCATCAGCAGCAGCAGCAGTCCAACCGAGCCGTACCAGAACCGCCTCATCTTCCTGGTGTCTGCCTCGGTAGTGCTGGGCATCCTCACTGTGATGACCATCGTGGGCAATGTTTTCGTCATTGCGGCGATCATCATGGAGAGAAACCTGCGCACGACGGGCAACTACCTGGTGCTCTCGCTGGCGGTGGCCGACCTGATGGTCGCCTGTCTGGTAATGCCTCTCGGTGCCTTCTCGGAGATCACGCAAAGCTGGACACTGGGCACCTTTCTCTGCGACATTTGGACATCATTTGACCTGCTCTGCTGCACCGCCTCCATTTTGCACCTTTTGGCCATTGCTCTGGTGAGTGCACACAAACTTGATGCTCTTTTTTCAAATTGACAACATTGTTGTTATTTTTTATTTATTGTGCATGAGTAGTTTTTTACAATTGAATGCCATAAAGTTGTCAGGAAAAAAGTGCAATAACAACAAAGACAAATGAAGCAATTAAAAATAAGTACAAAGCTTTAAAATTTTAAAAACAGTTATTGAGTTAAATTAAATTAGATCGGCAGTTGCAAAAGCGACGTAATAAAAATTATACGGCTAAATGGGCAAGCTAGCAAATCAGAAACAAAATATAACTGTAGAATAAAACAAAAGTTGCAAAAAACAAAAGAAAGGTGGTTGAGAGATGGACATTAAATATTAACGCAGAAAATGCGGCGAGATTTGAGGAAAAAAGAGACAAAAGAAAGAATAGACTGTTGCAAACATCTGAAAGAACACATAAATTAAGGAAGTGCTGCTGGCGTCATAGTAGTCACTGAAATTCACATGAATGAACAAATGAACGAACAAACAACAACAAACAATAGCAACAAAAAGAGCAAATAAAAAAGAGTAAAAAGTTGAAATGAAAATGGCAAGCAGAAAAATGCTTTGAATGAAATGGAAAAGACAATCTAATTAAGCGTCAAAGTATTAACATATAATGAAAAAACGCACACACACAATTAGGTAGTAAAAAAAGAAATAAAACAACACCGAAACAGCCAGTGGCTAAGTTCAGTGGCGTAGGAAACAAAAATGAAAAAACATTGTCAGACCATTTGGGCATTACAATGGTAGTGCTAGAAGGTACAGGGTTTTATTAATAAATAAACCAGTAAATCACAAGATCACAAGATCTCTTTCTCATTCTGTCTGTCGTTCTAATCAAAGGACAGTGATTTGATCTTTGCCACACAGCACTCTCTCTCTCTCTCTACTATATGCTTGCAACTTCTAACTCTAAATTAGAAACTCATTAGCAGCATATTTCTAGAGTCTTCTAGACTGCTGGAGTCTACTTATGGCTTCAAGAACTGACCACTGCTGCACTGAGTTGCACTTGTTACAAATGGGAACATCTGATGGCATTTGCCAAAAAAAATTGTGTCACTTTCAATTAGGGAATTTTTCCTCTTGGCATCATTGGATGTGCACACAACATAACTGCTAAAACAAACAAACAAACTAGATTAGCGCTTTTGGCAACCTTTTTTAGTAAAGATCTTAAAAAGGATTTTGTTTTAAAAATATGTCTGTTTTAAAAAGCCAACAATGATTTAAAAATAAAAAATAAAATAAAAAACTAAATTAAAGCCACGTTTTTCTAAAAGTTGCTTGCGTTTTTTTCTTTTGTTTTTTATTAAAATTTTATTTTTCATTCGTTTGTATTTTTAACAAAAAGTACACATTGATACATATGTACTAACACTTGACATCTCAAGTCTCAAGTGTTCAATTATAAATGTAGACAAACAACACAATCCACAGTTAGACACTACCAAAAAAACTGGTTCAAGTTTCATTTACCAGACCAGCACGACGCATTCAGCTCAGCGCTAGTCTAGACCAGATTCTCTGAAGAGCAACAATTTGCAATAAATTCCAATTTGCCGGTTGACTTGCTCATGTACGTTTAGGTTGTAAGAGCATTTCAATTAACGTTGCTGCATAGCCGTGTCGCACTTCTTTAGCTGTCTACTCTGTCCAGTAGAAAAGAGAATGTAAATTACACACAGCACACAGCATACGCACACAGCATACGCAGGACAAATTCAGTGCTCTAATGTTCAATTAACAACTCAATTTTAGAGGAGTGAATGTAGACGCAGAGTGGACTGACATTAGAGGCAAGAAAAGTTTTGCGTACACACTTTTTAAGTTGCAAAAAAGTGTACGCAACACTTTTAACACCACACACACACACACACACACACACACACACACACGCACACACACACACACAAACACTGCAGGAGGACATTAGCAAACGTGACAATTTTAAAGCTATTCACTTGCGACGTGTTCTTTGCTGTGCCAAAATGCAACAACAGCCAGATGCTTTGCGTTTTGAAGATCATTACAGAGATGGGACATTCCAAGTTTTAGGTACTACAAATGCACTGACGCACGGAGGCACGGAGAAGTAAGAAGTGAAGCTTTCAGCGATCATGATGTGTTTTGAAATGGAAATTAAATATAAGTGCTGGCTCACAATGGTCATAGAGATTGAATGTGGGGCCAAAAGAAAAAAAAACTATGGTCACTAACGAAGAGCCTACTGTCCAGTAGAACAGCACTGCAGGCGATAGCATTTTTGCTGTTGCTTCTTTTTACTTGGTAAAAACCTACTGTTTTTCCCCACTAGAGAATTGGGAACTTCCTTTTCCTCTTCTTGGCTTTCTAATTACAACACCAAACGCAAAGACAACAGAACAACTGAACATAAAAGTGGTCAAATTAAAGTTTGAACTTGCCACAAAATCAATAAGCAATTACCAGGCACTGTGTGCTGACTGAATGATGATGATGAAAGTGGAGGCACACCAACGACTGCCATTGATCAAACAAAGATATACTTGACTAGAAAAAGTTTGGTGCTTAGATTAGCTAGAACTTTTATTGTTTTTTCCGTTGTCAGGTCAATTTTAGTTTATTTTTCTGCTATGATTACTTGCTTACGCTAATTATTTTCCATTTAATTGGTTGCCAAATTGAACATTGTGTTTGCGTCACATAACAAATGTGAAAATTATACTGTTTTTTGTCAAAATAACGTTGGTCACAAATAGAAAACGGCTAATCTCTAACACTCAATAACTTTCTGTACAAAAACAATAAAAATGTTTTATTTGTTTTTGTTGCAAATACCGCAACAAAAAGTTATTTATGACTTGAAAACGCTTTGAGCCAATTGTTGTAATTGTCAGCAAAATTCAATTTCAATAACTTAATTAAGTTTTTATGTTGAATTCTACAGTTTTGTTGTGTAAAGACTGTTTTGTTTATTGTAGTTGTCTGGTTTTACAAGTTTGAAATGTAATTTTGCTCATACTTCCGATTAAAATTAATCAAATTATATTTTTGTCACATAGCATTAAACTACATAGCTTTAAATGAACATTTGGTACAAACAAAAAGACAGTGAATTTATAAATTTTATTGAACAAATTAGCAAAGTTCATTTGCAGTAGTCTATAGACTAGAATTTTAATCAACCAAGTGCAACTAAATTTAAAACAAATAAATACAGTTTTTTCTGAAGTAAATGTCTATTAGCTCTGAAACTTTCACATGTAATTAAATTTTTTTAATAGGACCGGTACTGGGCTGTAACTTATGTGGACTACATTCACAAGCGCACTCCAAAACGAATTTCCTTCATGATCTTCATGGTGTGGACAGTTGCGGTCATAGTGTCCATTGCTCCGCTGGTCGGTTGGAAAGATCCGGATTTTCAGCGGCGTGTCATCAACGAGAAACGGTGCCTCATCTCACAAGACATTGGCTATCAAATTTTTGCTACCATTTCAACTTTTTACGCTCCTTTAATATTTATCCTACTTTTATACTGGAAAATCTACCAAGTAAGTATTACCATAAAGAGTTGAAACTGAGGACATTGCTTATGACCGGTGAACCCTTGTGCTCTTGTTATTCTTAATCCCCGGACTATTTTTAGAAAGCACTCTCTTTGCCTGAAAGTGCACTGCTCAATTTGTCAATTTAATATGTCTTTTTACCCCATTGGGTCGTAAATCAGCGAATGTCCGTGGATTAAACTGCTCGGCAAACACTTGGCCAAATTAGCATAGAAAAAATGAGAGAGAAGAAAGCGCACTACCGGTTGAGTGTGTGCGTCTATTGTTAGTGCATTGATGGCGCTCCTTACTTAGAAGAATGTCGCTTTCTTTCTTTCAGTTGTATGTATGCTCATTGTGAGGAGCTGCTGAGGAATGTCGTTGCCTTCCAGCTGTGCTACTCACAACCACAGCCAACTGCGACCAAGTGAGCGGCATTTAATTAAATTTTGCATGCACAACCGCAAGAAAACACAACTACCGACAAGTGAGTGCTGGTGGTTAGTTGGTGGTGCCAGAGAACAGAAAAACAGAGAGAAGGAGAGTAAACCTGTCACCAGGTTTGGTGGTGGTGGTACTCTTTGATGGGGAGATCACACTTTTTCTCCCCTCTTTTGGTGTTTGTCGCGCCTAGCAAATGCAAATCAAATTGCTGCCGTGCTTGATTTTGTCTGTTGTTCACTTGCATCTCATGGAAGAACAGTGCTGCCACCGACCACTCTTCACATTCGATGTGCCTCCTCCTAACCCAATTAGTTACGCCTCATCGCGCTTTTCATCTGCCATCTCCTCTTTTCTTGCGCATTTCATACACAACGGCGTTCAGCTAATTGGCACATTAGGACAACACGGTCCCTATTGAGGACTCCGGACTGCTCGCCAACCACAAACTGAACGAGGGGGAGAAAAAAGATTACTGCGATTCAGTGTGAACATTTCTAACGAAGCTACACACACAGAGACTTTTCAGTTAAACACTACTGTTAACAGACAGCAAATCACCAAACGGTTTTGTCAATTAAACGCACAAGCAGGCAGACAGACAGACGGACAATCAGGAACAGGCAAACATCCCAAAGTGCAAACAACGGTCAGAAGAGTGGCAAACCTAGAAGTGCTCGACCGATTGGAACTAAATGCTGCCAAGGAGTTAATGGCCAGTAAATGCGCTACTATTGATTTGAACTGATTTTTTGTTTACCCGGGTTTTCTAAAGACTAAGGCTAGTCAGTACATACACACACAAATTTCTATAGCTCTGTCCGTTTTCTAGTTCATTTGCGTTGTGAGAGCTTTTTGCTTTCAAAAAGGCACCAAGCTTGGCCAGTACTTCAAGCCTTCACGCAAAAGAGGGCAAATCATCAATATAACAGATTGCAGTGATCCATTAAAGTTTAATTCAATCTAGCAATGCCGAAAATAAATAGATCAACAAAACAGTGAGCCAGCAAACCAGCAAACGGCGATATCAACAAATAGTGCTATAATTTCGGGAATGATTTATTTATCGATTTAGCTGAATTGGCCAATTGATTAACTGCCATCAATTATTCAAATAGATGGACCACACTGCCATTGTTAGCCTGTCGATAAGGCACCAACACCCAGTGACTCTTACAGCAGCTTTATCAGCTAACTTGAACTGTGCCCACTTTTAAAATGTTTAAAATTAAATGTATCTACTTTGCAAAATGACTGCACAGAACAGAACGGAGTCAAATTGAGTCACTCTCATTCTTTCTTCTTTTTTTGCTAAAGGCAAAACTGTAGATTCAAAGCGCCCTGCATTATTGATTAGACTGGTGCACATAAAAAAAATTCACTAATTTGCCCGTATTGACTCGTATAGCAACTGAAACTAACCTACACTTTTCTTGTTTCTCTTTTTATTCACCTTCACAGGTAGCACGAAAGAGAATCCGCCACAAGCCAGGAAAAACGATTACTCCAGCTTCGGAGGCAAATCCCAAAATCATCGATCTCCGTAAGTATTCCAGCCCGCCTGTCTGTTGTTCTACAGCGGCAGCAATGCGATTGATTAGTCAAGTAGAACAGAAGGCAACATGAGGCAAACTAATGTAGGCAAACTAATGGCAGCAACAGTAGTGGCAGGCAGGCAGTTTTGGCCTGTTAATTGCAAAATGTAAAACGTGCTTGTCTGAGCAGTGCTGTTCTTCTGACGGCCACATCACCATGCTTGTGTGAAACGGCTGAGACGAGTTGGATGTTGGTGGTGGTGGTGGTGGTGGTGTGTTTAATGACAATCGATAAATCAACCACATTGACAGAAGATGGAGATGACATGCTGATGCGAGGCAGCTGAAGCTGAAACTCCAACGGCAGCGGCAGTGTCAATGTAGCAACAGTGTGATACAGTGTACGGCTAAATTACCAAGTCGGCAATTTAGCCGCTTCGGGTCGTTAAACTAATTGCGGCGACAGTGTGTTTTTGCCCGCGCAATGGTCGCGACCTAAACTTGACTTTGAGAATGCTAATTTGCCAGTGCAGTGCACTGTTGTTGCCTGTCTGATTAATTTCCCGTTCTCTCTCTCTATCTCTTTCTCTTCTTTTCACACTCTTTCTCATCTGTCTATTCTGTGGTATTTTCCGTATTGTAATTTAAATCAACCTTCTTTATCAGCAGTAGGCACCAGCCACGGCAGTGCAACTGCATTGCACTGCACAGCAGCTAAGCGACTGTCAGTGTTAATGGTAGTCGTCAAGTAAAGTGTGTATTCTTTTTATTAATAAAATCACATTGTGAGCTCCAATGATGTGCTGCATTGATTAATTTGCATAAATATTAAATCAAAAATAAATAAACCACCCTATGAAGGAAGGAAGCCACCGCCGTGCTGATTAGCAGGCAAGGGTAAACGAGTGAAAAAGTTGCAAGACGATGAGAGACACAATCTGCTGCTGATGCTGCTGCTGTGAGCACATCCCAACACAACATCCCAACAGTAGCAGCAGCATCATTCATCACTGTCCAATAGATTTGCCACACACAAAAATTCAAAGCTCTCATTGACAATGTTGGTGAAAGGACTGGTGCAATCGCCTGCATTGTGCCATCGCGGTTTACCCCGAAAACACATCTCGTCCTTGGCGTCATCAGCATACCACCACCAGCAAAAACAGCAACGCAGGACATTCTCGTGAATGGCAGCCACACCGTCGAAAGAGTCTTTAATGAGTTTTTAATGTTTTGTCATCGAAAGTAAACGCCTAGCACATTACCACCAGACCGTGCTGTTGGGCAGAGGAGGATGCTATTTTCAGGCAGACACACAGACGCACGAACTGCCGTGTGTGGGATGCTTTCCGGCACTACAATAGTAATATTAGTACAACACACACACACCGAGCATCGATAATCACATTCACGCGCACCCAAATTAGCAAATTCATCTACTTGAGAGGGTGGCAGAGAAAAACTGTGACGTGCTTTTTTGTTTGTTTCATAACAAAAAATCAAAATGATAACGAGGCAAATGAAGCACACACAAAAAAGAGGAGGAGGGTTCTTTTCACTGGTCAACATTGAGGCTTAAGCGAAAAGCGCTTTGAGCTGAACGGTGAAGATGCTGCAAAAAATCAATTTTGATTTTGCAAATAAAAAATAGCGAACGGTAGCTACAGTTTTGTTGTAAAAACGGTGCACTCATTTTGAACTTGCTGCCGAGCGTTTTTGTGTTTTGCTATCAAGATGCTGTTATGAAGTCATTAGAGAAAAACTACGCTACTGCTTCTGCTGCTGATGTTGGCGGCAAAATAGGCACTGAAACAGTTGCAGTTGTAGTAATATCGGTAGTGATTGCCTCTGTTTTCTCCTGTCTTCTTTCTCTCTTTCTTTTCTGCCTCCTCGTCAACTACTCGCCTGCAGCCCTTTGTCTGGTTGACTGGCAATCAGTCAGAGTCTGCCAGTCAGACACTTGTGCCAGCGCAAATATTTAGTTAGTGTACCGCATTGAGTGAGCAGTGCACCAACGTGTTCGGTGGAGACAATCAATGCAGTGGGAGAGAAAAATGCAGAGTAGCGAAAATGGCAGCCGATCAGCGTGTGCAGACAAAACAAGTGCAAAACAAACAACACAACAATACACACCGAAACAAACAATGAAAGTGCCAGGCGATGATGCCATTGAGGCCGTTGATGTCTCACTACTACTAGTCCTGAATCAATTTGCAGTGTAGCACCAGGCACGTGCATGACACTGATGCTTGACACACTAGTATTTATTGCTGACTGGTGGAATGCCATTCACCCTTTTTGGAATAGTTGTCAGTTGATCTACTTTTAAAAAGACTCTAAAAAAATAAAGCAATTGAATATAAAACAAACACGTGTTCAAATGTTTGTTCAGTTAGGTGCAGTTAGATCGTTGATATTAGGACGCTTTTCAATTACTATCTTTGAGAATAAGCACAAACTTTTATGCACTTACTTTTAGAAACATTTTTATGACAAATAAATGAGTATAATTCATCTGATGAGTCAGAAATGCAGTTTAAAATGGCTTTTTCAAACTGAACACAACTCTGGTCTGATGGTTTTACGACGGTTTCTTCCTTTGCTATTTCTTGACTCTGTTTATCGCCTCCTTGTGGTCATCGTGGTTTTTGCTGTGCACCTTAGAATGCGTCTTCAGATGACTTTTGCCAGCAATTGCACCGCCAACAGATTTAGGCTTGTGGCGGGCACCGGCGCTTGCAGCAGTCTTATTCTTGACAGTGGAAACCTTGCTTTTGCTCTGCCTTGACCTGTCATCCACCTTCTGCTGCTTCTGTTGCTTGCTGACCACCTGCTCAAAGTACGACTTTACGTCAATGTCGTCTTTGCTCGGCTGGTCAAGTTCCACATCGAGGAGGATCTTGGAGTACATTTTGCCAAAACGGTTGTCAAGCATAGAGGGCGGCGGGGGCTGCAGGTGATTGGACTTGATTTTGCTTTTTGGAGGAGGCTGCTGCTGCGGAGTTCTGACATTAGGCTGAGTTGCCTGTCCTGTCTGCTTACTTTTCTGTTGACTGGAACCTGCTCGAGAGCCACCAGCCTGTTGTTGACTGCTCTTAGCTTTGGGGGAGATCCTCGAGCAGCTTCGAACTTTGCCTCCAAAGCCACCGACGGCTGTTTGAAGTGTGCCACTGCCTGGCATGACCGCCGCCGCCTCCCCCGTCGTCTCTCTGATGCAGAAGTAGTAGACCAGGAAGGCAATGACGACGGCGGCAAAGACGACCCCCAACAGGGCAAGCGACGTGCTCTCCACAAAGCTGCCCTCCTTGGGCGGCAAAGTGATTGAGTAATTATTTTTCATGGTAGATGAGGAGGGTTAAACAGGAGAGAAAGGGTAAAATGTTTTCAGAGAGTGATGTGGCGAAAGGAAAAATGTAAATCAGCTATAGGAAAATTGAGCGTCAAACACTGGCAAAGTGCATTGTTTTTTGTGGTGCACCAAAACAACAGTTAACTTTTCGAACTCTCAACAAAATAAGTGACTAAATCATTTTGAAAAGTTGGATTTAGTGAAAAAAGTCAGTAAACACGACATGTTTTGAAAAACAAATGCCTATTGTTCATCGATTTACCATTCAATTAGTGTTTGTTGTCGCAGAAAAGAAGCATACTAAAAACAGCACTCCCTTATTGACTAACACTTCAACTAACATTTCTTTTAAAACTGTTTCACCCCACACACTACAGGAAACGAGAAATCACTTGCCGGCAAACGGCGGCTCTTTGTGCCGGCAAAGGGCACTCGTGCAGAGAAGGGCAAAAAGGCCGGCGCCGGAGCACTGGTGGCAGCAGCGAAGAAGAACAACTACAACAACAGCGCCAATGGCGGGGGAAATGGCGGCAGTAAAGGAGCAGGTGGCGGGGGTAGCGGTGGTGGTGGTGGTCTACTGAACAGCAAAGCTAGAGCCATCATGGGCATCAACAACAGCTCAATCAGTCTGGAGGAGAACAACAACAACAACAGCAACAGCACCGGTGGTCGACGGAGCCATGAGCTGGTCAACTACCTGGCCGTGTACAGTCCAAGTGGAGAGCACCAGCTAGTGAACACCACTGCTTCCTCCACGGTGGGCCGTAGCAACGGAAATGGCGGTGGTGGTGGTGTTGGCGGTGTGAGTCGAGGCATGTGCCAGTCCATGGTCACCCTGGACGCCTCTCAACTGGTGGCAGTGGCCATGGCAAGGGTGGAGAGCGCCACTGAAGGCGTCAGTGCTACAGAGTGCTGCACCTACGATCAAATGAGCTCAACGGAAGGAGAGAAAAATGGCAGCATTGCTGAGACGCCCAGCGCCAATGGCTCAGAGGGGACGGTTGGCGACCAGGACACCGACCACGCTCACCACAACAGCGCCAGTGGTCTGGTGGAGGCGGTGGCCGCTGCGGTCGCCACATCGACCGGTGCTGATAAGGGCAACAACGGCAATCATCTGCCTAACTATCAAATCCACCAACAGCAGCATCACCCACCAGCACCACTGTCAGTGCACTCCTCCAAGCAGCTAAACAGCAGTTCTGGCAACAAACCTCGTCCCTCTGGAATGTCCACGCTGTCCAGTGGTCCGTCCTCAGCCACGTCCTCGCCTGCGGTCACCATGACCCGCCTCAATCACCGTCCAATGCACGCCATCACCGTGGACAGCTACCACACTACTTCCTCTCCGGCGTCTACCTCCTCCAATTACCATCTGCACACCAGCAGTACCTCCCACCAGAATGCGGTCAGGGCGACCAAGGCAATCAAGGAGTCCATTGAGTCAAAGAGGGAGCGAAAGGCCGCCAAAATACTGGCCATCATAACGGGTAAGTGGACGGATTTCTCCGAAAAGTGCCAGAGTGCTCGTCGCCAGGGAGTCACCGGCAGCCCCTGCAAAAATTGCAAAAAGTGCAGCAAAAGGCCAGGATTGCAGTTTTTTCCAATTAGAGTAGATCGTCTCCGATCTGCACTGGGCTGACTTGACACTCGCCCACACCACACACACACACACACACACACACTCGCTAACTCAAGCGCGTGTTAAACTTAATTTAAACTGTAATCCCCTTTGCTGAACGGTGGCATTATCAAATTGAAAGAGACAGCAAAGGGCTGCGCCACCGAAGGAAGGCACTAGCCCAAAAAAGCTGAGCAACTCTGGGAAGTGAAAGTGACTACGCAAGTGGCGTAGTAATTGGCGTCGACGGGAGGATGCGATGCCATCGACTGAAATATATTTACTTGTCAGTGGCAATTACTTGGCAGTACTTGCGCCAGAACTTGCACAGCAGAAGCCAATGGCCGTAGTCGTAGTAGTGGCAGTAGTGGGCAATTGCTATTAAGCGGGCAATTAGCGGCACTCGCCACTCTCAAAGATTACCACCAGAGTCAATCAATAGACAGACAAAAGTCGATGTCGTCAGCTGTTTTATGGATGAAGCTGCAGGGACGGGAGTAAGGAGAGAAAGAGAGAGAGACAGTCAGCACTGCTGGTCAACCAGTGAAGGCAGTCAGCGACAATGGCCAAATTAGCACAATGCTGGGCAATGCAAACAAAAGTTGGTGGTGAGGCCAATTTACATTGCCTATTAATGTTGGTGGCTGTGTGTGTGCTCTGACTGAGCTTAGATAGCTGACAGATTAAGTTGTAGAGTTGCTGTCGTTGCTGTGGCCATTGTGGTCATCGTGTCAACTGAGTTTGTCATCTAAATTGGTCTCCTCACCACTGAGTGATGTCAATTAGTGGGAACTCTTGCTCTTTCTATTTGAGTCTGCAGTTGACTGACTTCCTCTGGTTGGACCAATCCACTCACCCTTTTCATTCCGTCCATCAGCCGTCAGCTCAAATTCTGCCAACCTTTGCCAATTTTTCGCTTCTCCTTTTTCTACTTTTTCACTCTTATCATCATATCGATGCAGTCAGTCCCTCCTCCTCCTCTTCTCTTCCAATTAATAGATCATCGAAACTTGAGCGCAGCTATCGTTATTAATTTATTATCGACATTAGCCTAAACAGAATGGAGAAAAGAGAGAGAAAGAGAGAGAGAGAGCCTAATTGAATCAGAAAGAATGAATGAATGCGCCCAAAGAAGAAACCAAAGGAAGAAAATGAGACGAAACTGAAAGCGAAGCACTAGCAGTGTCAGGAGCAATGAAATTGTAATCAGAGGACAGCGCGGGACAGACAGCAAGTGAAACAGTGCGGAAAATAACCACACACACATTTGCACAGTGTGTCAGCTATTTCTGGTCAAATAGGCAGGCGGTTAATAGGCAGCAAATGCGGATAAGCAGCAGGGCAGCTATTTCGGGTAGCGTACGTGAGAAAGAAGTCGTACACGTTGCAATGCAGACAAAGTTGCTACCAGGGGAAAAATGCCGTAGCTGAGCCTGGCGCCGTCTCAGCTTCTCCTCCTCCCTGATGACGTCCATAAATCAATCAAAATGATATTAATGATCTATTAATTAGATGTCCCGCTAACGTGTTGTGTGTGTGTGTGTGTGTGTAAGAAGCCTAACGACATTTGCTGGCAAAAAAAACAGTGGCCCTACTGAATGTGGAGATGCCTTGGTAATTGGATAAACAGTGTGCTTAACTTGATTTTGTCCTCTTTCTGCCCTCCCCTCTCCCCACCAGGCATCTTCGTCATCTGCTGGCTTCCCTTTTTCATCACCGCTCTGCTGATGCCACTGTGCGAGGCCTGTTCGCCCAGTATGTTCGTCTTCAGCATCTTCCAGTGGCTTGGGGTATTTCTCTTTTTCACTTTGCCTTTTATTTACCATCTTTCTAACTGCTTGCACTTTTTCCCACCACCACCACCACCACTACCATTGCAGTATATCAACTCCCTCCTGAACCCGATTATCTACACCATCTTTAGGTAAGCAAAAATGCACCTGAATTGCCAGAAAGATTCACATCAGACTTCTGCAGAAGTGAGCGACAAGGCTGCACATGACTGCGAAAAGAAAGAGGAAGTGGGCCAGTAGTGGCGGCCATCAAATAGCCGTTTAGCTGTCATCCAGTAAATAATTCACTTTTCGCCATTCATATGTGGGGACAGTTAATGCAGCCATAATTCAATTTGATAGCTTTCGGAGTGCAGGCATTTTTGTCCGAGTCAGCACAATCTCTCTCGTTGGCATTATTATTTTGTTACATTGCTTTTCTTACTCTATTTACTTACTTTTTTCTTCTTTCTTCTTTTCCTTTTTCTTCCATCCTTTCCCTTTTTTACTTCCCATTCTCTTCCTTTCTCTAGTCCGGATTTTCGAAATGGATTCCGTCGCATTCTCTGCGGCCGAAAGAGATGAGGCGAAAATGGTGGAGTGAAAAGTGTGTGCTACTGCCTTGTGCAAAGGCCACCAAGACTACTTACCGATCTTGTGTGTGTGTCCAGTGTGCCCATTGCCCTTATTGGCCATTGACTTACCCTGACACACACACTTTCACTGGTCAAGCCTGCTAAGCAAACAAACAAATAAACAAACAAACAAACAAACAAACAGCAGACAACAATGGCAAAGTGAATGGGCCGAAAGCACTGCACACACACTGTGACAGCAGTAAGAAGACACAAGAAGCAAAAAGAAAAAAGATGATGGCAGTCAGAAAGATGAATGGCGACAGGACAGAAGAGGACAGTCTGGCCACTATGCTGGCCACCGAGAGATGTGTGCAGTCAATTATTTATGGACACCGGTGATGGATATCAATAATGCAACATGTTCCCGCACTGTCACACCATCACCACCACCAGCACTGCACAGCACTGCGCCAGACGACACTGCAGATTAAATTGGACGCTGATTGGCACAAGGACCACCATCAGCACCAGAGCCAGTGCAACAGCAACAGCAACAGCAACAGCAGCAACAGCAGCATCGCCTGCAAAGGAGCCGCCTCTGGGCAGTTAGCTCCGACAGGAGAAAGAGCATCAGCAGCAACGGCCAGTGTGATAAGAGAACATACCGAACATTGGGCAGTCAGTCCAGTTGTGAGTGTGTGAACAGACATTGGACGACCATGTTGTAATTTGTAATAAATATCGAAGCTGTCAGGCAGCATTTACTGTCAACTCTCCAGTGAATAAACGGATTGACACTTGGCTCACCACCCAGATGAGTAGAATGGGAATGGTGGTGATGGTGGCGGCGATGATGTCCCCACTTGTACCGACATCAGCCCTCAGGCAAACTCACTAAAGATTTGCAGCAAGTCGGCCACGTCTGCTTGGACCTCTGTCTGCAGCCGCTGCAGATACGTCCACTGGCTCTGCCTCAACTGCCCGTTGGCAAAGTGGATCCACAGGAGAAAGCAAACAATGCGAGAAACGGCCAGCAGACAGTGGTGCTGCACTTCCGAGTGCTCCAGTATCGGCGTCAAATAACCTGGAAAGAAGAAAGAAAGGAAAGAAGAAGAGAAAAGAAAGTCGATTCATGCTTTGCTGTGATAAGCAAATTAGTGCACCCATAGAAGGGGGGGGGGCAGAAATGCAAAGATGATGGCTGGACAAAAGACACTGTGTAGACACTGTTCACGGTGAGAACAATGTGATTAGGTGGACATTGGTTTCGGACAGTGGCAGTGGAAGAGAAGGGGCAAGAAAAGGGGATAGAAATGCTGCTGATGCTATAGTTGGCCCTTTGAGGCGTCAGCCAATGATCGTGCTGATCAGTGGCAACAGCAGTGCGCCAGGGAATTACTGTCTGTCCAGTAATTATCATGAGACTGGGTCTCTGGTAAGATGGGCAGAGATGGACAGAGAAGGAAGAGTGCAGAAGAAGTAATTTGCGGCAGTAAGTGTGGGTGCACATTTAGAATGCCTGGCAGTCTCAGCTGTAGAGAACGTCAACTGACGCAACAATCATCGACGATTGCCCAGAGGATAATGTGACAAGTGTAAGCCAATCTTATGGTTCGTTAGTGCGCCCAAAACGGCGCCAATTTAATTATGCTCTGCAGTGTGTTGTAGTAGTGTGTAGTAGACGGGTTGCAGCTGCTGCTGCTAATACTGAAAATTAAACTGAAGCTAGGCTGTCCATGTTGCGACGTCTCTCACAGCATCATCATCACACATCATCACCACCATCAGCAGCAGCATCCCATGGCGCCAACAGTGAGAAAGTGATTGTTTCAAGCGCTGTCTGCGCCTAAGCTGTAAAGTGCAACTCTTAATTAAATGGCCGCGTGGCGAGTGGAGGGGACGCGAGATGGTGCTCGCCTGTAAGAAGGGGGTAAAAGCAGTGGCTCGCAATCAACACTGGCCTCAACACACCATCAACAGCAGCAACATCACCAGCAGTGGCTGGCAATCATCACCACCGAATCGATCTTAATTGAGTCAGTCACACGCATCACCCCAAGACGGCACAGTCGGTGGTGAAAACTGACTGGCTGGCTGTGTGTGTTATTCTCGACGGCGGATGTGTGTGTGTGAGAGAGAAGATAAAGTGCACTGCTGCAAATGGAGCTGACAGTGACACTCTCAATATTTGTGTTTGTGCCTTCCTCGTCTTCTCGGGACTTACCACTAATATTCTCGCTCTTGGTCTTTGTACCCGAGGAATGATAGTGTCCAAGCGGCGGCGGCAGCAGCAGTTGACAGAAAATAAAGACGTCCATTAGAATCAGAAGGAGGCCACTGGTGCTGAGCAGTGTGATCGTGTTGAGGTTGTCCGGTCGTCTTCGGACCAGTACGGCCACTGAGAAGCCATCCCAGAGAGCAAGTGCCAAGGTGAAGTGCCAGTAGAGACAGTAGAAGTGCCGGCCAGGCAGTACCAAGTGTGGCCGAGTGTGCATGGCACCACTGCTGACCACCAGTAACAGATTACAGGCAATTAACGATAATTGCCAGGCTGACAGATAGCCGAGGATGCGCTTGGCGCCCGCACTTAGATGGCCGATGCGGCGCGACTTTATGGCCAGTACTACCACTGTCGACACTTCATCAGCAGCCGAATCAGCACTGGAATCACTGGCATCTGTCGTATCATTGGCATCAGGGGCATCTGTCGTATCGCTGACCGAAGCCCTCGTGTCGGCCATCAAACCGGAAAGTGAGAACACTGGTGTACACTTGATCGTCAGGCAACTTGAAACGTGACTTTTCTCAATGTTGACACTGTTCTTACGCGTTAGAGTACTTCTTAATTAAACAGACAAATCAAGCATGAGTTGATGACAGCTGCTGTTCACTAGGGGAAATCGATACACTCAACTTGAGTAAAACATATTGTGAAAGTGCATGTAAAACATCGAACTACAAAATGGCAAAAAAATAACAGTTTTTTATAAAGTTCTGAAACTCGAACTTATTTTTTACGACTCAACAATCGTTTTCTAAGTGAAGAAAGTGTTATCAGGATGGCCTCCTAAAGGATGGTGAGAAAAAGTACAGTTAACGACAAATGTCAATAAGTTAAATAAAGTACTCACTTCAGTTCGAATGGTGTCTGAGCCTTGATTCGGGCAGGTGTTAATGTAGTGATCAAAAAGATCCTTTGTATCTTCGACAAAACTAAGTGATTCGTCTGATTCATGAGCCGCCTCAATACCGCGAAGACCGCCAAAAACTACCAGCAAATGCGAATAGTTACGAGGCATACTTTTGACGACTTTGTCGACAATGTCTCCTCTGTCTGAGGTGCCTATCTTTAGGTCGTATCCACCTTCAAATGGACAGCTGTTTAACACTTCACCCAACGAGTTGGCCATTCGAATGGAGTATCCCCAGTAAAGGCCCATTTTTTCTCTAGGCTCAGAAGGCGACACAACGACGCCTTGAATTTTCTTTGGATTGTCTGTCTTTGTGAGTTTCACGGTGACTCTGACATTGGGTTGTAAACTTCGGTCAACATGCGCATCATATCGTAGGCCAATATTGACAAAGGATCCATTTTTGTGCGGCTTATTGAGAACAACTCCTTCACGGTATAGCGATTCATCCTGCTGTTTTAAATGATGCGTCGACTCTAGTGGATTAAGCAGGCCAGCATACTGAAGATGTTTTTGAATTGGAAACAAAAATCGTCGCAGATACTGAGGGCACTCTAAGTACTCAAGAATTCGGGCCATTTGCACCATGGTCTGTTTCCGTTTGTCTAGCAAAACTTGCTCAGGTGTGCTGTGAATTAAGATAGTGGATATTAGCAAAAACAAAATAAATGCTACTATCTGCTTCAAATACAAACCCTGGAATGCAGTGTTCATCGTAGACCACTATTTCATCAATGTTATAGATGACCAAACAACGCGCAATTTGACCAACCAAATAAGACCTCAGTTCAGGCGATTGGGCATTGTCTACTATTGAGGATGGAACGGCAATGCTGACCGTCCAACTTCGTCCGCACTGTTGTGCCGCATCCCCGCTTTGATTTTCATTATCTTCAGTCATTATCATAAAAGTAGATCTTCAACTTGAAACTCAAAAAACCACAGATTTTCAAAAAGAAACATCTGACAACAATTTTGAAAACAAATCAAAGCATGTGAAGAGCCATTCACATAAAACGTTCATTTGTTGCAAACTTGAAGTTTAGATGGCGCAACTGTTTCAAAACCGTTTGAAAACAATATTTTGAATATTTGTCAACGGTCACTTTTGCACAACTTTGCTGTCAAGCGAGTATTTTAGTTTACGGTTTTTAAAATGAGTGATGTTTATAGTGAGGCCATGGACGATTCGGGATTCAACTTTGAAGAAGATCTCGTCTTCTCCGGAGAGATAAAGCCATTTGAGTATCAGTTTCTGCACAAAGCTGTGGATAGCTTTAAGCAAACTGTTGAAGAGTCTTCAAGCGCACTAGAAACCGAAGAGCAGCTAATCGAAAATAAGAAATCATCTTCATCATTTGATGAAAGCAAGTTTGAATTATCATCATCAGAGCTATCTTTAAATGTGCTCAACAATTCTGGAAAAGTTTTAAACTCAACTTTCTACAATGAAAATGAAGGCTGTATCAACATCCTTCTTGAATCACTTCTTGGCAAAATTGATCCTCAAAACACTTTGCCAGATATTAGCGAGAAATGTAAGTATTTTTATTTTTGAAGTTCAAAAGATAATTTATATTTATTTTAACCACTGAAACAGCTGTCATCGAGGCTAGTGTTTCTGAAATTGGTGAAAACTCAGAAGGGAAGTTGTCTGAACTACATGATGCATCACTTAAAACAAATCACAATGAACAAACTTCTTTACCTAATACTTTCGATAACCTGATGGATGTTTCGATTTCAACAGCTGGAGCTACATTTGGTGGTTCAGCTATCTCAGGCACTGATGCTGGAGAAGAGTCTACAAAGATGTTTGAGGAAACTCACCAAGAAGCAAAGGCGTGTTCTGTGGTTGATGATTGTGACCTGATTAATTTATCGCACAAAACAAACATGAATCATTCAAGTGAGTTAGCTGGAGCCATTGATAACTTGATGGACGTTTCAACTTCGACATTTGAAAACGAAATGTCTCACTTTCCGCCTCCTTCAAATGGTGAGTTGTTTGCGAATTGTGGTTTTTCAATTTAATTTTCATCATTCTCTTGTACTTTTTACTTTAGATAATTGCATGATTACCGGTAATGTGCTGTACAGCGCTCCAATGGAAGAAGAGAATAGTAAAGAAATTGTTGGAGAGTGCGTAAGTGCATTTGAAACCGAAAACCAGCAAAACGACAACAACGAATCATCATCATTTGATGAAAGCAAGTTTGATCTATCATCATCAGATCTATCTTTAAGTGTGCTCAACAATTCTAGAAGAGTTTTAAACTCCACTTGCTACAATGAAGATGAAAGCTGTATAAACATCCTTCTTCAATCAGTTCTTGGTAAAATTGATCCTCAAAATACTTTGCGAGAAATAAGCGAGAAATGTAAGTATTTTTAATTTGAAGCTCAAAAGCTAACTTATAATTTATTTTTAGCAGTTGAAACAGTTGTAGATCAGGCTGAAGTTTCTGAAAGCTCGAAAGAGAAATCGTCTGAACTACATGATGCATCACTTAAAACAAATCATGATGAACGAATCTCTTTACCTGATACTTTTGATAACTTGATGGATGCTTCGCTTTCAACAGTCGGAGCTACATTTGGTGGCTCAGCTATCTCAGGCACTGATGCTAAAGAAGAATCTACGAAGGTGTTTGAGGAAACACACCAAGAAGCAAAGAATTGTTCTTTGGTTGAAAAATGTGACCTGATTAATATATCGCACAAAATGAACATGAATAATTCAATTGCGCCAGCTGGAGCCATTGATAACTTGATGGATGCTTCACTGTCGACATTTGAAGATAAAATGTCTTATTTTCCGCCTCTTTCAAATGGTGAGTTCATAGTGTTACTTTTCTTTTTTAATCACTTTTTATTACATTTTTTGCATTAGATACTTGCACGATCGCCGAAAGTAGCGAGCCAATCGATACAATGGAAGAAGAAAATAGTAAAAAAACTGTTGAAGAGTGCGTAAGTGCATTTGAAACTGAAAACCAGCAAACCGACAACAAAGAATCATCTTCATCATTTGATGAAAGCAAGTTTGAACTATCATCATCAGATCTATCTTTAAATGTGCTAAACAATTCTGAAAAAGTTTTAAACTCCACTTGCTACAATGAAAATGAAAGCTGTGTCAACATTCTTCTTCAATCACTTCTTGGTAAAATTGATCTTCAAAACACTTTGCAAGAAAAAAGCGAGAAAACTGCGCTGGAAAATAGTGAGTATTTTTAATTTGAATCTCAAAAGCTAACTTGTATTTATTTTAGCCGTTGAAACAACTGTAAGGGAGGCTGAAGTTTCTGATATTGGTAAAAGCTCAGAAGAGAAATTGCCTGAACTACATGATGCATCACTTAAAACAAATCATTATGAACGAACCTCTTTACCTGGTGCCTTTGATAACATGATGGATGCTTCGATTTTAACAGTCGGAGCTACATTTGGTGGCTCAGCTATCTCAGGCACTGATGCTGGAGAAGAATCTACGAAGGTGTTTGAGGAAACTCACCAAGAAGCAAAAGAATGCTCCTTGGTTGATAATTGTGACCTGATTAATATATCGCACAAAACGAACCTGAATCATTCAAGTGCGCTAGATGGAGCAATTGATAACTTGATGGATGCGTCGTTTTCAACAACCGGAACTACATTTGATGGCGTAGCTATCTCTAGCACTAATGTTGCAGAAGAATCTACAAAGAAGTTGTTTGTGGAAACTCATCAAGAAGCAAAGGATTGTTCCTTTGTTGAAAAATGTGACCTGATTAATATATCGAGCACAACGAATCTGAATCATTCAAGTGCGCTAGCCGGAACCATTGATAACTTGATGGATGCTTCACTTTCAACATTTGAAGACCAAATGTCTCACTTTCCGTCTCTTTCAAATGGTGAGTTCATAGTTTTACTCATCTTTTTCTAATCACTTTATATTACATTCTTTGTATTAGATGGTTGCATGATTGCCGGTAATAGCGAGCCGAGCGTTCCAATGGAAGAAGAGAATTTAATCGAAGTTTCTATTTGTAAGTAATTTTTTTTATTTATGTATCGAGTTACAAAATTGTATTACTTCTAGCACTGAAAAGCTCCTTTGATGAGATTACTTCAAAAATTGAATCGAAAGAAGTTTTTGAAAACAATCAGCAGGAAAAAGTCGATTCAACAAATGCTGACAGCACAGTTTGTGACCAGGTGGTAGTAGAAGCAAGCACTGTAGTGACTCCTCTCCCGACATTAAGCGAACCAGTTGGAAAGCAGAAGAATTTGTTGGACATTTCTGTGCCAAACTTGGAGATGAAAATTGACTTTGTGAATTCTGCCACAATTGGTCAGCATGAATGTTGATTAAGTTTTAATTTTATATTAATACAGCATTTCCTTTTTGTAGAAGTCTGTAGCAACATTTTGGAAGATGAAATACCTGAGAATTTACTCAGCAACTCTGATTCCGATTCTGAGTGTGGCAGTACTGATTTGAAGACTTCGGAGAAAAAGGCAGCACAATCAGAATGTCAAAGTGGAAAGAAACGTGAAATTCCATCAGAATTCAAGTACTCGGAGGGCAAACTGAAAAAGCCACGAACCTTTCTTCCCGTTCCAACGAGCATTGCCAGGCTTCGTTCTCCGTTGGCAGCTGTTAATCGAAGTGTGAATTTGATCTCCAACACCAAGCTTACTGAGAGCACTTCTAAAAAGTTAATCTTTGATGATGAGGCAAATATGAGAAGCATCAGCAAAATACCTTCACTCCTCTCAAAGAACGAAAACCTCTGCCATTCACAACTTTCACACATTCGCAAGCCTTTTTCTGTCAGTTATGCAAAGGAAAAGGTAAAAGCTCATTTGCTCAGATGTGTGTGTTGCTGTAAATTGAAATGTAATTACCCCGTACTTTTTCTTATGCTAGACTCAAGATAAAACTGGCATCTCGAAGAGTAGACAAATCCCTACCAATTTGTCTGCTCCAAAAGGCAAATTGAACTTTGCAGCCAGCTCGGGTATTCCATCATTGGCCACAAAAGCATTCGGCATTCCCATTGGCGAAAATAGAGGCAATGCTAATAAAGCTTTAGCTTCCCGCCTGCCTAAACTCCAGCGTTGGTAAGTCTCGTGCGATCGATCATTTTAATTAATGTCCTACATTAGCATAATCGCCTCTTCTAATTATTCCTCATTTTAGAGCTTTAAAGGGAAGAGCACATGGTGCTAATTCAACTTCGCTCCCGGTAATTGCTGCTAATTATTCAATATTCCAACTTTTGCATCAGTCTTTTGCAGCAGTCTAATTAGACTGCTTGTCACAGTAAAGACATTAAGCTCGATTCATTTTTATTTTCAACTATTTTATATCTTTCATAGCTTTACTCATATTTCTATCAAACGAAAACAAAAAAACAAAACTGGTGCTTTCTTTTGTGTAAATAAAATTCCCATAATATACTTTTTTGACAGCGCTTGTTTGCATTTAAATGACAAAAGTACTTAAAAAGTAAAGCTGGCTTGGACTGTCAATTGTGTTTCCCGGCCGAAAATCCCTTTTACAATCATATTTCAGTGTACGCCTGTGTGTGTGTGTTTACATTGCCTTCAGTGACTGAAGCAAATCATTTTGCCGTGTTTATTGAAATGTCCTCGGCCTATGGAGAAATTATTTGGTCAACGATGACGGGGCGCACAATTGGTCTATGTGAAACCGAGACTGAAATAAATCAATAAGCGGGCACCAGGGAGTGCACTGGAAAAGGGGGCAAGTGCTGCTGCTCCTGCTGTAAGTGATGTGCTACCCACCATGCAATGCCCATATTGGCTATAACCAACCAGCAGCAATTGCAGTGCTTGTCCTCTGTTTGATTAGTCGTGTTAGTGGCTTTATTAGATTGTAGCTAATAACAGTAGAATCAAATTTTGATTAGAAGAAATTGGCAATTGCAGTTACCAGCAGCACCATCGGGGGTGCACCACCACTCGACGGCAATCTGTTTGCATAAGCCACACAGTGAAAGTGGGTAATGCTGTAGGCCAGTTAGTCAGTCAGTAGTGGGCCCTAAGGAAGGTGCTGGCAAACCAAATGGCAGGGGTAACAGTGCTGCTCAGTTGCCAATTGAATAGTTACCGATCTCGTTCTCTCACTTCCAAGAGAGGAATTATTAAGTTAGCAATGAAGCCGTATTATGATGCGCAATCAAAGAGCAGAGGGAACGAAGGAAAGTGCCAAGAGTCTGAAGTAACGAAACTTTTTTAAATTTATATTAACTGGAGCATTACCGCTACCATCGAGTTGTGAATGGAAGAATCTGCACGGCTAAACTCATTTCCCCTCGACAACCATCAATCTAGTTGTACACACACGCACCGACAGTTTCTATCAGTGGCATTTCATTTCTCTGCAGCCTTTTTTTGCGCAAAAAAGTGTAATTCGATATGAATTGGAAGTCTGTACACTACACTCATTCTCACCGACGATTCAAGCCAATCTTCTCTTCAATGGACACTCTTCTGTGCCTTCACTGTGCCCGGCTAATTAGAAGCAGTGTGTTTGCTATTGACGACTTGAGAAGACGAAGAAGAAGAAGAAGTGGTCTTCTGGTTGCTTTTCAGTACAGCTATCCCCCACTGTACACTGCATCTTCTCAATGCACAGTGGGAAAATGTGTATTTTTGCGCTCTGCCTCACTTGGATGGCTCAGTTTAGATTCGCCTTATCAGAAGTTAATCATTGCAAATTTTAATAAGCTTTCATGTGGAAACTTTGTTGAAGGCTGCTAGCGTCGTCAATATGGTCTGCTTACTTTCTTTTTTATTGAGTCATCTACTGCACCAATGAGGGCTGCAGTGTCCTGTATTAGTTATGAGTGCACCTCTTGCGCCCAGTCGCCCTTTCAATTCAAAACCGACTTCTATGGCTGCCTTCTTCTTCAGCATCAGTTTCCTTTGCACAGTTCACTTGTGCAAAGGAAACGCAAAGGAATCGTTTCCAATTTTGCAATCTTCTCTTTCCAAAGGCCCATTTACCAAAGCAGATGAAAAGTCACATGGTTGTCAGCTTAAAGTTGTTTTCTGTTGCTGGTGAAGACCTCTTCTGCTTCGCTTACCTCGCTGCCCGGTGACTTTAAGCTGAGAACTGTGTGTGCAGGGTAGCACTGTCCACACAGAAGCCCTTTCTCTTTCAGGCGGTATCCTGATTAAATTGGCACCATTAGAAGATGGCCCTGCACCGTTGACTGCAGCGGCCGACTTGACAGTGCAACTTAATCATACTGTCCACATAGAGACCAACATTGCCCAAACATCCAATCATGTACTTTGGGTAATTTGATCCGATTTGCCAGGTCGATCGGCAGAGGCGCACAGACACAAGAGCAAATACAGAGACAGAGTGTCCGTGTCTTACTCGTCTTCGCATTTTTGGGGTGCACTGTCCGATGCGGCATGCTCTCTTCTTTGCTACCAGTTCTTTTGTCTGCCCCACTTTCCGATACACCTTGTTGTCGCTTGGTTCAGCTCTGAATTGGATATGTATTTATAAGCCTGGCTAAACATGGCGTGCTCAAGTCGAACATTCAATGAAGGCAGGAATGATCATTACACTGATCATTACTGTCCTCACCATTGAGTGAAGAGCTACTGTCGAGTAGAAAGATGCATCTTAAGCTTTGCATTACAATATGCCAAGACGATAGATGCTTCTAATGAAAATCTTAAATATGTTTATTATTTGCAAACGTAAGCATCTTTTTATCGCAAAAATGGTTTATCTTACAGTCGCTACAGCGTTGACTACTATTGAGTATTTTTTGCATCTTGATATTTGACCAGCATTATTGTTTTTTTATTTGCAATATTCTGGAAATAAAGTGGGAACAAGAATATTGTAAAAATATTAGTTAGTGGGTAAGTGAAAACCAATAAAATGACTAGATTCCGTTGGTGAATGAGAAACACCAATTGTTAAAGAAGCATTACTTTTTCCAAAAAATTGTATTACTTTTCTATTCAAATGCAAATTGCTGCTAACCATGGACGATTTTAATTATTAATTTAATAATAAATGCATTTACTAAAAATTAACTCTTTCTTGATAAGTATAGAGGGCTTTTAGCTAATTCGTATCTATATTGAACAGACACAAGCTTTCAAGAGAACAATTGCAGTTGTTTGCAAAGAGAAAATCTACATTTTTATTGAATTTTCGGGTTGTATTGTTGGTGACTGTAGTTTTTGACTGTGTTCGTTAGTTTTCACCAGTCAGTGGAAAACAGTGTCATTCATTTATTGGCATTTCTGCTGAAATTGGTGTCCTTGTCAGCAGGGAAAAAGAGAGTGAGAGATGCTCGCTGTTGTCAGCCAATTTGAACTGCCACTGGCCACCTCGACCACTGTCGACTCATGAAAATTGATTGCTCTCACCGAGTCATTTGTCAGTGTGGTAGTCAGCTGCTCAGCCTGCTGCAGTCACAGAGAACATTTTACAATAACAACAACAACATCTTTTTGCTGTTGCTGCAAATTTCACCTTACACGTTTGTTGTCAAATTCCAGTAAGCTTGTAAGACTTTTCACCCAATCGACAAATCTTTTTTGATCAATTTAATTAACTAGAAACCTGTGTGCTGATGTCACTCTTTGCTTTTTGAGTTAGACGAATGCAGCTGTTTTGCTATTTTTGCCAGCGTTTGATGGCTTAAATTGAGCATGCCAAAGTAATGACATTTGGCGAAAACAGCAAAAACAATTTAGCAAAGGGCACATGTCACCTGTGATGCTGTTATGCTGGTGGTTTTTACAATTTCACGCTATCCTAATTTCTTCTTTAATTGCTTTTTGCGTTATCCTTTACACATTTTTTTGTTTGTTCAGGTAAGCGGGTTTTATCATTAGAAAGTACTGCTACTGTTTGTCCAAGTTTGCACTTGCAACTTTGCAAAGGTACACTACGCTGATGAAAAAAATTGAAAAAGATACAAAATATATTATTTTCAATACTTGAAAGCGATTTTTTTAACAATGAACATGTCAATGAGCTCAATGACAGTGTATGTGTGTGTCAGTGCATTTGTTCATTCATTGAACTACTGCCACCCAAAGGCCAAAAATATTAAAGAATGGAATTAGCCACAAAATAGACTGTCGAACAAAGGCAGCATCAGCAGATTAGCTTTGAATCAGCTGCAGTTCGATGTAGAAGGCAAAAGGGGTTTCGACACCGGTGACGGTGTTGGTGACAGCGGTGCTTGCACCGATGCCGATGCACCAACGGCGGAAACCGGAATGCACTGCTCTGTGTCCTGCACGCCTGTGCGCATTCTCGATTACGGTCACAATCGGCCACTTCGAATTCTCTTTCGTTTTCATTTTCTCGTTCACTTGGTCCTTCTCTCTCCTCTCTCTCTCTCTCTCTCTCTCTCTCTCTCTCTCTCTCTCTCTCTTTCTTGCTCTCCCCTTCTTCCGCCATTCTCCCCTCATCGCCCGTATATATAAAGCACTGTTTGTCTGATAGGGAATTTTAGATTTATACGCATTCTAAAGATGAGAGAGAAACGGGAGAGAGAAAGAGACGCTACTGAGTTCTTTTCTTGTTGAGACTCATGAAGTATATAAAGGCAAGTCAGAGGGCTTCCCGTTTTACTGACTGTGTTGAGTTTGTCAGCGACACTAGGCGTTTTCTTCTAGCCTGTTCAAACTCTATTTCGAACAGCACCGACACTACACTACATTTTGCAGGTGTGCATGTTCATTGCAGTGTTATGGTCCCACAGTGTATCCAATTGAGCAAACACCGTTTGAAGCAATGAAGCAAGCAGAGTGAGGCAATCAATCAAGTTTTCCACACTCACTTCCCAAGTGGTGCAACATGTTCTTCGGTGCTGCCCTTTACAAATGTGACAATCTCAAGTGCTACTTCTACCAGTGGTGCATCTTGTAGTAATATTTGTTGACCATTCAAGCGAGTGCTGGTACTTTTATGCTCACATGCCACATACTTTGGTGGTCATCTCTATATCAACACTGCCTCTTTTTTCCTCTTGCCCACCACTTTGTGGTCTCACCGCAATTTGTCTCACTTTACTGCACACACACCAATGCACCAGTGATAAAAAGAGCCTAGGGTCAGTACTTAATGTGCACCAGTAAAATCAGTTCAAAAATCTTTGATGCTGGTCACATGTTCGATGTAGTCAGCACTTTAGTCTTCAGCAGTGATAACCCAACAACAGACAAACAACAGCCTAACTGGTGCCTCTGCTGTGCCTGTGCATATTTCAGTGAAGCAACAACAATAACAAGAAGAGGAGAAGGAGGGCAAAGTGACAAAAGTGACGCACAGAAGGGACTTTACTGCATCTGCAGGCGAATTTTTTCCGCTTCAGCTTCAGCTCACACTCTCTGAGCAAACCAACAACAAATGAGTGCTGCCTCATCAGTTGACTGCACTGCACAGCATTTGCCTCTCAAGTCAGCAACAAGACAGCGGTAGAAGTGGTAGTAGTTGTGCCCAGGCAAATTCACTTGATCTCTCGAACGGCAAATCGCACACACTGCCACATACATAGCCCCTGTGAGTGACAATTGACTTAGGTTTTCCATCGTGTATATTTACTAAATAAATTAAAAATTTATGCAGTTTCAACCCTTCTTCTTCTTTATTCAACTACCACTCCTGTTATTACAGCTTGCTCTTGTCATTATTTCCGTGTCTCAACTAGAAGAGCAATGCACGGTAATGAGCAAAGGGAGCACACGGCATTCTTTTTAATGGGACTAACAAAAGAGCGAGCGTCCTCTTTTTTTCTTTTTTCTTGTTCTTTGTTGTTTGTTGCCGCCAGTTGATTGTTTTTGCATTTGACAAGATTTGATTAGGCGATACACATTTAAATTTGCTGATTTATTGCAAGTCAATGAATGGAAACCAAAATATAGTGCACACACGCACACACACCGGTGACTGAGTGTGAATTTATGATTGAGTTCATGAAAAATTAATCGGAAAAAGCGAATGGTCTAAAACTGTTGACTTCAAATTAAAAATTTACAATTTAAATTGCTGAAAAAACTGTTCAGTTGAATGAAAAAATAAAGCTATCACAATGAATAATTTATTCAAGCATCCATTTTTACATGTTGACTGCTGCACACAAAAACGCGCCTATTTGCTCAGCGGCATCGTCTGACCAAGTGAACAAAAACTGTTTGCTGTAAATTGAATCACAACATTCAGAGCTACTTCCTTCCTCATTCATCTATTTCCATAAAACTCTGCACCCTTTTAAAAGTGCTGACAGCTAATCGGCTGTAGTAGCTGAATACTTAGCTTCCAATTGCTGCATCAACAGTTGAAGACGACCACACTGTGAGCACAATGCACCGTCGGCACTCAAAGAGTCCCAGTAGAGCGAGCAGTCCTCAGCTGGTGAGCACCAGCAGCACCAGCACCAACAGCAGCAACTGTCCTCACCAGCGTTCGGCCAGCAGCTCACCGGAGCGTGTCCACAGCAGCAGCAGCAGTCCCACCGGTGTTGAAGTACCTTCCACTGACGCCTTCCAGCCACACCGCAGTTCACTCACTGCCGTCGACCTGGCCCTTCTCTGTCTCAATCCGAAAAGTAGGTTCAAACACACTGCCCAATTTTGAGCCATCTTTGGCAATCCTCTTTTGCTTGTAAAGGACTAATTGTGATAATTAGATTAATTAGCAGCATACCACACAGAGTTTTGTGCTTGTTTGTTTTGTGACTGAAAATTTAATTACTCATTTTGATGTTGCTTGCGGTGGTGGTGAAGGTTCTTGCTGCTGTCACTGCCTGCCTACCTATTCTAGTCCACTTTTCTCCCTCTTTCTCTTTATCGACAGCTAGTGAGTCTTGTCAAACCCAAACTTGTAGTACAGCCTAGTATTGAAATTCACTAATCAAATTAACGGCAAACAATTGCTGAATGGCACAGCTTTACTTGGAAAGAACTTGCTCAGTCAAAAAATGCCCAAGAGCTAGTCTTGTTTAAACGTTGACAAACAGTGTTGACGTGTTTTCCCAAAGTGTCAAGTGCTTTAACTTTTTCTAATCGATTGTTTCTTTTCAACTGTTTCTTAAGAAAATGAAATTCACGCTAAAACTAATTGAGACGTTTTTTGTAACAATTTTCGGACATTTAATTTTAATTTTTTTTGAATGAATTTTCAAACAGCAGTTCTTTGAAATTCATACAAAAACTCGTATGAACATAAAAATTGATATTTAATAGCAAAATAATTATAAAGGAAAAATAGTTTAATCACTAAATAATAATAAAATTGGCATATTTGTGGACGTCAATTGAGAATAATTACAATAAATTGCCTAATTATAACGCTTAATTTGCTAAGTGTTTTCTTATTTTTTGTTTAATAATTAATGTTAATTTGATGGGATTTTGTAGCAAGGTTAGTTTTGGTTTCTCAAATCAATTAAGTCATCTGCTTGATTATTTTCAAGTTGTTGTTTGTTTTTCAGAAAATTACTCTCTAGCGATTACTTTGTTATAGAGTACAGATTTATCTTTCTATTTTTAAACTTTTAGTCAATCAATAGAGCAAACATTTCAAAAATAAAAATACGAAATGTTTAAGAAGATTCATGAAAAAAGTTTTTCTGTGATGATGCTACAAGTTTGTGCAAACACAAAAAAGCTTTTTTATGCACACAATTGTATTCAGTGTTAAATGCCAAAAAAGACAAACTCTGGTAACAATTAGCTTTCCTATGGTTGTTTGCAAGTATTGTTTTTCTGTAACTTTTATTTTTCTTTAGCTGCAATCTTTGGTTGCTTTTATGTCACGTAGTACCATTTTCTGTACGAAATAAAAATAGCACTAGCTATTCTCGCATTGTTTAGCGATAATAATGAGTATTTCAATGTTTTCCTGTTTGTCTAATTAGACTAATGCCTCAGTTACCGGTGAAGCGAATTAATTGAACAACATCCGATAAAAAAACTGACCGTAGAAAGTTTACACTGGCTTCCTACGCAAGAGGAACAGTTTGCTTCAATTCAAGCTCACTGGGCTAACTAATTTAATTAATCCACAGAGATTGCTTTTCCACTAGAATTGACCTGTTTAGTTTGTTTGTAATTGAAGCAATACTCTTTTTAGTTGTTTGGCAGAATGCCCATTTGTCCATGAACTTTTCGTTAATTAGAATATGTTGACATTTAAAATGGCCAGTTTTTTTTGTTTTTTACATTTTACCAAAGCATGCATCAGTTACGAGTTATTCTGGTGAATGTCTGCAAATTGCGTTGATACGCTTTGTGGACATTGCATGCACTTTTTTTGTACTCACTCATTCATTTACACTACCTGAATGCTACTAATTTTCATCTCTTCTTTTGTTGTTGCGTCATACTCTGCAGTGAACCACCGACGTCACTCCTCCGACATGAAGAGCTCACTGCCTCGAATCAGCATCTCTCGAGCAAAATCAGACATCGACCTAATGCTCACCTCGGTGCATCCGCACGTCTATGGCGCCTCCAATTCACTGGATCACTGCGGATCGGTGCTAGTTAACGGTGCTGCAAAACACGCCAACAGCAAAACGCCAGGTATGAAAGAGTCATTTCGAGTTTATTTACACTGCAGAGAGGAAAGCAGAGAGATGAGCAGTATCAATAGATGATAAGCAGTAGAATCCATTAGGCGTCCTGAGCAACTGGCAATGGAAATCGTTTTTGTTGTTGATTTTCTTGACAGTCAAGTGAAGAGTGCGTAGAATGAAGAAAAAGAGAAAAAGAAAAGAGATGTCGTCGTCTGAAAGGTGTCTCTGCTTCTCAATGCATTTCCGCTGTTCTGCTGTTCCGTTCACTAGGAATTTTTGTGTTACATTTTTCCGTCTTCTGGTTAGGCTGCAGCAGTGGGGGCGTCAATCAGTGGCGTCAATAAGCCACCTTCATTGGAGGGTCTATAGAGCGGAGTTGACATTTCGGTGGAGGGTGAGAGAGCCCATTGGCGGCGGCAGCAATGGCGCCGGTTCGAATTGCCAGCATTGCCACTTTCTCAAAGTGTCCTTCTGGTGAACTGGGAAGCTAAAGAAAGGGAGAGCTAAACTCAGTTCACTTTGGGGCACTTCAGGGAAATGGACGACTAATTTAATTCCACTTAGACTTAAAGTCTGCTGCCGCCGCCGCCGTTCAAACTTTTAACTCAACGACAAAAGTGCTGCGAGTTTTGAGTTTTGCTGGAAACAAAATGTTCCGTCTTGAGGATGCTGTTAAGGAACTGTTTTCAGTTACAATCTCTTACTCTCTTTCGTTTTCTAGCGACTGATTCTTAATGCAAACAGTAGTGGAGTTGAAAAAGGCACTCACTGCAACCACTGCTGCTGCACTCGCATTGTCACAGTGATTGCCTTTGTGTGCGTGTGTGTGATATTCTGTGGCGAAAACAATTACTGACGATGAGCACTTTGGCGGCAGCAGCAGCAGCAGTAGCAACAGCCAACTCGACTCACATTCTTCAATGAAGCAGCTTAGCGAACTTGAAGTAGGTGAGTAAAGAAGAAGAAAAAAAGTAGGGTAACCTTGAAAAAGGTGGCGATAGACTAAATTAACGATTAGGGCACTGGGCCGGAATAGAGGCACTACAATGCAGTGGCAGACTTGGGGAAAGATGAAAGCACACTTTTTGTGTTTGTGTGTTGCACACAGTTTTTTTACAAAAAGCTGAGATGAAATTAAACGGAAACCCGCTTTGGGGCAGCTGGCCATTGCGGAAGCTCGTTAAAGTTTTTGTGCACTTTTACAACTTTTCAAAACTGAGTTTGCTTTTGAATTGAATTCGCATTACGGCGGTGTATGGGGAAACAGCTTTACAAATGCCTCGCAGTCCATTTGTCATCACTGCTGTCAAGTGCAGGTGCGGAAAGGTGTGCTGTGGTGTTTGTGGCCAATTTGGTGCTCACTTTGAGCAGAACTGCAACAAAACTGCGTTCTCTACAAAGTAACACACCAGACATTATTAAACTGTTCATTGACAGGTGGTGGTGGCTTCTGCATCGCTCCCTCTTACGTCACTCTGAAGCCGATGATTCCGCTGATGGATCACAACTACCAGACGGTGACCAAGGTGCTCAAGTGTAACAAGTGTCGGGTGTGCTCAGAAAGCATCTACTTTCACGGTTACGAGTGCACGCAGGTAGGTGACAGGTAACTTTACATTAATGAACACCACTAACCAACTAAAACTCAATTCCTAGTGCAAAATGGTAGTGCACAAGAAGTGCTCTAGCAGTCTCTTCGTAAAGTGCCCCAACAAGGTGATGCCGCCTCGACTGGCCGTCTTCGGACTGAGCATCTCCGATGACAGCCACGTCTCAGAGGTGCTCAGCGTGTGCATTCGCGAGATTGAAAATCGGCCCATTCACAAGCTGAAGTACATCTACAAGATGGAGTACAACCAGCGGGTGGTGGACAGTCTCTGTCTGAGCTTCGAGTTTGGCGCCCACCTCGTTGACCTGAGCACCATCAATGTTTACAACGTGGCCGGCGTCGTCAAAGGAGTACCTCAGTCGGGTGAGAAACAAAGAAAAGATTGTGACAACTGTGTAAACTACTGATAACACTCACTCTTTGCTTGTAGCTCTCCACGCCCATCTTCTCAAAGTCAGTCCAGGAGGACCTGATCAGCCTGGGCCGTGACTGGCCCGTTCGCAAGGTGCCCTACACTCAGTCGGGCATGGCCATTCTCATCTTTGAGCTGCGTCAGTTGGTCAGCTACCTGAGTGCGCCCTGTCGCAACAATCTGGCCTACCTCATCTACCACTTTCGGCGAGTGGCCGACCGCCACAACATCACCGAGATGACGGCCAACTCACTGGGCGTCGTTTTTGCCAATATCATCTTCCGAAGCTACGAGTAAGAGCCATCATTTTGATGTACTATTTTGTTCTTGTACTAATGATGCTGACAACAATTTGTAAAGCAGTGACAATAGCACTGCTGAGGAGGCGACGAAATGGAGCAATTCAGAAGTGCCTGTAAATGGCACCTCATCAGCGTCATCATCATCAGCCGAGAATGCACTTCGACATCAGTCGGCTCCTTGATTCATCTGCCCACTACTCCCACCGAGCCACATCCCCAGTGAGGCAGCCGTCAATGACAATCAACGTCGATGTGACGTTTAAAATTCGCATTCTCGAGTTGATGGTACGATGCTGGAGCTCTCTTGCAGTGCATCTTTTCATCTCTTTTCTCTCTTGCTCTTGCAGATTCTCTACGTCCACGAAATATTCAGCTAAATATCCCTTCGCTACCAATTCACCACACTCCCTGCTATCAGACAGACTAATCACCTAGGCAATCACCCTTATCGAACACACACACTCATATCACATCGCTGCTGCCTTCAGCGAGGCAACAAATCTTCTCAAATCTTGCGCTTCACTGCAGCTGCCAGCAGCACAGCGCAGCCGCTAGCAGCGGTGGTGCAGACGCCAGTCGCGCGCGCCTTTCCCTCCGCCGACAGTTTTCGCGCTCAACGTCAACATTCCCTTCACTTCACTTCAGTCACTTGCCCCAACAGCCGACGACAAACGGACACTTTCACTGCCAACTCCCGGGCCTTTCCTCCCACCACCACCACCACCACCGGGGCCCACCGTTCTGGTACCAATGGACAGAAGAGCGGTAGATGTGCTGCAGAACAAGAGGTTCTTCCTGGAAGTAAAGAACTCGCCCCAGCTTCTACTGACGCTCACTAAAAACATCAAAGAACTAGGCGGAGTATGTTGTTGCCAGATTTTCCTCCTCCTTATTGAGACGGTTTTCTAATTGGTAATTTGTTATTCTTTCTTCTCCCCCTTCTTCCTTCACCTTTAGCTTATCGAATCATTCCTCAGCAAAAATGTCAACTATGTGGTCACTAATCGACCAAAGGCGGAATGGCCTCAGAAAGCGGAGCCCCAATCTTCTACAGCCGCCAAAATTAGCTCTAACCAACAATTTGCTCTGGTATGTCGGTTTTACGGAGAGCTAAGTGACAACTTGGTAGTTAATTAAAACAAACTCTTTTTATATAGTCTCGGGCAAGTAAAATGCTTCAGTCAACGCAAAATGTGCCAAAAACAACAGATCCTCTTGAAATGGCGAGAAAGTATGACAAGAAGATTCTCTTTGCTAACGATTTGCTCGAATTCTTGAAAAAGTATTCTAGCGGAACCCAGGCAGACGCTGATAAAGCTCAATGCACCGGTGAAATAGGCAATCGCAAGCTTTGTCCTCCCTTCATTAAGGTAGTCGACAAGTCCAACAAGTTCAAAACAAACTTCAAAGAACTTCCCGAGTGGCCTGAAATAAACTTTGACTACCAACCGGAGCTTTGTCCGTTCTACAAACCTCGCAAGTTCCCTAATCCCTCTCAAACGTCAAACAAGTCGGCTGTTGTCTTGGGAAAACCAAATGACCGTTTTCCAACTGTTCTCACTACTCCAATCATGACTACGCCCACCCTCAATATCAATCAAATCAGATCAATTCCCACAAAGAACGCATCAACAAAGCGAAAACATATGGTCTTTTGCGAAATATGTCATAAGGAGTACAACGACTTAGAAGAGGTAAGAGACAGTGAATTGAACTATAAAGCATTAATTATCTAATTATCATTTTCATTTAGCATCTCAACGACGAAGTTCATTCCACTTTTTTGAATACTGAAAACAACTTTTCCGAACTAATAGGCGTCATCAATTCACTACCACCCTTCATCACTGCTACACCTGCCAAAGTGAAGAGAAACTCTCGTAGCAGCAACAAAAGTATTACCGACATCTCAAACCTAATATCAAGAGAAGGTACGCCTTCCATGCCGCCGCCGCCGCCCAGTGACTCTCAGAGCGGAAGAAAGGTTCCTTCTCCGGAGATGCTCTCAATCCACTCGATCAACAAATGGGAGTCAAAGCACGGACACGGCTTCATGGCTCTCCACAATCTAGTGAACGACGAAAATAACGAAATTAACTAATTAACCTTTATTTAGTAGCTTTTTTGTTTTGTTATGAAATAACCCCTAATGAAGAAATCCCACATTTTAATAAACTTTTTTATTATCAAAAAGAGGCCATCTCAGTTTCACTCTGACATTCAAATCATATTTTCTCATGTTTTCAAATAAATTAAAAGATTCATTGCTGTTGTTATAAAAACTTCAATTTACAACACGTGATTGGGGGTTGAATAGGAAGCGGAGAATAAGAGGCGGTGTAGAGGCGATTTGGTGAAACCATCTTTGGGCAGATTTGCCTCACTCATTTGACTGTTCTGCCGCTGCGTTGGCACTGTCTTCCGGGGAAGCACTTTGCCTCTTGCGAACATCCCAATTGTAAATTCGCGCTAGGTTCACTTCGGTAGTCGTCGTCTGTTCTTTGATGAAATCCAAGTCCAACTCCACTTGCTTTAGATTTTTCTTGGCGTTTTCAAGGTTCTTTGAGAGCAGACTCATGGCTTCTTCAATTGGATACTCGAGCATAACATTAGCCTGACAAAGAAAGTACAGTGATTAATTTAGACAATCGCCTAGCAAAGGTGAAGTCCACTTACGCCTAGCCAAAGGCCGACAGTGTTGCCGGGCGTTATTTGAGCTCTTGAGTAAACGTGAGAGTCAAGTAAGTAGCTAGTTTCGAAATCAGCCTTCTTTTCCTATTAAAAGATAACTTTGTTAATTTCAAAAATGACAAACAAACGGCAAACTTGCATATTTATCCTTCAAAGTGCGCAACACCTCCAAATTGTTTTGAATGTCTGGAACTTGGTTATTGAGTTTACTCTTCTTTGCCAGCTGACTCTGCTCCATGTACTTGTACTTCAAGCGCAGTTCGTCCATTGCTTTGAGTACTTCAGTGGCGGTACCGGTTTGTTTTGACATGAAATCGTCAACATCTTCCTACATTTGCAAACAACAAAAAACAAATAAGTCAAGGAGTGCCGGGCCAACTGCTTGAGAAAATCAGACATACCAAAAATTCGGCAACAGGAATGCCCAGCGTGTTTTTAGGCTTTTCAGTAGACATTATCTCAGAAGGTTCAATTGCAAAAGTTGAAGATGCGAACAGAATTGCCGAAAGAATTGATGAATATTTCTTTTGCGACGATAAATTCTTGAAAGCGTGCAAACAAAAGCCTATTTGCACTTGAACTCCTGTGCCGGGCAGAGTTAGCATAGTCGACACGTGGTCTGTCACGTGACTATTTTTCACGTGTTTTATTTTGGTTTTTCTGCACCAAAAAAAGTCCGATTCTGCTTCAGGCAATGCCTCCTTCCACTACAATGGAAAATGATAAGCGGAGTCAGATTGCCGAGCTGAACAAACTGGCCTCGACTATCATTCAGGATCCAATTCACTCGAATCAGATAATCCGCTTCATTGATGCTCTCGCCAATTTGGAGAACTCCAACGCGGAAGATTCTTACATTGAAACACTAATCCGCTGTGTTGCAAAGATATTCAACTTCTTCATTGATTCTCGAGAGTGGGTTCTGTCCAATGATACTGACAGCGAAAGTAAAGCCATCAACTCCTACAAGTCATATCTAATTGGATGGTACGACATTGTCATTGATGAACTGCTGAAAATTGTGAGCAATGAGGGCAAAGCAAAGTTTTCGCTGAATATTCAAAAACTGGCCCTCACTACGCTAACTAAATTCGTGGAAGAAGAAGGTAAGTTGTTTATGCAAAAGACAGTTCAAGTTCTACAGCCGTTTTTTTGTTTGCAGGGAAATTCCCATTTCGCCCAGCATCAACTGAGCAGGAGTTTAACTTTCCTAGCCAGTTTCTTTCTGAGATCATCCGATCTCTGCTTTCTGAAACTACGTACAATCAAGAGTTGATTGCCGAGTTCGTGAAGTACTACCAGTACGATGACGTGATTCACTTCACACTGAAAGCACTGCTCGAGCAGATTGACTCGTACCAGCAGACGGACAATTCCTTTATCGCACAGAACATTGTCGACCTTATCTTTCCCATTCGCCTGATCACCCCTAAAGACTTGCTGCCTAAAAGTCTAAGGGCGGAGAGTAAGGAGAAAAAGAAGCGAAAGCGATCCAAAGGCGCCCAAATTGGTGGTAGAGAGCATACAAACTTCATGCGACTCTGTGAGCTGCAGTCGTACGCAGATTCGAAAAACAAGAACCCAATCAGGCTGCCCTCCTACCGCTTTAAGTTCGACTACGTCCGCGACGCGAAGCTCTACTCCACCGTCTGGGTGAAGTACCTGTACTTTGAGCTGCAGCCCGCCACCTACAAGCGCGTCCTCGTCTACCTGGACAAGTACGCCATTCAGCACTTTGAGAATCCCCTGCTGCTGGCCAACTTTCTCACGCGCTCCTTCGCCGTCGGCGGCATCATCAGCCTGCTCAGCCTCAGTCCGCTGTACACGCTGATTCACAAGTGCAACTTCGACTACCCGAACTTCTTCGCCCACCTCTACCAGCTGCTGCAGCCCGCCATCACCTACGTCAAGTACCGGGCGCGCTTTCTCTTCTGGGCCGACCTCTTCCTCACCTCGACGCACATCAGCTCGCAGATTGTGGCCGCCTTTGCGAAGCAGCTCGCTCGACTCGCCCTGACCTCTCCGCCCGACACCATCCTCATCATTCTGCCCTTCATCGGCAACCTCTTCATTCGCCACCCCATCACCCAGTCCATTCTCAATGCGCCCACCTTCGAGCCGGAAAGGGACCCCTTCCTGGAGACGGAGACCAATCCGGAGAAGAGCAACGCCATCGACAGTTACATGTGGGAGCTGAAGGCGCTGCAGTCGCACTACCTCCCGGAGATTGCCCAACTGGCCAAGCAAATCTGCGAAGACCTGCCCGCCTTTGAGTGGAACCTCGCCGATGTTCTCGAGACAAACATGGACGACGTGGTGGAGAACGCCAAAAAGACCGTCAAGGCGGACAAGTTCACCTACGATGTGTCCTGTGATCTGTTCAATACCTTATAGCCATTGTTTTACTCAGCATCACTTGACTTTAAAAAGTTATATTACATTCTTCTTTTTCGTTCGTTGCCTAACTAACGATTTTAGTGAGTCTCTTGTAGTTTTCACTGAAATTTTTCGCGTGAAGCTGATCGAGCTGTCCGAGCAGTGATTCGATTTTCGGCTCTTTCAGATTCAGTTTGGCGTCATGAAGCCTACCTTCAAGCAGAGCTCGTTTAACCGAAAACAGCAAGTAGATTTCATTTGCATGCAGTGAGTTTGACGTCTTGGCGCGAGAGTCGGCTGCGGAATCGGAATCAGAGGACAACGACGAGCTTTGTGCAGTGCCTTCATCATCTTCATCATTCAAGTTCACCTGAACGCAGTAGGCGTCATCAAAGTGGTAGATATCGTGGAGATCAACAAACTCCAGCCTACAGTCGGCAATCTTTATGGCAGAGCTAATCATCCCTTCGTACTGCGGCAGTGTGGAGGAGAGGGAAGCGACGCGGATGCGCTCTATCAGCGGCTCGCGGTTAATTAGGAAGTTCTGCTTGAACCAGCGAATCTTTCGTTGAATGGCAAACACCTTCTCGTAGTCATCCATGTACGAGCCGTCAAAGAACTGCAGAAGACTGTGCTCACTGGGCGAGGGGTACGGCAGCTGGAGAATACTTCGGTACTGGTAATCCTGTTTTTCAGACTTGCACTGAGCAAAGCTCAAGTGCTGGTAGAGATTTTCAGTGATAAAGGGCATGAAGGGGTGAATCAGTCGTAGTGAGAGGGACGTTACGAGAATGAGGAGGTTCAGCGACTGTAGGTAGTTGGGTCGCTTGTCGATAATGTCGTGCTTGATGCTCTCCAGGTAGACATCACACAGATCATTGATCCAAAACTTTTCAACTTGACAGGCAGCTTTGTGCAGGTCGTAGGACTTGAAGGAGTCGCGGCAAAGATTGCCCAGTTGAACGAACTTGGTGAGAATCCACTTGTCGATGTTTGACAACTGATCAGGTGCCTGAAAAAGAAAAAGAAGTTGTAAAAACTGCACAACCTTTTGCATAGTACAAACCTACAAGTGAAACCTGCTCAAAGTGATCATCGAGGTGTAGCAAAATGAAGCGCACCGTTTGGTGCATTTTGTTGCTGAACACTCGTTTCTTCACCGTCTTGCTCAGGTCAAAGTTGACCTTCTGCTCTTTAAAGTCTGACTGCAGCAGAGACAGCCGAAGGACGTCTGCACCGCAAACGGGCAGCCCATTGGGCCATGCTTTGAGCGTCCTCTTCATCAGCTCCGTGAACACCTCATCAGAGATGAGGCCAGCATCAAAGAGGTCCTTACTCTGCTGAATCAGCTGCTCCAGATTGGCGCCCTCAATGAGGTGCATCGGATCGACGACGTTGCCCTTCGACTTGGACATCTTCTTGCCATTCGAGTCGCAGATCATGCCATGCAGCAGCACCCGGTCGAAGGGCAGCCTTCCAGAGAGCTGCAGTGAGAGCATGACCATGCGGGCCACCCAGAAGAATATAATGTCATGGCCGGTCTCCATCAGTGAAAGGGGCAGTCGGCGGTGGTTGGGTGAACCGGTGTGACCGTCAAACCAACCGGTCACTGCCAGAGGTAGAAGGCCAGAGGAGAACCAAGTGTCGAGGACATCGCTGTCTTGTTTGACGGTGATGCTTTCATCTGCACCACTACCGCCGTACTTTTCTGCCGCTAACCTCAGTGCTTCCGATTCACTATTGAAATGTAAAAAGAGGTAAATGAAAGGTTAAAAATATAAAATGTAAACAAACCTTTTGGCGGCAACCCAAAACTCTGTCGGCGCTGAGTCTTTAAGCACCTGAAAAGCGGGAATCCGGTGACCCCAGAATATTTGCCGTGACACGCACCAGTCCTTGTGTCGGCTGAACCAGTCCTTCCAGGTATTGCGGTAACTGGAGGGAATCAGCGACACATTTCGACTGCCTTCATCGAGCCTAGTCTTGAGCTCGTTCCACCGCTGCTCCGACTCCTCGCTCAGGCTGTCTCGATTGACGGTGAACTCCGTTTGGTAGCGAGCATCGTCGCACCGGAGAAACCACTGCGGCACCAGACGAGACTCGATGATGTCACCGCTTCGAGAGCAGACTGGCAGCCAGTGACTGTGCTCTCGGTAGCCCTCGTACAGGCCTCGTCGGTCCAGCTCGGCGCGCACCAGCTCCTTGGCGGCATACCGGTGAACACTGTTGAAGGGCTCGTAGAGACACTGAATATTGCCCTTGTCGTCAAAGATGTTGATCATCGGAAGGTCATGCCGCTGTGCAATCTCGTAGTCTATCAGGCTGTGGGCAGGCGTCAGCTTGAGGACGCCAGTGCCGAATTCCGGCTTCACAGAGGCGTCAGCAAGGATGGGCATCATCTGTCGGGTGAAGGGGTTGAATGCCCGTTTGCCAATCAGGTGACTGTAACGACTGTCATTTGGGTGGACGCAAAGAGCGACATCACCTGCATTGAAATACAAATTAGATCTGCATCAATTTGATTGTCAGCTTACCCATTACTGACTCTATTCTCGTCGTTGCAATGGTGACAAATTCATTGGAATCCTCACTTTCAATCGGGTACTTAAAGTGATGCAAAACGCCCAGTAAAAACTTGTCGCTGCAGCCGGGCACCTCATAGTTGGTCGGCTTGGAAATGAATCGGTGCTCGATTTCAATGTCCGACAGCGTAGACTGCAGGTAGTAACTCCAGTTGACCATGTACGATGATCGGTAGATGAGGCCTTTGTTGAAGAGCTCGATGAAGGCGGTGTTCACGTAATCGGACATCTGAGGCGACAATGTGAAGTAGTCCTTGGAGAAGTCAATGCTGGTTCCCATTGAGCTCAGCTGATGTTGAATCTGCTTGATCTTCGTTTCTTTCCACTCATTAAATATGCTGGCAAACTCTTCTCGAGAAATATCATGCCTGGTCTGCTTCTTCTTGGACCAAAGCAGTTTCTCGATGACCATCTGTGTTGCGATGCCTGCGTGATCAGTGCCGCCGTACCAGGTCACCTTCTTTCCATTCATTCGGTGGTAACGACATAGTGCGTCTTGAATTGAGACGGTCAACGAGTGGCCTATAACAAGCGAGGACAGGGTCATTTAATCGATCAATTTCAACAAACGCTACAAAATTACCTAAATGCAGATTGCCGGTAATGTTTGGTGGTGGAAGGAGGATTCGGAATTCACCTGAAGAGTCACTTTGTGATTTATTCTCAGCAAACAGCTCACTCTTTTTCCATATGTCGCTCCAAAACTGTTCACAGGCTCTCTGTGAGTAGACAGGAGGAAAGTCTGACAGGTACTTGTTGATTTCACTCTGGTAGAAACGCCTGGAACTTCGAGTGATCAGACTGGCAGAAAGGCGCAAATTGCGCTTGTAAAGCCTCAATAAATGGCTACTTTGAGCCCACATCTTCTCCCCTCGCTTCTGTGACCTGACTAGACTGTGTGGTTGTATAAGATGCCTCAACGTGGCCGTTGTTCCAACTGGAAAAAATGCCCGTCTTTTCAAAAAACGATCCAACCCAAGCCGCGGCTGCACAAATCAAAACATAAACAAAATCACATGTTCGCGCCATTCACAAACGCCGTTTCGCGCGCCGTTTGAACTTTGAAGCGATTCTTACTCTTTGCTTCCTAAACACGCAAGGGGAATTGCTCATTCAGTGGCCTCAGGTCGCCGGTGACGCAACACGCTACCACTCAGGCTCACACACCTGACCAAGGACTGCCCTGCCGCTGGCTGGCTGATAAATAGAAGCCCACCAAGTGCTGCTCACGTCTTCAGAGTTAGACGAGAGTGAAAACGCAACTGCCTCGCTGTCACATTCGGTTCTCTTTGAGCACTCTGTTTTCCAATTCACTACTTCACTTTCCCCCCTTCCAAGCTGGCTTTCGTCGTCCGATACTACTGGAGAATGATTCTCTTTGTGCTGGACAAGGTGTCCTCGGTGCCACCGCTTGCCTGGATTCGCCCAAAGTGTATCACACTGTACAATGGACTGCTTCGGCTGGGAAACACGGTTTGTTTCTAAATCTCGTCTTTGTCCTCATAATGACTTTTTTCTCTCTCGCTCACCAGGATGATTCGCTGCTTCCAGCTTTGATGACTCGCTTAGAGCAAGCCGAGAAGACGATTCAAGAGTTGTCTGATCGACTGGTGTCTCTGGAGAGCGAACTGAATCAGCTTCAAACTGATGAAGTAAACACGCCGGAAAGCAGCTCAACTTTCTGCTCTGCCCATCCAAATGCATTTGTGACGGGTCACACCGATGACCAAGCCAGCTCTGATTCGAACAGCGCCAGTGGAGTTGAGGAGCATGCCAAGACAAATGGTGGTCCCAAGGTTGATCATCCTCAGACCAATGGATCAGTGGCTCATCCTCAGCCGCCCCCTGAGCCGCCGAGTGTCGATAACTTTAAGTTCACAAGTACACCCAATCCGGTTTTCCTCTCTCGTGGAAAGCTGCACCACAAGGTCAAAGGCAACAAGTCAGCCGATGCGTCTCCCACCAAAAACCCTTCTTCGGAAAGTGTAGTTGATGGCGAGGACTTCCAAAAAAGCAAGAAGCAAAGGTTTGTTCTGTTTCTCTGATTTCCCTCTGTGTGATGTCTCTGCTCTAACCCAATGCCCTAGCATCAGTCTTTTGTCCAAATTGTCCATGTCCTCATTAGACCAGCAGCCTACAATCAATCAGATTGCCAGCTATTATGTTTCCGGGACTATTATTCCTCCGTCTGAGGTAGAATAGTATTGCAGATTTAGGACACTTCTTTTTTGTCTTCTTTACAAAACCATTGTCTACTCATCAACTAACATACACTCCTTCAATCCCTTCTTCATGCAGAGTCGTGCCAGACGAGCTGATTCAGCAGAAGAAACTCTTGCGCAAAATCATCATGTAAATAACACTTGTTGACAAATAATTGTTCTTGTATCACTCAAATCTTTCATTTCCCTAGGCCGACCGGACAGTCTACCAAAAAGGGCGCCGCTAACCAGTCAGTGGAAGAGGACGATGGCTCGCTCAGTACGCTTATGAAGAACGCCCTAAAGCGCAAGTTTGCTGTACGAATTCTTGCCAAACACGTTCAAACTTCTTGATTTGCTCACACCATTTCTTTCCTACCACAGAATGTCGACCTGAACAGCTTCAACGACAGCCACGCCTCCGAGGAGACTACCATTACGGAGTTCAGCATCTAAACAAACAGAGTAAACTCTCCTCCTTTACACCAGTTCTTACTTAACCCCCATTCGGCCGATTTTATCAATACAAAATTCAGGATTCTTTAATTTATAAAAATGCGATCGTATACATTCCACCAATAAACTTGAAATGTAACTTTTTATTGTAGTAGTGAAGTATGTAAGTAAAAGAGGCATTGAACTAATCGTCAGCAACCGAGGATTTCAAGTGGAAAATGTGGAAAACTCCAAACGAATGATGCAATAAAAAGAAGAATCAAAGTGGCACAATGGCAATAATAATAACGTGTGGGAAGAAAAGAATGTGTGTGTGTGCGCGTGTGAAAGGACACTGCCTGTTCGTTCAATCACGTTCAGGCTCTGGCATGAAGTTGATGGTGACGCACTCGGGGTTGTCCAGCTTCTGCATGTGAAGGGGCGACAGAAAGATGAACTGCTTGCTGGAGCGCTCAGTGGCGAACCAGATGAGGGTGTCGATGCTGATCTTCCGGGTGACCATGTCCATGAAGACGTCCACCTCGTCCAGCAGGCGAAAGGGCGACGGGCAGATTTGCCAGAGGGCAATGATGAAGGCGACGGTGGAGTAGGAGCGCTCCCCGCCAGACAGCGACTTGGTGGTCGAGTAGATGGAACTGGCCGCCTCGGTCGCCTGACTGCTGCCGTTCTCGCCGACAAACTGCTCCTTGTTGCGCGGGTAGATGACCACCTCCAGGGTTTGCGCCTTCTTCTGCTTCCCATCCTCGCCCACCATGTCGTAGAAGTACGGCGTTATGGAGCCGCTAAACTCCTTCTGCTTGAGCACGTGCGAAAAGAAGAAGTTGATAACTCGGGTCATGTAGTAGCGCATATGGTGGTACGCAGCCTTGCGTTTCTTCATCGTCTCCTTGAGCAGCTCAATGTAGTTGTTCATGATCTGGAACTCGCCGGCGAGTCGTTTCACTACTGCCATGAGATTCTTGTACTCCGCAACCACTTCCCTTTGCTTCTCAGGATTGGCCATCTCCTCGTTCTCGGCTATTATCTCCTTAAACCGCTCAATTTCCGCCTTCACGTCACTCAGCGTACGTTCAGTTTCTATAACTTCGCCATTGGTGCTTTTCAAAGCAGCCTCGCGGGAAATATTGTACTGCTCAAGTTTCTGCTGAATGACCTCTTCTGATTCGCGCTTTTTACTTAAAACTTCTTCTTTGAGAGCATTGATTCGTTCGATTTGCTGTAAAAAAGATGGTCATTTTAGTCAATCAATTCTTTTGAAAAATATTGCTTTTTTACCTTATTCAGCTGAATCAACTGATGGTCTAGGTTCTCAATCTTCGCATTTGTAGGCACACGTGAGTGCACCATTTCATTGTACTGCGTTTCCTTTTCATTCTTTACATTGGTCTTCTGAGTGTACACCTCCTTCAGTTGATTGCGCTCCTCCATGCACTTCTTCTCTTCGATCTCAAACTGTTCTAGTTCCAACGTAAAGCGCTCAACATCTTCCTTCAGAGCGACCACTTCAACAGGTTGAATTTGAGCCTTTTCCTAATAAAGAGTATAAAAACAATAATGACAATGAAAAACCAATGAAAACAAAAACAAGAAAAACACTTACCATCAGATCGTCTCGCTTCTTTTTCATTTCAATCAACTTCATTCGAATCTCCCGAAACGAAGCATCCGTCTGTCCAATCTCTTTCGTGATAACACCCAGCTGTTGATCAGCAGCGTTGATCTCCTGTCGAGCCGCAGTGGAAGCCTGCTTCTGAAAAGCAGCAGTATTTTTATACTCCGCAATAGCTTGAGTGAAATCACGAATTAAGTATGTCGGAGTCTTTGAAGGATTCTTGTTCGGGTAGCATTTGTAGTCGTTTCTATCGGTGGCAGGCATCATAGTATCGCCCTGTTCAGTGAACGCTTTGATGCAGTTGCGAGGAGCAGTTTCGGGATTAATCAGCAGCCTTTGGGCTTGGCGAAAGTTGGGAATGTAGAGCATTTTCTCAATGCTGAAATGATCAATCAGACAGTTGGCAACTTCGGGCTCTTTGATGTTGAACAGCTGAAGAAAGTTGGGAAACTCTGACTGAGCCTGGTAGTGCTGGACGTCATGAAGCGGGGCGTACTTCCGGACGATAATATCAGGATGACTATAAGCATTCGGACCATAGCACTGCAGAAAAATCTTCTTAAGAATTTTGCTGTCATCAAAGTTGTCCACAATGAAGGCACACAAGGTATTCTTGTTAAGTAGAGTTTCAGCTGCAAACGCTGCACTGGGATCCTGAAGTTGAATGTACTCGCCGATTGGACCAAAAGGCCGTCTTTTGAAGTGTCTAGCTTGCACTGCCGCTTCAATTTCCGTCATAACACGACTGGTGTTGGGCTTATAACGTTCATACCGATTCTTTTGAGACCGATTGAGACGCTCTATTTCGGAATTGGCAGAATTAAAGCGCGCAACAGCTCTACGTTCATCTTCAGCATAATGGGAACGTTTCTTGCTCAACTCCTCTCGTTCAGCCTGTAGCTTTGCAATCTTTTCCTTGAGAGCATTCTGCTCTTCTTCAACAGTTTCAATTTGAGCTCTGATTTGCTCAATTTCAGCTTCAAAGTCAATGTTCTCTCTTTCTCTACAAAAGCCAAAATTTTGAGGTTATTCAAATGCATCAGAAAATGAAAAAATGGCAACATTACCGGTTCTGCAGCTCAATGCCCTCGATCTAGTTTTCACAGTTCGGATGTTTTGCTTGTTACGACGAATTTCAGTTGTCAGTCGATTAATTTCTCGCTGCTTTGAAGCCAGAGCTCTTTCAGCATTCTCTGACTCAGCTGCGGCAGCATCGAGTTCGAGTTTAAAAGCTTCCACGCGACTAGTCAGATTATCCACATCCTGAATGAGCTCGTCTTTTTTCGACTGAAGGTGCGCCATTTTTTGTGCAGACTCCTCGCAGTTCTTGTTGGCTTGTTCATACTTTGCCTCAAGTGCATTAAAAATGGCCTGCTCTTTATCAAGATCTCTCTTATTTGAATAGCAAATAGCCCAGAACGATTCTTGTGCCAAAGTCTTCATTTTCTCAACAGAAGTTTGCAACATTTTGATCACTTTAACTTTTTTATCGTAATTTTTCAGCGTTACTTGGTACATCTTAATAGTTGAGCATTTATCCTAAATAAAAACCATACTTAGTCAGTGAAAAAATAATTAACATTTAAACTTACTTCAAGCACTCTAACAGAGTTATCTTTGTGTGAAAGAGCAGTTTCATAGTCTCTTTTAACATCTTCAAGTTGGGTGGCTTTAGTGAAAAACTTGAACTTGTCTTTGGGGTTTTTGCTGTTCAGAAAGTTTTTAGATATTTCCTGAGTGAGCACGCACACCGGGTTGTCCACCAGAATGTCGAAATGCTTAGTAATGTTGTCCACCTCTTCCTTCTTTTCGGAAATCACTTTACCGTTCTGATCGCGAATTTTGTAGTTGCTGACGTTCGTCGCGTAAATCACACGCTCGATAATGATTGTTTTGCCGTACATGTCCGGACGATAGCCTTCGCTTTTGGTTTCGTCGTCAATGTAGTTGCAAAGCTTGATGGTAATTTTGGCACGACTTTGACCGGTTTTAATGAAACTACTTAAACCAGAGCCTCGGTTGGTGTGTGAAGAACGACTGCCAAAGCCTAGAATAGTCGCCGCAAGAATAGCAGATTTGCCGCCTGAAAAAGAGGAAAAGGATTAACAGGTTGTCAATCAAAAGGTTACCGATCGCACATACTTCCATTGGGGCCAATGATAAAGTTGATGCGAGGCCCGAGGTTGACAGTGAAGTTCTCGTGGCACATGAAGTTCTGCAAGACGATCTGCTGAATGTGTCCCGGTTCGCCTTTGGTGTTGATTTGCTGCATAGCTTCATTGTTCTCCGAGTGAAGGGCGGCAATGCGATTGTCAATCTGAGACCGGGTCACGCCGCCGTTATTGAGGTCCTCCTCATCGGCCACCTCCATGTCAACGTCGGAGCCTTCCGGCACCTCCGTCGCATCCAAGTCCACCGACATTTCGGCATCGGAGTCATCGCCATCGGATACTGACACCATCTCCTTGATGATCTTGAGATGATGAAACTCGGCTTCAGGGGAAAGTTGTGTCGACTTTCAACGGAGCGTGTTTACTTTGCCGCGCTCAGTTAGCCTAGTAAAGCTGACAGTTGAAACATATGCAGAGCGCCAACAATAACAGCTTCAGTGAGGCCGTTGATTCCCCGTGACAAAGAATGTGAAGACTTAGCTTTGGCAGCGCTCCAGGGGGCAGCACAGTTTAGAACTGTGGAAGTGAATCTTTGTCTTTTCTGTGAGCACGAGCCAAGAGCTCTAGTCGTCGTCACGTTACCGTAGTCTGTCTGTCCGTCTGAATGCACACTTTACACAGGCTAAGTTTCACTTCTTTGTTTTAAAAACTTGCTTTTTCTTTTCTGTTTGTCTAAAAACTAAATACAACTTTTATTTAAATTAGTACAAAAACTTAATTTTATTTTTAAAACAAAAGTTGTTTAGTTACAAACGTTTTATTTGGTAATTAAAAGTTCTAAAAACGCAGCGTGTAAACTTGGCAAACTACAAAAGCCCGCGAAAATGTAGCAACGAATTTGAAGCGATCCAATACCGTTTTGCGCTAACGGTCTTATTGCATTTTAATTCAAATCAGCAGTCGTTGCATCCGCTCAAGTAATTTGCAATCTTTTTGTCGCTAATCTTCTCTTTTCTGTTGGATTCATTACATAAGCTATTTCCGCTTCGGATTACCTCAGCATCTCTACAATTGCATTTTACGATTTTACCATTTGTTGTAGAAACAAACTAAATAGACAAAGGAGAAACTCATTTTCTTTAGAAATCCAGTAAATCACATTATATGCTCTTGCTCAAGTAAAAAGCTGATCGAGCTGATGCCTCCCATCACTTCATTTCTCTGCATTGGGCAAAAATAACTTAAGGTTTGGCTGGTTTTGCGTCACACCAATAAATAATCGTTTTTAGATAATCAGCTAATTGTCGCCTTTTTGTCAATACACACTTTTCATTTGATTTAATCTGTTCTGGTATAAATGATTCGCTAACAAGCTCATATGTGCAGGGAACGAAAGTTTAAAATTCAATGTCAACTCTAAAGAATGCTTGTGCAGATTTATTTACCACGCTTTTTGACATGACACTCATTAAATGCTTCGTGCCTCGATTTTATTCAGTGTCCATCGACTGCCGAAAATGATGGCAAAGCTCTACTTGACAGCAAAAAAACTAAATCAGTCAATAGCTTCATTGTAATAGATTGATGTTCATTCTCTTCGATGTGAACTGAATGTGCTCAATGAAAGAACGGATGTGAGTGTGTGCTTGTGCTTGTGCTCCATTGACACTGAATCAGATGGTGGAGGAATCACACGACTAGTGGAGTTATTTGGTGGTCAAGCTCACTTCAACTTGGCCACCACTGAACAAAGGGGGCACGATCGATCAAAATGTGTGTGAAGAAGAAGGCGAGCATCTCACCTCACCTCCGACTGCTTCCAAGACATCTGTCATTGACACCGTTTCCCTCAATTCCTCAGCCACTGATGATGATGATGGTCATGGTAGTGGTCACTCATGTCCATCACCTCAAGTCGACTCAATCCATCCAACTACCTCAAATGTAGACCGCATTCTCTCCTAAACACGACCTTTTTCTCCTTTTTAAAGAAGTGCAGTTTTCTCTCTGTTGAAGCTGGAAATCCGTTTAAAACTGATTAGTGGCATTCTTCAAGTTCTTTATGTCTGCCTCAAAAGACGCCTATTCAAAGCATTTCGTGAGGAGGTAAAGTGGTGTCCACATGTGCGCTGATACCTGTCCGTGAAATTCATCATTGACCATCAAACAGCCGGTAGTACTGTTTTTGGTGGAAGATCTAAGCATTGAGCTTCAACGGCAAAGCTTCCGAAGCCCTTCTGACGCCGACCACGAATGCTTCATCACTATATACTGCACTACACACACACTCTTCAGTAATGATATATAAATTGCGCCTTCTCTTTCTCTCTCTTTCTCTCTCTTTCCGTTTCTCTCCTTTTCTCTCTTGGACTGCCTTCTTCTTCTTCCCTTTCTTCGTTGCAGCTAATAGCGGCATTATCGTTATTATTCGACGGTGGATGCCAGCCAGTGTCGTCCGCAGCAGTACTGGTGCTTGTGCTGGAGGCAGCATTCGGACACAGCAGCCGACACTCAGTCAGTCAGTCAGTTAGCAGCGAAGAGAGCGGCATGATGGTCGCTCGCTGTCTTCTCTTCTTCACTCACAGACTTCTTCCTCTTAGAGTATTGCAACCTGCTGCTGCCAACTACACATACCTACTCCTGAAAACACCACCACCACCACCACCACTTGAAAAACTGGCCAAGCAGTTCAGACGACCCTTTGGACAGTGCAGACACAACTCACACTGCCGTTTTCATCTCCTCAACTACTTCTTCATCTTCTTCCGACTGCAATCGCTCCTATGATCCCTGTTCTGTTGACTAACTGTTGAAGAACTGACTTTAGCAGACGATACTGAACCGTCGGCAAAGAAAAGGAAGAAGAAGAAGAAGAGGAAGAAGTTGGGATATCAGTTGTCTGGGCATGAGAGAACGGTCGTTCAGTTATCCACTCGACCACCACTCTTCACAAAACCGATTACCGGTGTGCAGTGTGAATGCAGTTGTGAGGCAGGGCGCCGCCGATGACTGCCGGTAATCCCTCTCCCTGTGTTTGACCAGCATTCGCATCTCACAGCATTCGACAGGTCGAGGTGGTTTGCCTTTTCCCACCAACAACATCAGCAGCACAGCCTGATCTGCACTGATCCGCACTGACTGCCGCCTTCCACTTCTTCCTTTCCTTCTTTCCTTCTTCGATCATTGCCACCAGCACTGCACTGCACTCTACTGCTCTCCTGCATCCGTTACTCTGAACGATTATTCAATTGAAGCTGCTGGCGCCGTCCAGCACATTGCGCCCAGCACGCCGTCCAGCACTGCCGCATCCGTCTGCACTGACAATTCATTGCTTGAGCTGTCTCTGAGCATCGCAGTCAGTCAGAGCAGAGTGAGCAGTGAGTCTGTGAGCAAACAGTGTGCACGCCAATCAGATCTCCTCCGAATGGTATCACTGTAGTCTGATCATCAGAAGGCATCGCCATCATCAGCATCAGCACTCATCGTTCCTCAAGCGAATCCAGTGTCTCTTCTACCTCTCTGTCACTCTCTGTCACAGCACTCATCCTCCTCTGCTCTATCTGCCGTTTCATCTCAGCCATCAGCTTGTGTTCCTCATTTTCATTCCGCGCCCTTCTCCACTTCTCAGTGCACTTTCCATCAAAAGAGGAGCCGCTATTCTGCCGCAATTTGCAGTGCAGTGCTCGCTCTTTTCTGCTGTTGCTCAAGTTGAAGCTGAAACGGTGCGACGTGCTGACACTTGTTGTTGCTGTGTTTGTTGTTGATAATTGTCGCCCATCGTTTTTTGTCGCAGCACTTATCTGCGGTCGCATCATCATCGCCAAAATGCAGCGTTTCCTGTTCTGACCAAGCTGACCTTTGGCTACAACTCTTTTTTTCGTTCCATGTCAACGATGCCTTTTTAGTGCGTCCACATGTGTGTTGTTTGTGTAGGCGAGGTGTGTTTGTTTTCTGTCACCTCTACCATTCAATGAACCAGCTGTGTATTTTTGGGTTTTCCACCAAGTGTGCGCCTCTTCATCATCATCATCATCATCGCCGTCCATCTGCAGCCCTTTACTCTACCACTACTATCATCACTTGAATTCAGTTGGTCATTTTCTTCATTCCTCCCCCCACCAAGGTGAGCCATTGTAAAATGTATTTCTTGTGCATCATCATCATCATCAGAAGTAGAAGGACTACCACCGCGTGCATTGGCATTCACTAGCAAATGATCACTGCTAAAGCTGACAAGTGTCTGTCATAGACTGTGTGTGGCTCATTCTGACAGTCAGCTGTGGCTCATTCAATCTGCTGAATTGCACATTTTCGAGTTTGCTGTTTTTTCGTTCCGAACATTATACCTTTTTGCCCTCACACGCGTTCAGCACCATACTGTTCGCTGACAGAGTTAGAAGCAGTAGAAAAGGAGGAAGAAAGAGTGAAAGCGCAAGATGTCTAATCTCTCGAATTGTGCATTTCATTCTGCCATCAAAGCTGCAACGGGTTGCACCACGATCATGTGTGTTTGTGTGTGTCTTGTGTGTTGTCTTCGCAGTAGTGATGACTGAATTTGATAGTGCACCACCGCCAGTGAGTGCCATGTGAGCTGACAGTGAGAAGGAGAGACTCGAATTGATTCAAGGCGATTGCAAGCTAATTAATACGCCTTTGATTGTCTTTCACTGGTGCACTCACTCACTCTTGTGTGAGGCAGCACTTGTCGGCGTTGCCTGCATTGTCTTGCCTACCGTGCACTCGGAACTCCTATTCGATTGCACGCCGCAGCAGCAGTGGTGATTATCAAAATCAACACTTGTTTTTGCTGCTGGTTGTGATGGTGGTGATTGTGGTGGCTTCATTGAACACCACCATTCGCATTCGGATGCTATCAGCCTTTCACGGCGGTTGTCAGAGCTGTCAATCGGCGGCAGACTGACTGCTGTCGCTGTCGGTGATGGCATCTCAATCAGTTGGGCAAGCACTGCACATGCAAATCCAGTGTTGTCTGCTCTACAGTCTTCATCACCGTTGTTTGCCGACGACGACGACGGCCAACGAACTGTTGTTCGGCTCCTGTTGTCTGCTGCTGTCTGAACTGTCTGAATGGCGGTGCTTCCAACGGTGAATGTGTGCGAGTGCGAGTGTTTGTCAATCGCTGCCAACACGTCGTATCCTCTTCACGTTCGTTTGTTCGCTCACTTGTCTATTCAATCTGCGCTAATTGTCGTCCATTAATCACAATCATGGCTGCTGCTGCTGTTGTTTCTGCTACTGTCGTTGCTGTTACTCACACTGCCTCGTTTCTCTCACCGCTAATGACTGCAACCTTGATGACACACTCTCACTGACTCGGCGACTTGACTTCTCTCTTTCTCTCTCTGCTTCAAACAATGCCACATTCACACACACAGAAACAACTGTTGTAGTACACTGTAGGCTACTTAATTCCAATCATCAAGTCATCCTGCTGACATCGAGATGAACAGTAGCAACTTGTACAACCTGATAGAACATGTGCTCTTTTTACCATCATCACCATCATCATCATCATCTAAACGGCAATCAATAGTAAGTCTATTTTTGCCCATCTTCAGTTTTTCATCAGATTACCGTCTGAACATTTTAGCATCTAACACTGCTTCAGCATTTGCATCTGATCTCTGGTCACATAGCACTGCACTTTTCCATCTGCACGTCTCTGCTCATCCATTCTAACGCTTCTGCTGCAGCAGCACCTGTGCACATGCCTCAGACTCTGAGTATCATCAACGGCGGCTCTTTCATGGCCTTTCATCCCGGTGATTCATGCATCGTTTCAAATTGTAAACAATGCTCCCTCTGTCTGGCATCTTCTTCTCCTTCTCTGCCAGACTAATGGCTCCTGTGCTACGGTGGCCCTGCCACTGTCCACTGACCTTTCTCCTTGCACTGTCAGTGCACTCGTGTGGCCAATTAATCCTTTCTGAGCGCCTTTCTTCTCTCCTTCTCATCGTTGCTGGCACAAGTTCAGTGTCGAGTGGCAGAACAGCAGCACCTAGCTCCTGTCCCAGAGATCAGAAGCTCTTGGGATGGACTGACGAAAAGTTTTGCCGTTCATTAATTGTCCCAGCACATTCACTTTTCAGTCTAGTCAATTGCTATTATCGGACTTTATCAGAGCTGCACCAATTAGCTCTGCATTATGATGTGACTGGTGTGCCTCTCTCCTCTCTCTCTCTCCTCTCTCTCTCTCTCTCTCTCTCTCTCTCTCTCTCTCTCTCCTCCTCTCTCTCTCTCTCTCTCTCTCTCTCTCTCTCTCTCCACACTTTGTCTCTTTCTCGTTAATTTAATTAATTAGCCCACTTTTGGCACGCTTGCCGTCGTCGCCGTTTTCCCAGTTCTTGCATTTCTAGCAAGCTGCTGCAGTTTGCGACACTGCCGTTATTCGCAGAAACAGCTGCAGAATCAAGAACCGGAGAGACCGTTACCGCCACTGTTTACCTGCACCCGATCGACTGTAGCAAGTTTGAATGTTTGCATTTTAGTGCCTCTTTTTTGGTTTGTTTTTAATTTATTTATGCGTACAAAAAGCATCTCTGCACTGTCTTTTGCTCTCTATGCTGGTCCCTCATTTGGCCAATCATCGGCCATCATCTCAATACACACACACAGTCTGTATGTACAAACCGTCCTAATGAACTGGAGATGTTCGTCTGACTACCTCTACTCGGCGATCACTTACAATGTCCTTTCTTGATGTACTCAGTACCAGTCCATCTGTGTATGTGATTCTCTCCGGACTGCTGCTTCTGTTGCTGTTGCAGTGGTAATTAATGCTTTCAACAATTCGGACTAATGCAAAGCCTCGCCATTAGATGCAGTCGCGCTGCTCTGCTCTGCTCCATAATGCATCGTGCACTTAGCTGCTGGAAGTAGTAAACCTCAATGTTGACAATGTCTGCCGCCGTGTAGGCCATCAACGGAGGAGAGAACGTGATGCAAAGGAAGACAGACTGCCTCAGTGTGCCCTCATACCTACATCAAAGGTGTCATACAGTGGACATCAGCATCAGCAGCAACGACCAACATCGTCGTCGTCGTCATGCTAATTGTAGCTGACCGATGCACTGCCACTAATCGAAGTTTGTCATAGTACGTCCTTCTCTATTATTAGCACCACACCACTACAATGAAGTTCATCATTGTCCCACTTGACACTCTGTGGTAAAGTGGTAGCGAGGTGGTAGCGTTGTGCGATTGCATCTCTCTCTTTCTCTCCTTTTACCAGCGCCCTGGTGATACCTACTGCCACTGACTGCCTGCCGTCTCTAATGAACTTTTCCTCACACTTTATTGTCATCGCTGATGACGAATTTGAGAAAGAGAAAAATCATCAGCACCTGTGTGCAAACTTCTGCGGCAGCAGTGTGCAGAAGTAGTGCTTAAAAATTGATGTGGACAATCAACCGGTGAAGTGGTGATGGCACTGACAAACAAACAAACATCAACAACATCAGTGCGAGACACATGGCCACTCTGTCATTCTATGAGAACTGTTTACTTTTTTTCTTTTTTTTATTGGCCAGTGCGTAGCATTCGGCAACGGCCAAAATTGGCTCTCCGCCATAGCACACCGCTGCACTTTGATTTGCACTTGGCACTCGGTGAAGGTACTGCAACCGACATGCCTCCTCTTCCTTTGGTGACGCTTCTGCTACTGTTTTACTTTTCTCGTTCATCAATCGCACGACGTGCGCCATTTTGTTCCGCTCACCCAATTCTCAAAGGCAGTCAAACCTTTTTTCTTCTCATTGCTACTCTTTAAGTCTGTCTGTTATTGTCTTCCCTTTTTCTTCGTTCTCTCCCACTGGACCGATTGTTTAAAATTGCCTGGCATTGCGGCAAATTGAGGGTCGCACTTGGCAGTAGTTGTAGTAAGAGCAGTAGCAGGTAAAGAGGCAGGTAGTGAGAAGCAGGGTTCGGTGCTGCGCAGTGCCAACTCGTCACTGGCCGCGCACCAGTGGTCAACGAAGAAGTGCCGCTTACTACTTCACACACACAGCACCGGTACTCATCACTGCACACACTCGTAATTCACTGTTGCCCCTGACTATCGCTCCTCTCCATCTATTACTCTGCAGGTGCACTGCACTGTACCCCCTTGCTCTTCTCTCGGGCGTCTCAGTTATCCCCGCCGCTCGACCTGTCATGTGCCGTTGACCTTTAGCGAAAGTCTCTTTACTCTTCTCCTCCTCCTCCTCCTCCTCCTCAGTGCGGTGCCTTTATATAAACACACATTGAGGGGAGAGAGAAGGGCACTTAGAAAGAGCTGATCTCGTGGGTCATCGTCAGGGTGAACCGGTGCTCAAATTATCCCCTATCTCTACAACGTTTCTTTGTGTAGAAGACGCACACACACACACACCACAGTTGAGCCAGAGATAGAAAGAGAGAGAGAGAGACATTGGTACACGTTAGACCGGTCACTGGTGTGTGGCTACCTCTGCGGAAGCAGCTCCCGACGACATCACAGCACTGGCTTCAGTGGCCGTTGATCAGCCGAACTTACGTGCTGCACCACACATGTCCGAACCTGAAGTTGGTCATCGTTCAGAGGAGTTATGCTGTGCGGGGCCGTCATCAGTAGCCACCACTCACCTTGTTGGCAGCAAGCAAGCACACTATCAGTCAATCTCCAGTTTCTTCTTATCGAGCAACTACCTTCTGACCCTCATTTACAGGCACGAAACTGTGCGCTATTCTTAAGATTAGAAAAAAAGAAACGCTCATCAAGGAGGGATTCTTGTCATGACACTGGCAGTTTTTAATACTTTATCTGATTATAAAGAAGCAGATTAAAATAACAACCCTACTGCTGCTGCCTATGAACAGCTATTGCGCCATTAATTAAAGTGATTTTATGTGCAGCAAAACAAATGCACTTCTGGTGAGTGGCACTTCTAAGACGACGGCACAACATTTTCAGCAGATGAGTGAGAGCCACAGTCGAGAGAGCACCACCTTAATTAGCATTCAGTAGGAACAAGTTTATATATGTTTGTCCGCCGCCAACTCGATCGTGCCGACAACACAGATGCAAAGTGCGCCGGCCAAGAACAAGTGCATCATCAGTTGTACTGGTGGGCCTGGAGTCAGTCCAATTTTGGGCAGATTTATCGCAACTGCAACCCTTCCTGGGTAGTAATTCAGCGGTCCTCACACACTTGGCTGACTTGAGAAGTGCACAAACCAACTGTGACCAATGTCAACAGAGCAGTGTCAGTCTGTGTGTGCACTGTCACCAGCAGAAGCTCTAGGCAACTCTCGGCTCTGGTCAGTCTTTTCTGCTTTTCTTCGATGCACTTTGTTCTTCCTCATTTGCTTCTTTCCCTCTCGGCTTCATTTGCTTTTATTTACGATTCCCCTGTCTCTTGGTATTTGCAAGTGACTACTTTGGTGCCCTTTTCTTCCCCCTCTTCCTCCTCTACCAACTCTTGATACCTTGACTCGAACTACTTCTGGTTAGCACTGTGAAGAAAACTAAAGTTGAAGCTCACTTCTAAGTTGATTTCTTTGCCTATCTGGTCCCTTTCTGGCGTTGTCTCAGCTTTTCGGACTTTTTCTTTCTTTTCTTTTTTTCTTTTTTCTAAGCTAAGCAAACAGTGATGGACAATTAATGACTTCTCTGGCTGACAACTCTGCGAGCACTGTCCTTGCGGCCGAGTACTAATTGATGCTAATCTCATTACCCGGACCAATTTGATTGTACACATGTTCAGTCTGTCCACTTTCCACACACACAAACTCACATTGTTTCTTTCAATCTTCAGTTTTGTTCTCATTAATCGTAACGCACAACTTGTAGTGATGTGTGTACTACAAAAGTGCCGTTCCCTTGTTTTCTTACTGCTCCTAAAATGAAACACAACTTTGTTGTATTTTTAGATTGGATGCAATTACGCATGTCGATTTGTGTTGTTTGTCATCTTTTTTTGCTGTTTGGTGGCAACGCTTGACTCATCACCACTGACTGCAAATTCGACTTACAAATTATGCTGAATTTAAAAATGGAAAAAAACTGAGTATGTACTCTTAAAAAATAGATTAGTGGTTGATGGGTTGGCTGTACGGGTGGTGAAACTCATTTTTTTTGTAGAACGCTCAATTTGCGGTAAAGTGCGACCACTTGACTTAAATGAAGGACGAAGCTTGCTTTGTCGGTGCAGCGGAAACGGAGCACTTTGTCCGATTGCCTGCCACTACGCTTCCCTTTGAAAGTTTGAGTTCATTTGAATTTTATTGCTGTCCATTACGAGGTCATTAGCTAAATTAATAGGCTTCTCAGTGACTGCTTTTATGTGGTGGTGGTGGGTAGTCGGTAGTGATGAGCTGCTGCTTTCTCAGGCTCGTCATCGCTACAAAAAGCGGGCGCTACCACTACACACACACACACACACTGGTGCACGTTCACATCGCTTGGCACCCCTGTCAGAACCTCTCAATTCTCGATTGACATATTAACCCAGCCTCAAATGGCTGCTCGATGACTGCTCAGTGCCTAGGCACCGGCACTAGCAGTACTGTTGCTTGCTCACTTTGCCCACCAGCGGAAGCGAGGCGTCGAGAGTTGAGTTGAGAGTGGTGGAAAGAAAGGAAAGCAGCACTCTCTTTGCTTCATTTGCCGGCTGCTGCTCATTCATCTGCTGCTGCTTTTGCGCCCAGCGGAATCGATCACCACCACCACCACCACCAGTGGTCTCCCAAGCAGTGGTGCTCCATTGAGTCTGCACTCATGCGACCATTATTACAGGCAATAGGCTATTCCGGAGACGGCAACGGAAAAGAAAGAGGGAGAGAGAGAGAATTCTGCAGCACACTGCCTATCGGGTGCCATCAATCTCGTCAGGCTTCTGCCGCTTCTTCATTCTTTTTCTCTCTTTCAGTGGCGTCACTTGTGTTGTCGATTATTATTCAAATTGGCGGCACTGTGCTGCAGCATTGTTAGGCAACTGCCAGGGAGGAGACACGAGCCACACGAGGAGTTGATGACACTTCTGGGGGACAAAACTTCTGCCAGGCACACACACTTCTTTCCGCCACCGATATCGGACAAGTTCAGTGCACCATCTCACTGTGTGACACTTCATGGTGCAATTTGCTGCTGGTAGCTTTTTCATTCATTGTACGGTAGTTTATCAGAGAGATGAAAAATAACTGTGGAAAAACTACCCTAAGGATGTAGTAGATTGTGTGTGTCTGTCTGTCTGTCTCTGTCGCCCTGTCTCGGACTCTGATGAATGAGGCTACTATTCTGGTGCGGTGGTGTCGGCTATCTCTGACCCGGTGACAATAACGCCAACTCTACTCGGTTGTTGTAGTTTCTGATTTGAAGCAAAAAAAGAATTGACAAAGGTCACATTCAATGCTCAAACTACGTGTGAGTGTGAGTGACAGGTCTGCGGGAGCACTGATAAGGACAGCGACGGCGGCAACAAAAAGAGGGGACAGTTGGTAGTGAAGTGCATTGGATTCTTCAGTGCCCACTACTGGTCAGCAGGCATTCTCGGGTGCACTAATGCAGAAATAGAATGCAGCTTTGTTCTCTCTCTCCCGCTCTCGTGCTCAGCTAATGAGCAGTGGTCTGTGTGTCATTGTGGGTCAGGGCGACATGAGCTGAAGTGCACTGCTTCCATTCTGTCTGCTGTTGCACCGGTGTCATTGACGCATCGGGCCAATTACTGTCACTGGGCTGTACTGTACTGTTTTAGTGTGCTAGTAGTGGTGGTGGTGGTGGTTTGGTGCTGTTGTCTGCGGTGGCCTAATCTGCGTCACTCCACTATGCCACCTATTTGTCATTCATAGGTCGCACTAATTGCCGCCCTATTGAAACCGAGAGTCGACAGTTGAAGAGCAGTCTGATCTCTGCCTGTCTGCCTGCTGTCTCTCTGAAGCTCGACTCGTCTGCTTTGTTTTAGCAGATTTGCTCGTTGTGGCATACTGTGTGTCTCTGTACTGTACTGTCTGCTCTGAGCACATCATTAACCTAATCCCGGTCTGCCTTTCTGTTTCGTTTTCTTTCTCTTCTTCTTTTTCTTTCTCCAAAAGGCAGTACCTTTGTTCTGAGCACACAACAAGTAAGCCCTTACGCTGCCCTTCATGCATACTTGGCAACTTTGTCGTTTGTTTGCTGGTCGTGCAATCTTTTTCTTTTTCTTCTGTCAACTGACTCACTGACTACCCGACTGATTGAGTTATCGTTTTCTGCTTGTTCTGCTGCTGCTGCAGCTGCCCCATCAATCCTCTCTAGTTATGGCAGCCTTAATCATTAGAGTTTATAAACCAACCACCAAATGTTCTCACCACTATCTTCTTCTTGGTCAGTGTAATGTTCTCTGCTCATTTGTTGCCTGGTGCCCTCCCCTCTACATCTTTCTTAGCACTGATCGTGAGCATCTTCAGAGCTAAATGCCAGTCATGAGCAGTTGTTGACCTCTACCGGTTAATTCAATTAAAGCGTTCAATTGAATAGTCGGAACGGAGGAGCAGCAGCAGTGATGGAGCGTTCGTGGCGTGGAAATTAGCGCAAATGACAGAGTGCCATAGAGTGATGGGGTGATGCACTTGGACAGGCACTGACCACGTCTTTCTTTTCGTATTTCTAGCTTTGCTGGCTCTTTTTTTGAAAGCATTATCAATCTGAGCATCTTGTATTTGCATTGTTGTAACTTTTTACCTTCTACATTTGCACTGACTCTTTTCACCACAATAGACTGATAAACGGGTATAATACGGCTCTTGATGTTAGAATGGGCCCAAGCCCTGACATTACATTCCAGTGGCAGTGCTCATTTCAATATGAATAAGGTCATCTCTTGACGACATCAAATTAGCGAGTACCACACATCATGCAGAGTTACCACAAAAAAGGGTTTGAAGGAGAAGATTGCGCTTACTGACAAAAAACTGCTTCTGGCTTCTTTTGGTAAGATGTCAACAGCGGCTGGTTTTCACTCAAAATAGCATTTTCATTGCAGTTTCATCTCCCCCCATCTGAAGCCTTTGTGGCCCACAAAGCACATTCCTCAATTAGGCACTGGGCACGGGCGCCATAAGGGAGAGGAGAGAGAGAGAGAAGGAGACAATTATGACAAACGGACTCTTTCTTTCTGTTGGGTGCCGCACGCACAACGGTGCTCCCTTCAGTGCTGCTGCTGTTCATGTCATTTTCGTTAGCATTCGACTGCTAACAACAACTAATAATAATCTGCATGTGTAGTAATGTGTGAGGGCCAGTAAATTTAATAGAATTACACGCAGACACTCAGCGATGATAGCTGCAGCACTGAGGGAGAGGCAGTCATAGACACTGCTGCTGCTGTTTCTGCTGGTACTCCTGCTCCTATGCGGCAACCAATTTGAATTTTGCAGCACTTTTACGCCGCACGTCCGACGGCTCACCACTACTGCCACCACCACCGCCACCACTGCCATTGTCAGTGCCGTTCAGTGCAGCAGCAGTTGTCTCGGCGAATTAGTTCACCAGGCAATTAATTGAAACTATTTGTCTGCTTGCTGCAAATGGAACACAAGTGCAGTGCCGTATTAGCAGTGCCGATTCTACCTCCTTCTTTTTTCCTCCACCTCCTCCTCTTCATTCTTCTCTCCATCATCGTCACCCCCACTTGCCGCGCTCAGAAAGCTTCTGTTCACCGTTAGCTGCTAGCTAGTTAGTTAGTTGGTGGCGTTCTTTTTGTTCTTTTTACTCCACACTATTGAAGTTATTCAAATGCGACTTTAATTAAATGAGAGAATTGAGGCAGTGCAATCGAATTGTTGTCTGCTTTTGCTGCTGCTGCTTCAGAGCTGATCGCCTGAAACTCGTCGACGTTGATGAACTGGGCGGACCAGGCGGACAGACATCAGCAGACAGTGGTAATCATCATCATTGTCCTCCACTGTCGCTGCTCAGTGGTGATCAACTGCTCGGAAGCCAAATGACAAATCGAGATCACAACAGAATGCCACTGGCTTACTGCTGAATTGTTCTGCAGCGTGTTTGCACTAGCACCACTGCACACACATTAACGGCCTCTGGGCAGACATTCACAATTGCAGAAAACGGGTAAATGGTGGAAATGACAGCGCACTACTGGTCAGGCAGCAGTGAAAAAGTGCCGCACCAGAAACAGTGACAGCAATTTTCACTTGTGTCTGCTGTCAAGAGCTGCTCCAAAATTGAATTATCCGCTGCTCTTGGCTGTGGCAGTGTCTGTGTGTGCATTTAATTACCAAGTCATAATTACAATACGCAATACCGCCTAATGAATGGCTTATTACGCTGGATAATGATCGCTGTCCACCAATGCTGCACCACTGCTGAAACTTTGACACGACTCGGCCATATGTAAATTGTCTGTGGCTGTATTTGTTTGAATTTTACTATAGAAGTGGTGGTTTTTCTTTTTCTTTCTTTTACTATTGAAACTGTACAAACACTGACACAGTGGTGAATTGACCAGATTTTGCCCATACAGCGTTGTCCAGCATGCTGAAAGTAGGCTGCCTATCAGGCAATTTAGGACTTCACACTCCTCGCACACACATTACCCGAAGTGAATTTGGGCCATCATCGGGCCACTCGATCGGCCTCACATCTCGGCTGCTCATGCTTTTTCATCAAACTCATTAGCTACTGTTCGCACTTTATTGGCACCACCATAGCTGAGCAAACAAAACTGCTGAAATGGCAACAGCAGTAACCGCCGCTAGACAAACTGCCAGTCAGTTCTGCAGCCGTTTTCCCTTTCTCAGTCATTAACTATTCATCGACTGGCTAATTTATTATTAATTATCACTTTGCCAGTAGTGCATGAATGCATGCACGCTACTTTTCACTGTTGTTTGCCACAGTTTTTCGCAGTGTAATTTACCCCATTTTTGCACAAACACACACACTCGCAGACTGCTTAACTGTGTGCTGGCTGTTTGGTAGCAATAGCTCTGTTGTTCCTTTTTGGCGCCGATTCGGTGGCGATATGGTTGCCGATTGTGGTACAGGGCAAAAGTGGTAATCACACAGACAGAGACATACACACAGGGACTGTGTCACCACAGGCAGTGCACCTCGATGCCATCACCACCATCACCGGCGGCGCCCGCATTCTTCCTCTTTTCCTATTCTTCTTTGTGCTGCAGCGTCTTTGGACCACAACTGTTCAGACAGAGTTCTGCGTCTGTACCCGATTGTCTGCTCTGTCTGTTCGTACTCTGCACCGCTCTTATCCGATCGGAAATGGACAATTCTTACGGCACTTTGAGTGCGCTTTGATCAGTGCTCGCTGATGCGAACATACTCACACAGGCACCGAGAGATTGCCAGTGTGAACCCTACTGCAAAGTGTAACTGCACAGTGCCTGTGTGTCTGTCTGCCTTGCTGTGAACAAGGCAAATTGTCAATTGGCGCAGAGTGGCAATCTATTTATTACCGATTCGATTGTCTCCGGTCTGAGCTCCCCTTCCTTTGCTGCCTTCCTTCACTGCCTCAGTTCAGCAGACCACACAAGTCAGTTCAGTTCTGGGTTGACATTTGGCGCCCTCGGTGCACAAAAGAAAAGAAAAGGCTGCCTCTGTCCTTAAACTGTACTAAGCTCACTGCGATTGCTGAGCCTCGTGCGACAACTAATGACCTACCCTAGGCAGTGTTGACTCGCCCCCGTAATGATCCCTTCACTGGGACAGTTAGCACTGGCTAGAGAATCCACCGAAGCGATCACTAGGACGATCATCACTCGCCGAATTCACAGTTAGCAGTTTGCAGCCATCCAATTCTGTTCGCTTCTCTAATCGCTAACCATTCTCCAGACTTTGTCTGTGATCATCTTTCAACTGGCACTGTCTTGGCTTTGCCTTTCAAATTGTCATTTCTTTCCACTTTTTAAACTGCATTTTTTCTTTTGGCTTTTTTTCACACTACCTTGATCACCATTCATTTTACCACTTGACACTATCCGGCACTGGCAGTACTAATCGAGTAATGCCAATTGAAAGTCATCTTCTTGGTTAAAATTCCTCTTCCTCGTTTTGGCGGCAAATCAGTTAGCAGTTAACAATGTCAATTCAATTGGAAACAGTACAACTGCAGCAAAAGCAGCCAAAGTTTTTTTTCATTGATGTCACATTCACACTGTGTGAGGTTGTTATGTTGCGTGCTGGACGAGTGCTGGACACAGTCTACACAATCAACATGGTAATAATCCAAAAGCCTTCTTAATCGAAAAGATGAGCGGTGAACTAGAGGAGAACAAAAACAAATGAAGTGAAAGTTAGATAGAAAGAACTCAACTGGGAAATCTGTTGTGCCGTGTATGCTCACTATCGATATTGTGCTAGGCACCAGCAGCAGCAGCATCAGTCACTTTCGCACGGATTGGCGTCTGAAAGAGCGGTCGCCGAGTGGCTGCCGTTGCCGCATCCATCCACGCAATCGTCTGCATGCATGCATCCATTCTCCCATCCAAACATCATCTTCACTTCTTCTCATCATCATCATACTCATCATCCTCAGTTCCTTTCTCTTTCTGCTGTAATCAATCTGTGCTGCTGGCGCGTCATTTCACCATTTCGTTGGCCACCATTGTGTCACTCTTGCTGTCCCAGTTGGATTCACCACTCTCTTTCTCTTTCTCTTTGCCTGTCGGTGTGTATTTGTGTCTCCTGAGCGTCTGTGTGCGAGTGCCTCGTAAGCCAGCTCGCGTCTCAAGGCTCAGCTAATTAAATACCTTTACATTATTTTGCCCTGCTGCCGCTTCTGCCGTTGCCGCCGCCGCTGCTGCTGTCTGATTCAATTAATTTGCCTTCTGTTTGTATTTGTGCGCTTCCCTGTCTGGCAAAGTATGCTGCTGCTGCTGCTGCTGCCACTTGTGCTGCCGCATCCTCTTTCTCCTTTTCCCTGTCGCCTGTTTGTCGGTGCCTGTAGCAGAGGGGACCACAGTCGTGCCAATGGCAGATAGTGGAGACAGTAGAGAAGACGGCGTGTCCAGAGAACTTCGACAGCAGTGGGCGCCATATCTCTTGGACATTTACATACAGTCAATATTGACGCAACTTTGGCCGACACTGCTGGCTTTGCAAACCGTTTCCATCTTTATGCTGATTGCATTTTAGATTGTCAGTCTCTCACTCTTTCAGGCGATAGCATTCATGCATTTAGGTGTGTGTGTGTTTAAGCAGCTATTCAAAGGAGGCAAAAAGTATGTATCACACGACCAAAGTATGCACAACTCTTTCCATTGATACTTTTCTTCTAATTAAAGGTCTCTATGATGAGCAGTGTTTTGTCTGTGTGTGTTTTAACGAATGCACTTTTTGTTTGAAGTCAACTGGGCGCCATTTGGGCAGCAACATTCAGCCGCTGCTGCCAAGTTTTGCCATTTGTGAACCCTTTTGCCGGCTAATTGCACTTTTTCCTTAATTTGCCCTCGAATGCTTGCTGACACTAGCACCAGTACTACTGCGATTGCCATCATCAGAATATATCGACAATTGACGCTGGAGCGGCACTGCCTCTTTGTCATTAGGATGACACGCTGTCTTTTGACTTTTGAACGCAGAACTCAGACTGCATTTTAATGTCTCGTGCCAAGTCATTGCATTCTACATTTTCATTTGCCTAATTGCACTTTGATCAATACTGTTCTCAATGAACCAAACTCGAATTTGCTTGTTTGTGTGCTTTTGAGTGGAGCATCCAAGCAAATGTTCATCTTCTCTTTTTGCTTGTCGGCAAAGTTGCGTACAATTGGCTGTTTCCATTGCCCAACAGCGAACTTTGACTGCGACCCAAAGCGTTGATGTTATCGTTTGATTGCAATTCCATCTGGCTTTGCACATCTTCTTTTATGTTGCCCTTGTTTTTTCTGTAGCGCAGAAAGAGAGGAAGAATTTGAATTTGAATGTTCTCGACTTATCGCAAAACAATGCTCTTTCTCCCTGCCCCAACATGATGTGCCCATTTTCGCATGGCCTGGTAATTCGGATTCTCCTTCTCTTATTTTCCGCTGTCCCTGTTGTTTTTTTCTTTGCTCACTTGCACTTGCACTTGCAGTTAGCCTGCGGAATCGTCGGCAAACGTCTAATCAAGTGATAGTTTGTTTGTGGCGCTGGCCTGAGCCAACTAAAGAAAGAGACCATGCCATGGCATGCCATCGATTTCACTTCTCAAATGGCAATTGAATGACTACATTCTGGCAGTGACTTGCACTGGGAAGTTGCCGTTATTTGGCAGCCGGCACTGGGCCATTCATGCGCCTGGCGTCCGGGCCGGGCACTGTGTCGGCATTGAGACTCCATCGGAATCTGGTTTTCTCGGTTTGCCTCAGCCACTCTGACTGTCTGTCTCTGTTTGCATCCATTATTGATGGCCAGTCGGTTTCGCTTTGCCTCTTCTCTTCTTTCCTTACTTTTCTGATCGTCTCCGCTTCTTTTTTGTCATTACCATAAGTGAAGGCATTAAGTCGATGTCTGTGCGTTTCCCAATTTCTATCTGTTTGCTCTGTGTCGCCAATCACTTTCTCTCAAATGCTCTTACCAGCGCACACAAAAAGAATCTCTAGACGTTCTGCCAATTACCGGCTTTGCTGGGCAATCTTGACCAACACAAGTCAGTGCCTCTGTTTGTTCGTTCCAGCAGTATTTACACACTTACAGTGTCAATTGGAAATATGATCTGAATGTAGATTAATCTTGTTCAATCTGATCCTTCGCAGCAGCTCTGTAAGTGTGGTGTGTAAGGCAATACTGGCAGACAGGGCACTCAGCACTTTAGCTGCAGCAGCCTTCATGGGACACATACACAATCGGTAATTGAATAACAAGGCCATCAATTATTAATCGTAATCGATTGCCACTCGGCTCTCCTGTGTGACCCAAGAAGGGAGGCAGTGTACATTCTCCGGCTGTAAATGTATGTACACACTGCCAAAACTGTGTGACACGCAATTTGGGCAATCGAGCAGTTGGACAGCAGCTGAACAGCTAGGAACTGGTTCACTTGACTCATGTTTCCATTTGTTTGTTCGGCTCGTCTCGAGTGAGACAAGTTTGTTCTGCAGTGTGCACACCACTGAATGAAAGTTGATTTGCTTTCAAGATTTTTTTCATTTTAGAATCACTTGAAACAGTACAGTCCAGTTTTCGCTGCAGGTCTAAGCTGATGTTTGACGGTCTTTGAACTCTACCAGTTTCTCACAGCAGCAGCACCTGACAGAAGGAGAGTGAATGCAAATAATCCATCTGCATACACAAAGGTTATCAAGCTGGCGTTGGGTTAAAAATGGCGCCTGTCTTTTTATAGATTTTACAATCATTCAGTTTACTTTGAGCTTACCACTCTGCCTAGCCGACTCGACCGTCCGGGTGAGATTGTGCAATTAATTGTGCACTACAAAATGAAAAAAATGTCAGAGAAAGAGAGTTCACTTTTTTTCTTTCACTTTTCAGTCTGTTTCTGCTTATCAACTGCAACTGATCAGACAGCGTATGTATACATTCTTAATGCGCTTTTCATGAGTGTGTCATTGACATGAGAGTAGTATTTTTGCCTTGCAGTGTGAACAGTATGAACTTCTCATTGTGTGTGCACAACCCACACTGGAGAAGGCTGGCAACAAATGCCCACCCTTATTTGCCGACAGGTGCTTACTTTCACTGTAAAGTAGGCGACAATGCCATTATTATTATTATTGATACACCTTGAAACGGAAGCAATTGAAGAGGGAATGGAAAAGGAGGCAAAACAAGAGAGAGAGAGTCAATTTTGAGGGAAACCTAAGTATAACTATGAGGTGCACTTGCGAGAAGGAGGTATTTGCATTCGGGTAATTGATAAGAGGTCATGGCACTACTTGACCATACTTCACAAGTAGGATTTTCTCTTTTGCCCCTTTTTGTACCAATGTAAGCTTCTTAATGACGATTTCACTAACAAAGCGAGCGTGAGCGCTAGTAGAGTATTTGCTTTTGAAAAAAATAAAAATAGACACAGGTCGCGAGTGGCTAATCTCGTGTCGGTAACGAGTGCATCCTCCGATGCAGCGTACTCCTTCATGAATACACACATCGCGAGGGGCGCATCCCGAATAGTGTGATACAAAACACAAAAAAGTAAAAGAAAAAAAGGAAAGAAGAAAAAGGCTACAAATGGCCCACAAAAGTGAATATTTGTGTGTGTGGTAGTGTGTAGTTTAGTTCATGCATGGTTCAGCGGCACCATTGAAGACATGCAAATGAACGAAACATCAGTATGGAACTGTGCAACTGCTGAACAGGCTGTACAGGATGAACAAGCAGGCAGGCAGGCGATATATTGGCAGTGCCACTTGGTAATTTGTATTGATGTACTGTTGGTCTGTGAGTGTGAGTGTTTGTTTGTGTGGAGACTCTTGAGCCACAGACTGAGCAGTCATAGCTCGGTTATTGGCCGACAAAGACGAAACCGTTCTCCTCCCTTGGAGTTAGCTGCTGCTGAGCCACATCATCCGTGATGGCGGGCCATCGTTCTCGACGCCACACTTCAGGCAGGCGATTCAATTTGTCAAATGCAAAATGACTCACACCGGCAAGTGTATTTATTTAGAAAGAGAGAAAGAAAGCTAGTTGCGGCGATGGTAATGGTGGCGGCCACACTTGGGCAGTGCTTAGCACTCTCATTGTTTATTCTATTGTTGTTTGTTGCAGCAGCATCCTCGGCAATATTGCCCGGTGATGATCGCATCAGTTGGTTGTTTTTTCATTTTCCTGATTACACCGTGGCTAATGCCTGAGCTTTATTGCCGACTGCGGTGCTTTTCGACACTTCAAGTCCAGGCGCCTCAATTAATTAATCCGAGATCTGCAAGTGCACTTTAGCGCACATATATTGCAGCAGCACTGTTTGTCTGTCTGTCTGTCTGTGTTTGCTCCCTTTTTAGTAGGTATTTTTGCTCGATTTGGCGAAATTAATACTCATAATAATGTCTGGCGCCATATTCATCACCAATGCTGCTGTTGTAAAAAAGAAGAAAAAGAAAAGAAGTAAATGTACAATGTATATAATGCGAGTGTCGGTGAGAGCTTGGGAAAGAGGCATTGAACGACTAACTGCTGTTGCTGCTGCTGCTTGGTAAGGTGCCCTGTTTCAGCCACGGCACACTACCGGCGTTGGTGTGTGTGCATGCATGCTCGCCCAAGCACGTTGGCTGCAGCAGCAGTTTGAAAGAAGCACAGGCTACTTTACGGGGTTCTGAAATGAAAGGTTGCCATGTCTGGCGTGCGTTTCAGTGGATACCACTGAATGAACAGCACTGCAACAGCAGCAGTCTCAATGGCCATACATTCACTAATGCCTTATTCTCCTGGCGAGTGCGTTCCATTACCTCTCTTTGGTGAATGTGTGTGTGTGTGTGTGTGTGTGTGTACCTCTGAGTGAGTACGCCGTCTCGTCATCTTCATCTTCTCCGTTTGATTTCATATGCGCACCATATGATCGCTCAATGGGCTGATGCTGCTGCTGCGGATGGCGCGGTAGAGGCCAATTATTGTGCCGATGTTTGGTGTGTGTCTGTTCACTTTGGTGGTATGGCGTTTTTAATGATTGCCAGTTTGTTTGACTTTGTGCTCGTTAGGTGTTTCGTGATGCTTTTGTAGTCTTTTCAAACACTAACTATTTTTTCCTTTTTTTCACTTTGCCAGAACACCTCGCGCCGTTGTGGGCACATCAATATTGGCCGGCTGACCGTATCGTCTGCGAAAAAATACACCCAACTAACACTAAAAAGGACCACCATCACCATCACCGCAAGGTAAATTGCTTTGGTGCAAGTCGATGTGCTTCTACAGAACCGAACATCTTATTCATACTCTTGCGCAGGCACAAGGTCGATCAATTATTGACGATGTTCCAGACTAAAGAGATGGCCATCTTTTAGTGCCGTTCAAATGTGAACACGTTCGAATATTCCGCTATTGCTGGATGAGACACGTCGCAAGTGCTTCTTCTGCTTTTCGCCTGTCTGTGTCTGGCTGGCTAATCTGCCCCATACAGCTGCAATGCTATTCGATTAGACTTTGTGCGTGCCTTTCTTTTTGAGTACAGTGTTTGCCGTCCCCTACTTTGATTTGCATTCAATTAGTGACTAACAAAGTAGTCGTCTCCGTCGATACTGCTGCTTCTGTTGTTGCTGCTGCTGTTCAAAGAAAAACTTAAGAGGCTGAAGCTCAGGCAGCGTGAGGCAAATGACGGTAGTGTCGTTGCAAAGTGCTGTACTATTACTGCTGCTGCAGCTGTACGTCAGGTCGATTGGTCGCCCCGCATCGACGTTGGGCGTCCAGAAATCGCCACACACTCTGATGCAAACTTCAATGCAACACCAACACAGGCTATTACACTGACGACGACGATGATGATGATCGTTTGTCGAAGAGAGAAGAAGAAGCAAGCCACCGTTCTCTGCTAATCCGCACAGACAAGAAGCTTCAATTGTCTGTGTTTGTGGCCGCCAGTGTGTGTGTGTGCTGTGCATGTGCTTTGCCGTCCGATCTGATGCACAATGCCTGTTCCATTGGCGCCTGGCGCTCTGCCGTTGATTAACGTGCTTGTGGCTGACATTGCTGCAGTTGCAACAACGACGGCTGCAGAAACAGCAGAAACAGCAGATGAAGTAGCAGCGGTGAAGGAAGCCCTGCACTGCAAACCATTACCGGCATCGATCTCTTTTCCGTGGCTGCCCAACGTCTTATCCCTCGGTGGCTGTCATATAGCCCACACACACTTTGAAAGTGCAGGAGAAGCACTCTAGCCGCTCTCTGGGCAATCTTGTTTGCCGCTTGTCCACGACCGGCAATGGCAGCAGCAGCAGCAGCAGACGATTGCCAATTGGACAGCACATCGATTTTCTTGTCCGTTTGTTTCCTTTTGTAGGGTTGCATAATGTAATCTACTTTAATCTAATCAAGACTGGTTGCGGCCTTGCCCGCATGAAGGCCAGTCTACTGCCACCATCAGCAGAACTACCACCACCACCATCAAATAGATGTGTACATTGATTGACGCTGGCACATACCACTAGTGTTGCCGCCACCACTGGCTCATTCTGGGCCGGCGAATTGTAATCTATTTTCCATTGATTTCCGTCGATGATGATGATTTTCTTGCTTACAACTTGCCATTTGCCGCTAATGTCCACTGTACAAGTAGCAGTAGTATTTCCTTTGTCGCAGTCCAAGTGGCAGTATAAGCGCCAGAAGAGCAATTCAGCTGGGTTGGTGCTGGTCCTCGCCGGTGCACCCTGCGTCCCCTCCACTACTGCAATAAACCGTAATTGTGGGCACTTGATTCATTGCTACTACTTCGTTAATTTTATTGCTCACTACTTGGCAGTGCGTTAATTTGCACACACACACACTCAATTGCACCGTGTCACCGTTCTCTTCAATTCTAAAGGTCAGCTCTTCGGTGATTGGCAATTAGATTTTGGCGAGGTGGTGACGGAGCACTAGCGACACTGGCTCTCTGCCCCCCGGTCCCAGAGAGAGCGGGACCGGCAGCAGCCGTCCACTCTGCCGGTCAATGATGTGCTCTCGCTGATCATCAATGTCGTAGCTGAGAGAGCTGATTTGGCACTGACACTGAAATCGCAGGGAGAGAGAATACTTTGGCTGCTGCTGCTGCTGCTGTTGCGATTTCTGGCAGTGCATCAGAAGTGCCGGTTCTGTGCTGTGTTGTCGTTGCTGCAGTTTTAGCAGCTGCAGTCGTGCCTGGTACTGGCACCGGTACACCTCCAGGCGATTGTTCTCCACCTGCAGCAGCAGTTGGCTATCCATCAAGTAGGAAATGCTGTGCACACGCCGGAGAGCATTGTGCAGCATCGTCTGCAAGGTGATTGCTAGTGATTTCAGCAGCAGCTCCATGTCAACTCCTTGGGTAATCTGCTGCTGCTGGTTCTGCATTTTCGGTTGATCTACTTCATCTACTCCACTGCCACTGTGCTCATTGCCACTGTGATTTGATGTTTGCACTTTTTTGCCTCGTTGATCAGTCCGGGTAATCTTCATTAGGCACGGATGACTCGATTCCTCCTCCTCCTCCTCTTCCTTGCTCTTTGCGCCCAGTAATGAGCCAGCAGCAGCAGTAGTAGTGCAGGAGTCACTGGAGAGCAGTGCCATGTTTGCCAGCGGCTGTACCACAGTCTTCCAAACACTGGCCGAAGTGTTTGTAAACAATCCGAGTAGTGATTTCACTGCCGACTGCATTCGCCTACAACACCGGCCAACAGTGGAGGCAATGAAGAGGAACGCTGCAACAAACAACAAACGAGAAAAGGAACAAATTAGTAATTGCCTAGGTAGATCACGTTCTCCTGGTCGCCAGTCGCGAGGAGAATCGACAGTTACCTAGATAGTAGCAGGCGAGGATGAACCAGAAAATCTTGAAGTACATGATCAGCGATGAGATGGCTTCGAAAGTTGAAGTGTTTACAGTTTAGATGCACCGTGGTGACCTGGTCAGGCCATCGTCAGTGTGTTGTGTGCCACGTTGGCAGTAGGCTGGCACACCACCACTGGGCCTGAGCTTTGAGTTTTGCCTCAAGGCTCAAAGCTCAGGGGACTTGATTGGATTAGCCTGCAGTAGCACATGCGCGGCTTTTTTTGTTTTAAGTGCACAGCGCAAAGTGCACTTTTGCTGAGGTCAAACTAGTTTCTGCCTGTCTTTGTGACAATCTTTCTAAAAAAGCTGTAAAATGAGACATTTGTTGCTCGGCAACAGCAGCGACCCTGTCTCTCAATTGGCCACATTGATGCAAATGTTAGAACAGTGAACTTTCCAAAAATTGTGTTGTTGTCTTGTGGTGTCCTCAAAGGAAGATGAGCCAGTCCGTCTTTTTGGTCACTGGGCTGTTCAGCAGCCGCTGTGCCACTTAATACCACTGCTACTGCTCTCCATTTACTAAATTGAATTACTGTCCCCCTTTACAATGTCTGACAAAGATGGTAATGTGTTTGTTGCTGGTGGTCGTTGTTCATCGTCTGTCCTCGTAATGCAATCACTGCTGCTTGTCGTCAGCACTGCTGTGTGCTCTCTGCTGTCTCGCATTTGGCGCCACATCCAAATTAGATTGACATTCTCAAGTGGGCAGAATATACTCACTTGAAACTCATACACACAGTTCACTGCACCACTGTAATGTCTTCTTTTCTGCAATTGGCTATCCTCTCTTTCTCCCTCTGTTTTGTTTTTATTTCAGCAAATACTTTAAGGGGACAAGTTTTTTGTTGTTTCTAGTGTGGTAGTGGAAGTAGTAGTAGTGCTGGCTCAGTTTGATTTAATTATTCCACAGACGATTCACAAAGTTGGCCCAGTGGTCTTTGTCGCATGAGGTAGGCTAATTTGACTTTATTTAGGCGTCGAGCAGTGCTGATGCTGGCTGCTTTACTGACTGCAGCGCCCATCACCCTCTGCGCCCATTTGCTGGGCGCAGCAGACTAATTCGGGTGATTGTCGAATCTCATCTGATTGGCTGTACTGCTGAGAACTGCCAACTGATGATGGCACATGGTACCACACCATCGATCGTCTCCCTCCTTCAGTCAGTCAGTCAGTCAATCTGCTCTCCATCGAACTTTACAGTCATTTGCCTATGCTTCTGCTTGGCTGTCTTCTACACTCCGCCTGACAGTGCCGTTCTCTCGTTACACTTGGCTGCAATCGGAAACCACGACTCGAATGCAGAGTGCTGATCTCTCACTCCTCCTTCCCTCCTTCCTAAATGACTACTCACTCAAGTAGTGACTACTTTTGCCTTTGCCGTTAATTAATTCGCTTTGGGGGCAGCAAGCCTAATTTAATTACTGCTGATGTGCCACTGGGGCCACCATCAGTGCTGGAGTGACAAAGTTGACTGTTTGATTTGCTGAAACTGCTGCTGCTTCCATAAAAAACAGTCAGACATTGAAAAACCACAAAGTCTTTGACAGTGCACTCTGACGCCGGTCATGCTGCTGTTGTGCTGGCCATCACTTGACTGGTCATGTTTTTTTCCCGACCAGAACATGCTGGCACTTTGGTCAGTCCAAACAGCCACAAGCACTGTCCCGAGACACTGCATTTTCTTTGATAACGCAGCGTCTTGCCGTCTTTGATTACTTGGCCATTCATTAGCCATTACATTACACCTCGCTAATGGCATACTTTCTCTCTTTTCCAGCTTTCTATGCTTTCTAATCTATTGCTTAATTATTGATAAAAACCTCACTGTGTACATAGGCTTTCTTTATTCCCAAATGCGCTAGCTGATGGCTATTAATTAATTAATTGCCGACATCGATGCGCGCAAATCAGCTTTCAATTATGAGGCTACTTAATAATAAATGGTGCCGATCGGACGTCTGAAAGACAAAAAGAAGTACTCTCTTTTTCTTGTTTTTTCACTGATGGTGTTACTTTAACTAATGAATCAGTAGTCATGTCCGTCGTCGCAGTGACAAACAAGCAACACACACAAACACAAAGCTACAATGTGTTCAATAAATCAGCAATCAATAGAGACAGTGGCAGGGACAAGCTGCAAAAAGCGATTGACGGCGACACTGTGAGGAGGCAGTTGCATCATCATCTAACATCACTCATCATGTAATCCGCCACCGCCACCGCCACCGCCTTTGCTCTCGAATCATCTCACTGGCTTCCTGGTCTTTCCAATAGCAACTCCACAACTGCACACAGTGCAGGTCTGCTGCTGCTGTTGTTGATGCTGCTGATTAATTGGATTGCCTGTGCCTTGGCGGAATTATGGCGGCCATTTGTTTGGCACCAGCATCGACTTACTGCTCGCTCTGAATTGATTTGCTCAATCTCCAGTTTCATCTTTTCAGCTTTATCTCTTTCTCTTGTTATTTCAGTGCAGTCGCTGTGCGCACATTGTGTTTTTGTGCATTTGCTATTTGTCGTCGCTAACTACCGGGATGATTTATATTCGAGCTTTAGGTACTGTACTTGCTGCAATAAACCTAATTATAGCTGCCATTTCGTATATTGTTCTCAGGCAGCCTTGTTTGCTTATATTACACAATCACACAGTCAAGAGTGGGGAAAGAAGATGTTGAGTGTTCTTGGCATCGTTATCCGTATTGCTCTGGACTGAGACTTCAACTGAGTCTTCTTTGTACTGCCCAACAATGATGAGGCCAGAAAACAACTATTCAGCAGCCTTATTTATTGCTGTCTTGCGGTGGAAAACTGGGCACAGCACAGCTCTGAAGCACTCTTTTGAGCAAGTCCAAGAAAGTGCTCAACTAAACTGCTGGGCACCATACGGTGTCACTTTGGTCCGCCACATGATCGAGTGCAGAGAGCTGGGGTCACCAGCTTTGATTTGCTGTTTTTTGCTGTTGTCGATGCTGCTGCTTTTGCTGCTTCTGTTTTTTGTCGCCTTTTGTGCTTTTTTTCACTGCCAAGCAGGAGAAATGCCATCGATCGACGGGTAATAGTTTTATTAAGTCGCACTCGCTTTTTTGTCGCCCGCCTATTTCAATGACAAAATTGGCATTGTATCGATTTGCCATCGTGTGTGTGTCTGTTGGCTACTTTGCCTTTCACTATCTCCTGCCACGCGCCGCATCTTTTTATGCTGCTTCTGTTTTTTTCACTCAAGATATGGCAGTTTTTGTATTAGCCGACTATCTTCAAGAGTGCAATCGATGCTCAGTGGGAGGAGATATCTTACATGTACAATTTTTTTCTGCTGTTTTTAAGTGCAAACTTTGTATAATTCTTTGTCTGGCTGCAAACGCCCTTGTTGATGAGTCTGGTTAGGCGTTTAATTGCACGTCAATTATGGTTTATAATTGCAAGCAAATCTCATCTCAGTATCTTCTGAATGGCAACTTTTACGCCCAAAAGTTTTTTATTTTTCATTCTTAAAACTTAAGAAACGCTATAATAAAATATTTTAAATTTACTTTAGACGATTCGTTTTGAACATTTCACTACTACTAAGCTTCCTAATAACATAATCCGCGCTATTCGGTCGCAAAGATAAATATTGCTTTTTTGCTATTGTCACTGACGTAAGTTTAAGTTAAGTTTCATGCTCTTTTCACATCTTTTTTCTCCTTCTTCTTTATCGTCTGTTTTTCTATTCTCTGGCTCAATGTATTTTCTGTTTATTTATTTTTTTAGTGCAGCTAATTGTTGGCCCAATATCTTTCCTTTGTGCACAGCAAAAAAGTACAGCCCTCTTCTGCTTCTGTTCATTAACTTGGATTTAAGCACTTTGGCGTTTTGCGGCGCCTAAACAGCATCAGTTGGACACTTTGCACACACACTAACTGTCAAGTTGTTGTTGCTGCTGGTCGGGCCTAGAAGATATTTCAAATTTTAATGAAATTGTTTAACGATAGCTAGGCGATTTGCCAGCGCTGAGCTGCTGCACAAGTGTACGGCACTTGGCGCTCATTGCTTTAAACGGCAGCATCCCTTTTACCCTCTCTGGTTTAGATCCATTAGGAGAAACAGTTGGAGTTGCTCTTGTTGCCGCTGATACATCGTGAATCCACATCACGAATCGTTCAGTGTTTGGCGGTGGTGCACTGGCAGGCTTGCCAGCTTGACTGGCTGGCTGGCACACTACTGCTTCATCAATCAGCGTCCATTTCCTTTCATCGCCACTCGCCTTCTTCGTTTTCCTTTTCCTCCTTCTGCAGCATCATCTTGGGCAGATTGTCTTTTTCTTCTTTGCATCAAGCCCGTCAACGTCTCCTCAGCAATACGTCTCCGTCACACTGCTAATCTGTGACTTTCCATTTAATCTGACCCACTCTGGCTGCCATTTCCCATTTCTCACTATGGTGCACAAGCAGGCTTTGTCCGGCAGCTGCTCTCTCTCTCTCTCTCTCTTTCTTTTTTCTTCCCTTTCAATCTTCTAGCTGCCTTAGCTAAGCTCCTTTTGACCAGAGAAAAGAATTGACCAGAGAGAATCAATTCTCTTTTTTACTCAATTCAAGTTTGCTTTTTACTATTTGCCCTCCATCATCTTTTTCTATAAACATTAGTCATTTCTTTCATTCTTTCTTCTCTTACTTCTTCAGTTTTCCAGTTTTGACCAGTCCCATTGTCGGTTTCATAATGGCCTAATTCGATGGTCCCTATTAATTCACTGCTTAATCTAATTTGCCTGTGAGCCTGTAGTCTCTTGATGTCTTTTTGCTGCCATGGTGTGTAGTAGGCTGAGGCAGTTCACAATGTCCACGCTGAGTTCTACTTGCATTCGTTTCGGCCCGATATCTCAATTTGCGATATTACCCTAGCAATATCAATATTAATACTCTCTTTGCTACTTCACTCATCACCGTCTTTCTCTTGTTTCTCCCTTTCCCTCGTTCTCTCTTAGGTTGCTTGCGAACCACTAAGCGCGATCATCATTTATACCCTGTGCGTCATCAATCTACCGAAGCGCGAAAAATTTCTGATGGCCTTCTGAAGGGAAGTAATCGTTGCCTCTTGCAGTCAAGCAGCAGCAGAACTACTCTTCTCCCTCCTTCCTCTGGTTTTGCTTGCCTTTGCCTCTGGAACTCCTTTGTACTGCTGCATTCTCGAATGGCGCACCACTCGCCTATTAGTCAAGTATGACAATTTCCAATGTTGCACTCTCTCATCTTTCATCTTCGATCATCGTGCAATTGGCAAGAGCAGCAGCAGCAGAAACAGCAGCTTCATCAGGGAGCACAGCCATCACTGAGCCAACACAGTCTCAGCTTCAGCCTCAGCCGACTCGAACAGATTCTGGCGAACAGGCACTTCAACCATCCTCCTTCTTCTTCAGCCGTCCAAACGTCATCGTCAGCAAAAGCTGCAGCCTAGTAGCAGGGCAGCAGCACAGTTCAGCTCAGCCACCCTCACCGTCGCCGCAGTCTGTTCCATCCATCGTGCCCTCTGCAGCCTTTGCAACCCAACTTGTCACTTAAAGTTGACTTCTCCTGGTGCCGTCCTCCTTCATCCTCACCCTCACCCTCCCCACCACTCTGACCACAAGAGGAGAGCAGCAACAATGTAAGTGATTCATCTTTCCTCTGACAGCCAAAGTGCTCCGTCACTCATTTTGGGTTTCATTGAGGTGCACAGTCAGTGACACACCAATAGAGATTGTCTCGGAAAGCACCGGTGCCGGCACATACTTTTGTCACTTTGGCACACTCTCCATCACTTTCCCTGAACACTCGGGTACACCTTTGTAGTACCCGGTCTACTCTGATGATGTGTGAGTGTACTCTACTGAATACACACACACTACCTCCATCAATGGGCCTGCAACCAAAGACTAACCCCAATTTTGCGGTCTCTTTGACTAGAGCACTGCTCTCTAGTAGCCCTTTACAACCTCAAAAGCAAAGTACAAAATGAAAGTCAGCAATTTTACGGAATATTAGGTAGTAGACAGATAGTATTGACGCCAGAAGATGAGGCGCACAGGCAGCAGTTTGAAAAAGCACTCTCCAGCACACAGGCACTCAAAGTGTTCTACTACTTTGTATCGACTTTGTCGTGTTTGGAATTTTCTATTTTTGCTCTACTTGAGAGGGGCAAGCACGGTGCAAGTCAATTCTTGCAGTCGACTGCTTGACGTGGGCCTCACTTTTCACTTCTTTCGTTCACCGTATTCACGGGACCTGTTTCTTCGCTGATGATGCTTTCTTTTCCCTCCGCCTCCTTCTTCGTCTTTGCCATCTAAACTTTTTTCGTTTCACCAGAAACTAAAGTATGGGCTTGTGTGTGTGCCCGGCAAAGTCTTGACGAGTCAAACAAAGAGCATTACCATGTGTCGAGAAAGAATGTCGACAAAGTCCGTGCGTGTTTGTGTGAGAGTGTGCATTGAATCAACTTGAACTTTCCTGAAAGTACTCCTCTTCACTTGGCTAATTACTGTTTGGTGTAATATCCAGCCAAAGTAGTTGTACTTGCAGTTGCAAACACTTCTTTTAAACTTGTATCCCACTCTTTATTTGAACAGCCATTGAACTATGAATGCCTTCTTCTTTCATTTTTTCATTCTTTCTTTTTATACCGAGACCACCTCAAACTGACAGACCAACCGCTGTTTGGACGCAATTAGGTTAGCTATCCTGGTGATGATAGGAGAAAATAAGGCCAGCAAAAAGAGAGTTTTTGCAAACTCGGGCAAAAGTGTTTTTGCCCTGCACTGCCCGATCAGGACAGAGTCGGTTTGAGTTTGTTCGGCTAACCTGGTCACTCCTGCACACACGCACACGCACGCAGCACACTGATGACACTGACATACTTGGCGCACTAATTAGCCCCATTATCGTCTCATCGGTGCTGCCGCACACGTTCCTGCACTCATGTCAGGCTTCTTTCAGCGACGACGACGACGACGAGCTGAGGACGATCACTTCTTTTTCCACTTTTTTTTTGCTCCAAACCTCTACGCCAAATGAGAAATGATCGATTTAAAAGGACTTGAAAGCTGCGCCTCGCTTCTCTTCAGTTCAACATGTTTAGAATGCAGTACTGATCGCTAATTGATTTAGATTCCATTGACTTGCGTGCCAGTGATGCGAAATGGTTCCTTTATTCTCTTGCAGAGCGACACTCACTAAACCGAAGGCAGAATTGTGCAGCCAAGAAGGAAGGACAAAAAATGAGTGATAAGAAACGAGGGGAAAAGTGCACAAAAGTAGAGAAAAAAAATAAAAGAAAGGAAGAAAGAAAGAAAGCTGCCGCCGCCGTTCTGCTCGATAATTATGCTAATCGGTAAGTAACGGTGTCGGTGTCGTCCGAGTGGGCCAGTGTCACAGTGTCGATGATGACCAACACCACCACCACCATAGTCTGCAGAACTTTTTTTGGTGGAGCACTGTCTGCCGAAAAATGTGTGCCGTAGATGTGGCTCGATAAGCACTGTTCCAATTTGCAATCGATTGACCGACTTTTGCACTGCAGCACCACCACAGTACCTTTAGCTGGGCTAACACTGCAATCGTGCTAGCTGCCTTCTTGCACTGCACTGCACTGCACTACTCCGCCACTCGAGACACACAATTCTGACGTGTCCTAATTTGCAATTCTCTCCCTCAGCCCACTCTGCTCTTTATTCTTTCTCATTTTTTATATTCCTTTTTTCTATGTCATTGTCGGCGTCCTTTCCTTGTCCTACCCTTTCCATTGTTCTCCTTATTTTGTTCCTCTTCACACAAGCGCCAATCACTTTTTTCAATCGATTTAGAGTGATTTGTTCTTTGCTCTAGCAGATACTGCAAGCCAATCTTTTTCTTTTTGTTTTCTAGTTTTCTAGTTTTTATTCTATGGCACCTGCTCTAAAATTGTTAGATACAGGAATTACCCCGTACACACAAAATAATCTTGAGACCATTTAAAATAATAATGTTGCACTATTTCGATGAACTCTTTGAGGGCGCATCCTGACCCGCCTTTGCCCTTGCCAATTGTTTGGCTTCTATTTGTAGGCCTCTTTATTTATCTGCACTCTGAATTGATTCGAATTTAATTTACGCCAAGTTTCTATTGAAATTCTGCATCATTTAGCCCTGTGTTTGCCCTTGCCAAACCTCTGAGTTTACCGAGTTTGCCTTTGTGTATTTATTTATTGGCTAGTGACAAACTTTGCCAGAACTCTTCTCGGCTTTCTCATCTTCTTTTGCCGGGTGGTGGTGATGGTGATGGTAGCCGTTATTGACTTGATCAAATTGGCCTCAATGTGATTTAAGGTGCTGTCTTTGTCCGGTGATTCAATTTCGTTGCTCAGTACTGGCAGCCTTTGCCGCAATCGGCACTGCCGAATTTGATTTCGTTGTGCCCGTTTCGCCCACTTTTCGCCAGACAGCAAGTGCTGTTCACTCTGTCTGCTGAAAGATTTCACTATCTTTTTCTTTTTTTATTCTTGCCGTCCTTTTGATCATTTAGTTGCAGGTCGCAAGCAGACCGTCGACTAAAAAGAGTCTTTCTTGCTCTACCACTACAAACGACATCTCCGCATACTTTTGTCCAGTGTGGAGTTCCTAACTCAATTTTTTTCGACTGGAACTTTCCGATTGAACGCCATTTTAATTATTTTGTACTGACTTTTCAAATTCTATTTTTTAGAGAATGTTCTTGATTTGTTTTGTCCTCCTCTCTGTTTGTGTGAGTGTGCAGTTTTTAGTTAAAATGTGTTAAAACTAGAGTTTCAAGTTTTGCAAAGATTGTAAACAATCTTAATTTTAATTGAATGTTAAATTAAATGTAGTATGTTTGTAGTTTGGCAAATCAGTTGCCAAATTGTTAAAAAAGTGCATAAAACTAAACCATTAATTTTACTTAAATTTAAAATAAAAGATTGATTTTAAGCTGCATTTTGAGACATATTTTTAGTACGGATACGTCTTGACAAATTTCAATGGCGACTTCATAACTTGATAATGAATGGCATGCATTGAATGGCACAGCACAGACACATCCAGAGCAAACTGCCATTCTTTTCAATTACCAGCCACTGCCAATGGCCTGTTTCTCATCGGCGAACCATCATATTATTGTTTACTCACACATCCAAAAGCTGAACAGAGAGCGCTGAGTGGCTTACAAATTACAAATTAGGCCATAAATCATCGTTTGTGGCTCGTGTTAGAGCCGTTCAACTTTTGCTCGCCTGTTGTCCTGTTAAAGAAAAGAGAATTTGGATGAGTAGGAAAGATCTCTTTTTCTTTTTTACTGGCGGATTTATTTTTTGTTTTTTGATTTGCAGCAAATCTATTATCATTAGCCAAGTCTATGAGCCAACGATCATATTAGGCGACTGCTGCTGAAGCCAACTGCTTCAGTGGCGCAAAAAAAAGGAAAAGAAGAAAGAAGTGGCTAACATTTTGCAAGACGTTTGACACAGAGAAGCAGTTTTGCAGTTTGGCCACAACTGGTGAAGCATTTATCACTAGGGCCATTGGGCCACAATGGCTGACACTGCAACAAATGCGGAACACAAAGAGTTCCATGCTCTACAGAGAAGGAAGTACTGTCACCACTTGGAGGAAAGAATCATTCTCAGAGAATGCCATTGCTGCTGCTGCTGTTGTTGCTGTTGAGTGACAATGGCACTTGCCGACTCGTGGGCTTATTTTCTACTGCTGCTGCTGCTGCTGCTGCTGGTTTAGTTGCCTGCACTTCGCTGGCATAGGCCAAAGCAGTAAGGCCGTCTGCCCAGCTGTACAGCAGCAACAGCAGCAGCAGCACAGCACTACTGTCTGTACATTAATTACCAAAAAAGGAACAGGGAAAGATCTGACAAATTCATCCCGGCATGACACAAATGTATTCAGATGAGCTCAACGTTGCGTTTTGCAGCGTTGGCCTGTCACTGACTAGAGAGCAGAACACAAAAAATGAAAGCAATTCTTCCCTTCTCTTTCTTCTTTCTCTTCTCCTCATGTCAGCTTTGTAGTGCAATGTCTTAATGACAGTCTCTTTCTCTCCCGCTTCCCCCTCTCTTTCTGTGTGACTTTAAACTTGAGATTATGTGGAACGATGCTTGTCGATGCACAACCAGCCGTTGCCGTCATAAAGTCGACACAGAAGGAAGAGAGAGAGAGATAGAGAGAGACTATTGGGCTCAATTGGACAGCATTCTTAGTGCGGCCCGCACTAGTGTCTGGCTGCCTTATTTGCGCGCGGGATTAAATTAATTTTTCCTAATGAATGAATCAATTCCTTCTTGTCGCTCTAATCTGCACTACATTCTGCACTGTTCACTCTGCTCATTCTCCGCGTATTACCACTCCCCTCAGATGGGCATCATCATTTGGGGGCCCATTTATTAGACGGCACCTCGAGCAGCAACAACAGAAGCTGTGCGCCACTCTCAGCTTCAGTGACCATTATTCTCCATTATTTGGCAGCTATTTTTTGTCGATTTGCACCAACCACCCAACCAGCCAACGCTAGCAATTGTGTATTTGAGCAAAAAGTGCTGCAATTGTAGAATGCTCTTTTCTCTCTCTCTCTCTCTCTCTCTCCTCTCTCTCTCTTCTCTTTCTTATCCTTTCATTCCCTGCGCTCCATTCATTTCATTTGTGTACAGTTCTGCAGTTTCAACATTTTCTCTTCAGTTGTTGTGTTATCGCATTTTCTAGCTTGTATTTATTTACTGCTGATCATGTCGAATGTTGAACACTGCAGTTGTGCGAACCAGGACCGAACACTTTTAGTGTCTAGTTTATTATTAGGATCTATTATTGAAACATTTGGCCAGTTTGGCAGTTTTACCAGTTTGAAGATGCCGAACAAACCGAACAGAGCGCCACTTGAGTGAGCACACTCTGAATTCAGTCTTCAAGTTCCCCATTCCGCTTTTGCTGCCTTCATCGCCATCATCAGTGTTGTCTTACCTCTTTCTGCTCACAACCGCATTACTAACCGAACCATCGAGCGATCGATTGGAGATTTGACGGATCAAAACTTGCTGTTTCTTGTAACTTTCCCTCTTTTTCTTCCTTCTCCCAAACCTCAATCTTTGTCCGATATGATCGTTCAGCTTTGTAAAACTTTTTTTCAGTGACAAAATCTTTAAGAACACATCTGCAGTTGCGGTACATAGAGTAAAGATGCTGGCGTCCAGTATTGAAATGCTGTCAACTGTCAGTTGAATATTAGTTTTGCCTGCATCGCTGCATCATAAAATTGGTTTTTGCGCTGATTTGACTTGTTTAATTTAAATTTGGTCATAGTATAAAGCTAGAAAAGCGTTTCCATTAGTTGCCGTTCTTGCTTTCAGTGCACTGCTTGGACGTGCCTTGTCGATATCTTTGCAGATACAGACAACTTGCTTGATATATGGGCACTCAATTGACGGGTGGTGTGTGTGTGTGTGTCTGTGTGTGTGGCCACTCAATCGGATATGGATATAGCCACTCTTCACTTTTCTCTCGCTTTATCTGAGGATAATGTATTCCTTGAAGGACGCATACTTAATGCAAAGATAACGTTGCTGATAGTGAAACAGGCAAACGGACTGTGAAGCCTGTGAAGTGAACAGTGCCAGTTTTTTTCTGATTCGAGTGACAGGCGAAGCGACCATTCTCGCTGTTGGAGCCCAGCAAAAAAACAGCACAGTTCCTTCTGCAAAAATCACTTTTACGATTGACTGTCTAACTGGGTAAAAAAGTGACTTTTGCGGTCAGAAACTATCTCTGACTGCAGCTCTATCTCTTAACCCTAGATCACTGGACTCGGCTAAAATTCCTTCTTTTTCTGTTTGATTTTCTTTTTTGCTGCAATGTTGAATACAGTAATCACAGTAGAAATTTTTTAAAATATGAACTCGAGAATATCTAGGGTAAATTAATATTAATAGCCACTCTAATTGCCACTTACTGGCCAGACTTACTGTGTGTCGGCGTGGGTCTCGTGTGGAAACAGCATTCTGCTCTTTAAGAGAATGCACTCGTTTGCTTTCACTGTTTTATTGCACTGCTTTTCTTTTAACTTATCGCTCACCGTAATTCACTGGACATTATCTCAATGTGTTCGTTGGCGAGCGCGCGGCACTGCCACTTTTTGTTTCGGCTTCTGCTCCCATCTACGGTAGTCTCTCGACAGTCAGATCTCTCGCACACCCAATTCTTGTTCCGCCAACTTTCTTGGATGTACTCAAACCCTCGCGTTTGCACACAATGCTATTCAGTGTCTGTCTCTGGATGTGAGTGTGAGTGTGTGTGTGAAGCGACGCGTATAAAGTCGCTCTAATGGCCAACTAATAAGCGACCATTGCTTGTTCTACTCCCTGCTAATGAGTCTTTCCTGCACGGATTTCTCAGTTTAGTGTTCGCACTGGCTCAGACTGACAGGCAGGCAGACTCGTGTCTTCTCTCTCACACCAAATCGTCTTTTATTCCCTTTCTCTTTATTTCTTTTTTTCCATCTTCACTCTAATTCTAGCTCTCTTCTTCTTCTTCTCGTGACTCTGCACTCGTCACTTTTTACCGTCTTTTACGGAGTTGTGTTAGCCTACTCCGGTGTTTTCAGTCTTTGCAATGCAGTGGAATCCTCTCTGTTTGAGAATTTTCCGCTGCTGCTGCTGTTGTTGCTGCCGCCTTCAACATTAATCACATTTGCCTTGCCTCACTCACTCGATAATGATTCGTGCCTAATCGAATTGCCTGCAATGTCTCACTTTCTTCTTCAGAGCTCCTCAATCTCTCCTCCACTGAGCCCTTCTCTATTTCTTCTCTTTCTCTATTTTTTGTCTCGATTTCTTTTTTCATCTGCCTTATTTTGCTTTCAATCGATTTGCCGGCGCAAGTGTATGCATTAGAAAAGCTCTGGCCCAAGTCATTCGACTGTCGGCACTTTGGTGTAATGCCGGTGATGACGGCGATGCTTCTGCACTCTCTGGGTGACACTGAAGATGAGACAGAGCGCACTGTGCACGCACTTGCTTTGTTGACATCTTTATTTTGATGACAAAATCATATAAATTAATTTGAAATTGCCTTATGCGTGCTTGCCTCTTCTTTTTCTTCTTTTTGCTTTAGCCGCAATGTACCCAGTTTGTCGCTTATCCACGCGGCGAAAAAGCATTAATGGGTGTAGTGGTAGTAGTAGTGAAGTAGTTTTGTCAGCCAATCAATTTGCATTTATATGTTATTTATCTCTAGTTTTTGGGTCATTCTCTTTGACTATTAGTTTATTTTTTCATTTATTTTATGTTTTTTAAACATCATAAAAATATTCCATTTCAGCAAAACTATTTTTTTTGTAATTGTGAACATTTTTTCTATATTTGTACTTTTTTAGCAATTTCTTTCTCAAATGAAAAAGTGTTTGTCTGTGCATGCCCGTCAAATAAAACTGTCGAATGGTTCAATTTATATTAGAGCGTCCGCAAACAGTGAGACCGAAGCAGAGAGAGAAGCCTATCAATCACGGACAACCTTTGAAGACACAGCCCTGGTTGGGTGTGTGAGTATGAGTTGAGGAGCACCACTTCTCCACCACTGACTGATGATGGTGCACTCATTTCCCTCTTAATTAGTCATGTGAGATGCAATTGCCATTTGATTGTCTCCGGCGGAGGAAGAGCTAGCCGGAATTAGCACTTCTGCTGTCTTCTCCCTTCGCCCATCTGCTTGCTCACAGGCTCACCTCTTCTCCCTCTCCTTCTCCCTCCCTCGCTCTCGATCGATACAACTCAATTTAGCCGTCCACTCTCGTCACCTTCCCCTGTCATGTCAACGTTCGCCTGTGAAATGTGTATGTCCTCTCTTTGTCAGTGTCAGTGACCACCACCATCACCACCACCACCTTTGCCATCATCATCAGCAGTGTCCTGCTTTTTGTCGGCCATCTCCTCCTGTCGTCCAGTGACCGCACGCGTTAATCAAGCCGGCACAGTGTCAACTTGTGCCACTGATAACGAGTGATGATGATGATGATGATGACGTTAGTGTGAATTTATGGTGCCTTGGCACGAACAGGAGGCACACACACACACACACTGCTCTCCTCAGTAGAAATGACAGCAACGACGGCGTCGGAGAGTCAACAGACGGTGAGGGGGAAGAAGAAATAGTGGGAGAAAAATAGAAAAAGTGAAAATATGGCAACATTATGGCAATGTGTGTTTGCCAGAACTTTGGTGGCGATAATAAACAAATGAACCCTTTGCAGAGGGCCAGGGCAGCCTGCCTGGCTCATTAATAAACTTTATCATTACGATGGCAAACTCATGCGAATGAGACAGAAACTGAAGGCGACAAGTCGAGTATTGTTAGACAATAGGGAGGCAAATATTGCTGATATTGCTGATCGAACTGCTCGATGGTTTTTTTTGTTGTCTACGGTCAGCACAACTTCTGGCTACCCTAACTTCCATTTGGCTAATAACAACAAACTTGCCTGTTTCTGCGTGGTAACACTCGGCAACACTGACAGAACAAGCTACATCTTCTGCAACAATGCCATTACACAAGTTTGAAGCATGGGTTTTTATTTATTTAATTTTGTAAATCTAATTACTATAGCAGAAAAAATATCGGCAAATTAAAATAGACTTTTTGCTATTTTGTGTTCTGTAACATTTCAGTTGCATTTTTGTTCTATTTTATTTTTTTTATTCAGTGCCATCATCAGAATTGACTAGCTCACATAGACACAAATTGCTCTTCCCGGCAATCGGCAATTTGGTTGCAGCACCGAACGCAGCTGCACATGGCCACCAGGCCAATAGATCATCAGTAATTGGCTAAATTAATGGAGAGCCATTTTGAATTTTAATTGCACCCGAATTCTAACCGTTTCCTCCGATGTTCATCTGAACGTCTGAGATACCAGTGCATTAGATCAGTGTTCATTAGCATTGCCAGTCTAATGACGGGCCCATTGGCTTGCCTGCAGGTTTTGCACAACCGCTACTAGTACTTTTGGGCCCTTTTCTTCGTTTTCTTCCTTTTTCACTTGCTCAGTTGCCGTCATGCTGCCTTTTCAGTATTTTTTTTGACTCAATGTGTTTTTGTGTGTGCACTGCTACAAATTGAATATTTCGATTGAAATATACATTTTATAATGGGTGCTCTCTATTCATAGTTACCGTTTATCTATTAAATTAAATTTACCCATTTTCATTTGTAAATCCACTTTTTTTGAAAAGCGTTCCTCGCCACTGCCTGCGCACTTTGGCACCCACAGACAAACAGAGGGCACTCAGACAGAGCACAGAAAAGAGCACAGCACACATACACAATGTGCCTGAACTACTGTTGGTCGTACATAACATAATAAATTTATTAAAAATTGAAGCAAATGGGCAGATGTATTTGCCCAAAAACAAGCTTGCGGCTTATGCTTTGCCTCAGTCTCTACTTTCAGTTGCCGGTTGCTTTTTTTACTAGTGCAGTCTTTTATTTATGTACACTCATCTTTTTGTATTTTTTTTATATTTTTCTATATTTAATTTGCTTGTTTTCACTTTATGGCCGTCATAAACATTTCTTCAATGTCCTCTTTGCTGATTGTGAGTAGACATTAGCCGATTGGTCCTAATTTAATTATTGCCTCGCTAAGCCGAAAACTAAAATGTAAAATGATGCAGTAAAATGAAAATGCTAGAAAATAATTTTTTAGAATTCTTGAATCTAGTCTTTTGCCTCTAATTTGGCAAAAATAGGGAGATTAAAAACGAAACCGGTTTGTCAAACGAGGGTTGTGACAGAAAACATGTTTTTTCCATTTGATTTGCGAGTCTCATTGTGAGTACTGGTAATTGGCGTGGTAATTAATTAACTATCTGACTTACTCTGCCCCACTCAAAGCATGTGTGCACTTCCATGGGCTGTGGATGTCCCCACGGAAATGGCCCCCACACTTAAAATGTAATGAGTTAATTGGCTGTTTTCACTATCACGATACACACACAATAGAAATACGCTGGTTCTTGGTATTAGTGTTTGTAACGGTCTTTTATTAATTTGATGTAGTGGCGATTTTGCGACAATTCTTCAAAATGCAAAAAAGAGAATTGGTTCGTTTTCCAAATGAAGTGTCACAAAGGAAACTGTTAGTGCAAATGAGCTAGTAGTAGAAATAACTACCGAACAAGTTACCGTGTGCAAAAGTGCTGACAAAACCTGCAGAAGAGTGCTGTATTCAAAGTGGCTAATAAGGCAATGCTCACTGATCCCATTGTTTGAGTTCTCAGACTTTGAATCGTACGGGTTTTCTGCTCTGGTTTGGTCATGTCTCTTTTCACTTTGGATCACTGCTCCAAAAGCGGACAAGGGATGCCGACACAGTGGCGGGTAATTAAGTCGATTGTCCCCTTGTAGAAAGTTGGAAAAAAGAGGCTTGCTTTCTGTGAGTCAATTACTTTTACTTTTACAAAAAATCGACGATGCTTGCCGCAAAACACTTTCACCAAGTACACATAGACTTTGCAATTCTCTATTTTGTGCAAAAGAAACTGTTTTGCTCGCTCTTTCTTTTCTGAGCACAATTGTCTCCAATTGGAAAGCATTTCTCTTGTTCGCAGCAAACTTCACTTCACATTTTGGATTTTTTCTTCTTTTACGTTCTCCTTTCGCCGCACGGTGCCCACTGCAATCACTTGGCATTTGCCATTGTGTAGCAAGTCACCGACTCGCCTGTCTGTCGCACTCCTTTTCTGTCTTTTCCGTCCAATACTGCTCGCTGTGATCGATCCATGATGATGGCAACGTTTGACGATGCAAAAACGCTATTTTCTATTAAAGCAACCGCATTTTACTTTTTATCAAAAATTCTTCGCTGTCGGCATGTGGGAACCATTTATGTTTGATGCTTGTTTAGCCCTTCAATACTACACCAGATAAGAGGCTTTCTTGCCTTCTCTCTCTTTGATATTGCTGTTGATGCCGTTTCATCAATACTGTACTTAGCAGAAGACATATTTGTGCCTGAGCACACAATTGATTGGCACTGCTTGCTCCTCTCAACGGAAAGGGATGCACACATTTAACTTTTTTCAGTTGATGCCTTTTCCATTTTCTAAGTTGTTCGACATCATACTTTTGTTGTTTGCTGCTGCTTTCAAATACCAATGCACCTTGGCTCGTTTTATAATCATAGCCTTGCAATTAAATGAAAATCACTACATCTGCCCTGGTTCTTTGAAAATCTTTAACTATTACTACTTCTAGTAGTAGTATTACAGCAGTTTTCCTAACTAATTTGCCCAATTGATTTTCTTTCAGTTACAATTTCAGAGAAAGCTCCTCTACTTTTGCACTGCTAAGCGTCGGCACTAGCTGCCATTAATAAATCTTCAGTACTCTCTGTGTTTGCTGTGTCGTCCAGAGAATCGCCTCGTAAATTTCATTATTATTACCAGACTCATTATTGCCAGTACCATTTACCAGCCCTTCAGTAAGCGTGTAAGCCTTTTCGACGGCTCACAGATTCAACTGCTCGTTCGATCGATTTGTGCTAGAGCGAGCGCGGTTTCCACTTTCACTCACTGACGCTCACAACAATTGGCAAGCCCGGTCGCGATTGCGGGCATTGCCACTGTCGCTGTAGCAGCATCAAATGAAGGAAATAATAGAGAGAAGCACAATAACACTCAATGTAGGGAGGCTGAGGAGATCGTTTATTGCGACTTGATTAAGACTTTTACAATTTCGCCAACAGTGACCGGCACCACTCTGCTGACACTCGATGTTGGCCTCGAGTAGATTTAATTACAGGATAATAAATTCAATTCGGTTCCACTCGATCAAAGGCGCTGCTGCTGCTGCAACTTGCTAGTGTGTTGATGGTCGCTGCAGTGGTGCTTCAAGTGGACTTGGAGTTTCTCTGTACTGTACTGTCCTGCACTGAGGACACTATTCTTTAGGAGGGCCGTGGTCGTCGTCCACTGTGGCGATTGATGTTCACAACTTGGCGATCCCGCCAAATGGGCACTATTTTTTTTGTTGGCAGCAGAAGAGCGGGATGAGAGGGACCAGAGGGTGATATTCGATTGCGCTCGTTTTTACAGTTGAATTCTATGTTCTTTCTTTTGTAGTTTTTGAGCAAAGCACCAATTACTGTAGTTGGCCCTCTTCTCAGCCCTGCAATCACTCACTTGCTTTACTATTTCTCTTCTTTTTTCTCCTTTTTTACCAGTCTCTTCTTTACGATCATTCGGCGCAATCGATTGGCAGTGTCAATGGCGGCAGTAATGAGGCAGTGCACTCATTTTTGTTGCCCAGCCAAACTCTCTGAATACAAGCCACTGCCTCGTCACTTGTTCACTGACCACTTGTGTTCCACTGAGGGTGTTGTGCTGCTTTTATTACCGACCATATTATTAATTATAACACATTACCAATGCAGGGGGCAGACTGGTACAATCTTGTACAAGTCAAACAGCATCAGGCATTAGCAGAACACGCATTTGCGTCAATCGGCCTTTGATCTGCCTGTGTGTGCTCGACATTGGTGACAATAATAAAAGTGAGTGGTTTTGATTTCCAGTGGTCAGCAGTGGCGGTGACCGAGTTTGCCTCAACTTTCCAGCTCCAGCTCGATTTGCCAATTAATTTCCGCTTTGTATTCGGATGGCACGATCTTTTCGGTTGCCACACTTTTGCCACACACACAAGTGAACATCAGCAGCATCAATTAGAGCGATGGTGCAGCAGTGATCAACTTGCTCTGCTTCAATAGCTCTGCTTCAATTGCGTCTTCTCTCTTTTTCTTCTAATGAGCAATGCCGCACAGAAGTCGTGTGTGTGTGTGTGCGAGCGTGTTACCGTTATTAGTGCTTTACCATTCTTGTCACTCGCCGATTTGAGGCAGTTTTCATTGAAAAAAAATACAGGCCAAAAAGTAGGCAGCAAAAACGGACTTAGTTTTGCAATTTTTTAAAATTATTTTTTGCAGCTCAACCCAAAGTGTTGGCGCAATTGAAATGAACTGTGCATGATGACTGTGCTGAAACACGCACTGTGCAGAAGAAGATCATTGTGCACAAACTCCTTCTTACTCTTTTCCTCAACAAATATATCGGCGCATCTACTGTTTGAATAAATAATTGCCTCTCTTCTGAACGGTGCGACACTTTACGCTCTTCTTTGTCGATGATTATTGCCACTGAAACCGATCAGCTGTGCTCTAGTTTGGCAGTAATGCACTGCATGAAGTGGAAGCACTGCCTGGTAGGGCCCTCAATGTCTGAATGGTCATTGCGTTTTATTGGTAATGCCAGCTAAAGAATAGAAAAGCTGCTCAAAGAAGGGATCATCGGTGCACCAGAGTGGCGGCGGCTCACTGGCACTCTCTTCACTGAGACGCTGTTTGCTTAGAATTTCTCTTTTTATCTTTTACTCTTTTTTTCTTTCACTATTTTCTACAATTCCGTTTCATACAACGTAGCCCTGTAGTTTGTATTTTGTTTTTCTACTCGATCAATGCTGCCTCTTCATGCCTAATAATATCCAGTTGAATATGTGAATTTGTATGCGAACACCATCAACTCGCTTATCCGTTTGGTCCAGTGAAAGTGATACATGTACATTATGTACTATAATTTGCATCTACTCTTGCATTCACTGATCGTTTTCTATTGAGCGAGAATGCTCTCTTTCTTCTCTCTGATGGTGGTACAACTGTGTCCTCGATATGGTGATAAATCAATACTGATGATCGATGTGGCTGCGACTGTACAAAGTGAACAGCCAATATATTAAGAAACACTCAGCTCTTCAGCATTTTAAAGTCTGTACATCTCAGTACAGAGAAAAGTGGCATCTGAATCATTGAACTCATTTGTCTGCACAGGCCTCCAGTGACACATGACCGCTGCACTGACCCGATGCGTCAAAATAAAGAATGCCATGTCTGATGTGTGTATGTTTGCTTTTTTAAACTAGCAAACAAACAAGAACACAACTGAACACAACATGGACGCATCACCAAAAACGAGTGTGAAAACGAGTTGAATTAAACGAGTTTCTGTAGTGTGAAGCACAGGCAAATCCACTTGATTACCTCGAGCGACTGAAATTCTTTTCTTCTTTTTCTTCTTTTGTCGCCCATGTGCGGGTGATTTTGTGCTGACCCACTTGCCAATTGGCCAATAAATTGCCACTAAACGTAGAACGCTAAGCTTTGCGTGGTCTCTTTTAGTTTGAAGCAGCACTCAGCTAGAAACTGGAGAACACACACACACAACACAAACTGGGCATCTGTTTTGTTTGTCTGTTTATTTTTTCTTTTTTCTTTCTTTTCTTCTTTACAGTCGTCCGGTACCTCTGTGTAAAAACTTTGAATGGTTTCTATATTTATTTTATACACATACGCTTTTTCTACATTGAACTTTGCAGTAGCGCACGGGTAGAGCTGAAAAGCCCTACACAGAAGGCTTATTATTTGTTTGGTATTATTACAATGCACCCTGATAATAGCATTCTAATACGGAGCGGTGAAATATCGCCCGTTTTTTGCTACCATATTGGATGCCATTTTTTAATATCCCTTCCCCTACGTCAGAGAAGGAAAGAAGAGGGCAGGCAGCTCAAGCAACAACAACGACGACGACGACGACGAACTGAGGGCTCCAACTGACGCGCTATTTTTCAATTTCCCTTTCGTTTGTCGGAAATTATTTTCAACTTTGTAACAATTTTCATTCTCTACTCTAGCTTCAGCTTCAGGGTTCGAGGAAAAAACGATCTAAACGTAAACTACACTACTGCTACTGCCGCCCCCTGCCACCCCGGCTAGTCTAGTCGTTACGTTCATTGTTCTGAATAGACTGTGACATCGATTTGAGTGCTGAAAAGTCAAAAACTGCTGCTGCTGCTGCTGGTAGTGGTGGTGTGGGTGCGTGTCGACAAATGGAATATGTAAATCGAATGGATCGATTCAAGTGGATAACGAGTGCCGGAGAGGGGGCTGCCATGAATGGACAAGTGAGCCAGGGAATAAAGCACGATGCTGCTGCTGTTGCCCCTTCAGATTAGCCCCTGTCCTAACTAGCCTGTCCATCAATCGATCGCACCAGAATGGCCGAGAATGGTCGTTCATGACATAAATGTCGTTTGTCTCGCTCATTCTGGTTCCTGAAACTCCGTTGACATGTCAGCTGGTGTTGGCCCTTTGATTTCCGACCGTTAACTCTAGCACATTTTTTTCACTTTGCACCAGCAGTCCTACTTTTGCAGAGGCAGCGCAGTTTAAATTGCCCTAAATCAAAGTCTAATTACTGCCGTTTTGCAATTATTGGCCTGCCAAGTCATGGCAGCAAAGCCGTTGATTGGACCGTTCTCTGCTGATCAATTGCCTTGTCAACAGTGGAAGAGTTGCTGTTGGCTGTTTGACGTCGACTGACCAAAGCCGAGGTGGCTGCTGTGCGGTTGAAAGCACCCGATTTCCGCAAAGCTTAAAAGCAAAGGCCATTCGCCCTCCCATGACGACGATAGGAAACTTGGCTGTGGTTTCATATCGCTGTAAAATGGTTTGAATTTTTAATCCGCCATCATTCAATCTTTACAGTTCAATTACGGGCGCATTAGTGCTTGTTGTGATAGTGGTGGTGCTGACATTGGTGCTGGTGCTGGTGCCAGCAACATCAGAAGTGCCCACACGAGACAGCAGCCTAACCAAACTAACCGACATTCTTTGGGCATAGTTTCTGTGTGAGGAAGCTTGCTGATCGGCTTGCAGCACTACTTTTCTTGGTTATTCTCACAGTTCAGCCGCCGCACCACAGTTCTTTCCAGTAGAAAGCGAGCAGGCGAATGCCTTTAGTTTGATTTATCTCCCTCGTTGCCTTTTTTCCCCTCGTCGCACCAATGCATTCTTATGAGCCGTTCGATCTTTCCAACGAGATCGCCCAAGTGAAGTTTAATAAATAATTCAGCAGAATGTGAGCTAATGTAAAATGAATTATAAATTGAAATAATATCAGCAAGGAAGAAAAGACGGGTGGTAGCTGAAGCAGTGGTAGCAGTCCTAAGGAGCACGCAAACACACCACCAACCAGCTCTATCAGAAGGAGTCGATTGTCCTGACCAGTCAGAAACTGGCCCCTTTTGCTACGATGTTGCCGATGGTTCATTTGATCTCCCGTTTAGCAATTCTCGCGTCTCTCTCTCTCTCTCTCTTCAAGTCTGCCTGTCTGTCTTTCTGTCTGAATTGTTTGCTCAATAATTGATATCGAACCATGTTTTATTTATGCCTCCTTACCCTGTCGCTTACCACTGCTCTATTGCTCGGAGCAGAAACTCATCACTCTGTTTGTATTCCTCTCCTTCATCTCCTTCCGATGCACCGTTTTTTTTTCATTCTTCCTCTTTTTCTTCTGTTTGCTTTTGATTCAATCGGGTCAGTTTTGCCACTTGCACTGAAGTGTACACAATGGGGGCAGAGCAAACTGCCGACAATTTCCAGCAAACCATTTTGAGCTTGCCTGGCTTGGCAGTCTATCGTGATCACAGCTCAATTTAATTTGTTTGAGATTTACTTGAGCACAAACGAACACACACATACAATAAACGAAGCTTTTTGCTGAGCATTTCATCACAAATGGAAACATTTTTAAGTTGTTTATTAATTATTGAGCAGATGAGGCAGTTTGTACAGTGATTAGCGCACTGTAAAGGAAAACTGCCTGCTGATCAAATGGCTGCCGTATCAGGCTACTGAGGCTGCTTCTGTGTTTAATCCATTAGTGTAATGCACATTGCCAGCCTGCCTTCAGTGAACATCACTTTGATTGGCTTCCAATTGCTTCATCGTGTTTCGGTTCACATCGATGTGCTCGTGTTACGACGACTACAGCTACCATTAAGGCTGCTGTCTCGAATGAGATTGTGAGCACACAACGGACACACAACCACTTTCTCAATAAGTAGAATGCTCATTGGAGAAAAAAGCGAATGAGCAAACGAACGGAAAACCTAAAGAAAAAGAAAAAAAACATCAAAGTAAAGTGGCTTCGATCGATGCATTTAATGTGCTCACCAAAACGGCAGCTGCTGTGTTGTGGTGGTGGTGGTGGTAGTGGCCAACTGCTTCACCAGCACCACCAAAACCAAAAACCTTCTTTTACCGAATCACATTCACAGCACTTTCCAATTTAATTTCATTTTGTTTTTTACTTCTTTCTCTAATTCATTATGTCAGTTCGGCTGTTGCTGATGCCTCCTTCTCTTCACAACCCTTTTTTACTGCTAACCGTCTCGACGTGTTCCAATTTAGCATTGGTAATAGGAGGGTGCACTGCCAGCTCCTGAAGTGCACACTCAGCCACCAACAGTGGCAGGCAGCATAACGACGTGAAATAGCTTTCAAAGGAAATTCTTTAAATTAAACGTTTAATTTTACTTCAGAGTCTAGAGAAAAGGCGTCTGAGAATGCTTTCGTTTGCGCAACGATTAATTTGCCGAGCTATTAAGGGTAACGCTGGCAGTTTTTCAAAATCAGGTTTGCGATTTTAAAATTTTGCATTCTGCAAATGCATCAGAAATGCATGTTTTGATCAAGAATCGATTAAGCAAAATATCAACAAACAGTAACCAAAACAAGCTGATACACTCGGCAAATTTTGACCTGCAACCACTAAAAACAGTGCAGTAGCACTTTTTCAAGTGCCTTCAAATGGCCACTCGAAATTATCAAATTGCCCAACTGCCTTGTTGCCCCTTTTGCTCATTTGTCCTCAGTGTCTCGCTCTGAGTGCGCCACTTCAAAATTTAATTTGCCACTCATTTCGGCAGAAATATCGACCTCTCTTTCTTTCTCAGACTGTAGCAAACAAACAGAAAGGGAAAAAGTCAGTCTACAGCTGATAATCTGCCGAGCACTGCAAATCTTGACAAGTTTTTTTAATTTACCAGCCGAAGATGAAGCACCCAGGCCGGCCAGGTTAAGTCAACAGAGAGAAGAGAAGAGTGAGTGCAAGTGCCAGTCGCTCTTCAACTCTTCAACTCTTCAACTTGGTCTCTGGTCTTGCCACTTTTATTCGCCCCTATCACCGCTATCAATCTATCTCTTTTCACTGTGCTCACTGTACGATAGCTATCGTCTGCAAATAGAAACGATAGTACTACGCTAGTAACCCATTACTGTCTAAAACCTAGCACCGCTAATTAATTAGTTCTCATAATAAAGTAGCGCAAAGTTCTCACTCACTTGCTAACTGCAGTCACCGGTGCGGCATGCCACGGACCACAGGTCAACACTGACTAACTGAGTATGTGTGTTCACCAGCTGCACAGACACAATGCATATGCAAATGCTTTACATAATAATGGAGCAACTTCCCACGATCTTCTTCTTCTTCTAATCATTCATTTGCGATAACGTACTGTTTAAGCTGTTTCGCATGCAGGCACCAGCAGCCCTGTGCTGATTATTTGGTTGGCGCCCTTTTTAAAAAGAAAAATCTTCTATTTGCTTTTTGTATTACAGTAATTTGTGGCTGTCCAACTTTGACCAATGTCTTAGCTTCTCCTCCTCCTCTCTCACGCAAAGAGAGTGACCAAGTAGTGACTGGCCAATCGGCAGATGGCGTCGGCCGAGGGAACAGTCGACGCCAGTTGTTTACACTTTCAGTGTTCATGAGATGCTGTCATCTGTCACTTCGGCGGCAGCTTCTCTCTCGGCAGTTCACACAACTCCTACTCCACTTCTCAACTGTTGCTTCCTTGCCCATCGGTCGCCTACTGTACGGCCGATTATTATTAACTTGCCAGTCTGATCAACCACCGGTGATCTTCGACGATGTAGAACTGCACAGCAGAAGCAACTGCAGCAGTACTGCTGACTGTAGCACTGCTGATGTTCACTGTTGTTCACCGGGCAGCTATTGTTGGCACCGATGTTGTTGGCTGCTGTTGCTGCTGCTCTGTCCACTGCTGATGCAGCTGATGCCAGGCTGGTGAGCACCTTGGCAACGTGACGTGGTCTCTGGTGACGAGTCGCGTCACCTGAAGCGTCGCCCGCATCGAATTCAATTCGCGGAAAAATGTTTTGATGACGGGCAGAACTTCACCACCACCAGCTCTGGCCGCCGCTACTGCTCTTCTCGTGATTCACGATCTCATTCAAACAGTTTTGAGCAGTGCTCATCAAGCATGCCACTTTGAAGCAGCAGCATCATCATCACCGTTGACACCCCTGCCATTTGGATGTGTTTTGATTTGTGAGTTTGATGTTCGACTTCTGTCTTCCACCCACTTCAACTCTTGCGCTGTCGATAATGTGCAAAAGCGGAGATTTATCGTAGCCGGCACTGGAAGCCTCTTTCCTTTTCTCTCCTACAACAGTAGTAAGTGCACCACCACCAATATGATCGCCACACTTCTCTGAGCTGCAAGCCCGCCAACACTCTAAATATTATTCTAAGAAAAATATATTGTTTGAGTTAATTGATTTATTGCCGGCAAACTGGAACAGTAGTTTTGCATCTTAGTTCAAGCACATCTAACGCACAAACATTGGTTTTTGATTTATTAACTTTAGCATTTCCCTCTGAGCAGGCCAATTTGTGGCTGCACATATTTGCTCATTAATCTTGCACATCTGTAATAAGAGGAATTATTTTTCAATTAATAGCGAGATTCACCTGATTCCCATCTACTCAGCAGCAGTTTAATTTCAACAGGGTACCTTGCACATTCTCTTTCAAAGCATTTGTTTTTATTCAGCTATCTTGTCACGTCAAATCAGCATTGTCGTGGCGGTTTAGTTTGGATTGATGATCTCCACTGGTGCAGCTTTCATTGTCTTCTTGATAACTGCAACTGGCGCCTCAGCCATCCTTCCACCTCCTCTGGTGCAGCTTTCCAATCTTGAGCCCTCTTGAAGAGTGCCGTCCCCCATGAACTGTCACTCTTCGCTGGACTGGTGCTGTGCCTAATTTGCAATGCACAGCCATTCAATGGCAGCAGCTGCAGCACACACACACACACCACCACCATGTGTGCCCCTCAACCAGCACCTCGTCGATAGTGCACCGTTATTGCCTGTCAGCCGGTGTTGCAAGGCTGCTGCTGCTAAGCTAAGCCAACTAACCCACTGCCCGCAGCCATCGCCTAGGTGCCCGGTGTATGTCTGTCTGTCGCTTATCTACCTCAACCATTGCGTCTCTAAAGCCAGCACCAGCAGCCACCTTTTGTGTCAGCAGCAGCAGCAGTCGTCTGTCTGGCTGTCTCTCTTTCTCTTTTGGTGTGTTTGCGTGTCTGTTTGGCACTGGTTGTTGAATCTCTCCTCTTTCACTGCACCTGATACTGCCGCTGATGCTACCGGTCGATTAGTCGTGTCGATGATGATGATGCTGGAGCTGGTGTTGGTAGAGCTGGTGCTTGTTGTAGTGGTGGTGGTGTGCGCTCTAACTTCAGCTCACCCATTTGCAACAGCCACCAGAACTAATTGAGCAATTTATTGCTCCGGTCTCTTGTACAGACTCTGTACACGTGTATTTGCATTGCCTTCCCTCCAATTGATTTGCTGTTCTCTTCTCAGCGACTGCTATTTTAGTTGCTGGCTTGTTGACAGTTTTCTCCCTTTTTTCTCTTTCTCACCTCTTTGACTCTGTGTACTTTGGCGGAACCGTTTACCGCTTGACTGCTACCTGAATATTCACACAATATGATGCATTAGTGTAATTAGTGTGATGACACTTTATAATTATCATTGTTTTGGTTTTTCTAATGTTTTGCTCTCATTTTTGTTCTCTTTGCAGTTGATTACACGTCATATCACTTTATCCCACATCTCATCACCCGCCTCTCTTCTCATCTTTCTCTCGCTCTCTTTTCTTGTGACATCGCTCACATCCAACACAACAGTCTGACAAAATGACATCCTTTCGACGGCTGATCGCGCGCCGAAGCTTACTCCGCCTTCTCATTTTTATTCCAATCACATGGATTCTGTTTTCGCTTATGTACTCATTCAACGGCCGAAGTGCCATTCCATACTCCTTCCAAAGAAATTCCGCACCTGATGATGCAGCAGCTGCAGCAGCGGCGGCACAAGCTTTAGCTGATGGCAAAAGTGCGGAGAAGCAGGTGGACAGTGCCAAGTCGAATGGGCAGGAGAATGAGGTGGACGACAGGCCGATTCGCCTGCCCGATGGCGGCAAGCACAAGAAACACAAAGTCCCGCATGAGGTACGTCGGAATGTGCAACGTTGGCCAGCATCGGTCTTTACTCAAAGGTTCAACTTCCTTTTTCCCAGGTGCCAAATGATCAAGACGCTGTGATACCAATGCCTTACGACGGGGCCAAGGGCGGATTTGGTGAAAACGGCAGACCAGTTGTTATTCCGGTGAGTGTCGTACGATTGAGTTTTAGTCACCCTTCACAAGTATGCGAACTCGTACAACGTCGTCTTATTATTTCTTTTGTGTTCAATAGAAAAACGTCAGTAGTGCCATTCAGAAGTTAATCGACAACGGTTGGAGCGACAATGCCTTCAACCAGTACGCAAGTGATCTCATGTCGCTGCATCGCTCACTGCCAGATGTTCGTGATCCAAGGTGGGTTTTCTTTTTTGAACGTTTTCTGTTCCTTTATATTGCTAACAATACAATGTGCTTTTCTGCAATAAAAGGTGCAAAGATACCCCTTACCCACCACCCTCCAAGTTACCTGCCACTAGCGTCATCATCTGCTTTCACAATGAAGCCTGGTCAGTGCTGCTCGAACGGTGCACTCCGTCCTTGACCGCTCGCCACCAGGGCTAGTCAAGGAGATCATTCTCGTCGACGATTTCTCTAACAAAGGCAAGTCGTTTTCTCTTTTTTGAAAAATGTGTATTTACTCACTTGCCAATTTGTGCTTTGTCTTTGTCTCTTGCAGACTACCTTGGGAAGAAGCTGGACAACTATGCAAAGAAGCTCGGAAACGTGAAGGTGGTTCGCGCGAAGAAACGTGAGGGGCTCATTCGCGCTCGCCTACTGGGCGCCTCGGTGGCGACGGCGCCCGTCCTGACGTACCTCGACTCTCACTGCGAGTGCACTGAAGGCTGGCTGGAGCCGTTGTTGGCGCGCATCGCCAAGGACCCCACCACGGTCGTCTGTCCGGTGATTGACGTCATCAACGACGGCACCTTTGAGTATCACTACAATCGAGACGCGGGCTCGCTGAACGTGGGCGGCTTTGATTGGAACCTCCAGTTCAACTGGCACTCGGTGCCGGAGCGTGAGCGAAAGCGCCACAAGTCGGCCGTCGAGCCTGTTTGGTGAGTGACTGATGCGAGGATGCGAGCGAGCATGTTTGCATCTTTTTGCATAATTTTTCTGTGTCTTACGAATCGATTTTCTGCTCTCCATTACCACCACCACCAACAGGTCACCCACTATGGCAGGTGGTCTCTTCTCCATTGATCGAGCGTTCTTCGAGAAGATTGGCACCTACGACAATGGCTTTGATATTTGGGGCGGCGAAAATTTAGAGCTATCTTTTAAGGTGAAGCTTTTGGACAAGTGCCTGTTGAGCACAGCTTTTTTCCTCCTTTGCTGACTATTTACCTTACTGTTTTGTATATTTACAGACCTGGATGTGCGGCGGTACGCTGGAAATCGTGCCTTGCTCCCATGTGGGCCACGTATTTCGATCGCGATCACCATATAAGGTTTGTGGTAGTGGAAGTAGTTGTGGGGAGCCATTTTGTTTGACTGATGTGCTTCATTTTCTGCTCTTTTTGCCGCTTTCATTGTTTTCCATCACACAGTGGCGTACCGGCGTCAATGTGCTAAAGCGCAACTCAATCCGTCTGGCGGAAGTGTGGATGGACGAATACAAGAAGTATTATTACGAACGCATTGGCGGTGATCTGGTAGGCACTGATAATGATGATGATGATGACGATAGACTAATGGCTGACTAATTCTCTTTAGGGTGATTTCGGAGACGTCTCCTCGCGCAAAGCACTGCGCGAGAAGATTGGCTGCAAGAACTTTGACTGGTACATCAAGAACATTTACCCGGAGTTGTTCGTGCCCGGCGAGGCAGTTGCTTCCGGAGAGGTATGTGCCCAGATTGTAGTGTGCACTGCAGATTTGTCGTCACCTGGCAACTCATTCATTTTTTCCGTGTTACCTACTCACCCTTTGCAGATTCGTAATTTCGGCGGTTCCGGCTACAAAATGTGCATTGACAGTGCTGCGAAACGTGGTGATATGCACAAGCCGGTGGGTCTGTACCCCTGCCACAACCAAGGTGGCAATCAGGTAATTGTTATGCGGTTTCTCTCTCTCCTAATGCCTGAACGTGACCACTAATATTTTGCCCCGGATTTCTTGTACAGTTTTGGCTATTTAGCAAAAATGGCGAAATTCGCCGCGACGAAGCTTGCATGGATTATGCCGGCCATGATGTTATTCTGTACCCTTGTCATGGCTCCAAAGGAAACCAACTGTGGTCTTATGATGATGATGTCAGTATTTACCTTCTTTATTGCCTCCTTATCACCTGATCTTGCTAACAACCTTTATGTTTTTCTCGTACAGTTGAAGCAAATTCGACACGTGATTACCGGCCGCTGTTTGGAGATGTCATCACTGAAGGACAAACTGCTCGTTCAGGAGTGCCGTCCTTCAAATGCCTTCCAACAGTGGAAGTTCTCCAAATTTGACTCATCTAAAATGCCAGAAGAGGGCTTTGTTGATGAAGACGCCAACTAAATCGCAGCAATCACATTGCCATCAGCAGCAGCTTCCTCTGACCAGCTTCCTCCCTCTCTCTCCCCTCGTTCACCGTTTATTGTGATGGATTTGTCTTTTGTTAGGAGTACGCGTTTTTAAATACTTTGTGGTTTATGTTCCCCTTCTTTTGTTCTTCTACTTCTTCTGTTCCACCATTAACATATACCTTGTGATCACTATCTATAATTCCAAAAATGTCACTACCGCAGACGCTTCCTACCCCTTTTTTCTCGCTCTTTTCGACGGCTGGTGCAATAGAACTTCTACACCCTCAAAGGCAATCCCCAACCCCTTCAAGGCAGGCGCATCAGCTTCAACACCCACTGAGCAACGACATGTACATATGCCTCTTTCTGTTCTTTCTTTCTTTGTTTTCAAACAAACGGTTGGGCTCTGCGAATCGGTCATTTGACCCAACATTCCCCAGCACACACCCTCCCACCCTCGACTGTCTCACCCTCAATTCATTGGCTATTTATTTATACACTATTTTTTCGTACTTCCCCCACATTCTCTTCTCTGCCATCAGCACTGTGTTGTCTATCTGTTGACACCAGTCCTTTTAATTGACCACTCATTCCTTCCTTCATACATTCCCTCATCATTGTACTCCCATCATCATCATCATCATCGTCTGTTCAGCCCAAGTTGTACTCATCACTTGCTGCACAGCATACTGACCGCATGTTTTTTTCGCTGTAAAATATACTCCTCTCTATCACTTTGCGGCTGCACATTCTGACGCATTCCATTTATTACCCCCCATTTCATTTCACCTACCTTCTTTTCTTCACATTGTACTGTACGCAATATCGGGATTCGATGGCAATTTTTTGGATGACACACACATTATTTACACATGTAATTCAACTGATGAAAACTAATGATGACCGACTGCAGCACAAAAAACTGACACACACAAACAAACTTCCCGCTGACCCGAAGTTGCATAAAAAGAAGAGTCGCGTCGAGTGTCAAATTTTGCAAACGGTGATGCTCAACCGATGCACCGGTGTAGACCAATTGAGGACTGTGCTGCAATTGCAAATTGAACGCTTTTCTTCTCATTCAACTGTGCCTTAAGTCAATCGAAATAAATGTGATGCTTTCTCAAATTGGCTGGTAGCTTTTTTCATTAGTTGATGTCACTTTCACCACAATTTACGTTTCATGTGTGTGACGCATGTTTAAAAAAATGCAATGCAATACGTTTTTAGTGTGCTGAAGTACCAAATGACCATGATTCTCCTTCTCAAGGACGACTACGCCTCAGTGCTCTACTCTCTGCCCCATTTGCGTTTTAGAGTTTTCATAAATTCGCACTTACACTGACGTCACCGGCTGTAGTGGACGCCATCTACAGGACGTCATCTGGTTGGCGCCAGTAAGGTTCACACTTAGGTGATGCACTGAACTGATGAACTGGAAAACTTTATCCTCCTTTAAAAGATGTTATCTTCGGTCATGTTTACTCACAATGCTCTCAGCATTCAGGAGAGGATTTTATACCAGAAAGCTCAAATTTCATTCAGCTGTTCATTGCACTTTTATTTCACTTGCAATTCATTGAAACGGATCACCTTTAATCATTTTATAATTCTTTTTACTCATCATTCATATACGAAAAATGGCAAGTGATAACAAAGGAGTCCGGTCCAAAAGAATGTACGCTCTTCGAGATATTGCCAAAATCAAAGTGGACAAAAGGTCTCCTCTCGCCACAACAAGTCCGTTTAAAAATTCTGCCACAACTCCTGCCACAAGTCCTGCCACAAATTCTGGCACAAATCCTGCCAAAAGTCCAGCCAAAGTATTCCACCAAAGCATTCCCCTCATACGGCTAAACGGCCAGCCAATCGATGATCCCGAAACGTCTCACCTGACTAGTATGCTACCACCTGCATATGTACACCCCAATGAGCTGATGTTGATGACTGTCGAAGAACGTGAGCGACGCATCGACGACATCATCAGTCGGGTGATGGCCAGTGAGGAGAAGGAGATGCTACAGCAGTCAAACTGGGCACCACCGTTGAATGCCAACGAGGACCGAAGTGCGAGGATTCCCATTGGACAGCCAAGTCTCTTTATGAAAGACTTGACAGTGATCATGAACTGTCAGAAGATGCAGAAGCTAATCGACGAGCAGGAGAAGCAGTGCTTTCAGATGATCAACAGCAAGAAGATCGTTCCCTCTTTGGGCGAGTACAGGCTGAACTTCAGCAACCAGTATCGAGAGCAAACAGGAAGTGAAAACCGGTTTCCCTTTAACATTCAACTGGACAGTATCGTCACTTCATATCTGCAGTCACATACTTTCCCCAATCGCAAACTCTCTCCTCCTAAAGGAAGACAATGACAGCAACTCATTCTTCTTCAAGCAAAACCCCCTTTTATTCTGCCTTCATTTTGGATGAAGTACTATCATATGCATTCGGCTAACTTGCTAGCTTTTACACCTTTTTCTTCTATAGCATTTTAGCAATAAATAATTAATTGCAATGCAACTTGTTGTGTACGATGTAACTCTACTGTTTCAAACAGGGCTCAAGATTCGTTTTAGATAAGTTCTAAAAGTTTTGCCCTGTTTTAGAACTTTTATCTAACGTTGAGCTCATAAAACTTCTCCGCGTACCGCTTTTTCCAGTCACAACAATTCAAAATGGGCAAACTTTCAAAGTCTTCCAAGTCAAAGAAGAAGAAGACTGTCACCGCCAGCTTTCATGGATCGAAAAAGACTCCTAAAAGCCGAGTGGCCAGCAAGTTTCACACCAAGATGGGGGCGTCGCAACGAAACAAAACTAATAGTCGATCTTCCAAGAAGGTGTCCAAGCACTGCAACAAATCGGCAAAAAAGTCCAGCTCAATCAAGTCAAAGGACCCGTCAGGGACGAGTGTCGTAAAGGCTGATGATGGTGAGCAAGAACAGGTAGAACAGGTGGCAGAGGTCACTGCCGAGACTAGCAATGCCGAGCAGAAGGTGGCGGCCAGTGAAGACGGCAGCGAAGAAGGTTCCTCCGAAAGTGGAGAAGTAGAGAAGCTGGAGTTCACCAAGCCTACCATCAACCAGCTGAAAAAGGAAAAGAGGGATCAGCCTCTAAGCATGGCCTCGAGAATTACCAGCACTGAGTTTGAGCAGCTTTTTGAGGAGGTAATTGGGAAAATACCCAGTACTTCAGGTACTAATGACGCGGTTTAAATACCCCTGACAGGTGAGGCAGCTCAATTCAGGAGTTCAGATGCTGAAAAACTCCTACTCGACTATTATTAAATCGGTAAGCTGGAAATGATGTTGATAGCGAATGTTGTTTGAACTTCATTCCTTGCCCGACCAGCTGATGATGCTACAGAACCGACGGGCCAAGAAGAGAAAGGACGCAAAGACCGTTCCAAACAAGGTTGATGGCAAGGTGACCTTTCTCACCACCTTGTCCACCTGTGATCCAAAGGAGCTACGCACCAAATCGTGCCTAGAAGCGTCTGACAAGTATGATATTGAGAACTTTCTCAATCCCGGCACACGGGACCTGACTTTTCAGATGCTCTTTGATGAGGTAAGTTGGCATTTGATTTGGAGATATGTTTAACACTATTTCTTTGATAGGTTGATGAACTCAACAACCGATTCGACTTGCTGCGTCCCTTCTTTGATAACCGCGGTAAGTTTCTGCGAAACTTTTATGATAACCAGGAAGAGCTCATCATTGAGCGTGGTCAGTTTAACGAGTTCAAGTTGTGGGTAAGCACTAGACCATTAAATTGATTTCAAGCCAAGTGATTCTACCACCGAGTGATTCTCTCTACTACAGGTGAAGAAACTCTCCTCAAGTGTTGACGACATTACTCGCAACTACAACGATGATTTGCTGAACATCTTTCGCCTCAGCTAAGCTCAGTCATTGCCATTGAGGAGGCTCCAGTTGAGTTCATAATCTTATCCGGCCAATTTTCAGCACAAATAAATCTTGATAAGAGATGAAGCGCGCGCTTGCGCAGAGTAGCTGTTCAGCAGTGACGCAATCGTGCACTTCCAAAGCACATGTAATTTCCACTGAAAGCTTGCTTTGCTTTGAGCTGCCGAATCTGGCAAGACGACATCTCGCTTTCTTCCTCAAACACCCCTCTTTCTCTGGTCTCCAGCACGCCTCCTTCGATCATGCCACCTCAACACGTCACCGACCTGAGTCTGATAGCAGTTTTCAACGAGTTTACGCTCAATGACCAGCTGTCCGCTAGCAAAGTGTGCCCTCGATGGACCAATCTGATGCGAGTGGCAAATCTGCGAGTTCGTTCGCTGATCATCTCAGGAAGATCTCCTGAAGGTATTGAGTCAATCAAACATGACATCAATTCTTTCTCTCTCACTGCTCATGCTCCCAGCATGCAGATGTTGCCAGATTGTGAGCCACAGGACTGCCCAATGATCACTCATCTCAGCAAGTGGAATTGTTTGCTTTTGAACTACAAAGAGAAGCTTACTTCATTGGATGTTGAACAGATTGTCACCATTTTCCCGGCCATCACCGATCTAAAGTTGGATGCACTTGACTACGAGTACGAGTATATTCAACATTTTGGCTTTAACTGTATCCCAGTTGTCAGTCCAAGCGAGAATATGATGAATCTACTGAAGCATCCCAACTGGGCAAGTCAGCTGATCAAATTGATGGTTATTCCATATAGCATGTACAGTGGTTTTAAGATTGAAACAAATAGCCGTCTTATAACCACCATCAACAGTCTTCCCGCTCTTCAGAACTTGTCCATCCAGAACTTTAATATAGGCGAATCGCCAGACTTTTCTATACTCGCTCAACTTAAAGAATTTTCATTTCAATCAAAACAACATTACACAGAAGAAGTTCTGCTTCGTTCTTTCGAGCGCTATGCAAAAGAAAATACCAGTCTTCGAGTGCATCTTCTGCCTTTAGCAGCTATAACTGATACTAAAATGATTTATCTCAGTTTGCCTCTTCGCAGTCGTATAGTTCGCTATTGCAAAAGTTTTGGCGACAAACAGATCACCTACAAAGAAGCTATTCCTCTATGCAATAGTTTCCCTTCTCTCATATCACAGGCTATATACATCAGAGAGCCATCTAAAATTGAAGAATTGTTTTCTGCCTACGCACAGCTTAAACAGCTAGTCCACTTGAACTTGACAGTAAATTCAGAGGGATTCAATGAGAATTCGCCCGAGAATTTACCTCATCGTCCAATGACCCCATTACCTTCAGTACGGGCTCTTGATTTGCGGTTGACCTTTACATCACACTCACATGTAAAGTGGCTTAATCTGCAGAAGACACTGCCCAACTTGCAAGTCATTTTCCTCAAATCTTACTGGTGCGAAAACTGTAAAGTACACTCACAAAATTATCTTCATGGCAATTACAATGAAAGCTCGACTACCAGTTTTTCGAAAGCTTATGGATGTTTTTCTGAAATTCTTTTTAACCTTCATCCTGGTGTTCTCTTAAGCAAATTTTCTTTGAGTTTCCTTTTTCAGGAGAGTATATTTCCTTAGAGCAGTTTCTTCTATCCAACTAAAAATCTAATGTCGAACAATTTGTCATGTTTCCTCTTCAAAGAATAAGTGCTACTTTCCTTTTTATCACGCTATCTTCCTGTAACAAAATTGCAATTTTGTCAATCAATAAAAGTAAAACATTTTTCACTTGATCAGTATTTTTAAAAACAATTCGTTGTTTTCATCAACTTACGACCAAATCATGCTGAGCACACTAGTTCTCGTCCAATCAACGAACCTTTTTTGCCGGTAAATTAATCAGTTTTTGTAATAACAGTAAAAGAACGCATTTTATTACTGCGTCGACGCCATTTTAGGCGGATTTATGTGTTTTGTACTTGACGAGACCATTGTGTCGGTGTTTGTCTGTGTGTGGAGGGGGCGAAAAGGTAGTAGAGAAGGTAGTAGCTGTGTAACAAGGTGAGAAATGAAAAAATAGAAGATTTAAAAGCAAGTTTGACTGAATAGGGATGGGGATGTTCAAGTCGAAACTCATTGGAGAAGAATTTAAGAAGATTAGGTTCAGAAAGATGAAAAGTGCCGCCGATTGGTCCGCTCAGTGAAATGAAGTGTGCCTGGATGTGTGTGGTGTGTTGTGTTGCGAGTTTGGTTGTCTGCCTCTGTCTGCCTGTTTGCCTCTGTCTGGGTGTGTGCCTGTGTTTGCATGAATGTGTGGGAACGGGAGTGGGTGTAGAGGTGGTGGAGGTGGAGGTGAGATGTGTGGTTTCCGTGTGGTAAGTCCAAAGAGAGTCCTGTCTGTTTTTGTTGGTTGTCCACTGGAGTGATGGTAACATAGTCGTCTCCTGTTTTGTTGTTGATGTTGTTGTTGTCGTTGTTGTCAGTGCTTCAGTTGGCTGGTAGTGCTTTGAGAATGGCCTGCACCTCTTCGGCGACTGCAAGGAGGACAAACTCAAACTGCGCCTTGTTCTTCACCATGCCGCATCGCTGGTCGCGGATGTGCTCCAGCGTGGCGGCAATGTCGATCTCCTTGGCGCCCTTTGCCAGTCGGTTCAGAACCATGTCGATGAGAATGTACGTTCCGGTGCGCCCGATGCCGTCGCTGGGAAACAAAAAAGAAGTTTTTGTTATATTTTGTTTTGTTTTGTTTAACCGAAGAAAACAATCCAGTAGTATCTTACCTGCAGTGCACGACAATCGGACAGGATCGACCCTTGTACGACTTGTTGACCTTCCTTCTGAAGTCCAGAATGGACTTGGTGTTCGGCGGAATGCCATTCTCCGGCCAGGAGAGAAGTGAAATTGTGTGACGGTTCGAGTTTCGCCCGTTTTGAGGTTCTTCAGGTAGAAGCTGCGCACCAGGTAGTCGTCACACCAGATGTGCTCAGAGACGAGGTGCACTCGTAGTCCTGGTAGGTCTCGCTGCCCTCCTCCGGCCAGTACCGGTCGCACAGGTTCAGGCCGTTCTCTCGGAGGCGAGTCAGCATGACGATGATCACACTGCCCGACTCCCAGATCATCTGCCAGAAGTCCGCTTTGGTGTTGGCCAGCGGCCCCTGTGTTACGATGTACGCCGGATTGCGAGGGTCGTGGTCGGTCTGTCATCGGTGAGAGCAGGTTATAAAATGTGTACAAAAGTAGAATATTAAAAACACTTACGATGGTGTTGGCATTTATGTAGTCGGAGCTGTTGGCATTTGCCAGATCATTGAGAATGACACGCGAGTGGTCGAATGGCAGAATGTCCGGGTAGCGGTTCTTGTTGGCATTCTGCTTCTGATCGGCAGCGTTTGTCGAGCAGGGGTCGGCTTCGTAAGCACACAGCGCTTCCCACTCCTGGTCCAGTCGGTCCTTCTTCTTCAGGTGGTCCTCCATGTAGTTCTGTGGTACAAGTACAAAAGTTAGCTGGTGAAAACTAATAAACTTCACAATTTGTTACCAGAATAATATGCCCGGTGGTAATGTCCATGTTCGAGGAGACGGGCTCTTCGACCCAGGACGAGGTGGAAGAACGGCTGGGCGGGCTGGGCTGTACATCCGGTCCCTTCTCTTGGTTTGCTAGAGTGGTGTCCACATTCTTCAGATTGGAGGCCTTCTCACTGCCACTGGAGCAGCAGCTGCCGCTCTTTCCATTGCCCCCACCAGAACAGCCACCACCACCAGCCTTGGAGCAGTCCTTCTCATCGTCGCCCGGTTTTCCCTTCATTTTCTGCCGACACAGGTCCTGGTAGTCAAATTGGCCCAGTCTTCGGGTATCTTAGCCAAGCCTTTGACCTTCTCGCGAAAGGTTTCATTACGACGCCAGATGAAAACGGAGAGCGCCAGCAAGACCACTACGCCGACGACCATAAAAATGGCCAAAGTGGCATTTATCCAGTAGTTTTCGTTCTGCTCGATGATCTTCGCAGAGACGACGGGGAAGTGAATCTGTGTTTAGAAAAAAAGAAGAAAAACCCATTACTGCTTGTCCATTAGAGTGCACTTGCTCTATTAGCACTAATACCTTATCGCCAATTCCGGTTTCCTTGATGCTGTATCCGGTAATGTTTTTGATGACATTTGCATAGTCCTCTGCAAAACAAACATACACACAACAAAAGTTGTAGTAAACAAAACAAAACAGTTCAATTTTGTTCTCAATATTGAGCGTACCGATTTGTGAAGCAACCGATGAGGCGTTCAGCTCGCGGTAGTTTGGATTCACCTTGAAGGTAATTTGAAAGTTCTCCTTTCGCAGATTGGAAAACGTGCCACGAGGCAGCTTGAAGAGCTGCTCAAGTGTCTGCACAAACTTTTGCGAGTTACCCTCGCCAAGCCTGTGAAACATAAAACACAATTTGGGTTAGACTATTTTTGTTGCTGTTGCTCAGGTGCAAGCCAGCACTTTCAACTGATGAGTGTTAGGCGACATACATTCGATTGGTGATGACGTAGGTGTGCGTCGAGTCGACCGCCTCCAGGGTCGTCTCTTCGCCCACCTCGGCCGAGCGAATCACCACGGCATTCTCTGATTTCGCCTCCACCTTCACCGGTCCCTCAGAGACGGGCTTGTTCGAGCGAATGTTGTCCTTTTTTGCCACCTCCATTGGTGCTACTGCTACTGCTGATGTTCACCCAATGACCAGAAGAGAAAGGAGTCAAGAGGTTTTAATTAAGTTTGCACTCTAATTGAAATTTAGTCGATTGCACTTACGTTGCATCGATTTAGTGCTCTCCGGTGAGGCATCGTCCGTCTCTTCCGTCTCCTGCTCCTCCTGAGAGGAATGGTTCAGCAACAGAAAGAGAAAGAGAGAGTGGGTTAATGTGATTAGGTAAATGGCTTTGCGGATGAATAATGAATGAATGAACAGTGCAATGGCAATTCACGGCGTCCACACTGTCCGCTGTTCACACTGAACATCATTCATAATTGAGTGCATTCTAATCAGGCCTGACTAAACGCTTCCTTCCTTTCTTCCTTCGACTTACCTTGACAAGATGAAGTTCATTGCTCGGCGCTCCGCCGACCTCCTCCACCTGCTCGGCCTCTCCGATGCTCGGCGTCTCTTCGGCGTCAGGCTTGAAAAAGTACTCCTCGTAGTACTTCGGGCCGGGCTTCTTTATGTCGTAGCGGTGCTTTCTGTAAAAGTTGGGCATCTTGGTGTCGTAGTTGTTGTTGTAGTTGATGTCGCCCAGAAGAATCTCCTTGACGTTGATCTTATCCTCGTCATTGTCGTCGTCGTTGCCGTCATCATCATTGCCATTGTTATTGTTGCCGTTGTTATCTCCGCCAAATAGATCGTCAATGTTTTCAATGACCACTTCAGAAGAGTCGTCGCCATTCTGCTGTTGCTGTTGAATAGTCTTCTCAAGTAGTTTTCCTAACAAGTTCTCGACTGTTGTTAATGTTGCCATTGAAATGTAATTAGCCGTTTAGAACAACAAACAACAAAACTTTCAAAAACGTACCTTTTTTCTCGGAGACCTCGCCGTTTGCAGGATCGACGTCGTCCTCCTCAATCACATCGACCATGTAAACGTCGTCACTTGAGGGCTCAGAAGGAGAGATCCGGGAAATTAATTTAGGAGTGATTTCATCACTGTTCTCAGGCTCTCTTTGCTCTTCTTCCTCCTCCGCCTCTTCATTGGTGTCTCGAAGAACGCGAATCGCCGGTTTGGGCAATCGATCGGTAGTGTCGAGCAGTCGTCCCAAGGGAACGAGCAGAATCTCGTCCTGGTCCTGCTCCTGTTCGGCGCCATTATCCACCAGCAGCTGCTGCTGCTCAGGCGGGTAGATGAAGCCACCAGTAGATGACTTTTCAATGCTTGGCTGCTTGAACGGACTGCCGTCCCTGCTGCTGTCTCTGCTGGTCGCTGCCGCCAGCATCAGCAGCTCTTCCGGACTAATTCGAGCTAGGTCATCATCAGAACTGTCAGCATCAGCAGTTAGTAGCGGTCGATCGTGGTTCCGGCGTGGTTCGGCAAAAGCATTCTGCTTGGAAGAAATTAGGCAAGGAGGAGGGAAAAAGCAAAAGTGTAAAAAATCCTGTTGGGAATTGGGTTTCATTTCTCGCTCTCATTTCTTGTTTTTCGTTTTCTCTCTTTCATCCGCTATCTCTTCGGCTATATCTCGGTTCAGTCCCAGTACTCTGGGTAAACATTGGAGTGGCGGTGGTGGCGGTTTAGCACAGGTTCATGCATCAGTGCCACCGCTAACGGCGATTGCCTAATTTCAATTCATTACTACTGTTACTACTACTGTTCAACTAATACTAGGACGCCCACACGCGCAAACACAGACACACACTCCTTGGTGTTCATTGGCACTTACGTCAATGTACAGCGGTGATGGCGCCAGTTCATTGTCGGCGCTGTCGACGGCGTAATCAAAGTAGGTCTTTGGTACCTTTGCACTGCTGCTCTTTGGCACTGACGGCAGCTGCCGGTGGTTGACCGACTTTTCGACGCTCTCTGTATAGGCAGCAGCAGGCTCATTGCTACCTTCCTTCAGACCTTTCATCAGCATCGAGACGATCAAATCCAATCGAGGATCTGATGACTGCTGTTGCTGAGCCTGCTGTAGTGCTTCGGCATTGTCATCATCGTCATTCTCTTGAGCGACGAATCGAATGCTCGGGGTGCGTTTAAGATGTTTGGATCGCAAACGAGATTTAATGTTGTCGCGAGACAGCGTCGACTTGGCCGAGTTGTTGTCTTTGCTGCCGCTGCCGCTGGCCACGGCTTCGGCATAAGATTTTAAGACGTCACTGACGTCACCGGTTGAAGTAGAAGAGGAGTCAGAAGAAGAGGAGGAGGACAGGGACAAAGTTTGCGGTAGTTGAGAGGGGGGATCATTTGCGGGGGTGAAAAGTAGTGGAGGTGTTGAAGAAGGTGACAAAGAGGGCGAGGAGTGAGTTTGGGTCTGCCTTGACGATGACGAGCTTTCTGATTTCTGCTGCTGATGTTGCCTGCTGCTGCCTTCATTACCTGACAGTGGGCCACTTTGAGGAAGAAGCAAATTGGACAGAGCCGAAGACTTCTCCGAACTGTCTGCCGGTAGCTGTTGAGGAAGAAAGAGGATGAAAGGTCAGCACAAAAGTAATGGTGTTAGGGTGTTTTATCTGCTATCATCTGAAATTAACTTTCAACGCCTGCATCGGTGCCCTTTAGAAAGTGAGTGCTTTTGAGTGCTGTTGCCTAAGTCTACCTGAGCTTACGTATCTCGTTAAAGGTGTTTTTCTTGCTTCCTAATTTATCTATCTCTGTATAGTTTCAATTTGTTTTTGCCTGGCCAAGACACAGTTCTGAGAACTATGTGCTAGTCTAGTGCACTGCTTTCACTGCTGCCCTCATAAATGCTAGCAATATCATTAAAATTTCATTTCTTTTCTGTACGGCGGCGGCGACTTTGGCAATGCATGTTTTTGTGTGGGTAGCAAACAAAAAGAAACAAAACTGTACTGAAGGGGAGGCACAGATCATGTTACTGCCTCACTAGCTCACTAGACCTGCCATGTTACCGCCACTACTAACCTCTTCTACGAAGTATCCATCAGGCAACGAAGAGGCGAGGAGACTGTTGGATACATCATTGGCCGCCTCCGCCTGCTCCTGTTCGCCTTTCGGGTCAGTGATAAGCAGATCGACGTATGGTGGTGGCTGGACTGCAACGGGCAACAGCTCGCGCAGGTAGTCACAGCGGCTGGAGTCGTAGACGATGCGAGGTCGGTCATTGAGAACGGTCTTGAGGACGCACTGGGTGTAGGCGTCCTTCCAGTCGTAGCCCTCCTCGTACAGGCGGTCTACCTCCTGCTCCAGCAACTGCACCGTCTTCCGATCCAACTGGTACACATTACTGCTGGAGGGCTGGGGCTGCTGTTGATCGTTGACATCTGATGATAATTGCACCAGCCGTGCCAAAGAGGATGATGCTGCTGGCGCGGCCGGCTCCTCACATCGCCCGAATGCGTGGTCTGCAGAGAGGAAGGAAAAAAGAGAAGGGAAGGGGAGACACAAGTGAATGCAATTAGTTTGTAATTCCATTCTCGCTCATTTGGTTACTACTGTAAAATTCTAAAGAAAACAAAACAAAAGAAGCTTCGTTGTTTGTTTTTGAAAAAATACAAGTCATTATAATGAAAGTGCACTAGTACAAAAGGAGGAGGGGGACTGCAAAGAAAATGAACATATTGCACAATAGTAATTATAATGATGATGATGATGATTGGAGAGACACAGGCACCGCCACAACTACCACCACCAGATCGTCTGGCGTTTTCTGTCGTACAGTTCTCTATGCACTTCCGAATGAGAAGAATTAATTAAAGAGCGTCGCCTAATCGCATTAAGACCTAGCCAGTAGTGCTCGCCATGCACCACTGGGACATCTGCCCTGTTCCCTGTTTTCTTTCATTCAGTCCGTCTGTTTGTGTGTTTCTGCAAACGGACAGTTGTCTTCTCTTGCCTGTCCCTATTCTAGCCATTAAAAGTCGGTGCCGATGTAATTGCTGCGACAGTCGTAAAGTCGTGTTGTTGCCGCTGCGGAAACAGCAGCAGCAAAAGAAGTAATTTGCTGCACTCTAGGATAAAGCGGCGTGGGTAAAGCAGTGGCAAAGTTTGCTTAGCAGTGCAAACGGTGGCGGATCTAGAACAAATCTAGTGATGGGCGACAGTGCAAACATCGGGGAACAGGGGACAATAGGGAATGGGCGAGAATGGGAATGAGATTGCTGCTTTGATGTTTGTCATGTTTGTGCTGATGCTGTTGATATTGATTAGATGGTGACCGGGGTGGACAGAACTTACCATCAAAGCAGAACTCAGATGGGCCGCAAACGTCACTGAAGAGGCACCCTAAAACAGTGAGGAAAAAAGCGTTGTCTATTAGTTGAGATTATGACCACTAATGAACGTGGTGCCACCAAAATAGAGTGTTGTAAGTGCAATATCAAATTGGTGTCACTCAGATTGCCGTATAAAAAAGAAAACTTTTTTAGTTTAGTCTCTCAATTATTACCGATTACTCGGTCCCGATAGGAGACGGTGTGCGTTTCATGGTAGCATATCGAGGCGATTAGAATGAGGAGGAAAGTGACTCGGATGTTCTTGAACATCTTAACGGTGCATGACCAAGCGCACAGTGGCTGGCTGTCGACGTTCGGTGGTGATGACTGGAGAGATGCGTGGACACTACTACGAACATACGACTAACATCCAAAAGAGCTTCTTGGCCATGATTGCAAATGATTGAGGACACTGTTGCCGAACAAAAAAGGTTGAATTTAAGGAAGAATTCGAAGTTGACTAAAGGTTGCTGCTGATGGCTGCTCCGAAACTGTTGCCATTTAACTGTCACAGTAAAAAAGTGGTGTTGTTGTTAGAAAGAAGACTGAAAGAAAAGACTATTGATAGTATAGAGGAGGAGGAAAGTGTTGGATAATGTGTGATTGAGAAGCTCGGGAGCAGCAGTTGATCTGCAGATTTTACAAATCCTCAATCGGAGGCATCCTTCATACAGACTGGTGCTGGTGCAGTCTTCAGAGCAGCAGATGGTGGCAAGAATATGAACTAAAAGGGGTTGTCACCGGTGGCTGCAGCGGTGTGGATGTCCTTCTGATGGTGAAGAGGAAAAGACAAACAGAGAACCCAAAGAGAAAGAGAGAGAGTGGTGCCAAGATGAGTACAATGGAGAAATGAAGGAATAGAGAGAGAGAGAGAGAGAAGGAGGAATCCAGTGCTGCCAGAAGACTCGCAGACTCGGCGGGCAGCAGCAGCAGGCACCGTGTTGGAACGAGTCTCTACGGCGAGTGATGGCAAAGCGGACGTGCGCCAGCCGAACTGATCACCACTGGCTCACCAGATCCAACAGCACCAGCACCAGCACCAGTTCCACTAGGCACTAGGCTCCACGCACACACCAACCAACTGAACAAGAGAGCCGTACAGGCAATGCAATGCACATTACTGCACTACTAATGCCATTTTTAGACCCAGTGTCGATGTACAGCGGTACTGCTGCCACCACCACCACCACCACCACCACGATCCTCATGACTTTCTATATAGTGGAGCCCTAGTGGATCAGTGGAGAGAGAGAAAAAGAAGGAGAGAGAGAGAGAGAGAGAGAGAGAGAGAGAGAGAGAGAGAGAGAGAGAGAGAGAGAGAGAGAGAGAGTGAGCCCACAGCTGCTGCGTCGTCTCTGAAACTCCGGTGCTCCCCACTCTCGTTTGTTAATGTCATGCTTTCATCATCAAACTTGCTGCTGCTGGTGCCGCTGCCACTTCTTTAGCTCATTGCCATTTGACATCTACTTGGGCCATTTTTTATGTTTAATCGGTCCATCAGTATTCAACTTTCGTTCAAACACTATTTTTGACCACTGCACTTAATTATCGATCCACGCATTGTGGGAGTGGTGATGGCCTGAGGCCTGCTATTTTAATGGCTTTTATTGGAAAGGGGATATCAACTGTGGGGGCTAATTCCGGTGTAAACTCGCTGTTGGTCCATTTTGTAGGTCAGATGGCAGGCTAGCTGGTTGGCTGTTCCAAGTTGCGTAAACAAAGCTATCTGGGTGGAAGCCATTTAGCGTAATGCTCTTTCTTGTACACACACTCCACAACTGTGCAACACAACCGTACAACAGCAGAAAGAAAGAAAGAGAAACATGCCGTTGAACACCGAATTGAGAGAGCAGAAATGAAAGGAAACTGCGTGGGCGGTGGGCGGTTGGCATCGGTTGACTGTGCACACACAGACGAAGGCTATCCACACCAAATGCCAATAGTCAGCATCAAGTGTGGTGACGGACGTGAGAGAGAATGTGTGAGAGAATGGTACGGTGGTACTCACACACAGGCAACACTGCTGCTGCTGCTGCTGCTGTGTACACGTAGTCAGAAAGGCTCGGGAGAGGAAGTTGGCTGGCACTAGGCGACTGAAATGCCCCTAGTCTCCTCAGTGCCATATAGAAGGCAGTGTAAGTGTGTGCTGGCAATCAGGCTGGCTGGCAGTGGTGACCAGAGCAAGCCAAGTGTGTCAGAAGAGGTCTTAAAAGAGCACTGTACCCCCCCCCTTTCATACCACACATTCACTTATACGTTTCCATTGCATGTTAAAGAGAGAGAGAGAGAGAGAGAGAGAGAGAGAGAGAGAGAGAGAGAGAGAGAGAGAAAGAGAAGAGAGTTGTTACTCGGACAACCGGTGACGCAAGCAGTGGAAGAAAGGAAATGAATGCCGTCGTACAGAGGAACTGTGAGAGAGTGGCAAAAACGGCCCCAAAGGCCGAGAGGCAGTGGGGGAATGCATTCGTTTGCGGGTGATGCTCAGTTCATCTCAACTGCTTCAGCAGATTGACACTGACTTGTCGACATTATGAACGATCACACAGTGTGTGTGTTGAAGAGTCACTTAGGCGAATCACTCCATCAGTCAATCTGCTGCCAGTGAAAGGCAGCAGCACAACCTTTCAGCCACTTTTGGACGCCGCTAATTTGAAATGCGCCGCCATTCTGCTGTTCAGCAGTGTCTAAATGGACTGTCTTCCGGCTCAAGTCAGGCTCAAGTGGAGACAATAAAAGTGTAACAATGCTATTATTGTTATTTTCACTGATAATGCAGTAATAGTATTAGTATTGAAAATGAATAGAGAGCACTTTCCGAACGCTGAGTTATTGGACAATTGCGGAGGAAGAAAAAGATGGAAATGAAGAAAAAAAAGTTGGTGGTCGCTCTCACACTTAGTTGAGTTAAGTTGATTTCTGTGCAACATGCACAGAATCGAAGCCTTACTTGAGGACATGAACGTGAAGACAAGGAACTTCTTCTAATAGGCTTACACTGCCTTCACTGGAACGGCATCTGAGAAGCTGCTTAGGGCAGCGGGCGGCAATAATCGTTCATTTGACTGGCTGGCCCTTCCTTCGGTCCAATCTGGTACTGCTGCACAGTGATGAAGGACAGTGGGCACAATGGCCGATGGCAGATGCATTAGTGAGTGCAGACAACAGCAAATAACAGTGGCATCGGCTACTGCCATTCCGGTTAGCAAATGTGATGAGGTACTCACTGTGTGACTCACTGTACAGCAGTGCCCTGGTTGCACACGTTGACACTGCTGTACAAGCGCACTCTGCTAACAACTGGCAAGCAAGTTCGACCACTCTCCTGGGACAGTGCCATCACTGCCATCACTGGCAATCTGCATAATCGATGCTACTGTGAAGGAAGAGAAGGATAGAGAGAAGTAAGCGGATGTTTGCAAACTGCATCGCACAGGCCATTGCCACTTGACGGTGAAGAGGAGCGTGCAGTGAACACCGTACAGTGCTATCGCGCCCAGTCATCACCGCTGCAAACTGTCGCCGCTTGATTGTGCTTCCTCATCAACTTTTGTTGTTGTCACCATCTGAAGAGCACTAATAAACTGCACTTTTTATTCCTCTTCACTGCACTGACACTTTCTAGAAGGTAATGAGGAAGCAACCAAAAAACGGGGACAACGGCAACAGTAACTCCAAAATACACCAGAATCATGCGATTTTTTGAATTGGCGTTCTCTAAAAAATCTACTTAGGCTATAGGGAAAAGGCACTCAACTGTTCATTATCACAAAATTGATGATAGTAATTAGAGTTGGCTGCATCATCACTTTTACAAATGCTATTGAAGCAGACAGTAATTAGATTTTGTCAACTATAGTTGCAAACTGGCAGTCATAAAACCTGGACAAAATTTTAAAAAAGGAAAATTTGTCATCATCAAGTATGACATTTTAGTTAGAAAAAACTTTTTGTTGAATTTCATGAAACTGAAAATAGCAAGCACACTAATTTGATCTTTTAAATGACAAAGCCTGCTGCCGCATCTGATTCTCAAACTGCCAAGGGTCGACTGGAAAGTCTCAATGGCGCATCACAAGATACTCGTACAAATGTACCCGACATTCAGTGCATTTGAAGGCAAAGAGAGAGAGAGGGTTGCTACCGGATGACTGTCAAACTCAGTGCAGAGGTGCACAACTTGATTTACGATGATGTCTGTCTGTTTGTCTGTCAGTCCGTTTTACTCTTTTTCTTCTATCGAGGGTTGTACAGCAGTCAGAAAAACAGCGTTGAACTCTAACAAGTAAACAAGCATGTTTTAGAAATAGGAGGAGGCACACTTTGCTCTGGTAAAAGCAATTGGCAGTCTTTTCAGAAAACTTCAACAGCTTCCGCCGGTTTAAAAGCGGAGGAGGCAATGTGTGTGTGTGTTTGTGCATGAGTGTGAGTGCTCACGACAGACACTTGCACCGATACCGTCAACAACTCTCAACAGCCATGTTTCACAATCCCGCCGTTTTCAATGCCAATGCCACCGTCGTGCATTATTTGCCCTCCAAGGAACTCTTTTCAGTTCTGTCTCACAATTCAAATTCAATTAGGCAGCTCCGATCAATTCGCTCGATAGTACACTTTCCCTTTCACATTGAGACTTCTGTTGTCATTCTTTTCCACTGAAGAGGTACCATTCTCTGCAGTAAACCACAATCTGCCCCTTCTTCACCGGGACTCGTGCAATTACCTTGAATAAGTGCGCTCGGTGGAGCGCCATTTTCACCAGAGCACTTTGCCACTTATTTTATTAGAGCTGGAAGGAAAAGATAGATTGTGGCAAAAAGAAAAAAGAAAACGAAGACGACAACATGGCGGTAAATATGCACGAGAAAAGAAAATAACTGACTCAAAGTCGATAAAAGACTATTTTCAGGCAGTACTGATGATAAAGTGAATATCATTTGAACGCTAGTGAACCGTGTTGGGAAAGGAAAAAAAGAAAAAGAGAAAGGGAGACAGAAAAATCATTTAGAGACCCCTCGACAAATGGCACACGCAAAATGAAGCACCCACTGTCACAGAGAGAATGTCTCTTCGCTCTTTTCTGAATAATTTAGCATTACCAATAGAGGTTTGATTTATGGGCAATTAATCCGAGACGAAGAGCAAGACAGGGGAGCCCTTAGAAGAATATACCTACCAAGAAAATATACCTACTGTGAGTGGCGCCCAATCGGCCGCGACGAAGGGTGAGCCGAATAGACTGAATGGTGAAACGAGGAAAAAGTGAGCGGAAACTATAGTCTGCCCGCTATCTCGCAGAAGTAGAAGATCTGCCCATCGGCCTAGTGACATTTGCATTGTCCTTCTACCGCAACTTCAAGCACCGGCACCACTACCACTTCTCAATTTTTCTCTCTTTTTTTTCTCTTCATGACTCTCACAGTTTTTGGGTGTAGTTTGCGCCTTTATTAATAATTTGCACCACTTCTCCCACCCGTTTTCGTCATCTTCTTTTGCTCTTCTTTCCTTTTTTAGAGCAAATGTTGTAGCACTTTCATTTCCAATAGCAAACTTTTTCCGTTCTTCTTTACTTTACTTTACGTTGTTGTCTTAGACGCTGTGTTGTTTGTTGGTTCATTTCAGTTGAATGGCTGCAGCAGTTGGAGAAGACGTCTGTTGACATAGAACCCTTGCGAAGTGCCAAGCTGAAAGTCCTGATGACTCCACTTGGGAAAGGGTACTATATAGTTGTCTAGCAGGGGAACTGCAAACGGTGTAAGTGGCAGGCAGTGGTGGGAGCAAGAGACAGAAACCAAAAATAGAGTTTGAAAAGAAGTATGAAAATGTTGTGGCAAAAGACAAACATGGGGGGGATACTTCAACCGAATACCGACCATTTAGCTCTCTAACGAGTCTCTCGACGTCAACGTTGTCCGCCAGTGGGTCATTGAGGCCTCTGAAGAGGGCTATGTTGGCGGAGGTAATGTTGGCCAGCGGGTACGCCGGTGGCTGTTCAGTGCCGTACCGCTGCATGTTCTCCGTCGGTCCAAAGTCCATCATGCCGTACCGATTACTGGCCACTAGCTGAGCGAGGTGAGCGTAGATCCAGGTTGACGTAACCGCCGCAGAGTGGCCCATGTTCACTGGAACCAGACTCTAACAGTGGTAGTGGTGATGATGGTTGAGACGTTTGTGGTATTATGCATTTTTAATATTGATTAGCAAATGCTGATCGCACTAATGATAGATTTTCATTCATTCTCTCTTACCCGATTGAAGTTGCTCGGATCTGCGCCGTTGACTGATTTGAAAAGCTCAGCGCAAAAGTCAAGCACAAAGTCATTACCGCAAATGAAGGCGCCCAAGAACTGCATCACTGCTGGCGGCAATCCGAGTGGACCGGGCAGAAATCTGTTGGGGTGGCAATCCCAGCAAATTAGGCGACAAAATAGATTATCATATAATTGCTTTCAGCAATGCTGATAGTGATGAAGCATATGTGCAAACCTCAGAACGCCCGTCCCAATGGGCACGAAAGGGCGAACAACGCTCCAGATATTGCCTAGGTAGGCAATGGGAGCAAGGGCAATATACGGACGTATGATCTGACCGACCTCTGGCATCAGTGACTGCAGGACAAACATCTGATCAGTTCCGAGAGAATGGCCTATGTACCCAAGAGAGTCTAGAAAAGAGAAAGAGGGAGAGAGAGAGCAAAAAAAAGAAAAAAAGAAGAAAAGTGTACAAAGCAAGAAAAGGCACCCAAAGCAAATAGGAAAGGACACTTCTCGTCTGTTGACTGAGTGCATTCACAAACACACACAAATGAGCAATGTCGACTTACTCTCGCCGGTAGTGCGAAGAACGTAACTGATGACGGCAGGCACGTCGTAGATGGCCAGTTCCGTTAGCGTGAACTGCCAGTATCGCTGATCTGCAAATATTTAAGGGTGACAGTCCCCACTTAGCACTAATAATGGGTGGCACACCGGTGCAAACAGGTGCCCAAGCCCAGCCACCGTTCTCACCAAGGTTAGCGTTGTACTGCTGATGCTCTGAAGAGTAGAGGTTGCCACCTGAACATTTGACCAGAATCAATCGTTTCAAAATTAGTTATGACAAGACAAGATAAGGGCAGTGATGAATCTAATGAAGACGTACGTGAATTAGGCAGCCAGACATCGTAGCCACAGGCGGCCAGTGTGTAGCTCAGCGTACTGGTCACCGTGGTGTTGCAGTCATTCACGACGTTGCCATATTCCACGTAGACGCCGCTGGAGTTGATGCCGCCAGGCGTGGAGAAGAGCCACGACTCAGAGCTGACGGCAATGCCGTGCCAGAGGATCAGTGGCCTTGGTCGGGTGCGCCCATTCGGGAGACTTCCATTTTGAAGGTACCGGTTGACGATGCGGAAGACCGTCAGAATGTAGCCATCAGCGGTGGTTACCTGGTGCTGCTCCACGTCAAAACCTCGCGACCTAATCAGTTGTGGCTGATGATGGTAGTGGCGAAAGTACGGAAGTGATTTGAGGGTGAGCAGTTTACCGGAAAGTGAATAGTTTACCGAAGTTCTAAAAATATCCGGATTCAAATCAAACAGCCTGAACCCCAACAAGTTCTGACTGTACAGTTGGTGCACCTGAACGAACAGCAGAAGACAAACTAGGGACACTGCACTGAACTGCATGATGGCTGTTCAGAACTGAACTCACACTTGTACAAAAGACTAAATAAATTGAAATGTCAACTGAGTAATAAAATAAAATTTTTATTGAAAAAAAGTAAAGGACTTCAAGGACTATCAGACTGGTCTGACTGTTTTTCCTCAAAAAAGCGCAGCTCAAAATCTCTAGCCGATGCGGGCAAAGCAAACAAAAACAGCCCACTATGTCAGCTGTTTTTTGCCTGCCAAAATAGTGCGGGTGTTGAATGTGATCAAAATGTACATCACGTTCTTGTACAGTGTCAGCGGCGGATGGCTTGGTCGGTGAAATGAAGAAGAAAGTAATGGTGATGATGATGACCAGCGGTACTGGTCGTGGCAATCACTCTATATAGTCCACTTCACCCCTTTCTCCTCAGTGATGGTTCATGATTTGGAAGAAGGTAAAGGTAAAGAGGACGACAACAAGTGAGTAGGAGATACTGGAGGCCAGGCCAATGAAGACGTAGTAGTTGGTGAACGTCCACCCACGCAGCATTATGTTACGTAGAGAGTTGATCGGCAACGTCAGCGGATTCCACATCATAATGTTGCGCATCGTCTGAGAAAGACTTTCCAGTGGGTACAGCGTACCGGAGGTGAAGACTAGCGGCATTTCAATGATGAAAACGACCACCTGATTTGTGTGAGTTTGGAAAGTTCAAAAGATAAACTTGAAACAAATCACAACACTTACCAAAGAGGCGACCTCAGTCGGACAGAGCGTTGAGATGCACACGCCAAAAAGCAGTCCTTGCAGTGCAGAGAGCAGTGCAAAGGCAAACACCTGCCAGAGTTCGCCGACAATTTTGATCTTGAAGTAGAACGCCGACACGCCAATGACCCAGATCACTTGGGAGAGCACTGGCAGCAGTAGGTAGATGATGTGCGAGAGGATAATCTCCGCCGGCTTCACACCGGCCACAAAACCCCGCTCAAGGTGGCCCTCATTGCGCTCCCGAACGACGGCAAAGGAGGCGACCAGCATTGACATGCCGTGCACCACTGAGATGATCATGCCCGCCGACATAAACTCGCCGTAGTTGATGCGGTACGAGCCGTACACTGGCGGCATCAGCTGCAACGGCGAGCCGAAGAAGGAGGGGTTGTAGCCGAGCATCTCTCCCACCTGCCGGACGAACACCTCAAAGGCGTCAATGAGCGCCCTGAAGGTGTACAGCGCAAAGACGCTGTGCGTGTTGTCCGGGTAGAGGAGAATCTTGCTGCCGTCAATCGTCCGCTGGCTCACTTTCTCCTGTTTGGTGAAACGGCGCTTGAAGTTGCGTGAGAAATTACGCGGAAATGCCACTGCTAACCAGGTGTCCACCTTCTGTATGGACTCGATTGCCCGGTCGACTGTCTTGTAGGGGACCACACGCACCGTGTCGCCCAGATTCGAGAGAAAGAGCTGTTGTGAGTGTGTTCGGGACAGGTAGGAATGGGTAAACAAGAAGAAAAAGAAGAATGGGTATGCATAAAACATCAAAAGAAAAACACCACAAAACAAACACAGACAAAAAGGGTAGGCGCCGTTGCCGCCGCTGCTTACATTAGACAGTGAATTGGAGCGATTGTCTCGGTTCACCACGGCGATGGGAATGTGCTGGGGGTTGCGTTCAAATGAGATGCAGTACAGGGCAATCTGAATGATGGGCAGAATGTTCAGCAGAATAATGGACACGGGGTTGCGCTTGAAGAGAATGTAGTTCTTGGTGAGCAGGGCATGCAGACGGTTGACGTTGCAGTGGCCGCCGTCACCACGACCGGATGATGACTGTTGGTTCAAGGAAGGGGGTGAGGACACAAAGGCACCACCTCCACTGCCATTGTCTGCCCTTGCTGATGATTTGCTTGCTGAGGGCTGAAAAGCTGATGATGCGGTGGCTGATTTAGCACTCTGCTGTGCAGTGGACATGGCAAGGCTCGCCGTGGAGAGGACGGCCAGTGGTGCGTGATTAGACGAGCTGGTGCTCCTCTTCAAACTCGACCTTTTTAGAATGGCACTTTTTCGCATACTCAGCTTTCTTTTTCGTTTCATCGAATTGCTGCCGCCGCCGCTTCCCCTGCTGCTGTCCTCCGGTACTGTCCTCATGTTAATCCCGCTGTCCGTTTCATCCCCCTCCTCCTCAATCGTGTTGTGACTCTTAATCGTTTGTCCCCCACCTTTGTGCAAGCACAGCTCAAGGAAAACATCTTCAAGGGAGGTACAGCTGTACTTGAAGATAAGTCGTTCTGGGTTGTCCTGTGCCAGCAGAGTGCCCGAGTCAATGAAGCCCACCTAGTGTGCATGAATTGCATGAATTGGACGAGTGGTGGAGAGGTATGTGTAAAAGAAAACAGGAGAAAAGGTAAATAATTTTGCGTAGGTGTTGGCCATGGTGTTTAGGGTTGTGTGTATGGTCGTGTGTGTGTGTTGTCCCAAGAACTCACAGGAACAAACACCGACGTAGGCGTCAAGAGCAAGAGAGTGAGAGTACTCTAACGTCATTAGGCTACAGCTAATATTGTGTTCACTGTCACTGCCACCACTAACACCACCTCCTTCCTTCCTCCACTTACCCTGAACGCATTTCGTGCCTCTTCAGTGTAGTGTGTCGTAATGAGAACGGTGGTGCCCTGGTTCTTGCACAAGTCCTCCAGGTAATTCCAAATGCGACAGCGAAGCAGACTGTCCACTCCGACTGTGGGCTGTTGGGAAAATACACAAATTCAATTATCATTTTCATTGTTTCTTTTGCCGCAGTTGCAATCTATAAAACTGCAAAACCTCGTGCTTACCTCGTCCAGAATCAACAACGGTGGCTCGTGAATGAGGGTCACTGCCAAGCTGACGCGTCGTTGTTGACCACCACTCAGCTGACCGACCTTTCGCTCGCTGGTAGGCAGGTTAAGAAAGGAGATAAAGTGCTCCACTTTCTCGTCTATAGTCGACGCCTCCAGACCGTATATTTGGCCGTAGTAGTGCAGCACCTCCTTGATTGTCAGCAGCTCAAAGAGCGCCAACTCCTGCGGCATGTACCCGACGACGCGGCCGGGAATGTTTGACTCTGGCGTGCCCGGCTCGGCATTGAACACTCGAATGATTCCCGTCAATGGTTGCAGACGGCCGAGAATCATGCGCAACAGTGTGGTCTTTCCACAGCCTGAAGCTCCGAGCAGAGCGTAGATCTTTCCTGAACAGTTTTTTAGTTGGAAAAGGACACTATTAGTCTTTTGAAGAAGAGGACAAATCCCTCTTTACATTGCAGCAACAGTAACTGCATCTTACCTTGTGGCACTTGAAGTGAGATTTTATTGAGTATAGGCGTAAATGAGTTGTAGTGAAAGGATACATTGCGCACATCAACGGCCGTCGGTATTCTTTCTTCTTCGCCATTGCCTGGAGCAGTGTAAATGTACGACAATGACTGAAACTCTTCAGTGTCAAACTTTTTCAACTTGAGCCGGGCGCCATAATACTGTCGGTCAAAATAGTCGTCTAGGTAGCGGTTGTAGTACTTGGGATTAAACATTTTTTCAGCTACTTTTTCCCCTTTTTTTCAGTTAGTTATCTTCTCGTTTCCAGCGAAATGCACTTTAGTGAGTTTCAAAAAAAGGTAAATGGAAGGGTAAATTTGAAAAGGATTGGCTTCTGTATTTTCAAGTGTAAAAATTAGCAATGCAAATCACAGTTGAAAGCAAAATCACAAGTTGTAGAAAAAACAGATAAGAAAAAGAGGAAAGTGCATTTGAGCAGAAAAAGAAAAAGGATTCTGACAAAAACCGTTGCTGATTGCTAAGCAGGAAAACAAGAAAAGAAAATATGAGGAATGCCAATTAAACTTTTGACTTTAAAAATGGTACAAAAGTGTAAAGCTCATTAAAAGTAACGCCAATGGCACTTCAAAGTGGGTTAGGGTAGTGGGTTAGTGGATGCGAGTGGCACTTCACTGTCTGCTGTTTCAGCCTTTTAATTACTGCACATCGGACCAAAGAGAGAAGAGTTGCGGAGTTAAACACAAAACAAAAAGTAGTCGTGCTGCATTTCAAACTAAACCGTACAATGAATGGCACTAGGAAGAATAGATCTCATTATAGAGCAATTCAATTACGATGGCCTGGGTTTGAAAAAAATGTGGCCTGGTTGCGGCCGACGGCGGCAATGACGAAGAAAGAAGCCGAAAAAATAAAAAGAAGAGGATGTAAAAAAAGAAAGTGGACTAAAGTCGGAGTGATGAAACGAGCAGACAAGTCACACAGAGTGAGCACAGCACAGCGGCAAACTATTTAATTGAGCAAAGACAAACAAAGTTCTGCCGCTTCATTTGCAAAGAGGTAGAATGCGGCAATAAAAAACAAAACAAAAGTAGAAAGAACGTAGAGAATGCACCGAATTGACGGCTAAATGCACTGTCGGGTAAAGTGAATTAATTCAGCACATGACGGGAGAAAGGAAAACACCATATGGATGACATCGAAGTGGAGAAGAGGAACTGCATTTTGATGTTGGTCGTTCGGGTGGTTAAATCTAACAAGACAAAGAGTGAACAGGGTGAAACACGATGCAATATTGGCACTACTGTGGTGAGCACTACCACAAAAGAGATCTTTACTGAATAGAGTGAAAAGACTTAAATGATACTAGCGGATATAGCCATTATCAGATAGTGCTTTTTTGTACATTGATCTGCACGAATGATGATGATGTTGTTGATGATGCTACTGATCGGCGGCTGATGAGCTGACATTGGCTGCTACTTGAATACAGCAATTTCTTGCTTTGTCAAAATCTCTGTGTGACTCAGGTTTTTTGACTTGTACATTTTTGTTCACTTGAAAAAAAAACTTATTAATAGACGATAACAGAGAGAAGAGAGACGACTGGGCGACTGTGTCGTCCGACGGAGTTGTGCCGTTGTGGTATGAGTAATTGATATTGAGAAACGCAGATTGCTGAGTGCTCCTTCAGTTCAAATGATGAGCTGAACGTCATAAGAAAGAAAGCCGGTGCAACGGTGGCCTACTGTGTCCAGCGGCTACTAAACTATTACTGCTGCTGATGTTGTCGTGGTTGCTAGTGATTACTGTTCATCTGCCTATCACACGACGGCTAAGTGCAGACGAACAAACGGACAATGGACACCGCTGGAGACACTACTGGAGGCACTAGTGGAGGACACTAAACGTACGGTTGGCCGAAACTGAAGCTAACACTGAGGAGTTGTTGACGGTTAAGGCCGATTTTGCATTTATGATGATGAACAAGAAAAAGTAGTAATTGTTGAGGTGGTGATGGCGGTGGCGATGATGATGATGATGGTGATGATGGTTCCAGCCTCTAATTGCTTGTCATCGCCAAGAATGCTAAACGGTGAAAAGTGCATTCAGTGTGAATGGCAATCGATGTCGGGTGCCAGTGTGCTGAATGAATGTGCACCAGTGTCGATGAACAGATGCCGAAAAGGGTTCGAAAGTTGTAATGGCGGGCGAAACGGTAAATGGTTACATTCACCTTCACACTATCACTGCAGAATATATTACTGCTTATCGCTAAGCAGATCACTTGAAACAGTAAATACCGCCATTTAGCAATAAGTTTCAGTGTCGAGTAGTTGCGACTGCTGCTGCTGTTGTTGCTGTCGTCGTTGTCGCAGCCGTCGTCGCCGGTGGTTGTCAATTACAATTGCCATTAAATGATTTGTTCACTCTTTTCTTTGAGCATTTTTTTCTGCTGCTGCTGCTGCTGCTACTGTTGAAACTGCTGAGAAAGTCAGAAGAGCGGGAAAATTATTTTTAGGGAGAAGCAAAAAATGTATGTGCTGGTGACTCTACTGATTTGTCATTTTTCCAGATTTGCATCAAGAAACAGCAGCAATTTTTGGGAAAAGAGAAAACAATTTAAACTTTGCAGCTGTCGCCGGGTAGGTGCAATGGGCAGGCAGGTAAAGCAGACACAATGTAAGTACTTTTCTTCTGTCGTTGCTTCAGACTAGGGGCAATCACACTGGGTGAACACTTGTGTCACATTCTCTGACGTGATTTACTGAATTACTGTCGAAAAAAGCTTGGAAGCGATGTGTTGCAAAGGGAAGGACACTGTGAAGTGGCTAGACGGAAAAGTGCGACCACAGGTGGACAAGTCAGAGTGCATATGTTTGTTTGCTTGTTTATTTGTTTGTTTATCGTGTCTTTTCTCAACAAGCACCTCCACCACTTCAACCACTTTCAGTGGCGACAGTGATGCCTTGTATGATCCATTGTGTCGGCCTGCCTGCCTGTCAGTCAGTCACATGGCAGGGGGAGGGGGATGTTCACCTGGATTTAGGTTATCTCCTATCCGAACAGTAGTTTAAAGTGGGGCTGCTCCATAAGCTACACACCGACAGAGTGTGTCTGTTTAAGCAGTTCGGTGACAGTGACTCCAGTGCTGCTGCTGCAACAGAGCACTTTGCGACGGCTATCTTCTGTAGGTCAGGATCACCTTCAGCAACGGCAACTGCTGAACAGTTGTGGATCCCGTTTCACCGTTTGTCTGTCGTTCAGTCTGCCTCTCTCTGTTGCCCAGTCAGTCAGTCAGTAGATCTGGCTAATTTTATTTGTCCTTGCTCCAAAGTAAGCACACAGGCACTGTTGATTGATTGATCCGACATGGCCACTGGGCGCACGGCTTAGCAGAAAAAGAGGCTCGGTTTTCTGCTGATTGCTGCTGACACCGGTGCCAGCAGCCTTTGTTTAAAAGCGAAGGAGTCCAATGCTGTGCTGTGTTCCGGAAATTAGCAGCACCAATAAAAATCTGCTAATTGCTGCCTTCTTGTGAGTGACTGTACTTCTATTGTCTCAGGTGAGTCACTTTGGCTGGCTTGTAGTAGTAGTGTGGCATTTCATTGGCAGCAGCAGAAGTGGTTGTGGCAGTGTTGCGTCGTTGTTGTGCTTGATTAGATTGACTCCAGTACTGAAAGTGGTGAAAGGGAGCAGTGAGTACTGCAGAGCCGACAGTCGACAGTGGCTAAAGACCGGCAATCTAGTTGCTTACTCAGCTGTTACCACCTCGAACGCACACTGAACTCATTAACGCTGCTACTGTTCTTGCTGCTGTTGTACATTGCGACAGATGGTTTTGATGTGAGTGTGGTGACATTGCTGGAATGGCGCCAAATCACAGCACAGCAGGAGGAGGAGGAGGAGTGATGCAGGGTGGCCATGGCGACAAGGGCCAAAATTGTTCTGTCGCCCGAAGGCCACGTACACTGGAAAGTGGATATACACAGAATGCACAGTGATTTGTTGCAGTCATCGGCAGCAGTCAGTCACTAATTGGTCACTCACAAACACAGGCACAGGCAGGAACGTGGTGGAAAGAAATGTGACAACTGGCTGGTTGGCTGTTTTCTCTCTCACCTGCTCACCTAGCATCGACGATCATCGACTACTTGGTCTGGTCGATTGATTGGACAGCGGCAGCAGCATCAAACACTTTCACTCTATCACTTTCAGTGCACGTTTCTCTGTCAATTTTGCCAACTTTGCCCTTTGTCTCTCTTGCTCTTTTGATTTACCTTTGCCTGTGCCTTTTCATTTTCTCACCCACACCTAGTGTGACTTACAGTGTGATCTCAGCCTGAGGAGCAGCTCATGCGACAAATATGAATTCGAACGCACTAAGAGTGAGTGAGCCAGTCAATGTGTGTGTATGTTTGTGTGCTTGTGTGCACTACTAGCGATTAGCACTGACGCAGACAACGGTTGACGTTGAGAAGGCGCAGTTGACACTTGGCCGATTTTTGCTGAGAGATCGGTTTGGTTACCTGAGAGAAGAGAGAGAGAGAGAGAGCTGGTCGTGGTTGAGCTTTCTCGCAAGTCGACTGCGAATGCCGGTGGCAGCCAGGCATTAGCATGTTCACCAGCACACAGTAAAAGGCTGAAGCTTACACATAGTTGCTTTTCTCGTAGACAAGATCTATTGCATAAGAAGTATACACACAACAAAGTTTAAGGTCACCAAAGACATTAGGCTCGAGCTTGAACAAACTGTCGGTCTTCTTGCTCACCTGAGGGAAAAGGAGAGAGAGGGGAAAAAAGAAAGAGAAAGCTAAACTAGACGGACGCAGTGAACTACTACTGGTGATGGGGGCCATTAGCTTGTCGAGAGTTTAGTTTAGTAACACAATAACAATTGAAAAAGGGGCTCATCGTCGGCATTTGAATGATGAGGATGGTGACGGCAAAATGACGGCATCGATGACAGGCAGCGGCGATGATGCGTTAGCGCGGTTGATGCTGCAAGTCTCAAAACACGACGCAACAATATGTGAAAGTGAAAGTAAGAGAACCAATTTGAATAAGCACTTGCACACTCATGTCAACTGCCTGCCAACGTGTTCATTGCATTCCCAGTCAAGTGTGCAACACTGGTGTGAGTGATAATTTGCACTTTCAGGTATCACTTTTACTAGAGAGCAGTACTTCTCATTATTTACTCATTTCTGGGTGGCCAATAAACTAGTGACTAATTAAGCAAGGAAAAGAAGTGGCGCACCAGTCGGCCAGTGATGCCAACCCCATCATTGCCTTGTCATTCAGTTCGGCTGGTTCTCACTGTCTGGCTGATGATTGATGTGCCAGGAAAAGTGCCACTGATGCTGATTATTAGCAGGAATTGAAGTTACTCACTGTACATTTCTTCCTTCATCACCGGTTCCTCAAGCAACTTTCAAGCTGTATAAGAAGACATAAACAAACACTTTCTTTGGATTTAGTATTTGAGGTGAGTCACACATAAGAAAAAAATCAAATATTATACCTGTTGGTGAAGTGAGGTGGATCGCGGAAAAAAAGTACACGTTGACTGAGAACAACGAAAGAAGAATATATTGGAGAGAGAAGAGTGCAGGAGTTACAAAGAGGTAGTTAAAATAGCTAGTGCAAGTTGCACTTTAAAATGCAGTTATGCAACCCATTATATAGGGCGTAGGAATGACGTGTTGTAGTCTCAAATGTGTAAAGTTTGATTACCTCAACATTACCAGTATTGTAATCATCCTTTTTAGTGGATGAAACTGCCTAAAATAGACAAAAATCAAAATGGGTGAATTCCCGAAGGACAAACTACTGAAATGTCTGTACTTTTTCTGTTGAATAAACAATGAATTGCATTTGTGTTTGATTGTTGTCTGAATTAACACGTGAGCTGAGTTGAGCACCATTGGTGTATACCTGTTTTTCCTAAAAAATTGATAAAAACAACTTTGCAAACATTTCAGTAGACATCAAAAGTTGTGACGTTTGGGCGTGAAAGCTAGCAACTTTTCACAATTGCCTGTCATTTTTAATTTTGTTAGGGATAGCTCTAGAAACTACTTTTTTATTTAAAATTGAAACAATAAGGTGAAAAATGTCAAAATTCATGACAATTTTTTCCTTGTGAAACAATGCAGGAATCAATTCAATTACCATAAATTGATGTAATTTTGCACAGTAAAATTTAAGAAATGACAAAGTAGAGCACATATAAAATGCAGTGAAAAACTGCACGCTCAACACGTCAGTTTGCTTCCTTGGCTAGAACTGCCAATCAACCAGCATAAAGTTCTCACGATTAATCTATGTTTTTCAATTATTTTTGTCAGTTTTTTTATACAATCAATTTAATGTCTACACTAAAGGGAGCCTTTACTACATTTTGCAAAATTTGAGTTTTATGGCTTAAAATTTGCTCCCCAATCTAATTGAAAAGTTTGCTTTTGTTGATGGTGTTTTCAGTCTAGACTCTCGATTATTCATTTAACCGATGATCATTAATTCACGTTTTCACCAACGACAATCGGCAGTCATTTTCACTTCCCTTCACTTATATTGCACCACTTTATAAATTTAAAAATTCAACATTATCTGAGCAGTAAAAGCGTGTTCTGTATCGGAAAGTTTATCATGCCATTTGCCGTGATTGTATTAGACAAGGAACTTTAGAGATTGGCTATTTTCGAGCGTGTGAGAGTGTGTTGTGTACGTTGCTAAAATCAGGAGCTTGCTCATTCATTCAATCTCCCCTTTTCAACTGAATGGCCTTTTTGTTGTGGCCAGTTGTTGTGCTGCTGCTGATGATGATGATGGTGCACCACCATGGTGGTCATGCTGGACTCTGCTGAAGTGATCCAAGTACAGAGTCCCAAAAAATAATTTTGCGGCCCTTTTGAAAGGGGGTTTTTTTTCCAATAAGGGGGGGCAACTTCGAAATTTTTTCCCTTTTTTTAAGGAAATTTTTTTTTTTTGTTTTTTAAAAATTGGGTGTTTAAAAACTTTGGGGGCTTTTTTTTTTCTTTTTTAAGGGGGTTTTTTGCGCAACTCAAAAAAACGAAAATTTTTGGGGGTTTTTTAACCTTTTTGAGTCAATAAAAATACATTTGCGGAAATGTAACCCTTTTTAAAACTTAGCAAACGGGGAGGAAAAAAAATTAAAAAAAATTTAAAATTTGCGGAGTCCCTTAATTTGGGGGGCCTTTTGGGGCCACTACCCCCACTTTAGCAGGCGTTAGAGCTTTTTTTTTAAAAAATAGGCAATTTTACAAATTTTTTTATTTCGGGTAAAAGGGTTTTACGTGGTACGGCTAGAAAAAAAGGGGAGAAGTAGGAAAAGTCACGCGGGTCCCCATTTGCACTTGTAAATCCCCAAAATTTCTTCCTCAGAATTTCACACGTTCATTTCCAATAAACCCGGGGGGGGAAGGGGCTCAAAAAAGGGAAAGGGGGGGGGAAAAAGGGGGGTTAAAAGGGGAAGGGTGACAAAAAGCGAAAAAGGCAAATGCGGCCCCCCAACCAAAAGGGGGAAAACAAAACAAACCCAAAAAAAAAGGGGAAAAAGAAAAGGGAGAAGGGGGGAAAAGGAAAAAAGAGCGTCGGAAAGCACGTGACTTTTTTCCCATTTGCTTTTTGGGCGGGCTGCCTTGCCGTCACTCATCAACTTGGGCCCCGTTTTCTTTGTGCAAACACACTCTCACCCGCCTAGGGCCAATTTGATACCTCCCCAAATTAAATTTTTCTTCTTTTGCTATTTCACTCTGCTAGCAGGCAAAATTTTCCAAAAACTTTTTTAAACACATTTTTTTTGCCATGGGGGTAAACGTTGATAGTTTTACTTTACAAATTTTTTTTTCATTTTCCCCTATTTATTGCCCCTTTTTGTAAAAATTTTTAAATTTTCTTTGTAAAAGTGAGAACTGGTTTCAAGTGTTTTAAACGCTAACCGAAAAAAAACTTGGGAATTTCTTAAAAAATACTTTTTTCGCAAATTTGTGCATTTTAATTTTTTTGCTTTGGGGGCAGGGGCGAATTTTCGCGAAAACATTTTCAAACGACTTTTTATTCCGGGTTTTTTTTTTTTCAATGGGGCATTTTTTTTGGGGGCAAAAATGGGGTGCCAAAAAAGCAGGTTAATGGGTTTTGGGGGTTTAAACAGCAGTTCTAACCTCTTTGGGGGCCCCTTCACCATTTGGGGGGAATTCGGTTTTTGTATCTTTGGGGCGGGGTTGGGGGTGAATCCTACTTAAAAGGGGGAAAGGAAAATTTTTGGGGGGGATAACTTTAAAGGGAAATTTTCCAAAAGTAACGGGACACTAAAAGGGGAATTTTTTAAAAATTTTTGTGCCTTTTGGGGGCGGCCCCAAATTAAAAAATTTCTGTCAAAAGGGTTTTAACCTTGAAAACCCAAAAACACCGGGGGTTCCCGTTTTGCGCCCCACACCCCGGGCTTGACGGTTCCCTTTTCCCCCAAACCCTCCTTCCTCTCGAAAAACGGGGGTTAACACTCTTAAACAGCACGCCGTGCAACCGGGTGAGGTTTACCACCACTGAAATGGGAAATAGGAACGGGAAATAGCATGCAGTACCAAGACACTGGTAAATGCACAGCGAAAAACTTTTAAAACCCAATGTACCACTTTTTGTTTGCGCAGCAAATCGCCTGCAAACACACACCACAAAAGCTAAAATTGAACACAACTGTCGTTCCCCTGGGCCCTTTTTTTACAGTTTGTTTGAACTGCCTTTTTCCTATACTAGTTTGCAGTACTTTAATTCATGTCATGCATCCAATCAGCATGACACCGGGTGGATCAGTTAATGGTTGCTGTATTGGGGGCTATTTGCTGAACTTTTTCTTCTATTTGACCACCGTTTTTGAGCTTTTAGGGGTGTCCAAACTGAACCAGCAGTTCAGCAGGGAAAACATTTGCCCGTGACGTTTGTTGTGTTCAGGGTCACGGGTCAATACGGTATACTTTTTGCTGACCCAGGGTTTCCTTGGCCCAGGATTTGATTGGAGGGTTTTGTTTAGTTTTTCTACAGGGTGGGGTACGGGGTTTTGGGGCTTTTGGGGGGGGGGTGGGGGTTTTCCCGCCAAATACTTTCGGGGGGCTTGAGGGGGGCCCACCCTTTTGCTTCGCTAGACCGGAGACAACTTGGTAGCTAATTTACGAGTGGTCATAATAGTAGTATTATACGTATTCTTGTCGCTTCAACTTTATTTTTTAATTTATGTTTCTTTGATTAATTTAAATTTCAAAACTACAGCAAATGTGTGGGGCTAGTGTATGGGATTTTACCTTTTCGCTCTTTTTTGCAGCCCCTGGGGTTTTTCTGGGTTTCTGTCCCTACTGGTACAACGACGGCAATGAAATTATTAAATTTTTTTAGTTGAAAAATTTTTACAATTGCCAAGAGATTAAAAATGATTTTACTGAAATGGGCATGGGGTTTTGTTTTATTTCTCGGAAGCTGGTATCTGAATTAGTTTTTTAATTATTCGTACTGCACCGCTCCCTTCTTTTTTGGGAATCGAAATTTACATTTTTAACCAAAACCCCCGGTTTTGGGGGTTTAAAATTTTAATATTTTTAGGGCACTAATGAATGACAATTGAACGCTATCCCAAAGGGGGGAACTAGATACAAATTTACAATGCCGGTTTTTGCTTCGGTTTTGGGGTTTTCTGGGTGGCGCTGGGGGGTCCGATGAGATGATGATGTGCTCCAATTAGAAATTTATTACGTTTATTTAAATCAATGCCTCCTTTCTTGCAAGATGGCTTCATTATTTATTGGTAATATCGAGCTATCATATTTTTATAAGAAGAATAAGAAGAGAGGAGGGAGAGCGGACTTCTTTTTACGTGCTTGTGGCCTCTGCCTCTACTATGTTTTGCCCGAATTGGTTTTGTTTTAACAGTGGTCGCCGGGGGGGTGTCGTCGGTTCCGGGGGTATGACGACATTTCTCCTCGGTTTGGATTTGATCATCAGAGAAAACCACAATAAAAGTTGAAGATCCTCTTCCAAGTGTGTGTTTGTTTGTGTAAACCCAAGCAAATGTTAAAGTCATAGGGCAAGGCGCTTCCACATGGAAAACACGAATACTACGAAAACTGCCCCGTTACAGTTTTTCCTGCACATCTTCAGCCACATGGGGGGGAACTTATGAGAAGACCAAACCAGCACAGGCAAAAGTGTAGTGCACAGGGGAAGTCAATGCAACTTGAAAGAAGACGTAAACGTATGTGTTACTGCACTGCTGGCAAGTTGCGGGGTTGCCAAAAGTGCAAGTGCTCTGACGTTAGCAAAACAAAGCCAAAACAGTACCCCACAGGGTCAATTTCTAGGAAATTTAAGGGCCCTTTCCCCCTTGGCGGGGGGAAGCGACGGTGGTTTTGTTTTTTTTGGGACCTTGAAGGGAAAAAAGAAGAGGAGGAGGGAGGGGGGGGGGGGGCCCAGGCGACGGGCAAAATTTTCGCCCGAAACACAGGGAAAGGTTTTAAAAAAATCCATAGTTGCTTTCTGGGAGAAGTCAAAAAATTTCACCAAAAAAAGGGCAAGGAAGGGTTAAAAGGGGACAAGGGGGTTGGTTTTTTCCCTTTTAAAGAAGAAGACACGCTTTTGGCGGTGATATTGGAAGGGCCCAGCTCAAAATTTATTTTTTTCCCAAAATTTTCCCTTTTTAAAATTTCCCCTTTGCCTCTGCCCCGTTTATTTCCGGCTTTTTTCCCCCCCCAAAAAGGGAAAGGTTTTAACCGGGGAGACCATGGAAAAAAATTTGAAAAAAAATATGAAGAAAAGGTTTTGTTTTTTTTGGTGTGAAACTGGTTTAATGACCAGACAATTTTAAAAGGGCCTTTTTTTTTTTTAAAAATTTTGGTTTGGAGAAAAAGGGAAGGCGGCGGGGGTGACTTTCTGCTGGCTCAATCGGGGCCCCGGGGAAAGGCAAAAAGTAAAAAAGTAAATTAAAATTGTTTTTGAAAAATTTTTTTAAAAGGTTAACAACAAAATTTTAAAGGGCCCAAAAAACTCCTTAAAATTTGGTTTTGAAAGGGGAAAAAAAAAAAAAAAAAAGGGAAAGAACGGAAGCAGTAAAACTTGAGGGGGTTTAAAGGGGGAGTTTGGGAGAAACAAAAAAAACTTAAAAAGGGGTTTCCCGGGATTTAAATTGGGGAGGGGACCAAAATAGGCTATGACGGGGGGTAGGTTGGGGGTTGTTTCTCAACCAAAAAAGGAAAAATTTAAAAAGGAAAAGTAAAGAAAAAATTTTAATGATTTCCAAACCCCTTGCAACTTTCTTTGTTTACGGGGGGGAACATGGTGGGTTTTTGTTAAAAATTTTATAAAATTTTACTTTTTAAAAATTTTTCCAAAAAACCCATATAAAAAAAAAGGGGAAGGGGGGACCAGCCCTTTAAACCCCCTCTTGTTTTTTTTCCTGGCCCACTTTTTTTAAATTAAATTTGGGGGGAAAATGAAAATATGGAAATTTAAAAGTTCCCATATCTCAGTAAAACGTGTTCTGTACGGAAAAATTAATCATGCAATTTGCCGTGATCTGTATTATGAAAGGAAACTGAGAGATTGGCTAATTTCGAAGACTGTGAGAGTGGTTTTACGTTGTAAATCGGGAGCTTGCCAATTATTCTATCACCCGCAACTGAATGGCCTTTGTTGTGGACCAGATATGTGATGCTTGATGATGAGATGTGCACCACCATGGTGATCATGTGGACTCTTGCAAGTGTCTAGTTCAGGTATGAACACGGCGTGCTTATGTGACATGTGTGATTGAGGTGAAATGTAAGCCAGTGAACCTATCCAATTAAAAGAGGCTGCGATGAAGCGCAAGGCGGCAATGATTCGTGGCCAGGATGGCTCGCTTCGAGGAAGTTGAGGCGACCCTAAACTGCCCAAATTTAAAAAACACAGGGTTTATGATTTGACTTGCTGGGGAAAATTTTTTTTAGTGCTTGCACCTTTGATGGCGATGGGCCCCTGCCACAAAGGGCCATTGCGCTCAAACAGAAAAGTATAAAACACAACTCACACTTTAAACAGGTCATTATCATGGGTAGTCTTCAAAAACAGTTTTGAGCGGTCAGGTGTTTGGCCAAAAAAGCCCAGTAGAACCCCTTTTTTGGAAAAAAGCTAAAAAGCCCAAAATCAAAGGGGTAAATTTCCCAAGGAAAAAAAAAAAATTTTTTTTTTCCCGTTAAATCAAAAATTCGGTTTTGAGGGAAAGACCATTGCCGTTTTTCCAAAAAAAAAAAAAAAAACCATTGAAAACATCTAAAAGTTGGGTTTTGGGGCAAAAAGTAGAATTTTAAAATTTGTTCATTTTTTTTTTGTTAGGGTAAGAAAAAACATTTTTTAAAAATTAAAAAAAAGGGAAAAAAAAAATTATAAAATTTTTTTCTTTGAAAAAAAGGGACCCAAAATTTTTGAAAAATTTTCCCACGAAAAATTGTACAAAAGTAAAAAAAAAGGTAAAATGACCTTCCGCTTTTTGTTTCCGGTAAAAAAAAACCCAAAAATTTTCCCGATTTTTTTTTAAATTTTTTTTGGTTTTTTAAATAATTAATTTAAACCCGGGAAAAATTTTTTGCAAATTTGATTTTTAGGAAAAAAATTTTTTTTTTCCCCCCCCCCCCCCCCAAAAAAAAGTTTGTTTTTGGGTGTTTCAATCTGACCTGATTATTTTTAACCGATGATCATTAATTCCTTTTCCCCCCCCCCTGGGTTCTTTTCACCCCTTATATTGCACCACTTTATAAATTTAAAAGTTCAACATTATCTGAGCAGTAAAAGCGTGTTCTGTATCGGAAAGTTTATCATGCCATTTGCCGTGATTGTATTAGACAAGGAACTTTAGAGATTGGTTTTTTTGAGCATGTGAGAGTGTGTTGTGTACGTTGCTAAAATCAGGAGCTTGCTCATTCATTCAATCTCCCCTTTTCAACTGAATGGCCTTTTTGTTGTGGCCAGTTGTTGTGCTGCTGCTGATGATGATGATGGTGCACCACCATGGTGGTCATGCTGGACTCTGCTGAAGTGATCCAAGTACAGAGTACTGCACAGCGGCAGTGGTGTCCTATGTGCCTGTGTTGATTGAGGAGGAAATGTAAGCCAGTGCAAATTATCCAATTACAGAGAGGCTGCAATGAAGGAGAGGAGGCAATGATTCGTGGCACAGAGATGGCTCGCTCGAGCGAGTGAGGCAGCCCCTAACTGCCCAATTACTTGACTGCACACAGGGTTTATGATCAGACTTGCTGGGGAAAATTTTATTTTAGTGCTTGCACCTTTGATGGCGATGGCCACTGCCACAAAGCCATTGCGCTCAACAGAAGCCAGTAGAACACACACTCACACTTCTCCAACAGGTCATTATCATGGAGTAGTTTCAGGAAAAGCAGTTTTGAGCTGGTCAGTGTGTGTCTGGCCAACAAAAAGCCACACAAGTTTGACATTTGCACAAGTCAAAACTGACTTCATATTAGTTGATTGAAAACACACTTGCCAACGGCAAATGTAATGTACTTTATTGGAAAAACTGATGTATTTGGTTGTTTTCGCATTACAATCAATTACCAGTTCAGTCTGCGCTGTACAAGTCAACACGGCTTTTGCCCGTCAAACAGACCGGCAGATTTGCTGTTCATCGAGACATTTGTGCGGGCAAAACAGTAAACACTTTCTTGTTTTCTTTCTCCCCTTTTGCAGTCATTGACATTTTGACATTTATGCTCTGGGCTCCTGCACTTGACGTATCGATTAGTTTATCTGTGATTTGTTAAAAGGAATTTGGATTTGTTTGCTACTAGTCAAAACCAGAAAAGGATTTTTTGCCGGTATTTTATTAAGGTTGTCTGAACTTCCGGTCAAATGCTTATGGATAGTCATTGAATGTTTTTATTATTAACACAAAAATACTGAGCAACTGGATTTATTGAGTTTTGTGTTAAGAATCACAAATCTAGATTGGCATGTTACTGAACTTACTAAAAGTACCTCTCAAAATAACTATCCATGTACTTTATCTGATTAAAAGAAATAAATGATCGTTAGAAAAATTTGGCTCAATTGCTTAGCTTAGCAGGAAAAACGGTTCAAGAAGCAAACAAAAACGAAGACGTGTAAATACAAGAAAAGCTATCAAAATGATGAACGTTCTTAGATGATTTATTATTTAATTAGCTAATTAGCTGTCTGGCGTTTTCTTTTTGTGCTTACAACAAGTGTAAATTTGGGTGCATGCTTTCAATTGGATTCAACTTTCAATACATTACTAAGAAATGGGGGCTGAAAAAATTAGAGCATTGGCTCCCGCATTGGCAAATAGAAAGCACTTTGGCCTTTTGCTGCTCCATTGACAAAATCAAAATACGAAAAAATTTTTAACCTAAACATTACTACTTTTCTTTTTTATAATTTAGAAAAAAATTAAAAAAGTGGGTTTTGAAAAAAAAGGTGTTTTTTTTAAAAGTAGCTTTTAAAAAAAACTGCCGAAATGTAATAAACAGCCAAAAGTTTGTTTTTTTAATTAACAAGCAAAAAATAAAACATTTCATTTCCGGGCCCCGCAGTCTTTTTTTGCAATTTATTCAATTTTTTTTATCTTTTTAAATTAATTACAATATTTTACAAAAAATAACATAATACTATAAGCCTGCTATTTGGCAAGCGGATTCTTTTACTGATAAAGGGCAATGGTAGGTCCTGTTTCCCAAAGACAAAGGGCTTAAGTCGTAGCCGGAACAGTTTTAGGCGGCCTTGAAAAAAGGAATTTTGATGTTATTCAATCAAAAATTCGTGGGCAAAAATTTCAAAAAAAACATGGCCATTTGGTGAAAAAAAAAACTTTTTCCTTGGCTACTTTTCTTTTCCTCTTTTTAATTTTTTTCCCGTAAGGGGTTTGGGAAAAAGAAAACCTTTTTTTTTTTTCAAGAGTATTGAAATCTGCCCTAAAAAAGATAATTATTTATGTCAAATTAGTTTGTTTTTATCTTTATCAACAAAAAAAAAAGGAGAAAAATAGCCCCGCATTTTTGTCATTTTTTATTACCATTCTTTTTTTTTTTTGGGCCACCCACACTTTACTTTTTTCTAAATTTTAAAAAGGGAGGCAATTTTCATTAAAAAACCACTTTTTTTATGGAAAATGGATCGTTGGGTACTGTTTTTTCCGCAAAAAAAGTTAAACTTTATAAACCCTCGGGTCCTTCCAAAACTGACTTGGTGAAATGAGAAATTTTTCCTTTTTTACTGTTCATTCCATATAAATTTTTTTACCCCGTGGGTCCCAAATTTCGTGAAGGAAAATTGAAAATGGGGTTTTGGAAAAGATTTAAAAACGGAAGTATAGCAAAAAGGGGGGAAAAAATAGGGATGCTGCCCCCTTTAAATAAATAGGCAAAGTTAGGCAACAAAAAAAGTGAGAAAAAAAAAAATTGAAAAAAAAAAAAGCGGTCTGACGCACGGGTGAAACTTTTTTAGATTGCTACTTTTGGGCGAGGCTTTGGCCTTTTGCCTAACTAAATTGGGACACCGTTTTCTTTGTCAAACCAACTTCACCTTTGCCTAGGGGAATTTTACCCCCACATAATTTCAAGTATTTCTTTTCTTTTGCCCCTTAAATTTTTTCAAAACTTGGGCTAGGCAGGGCAAAATTGCCAAAAACCTTAGGTTATCACCATTTTTTTGGTTTTTTGCCACTGAGGGTAAATCGTTGATAGTTTTTACTGTACAAATATTTTTCACTTTCCCCTATTTATTGCCCCTTTTTGTAAAAACATTTTCAATTTCGGTTTGTCAAGTGGAGAACTGGTTTCAAGTGTTTTAGCGCTAACCGAAACAACTTCGAATTCTTCAAAATAGCAGTTTTTTCGCAAAGTTGTGCACATTTAATTCTGTTTGCTTTGGCGCATGTCGAATATATTCAGCGCAAACATCTTCAAACTGACAGTTTTTATTTCCGTTCTTTTTCAGTGTCAATTTTTTTGTCAAAAATGGAAAGTGCCTAAAAGGCAGGTAATGCTGTCGTTCAAAAGCAGCAGTTCTCAACACTCTGACAAGTTCAAGCACATTGGGGACATTACGTTTTCCTGTATCTTTGTCGGTGCTGCTGTGAATCACTACTGAGAAGAGGCAAAAGGAATTGTGCGTATAAATCTTTAATGGGAGAGACTTTCCTAATGTAACTGTACACTACAAAGGAGCATTCTTGAAACTGTTTTGCTTGATGCCGCTTTTTGATGCTGCAAGCATTACAACTCTGTACGACATGCGTTTATACTCTTGAAAAGCCGTATAAAGCCTACTCGTCGTTGCTGTTTTCGTCGTCACCAGCACCGGTGAGCTTTGACGGCTTGCCTTCATTTCCATTTCAAACTCCTCCATTTCCTCTCGTACAAACAGTCGGGTTAACACTCTTCAAACAGACACTGCACAGTGCTACCGGTGATGGATTACCACCACTGCAATAGGAATAGGAAGCAGGAATAGCAGTGCAGTACCATTAGACACTGCGTAAATGCACAGCGAGAACATTTAATCCCAATGTACCACTGTTTGCTGCTGCAGCAAATCGCCTGCAAACACACACTCACACATGCTGAAATTGAACACAACTGTCGTTCACTGCCTGTTTTCACAGTTTGTTTGAACTGCCTGTTCCTAGTACTAGTTTGCAGTACTTTAATTCATGTCAGTGCATCCGAATCAGCAGTGACACCGCTGGATCAGTTAATGGTTGCTTGTATTGGCGGCTATTTGCTGAACTTTGTCTTCTATTTGACCACCGTTTGAGCTGAGGTAGTGTCCACTGAACCAGCAGTTCAGCAGAAAGCATACGCCCGTGACGTCGTTGTGTCAGTGTCACGCTCAATACGGTATTACTTTTTGCTGACCAGCGGTGTTCATTGGCAGGCAATTTGACTAGAGTTTAGTTTAGTTGCTACAGTGTGCATGTACTGTTTGTGACTGTGTGTGGTTTGCCCGCCAATACTCGGCTGAGCCTACTCGCTTCGCTAGACCGGAGACAACTTGGTAGCTAATTTACGAGTGGTCATAATAGTAGTATTATACGTATTCTTGTCGCTTCAACTTTAATTTCAATTTATGTTTCTTTGATTTAATTTAAGTTTCAAAACTACAGCAAATGTGTGTGCTAGTGTATGGTATTTACACTTTTCGCTCTTTTTTGCAGCACTGCTTTCTGCTTTCTGTCCCTACTGGTACAACGACGGCAATGAAATTATTAATTTTTCAGTTGAAAATTTTTTACAATTGCCAAGAGATTTAAAAATGATTTTTACTAGACTGACATGTTTTCGTTTTATTTCTCGGAAGCTGGTATCTGAAATTAGTTTTTAATTATTTCGTACTGCACCGCTCGTTCTTTTTGGTAATCGAAATTGACATTTTTTAACCAAGACACGCGTGTGGGCTTTATATTTAATATTTAAGAGGCACTAATGAATGACAATTGACGCTACTCAACTGGGCAAACTAGATACAAGTTGACAATGCCGTTTGTGCTCGTGTTTGCTGGTGCTGGCGCTGGCTCCGATGATGATGATGATGTGCTCCAATTAGATTCATTAGCGTTTATTTAATATCAACGCCTCCGTTTCTTGCAAGATGGCTTCATTATTTATTGACGTAATATCGAGCTATCATATTTATTGAGTAGAGAGAGAGAGAGAGAGAGCGACTTTTTTCTTACGTGCTTTGCTGTCCTCTGCTCTACTATTGTTGCCCGAATCGTCTGTTTAACAGTGGTCGCCGGTGTCGTCGGTGCTCGTAGTCATGACGACAGTTTCTCCTGCGTTTGGATTTGATCATCAGGAGAAAACCACAATAACGTTGAATGGATCCACTCTCCCGAGTGTGTGTTTGTTTGTGTACCCCTAAGCAAATGTTAAAGTTGCATAGGGCAAGGGCGCTCTCACAGTGAAAACTACCGAAGACTACCGAAGACTGCCGCCGTTACAGTTAATTGCCCTGCACATCTATCAGCCACATAGTAGTGGCACGTTAATGAGAAGACCAAACCAGCAGCAGGCAGAGAGTGTAGTGACACAGGGGAAGCAATGCAACTTGAAGAAGACGTCAATAGCCTGTATGTGTTACTGCTGCTGCTGTCAAAGTTTGCGGTTGCCAAAGTGCCAAGTGCTCTGACTGTTAGCAAAACAAAGCACAAAACAGTAGTACCCCACAGGGCAATTTACCTAGCAATTAATGCTTCAGCTTCCCACACATTCAGCTTCAGTTGGTGTCATGAGACCCCGAGCCTCTTGAAACTGCCTCCTTCCGCTCTTCTCTTCTCTTGAATATCACCTTTGCCTAATGTTTTCCTCTTCCAGAGACTCGCAGCTGGCCAATGTGCGCAAAACGGAGAGCATCGGTGGACGGTCGCAGAACAACAGTGCCGATAACGATGGCGGGGGCAATGCCTCCAATGAAAATGGCGGCAGGAAAAGTTCATCATCGAGCAGCAAGTCTACCCAAATCGGCCCTGGAAGGGCAAGTGAAAAGTGGCTGCTCGCCAACCACGACTCCAACGCGAACATCTACACCATCTCTAGTGGCATCTCACTGGCTGACCTTTACCAAGACGGCGATTACCGCCTGCTGATAGGCGACATTGGTTTCACCGGCAGTCCCAAACTAAAGGTTTGCACTATTTGATAATGTCTTTTATGACTGTTAACTTTACTTATTATCAGGTTTATCATGGCACGTATCTGCAGTGCGAGAATCTTCTGGTCGACATTCCTTGCGGTGTGGTGGTGGTGCACAATGACAAGCCAGAGCTAACCACCTCGGTCATTGTCGCCTCTGGCTCCTATCTCTTTGTCTACAGAAATCTAAAGCCGTTCTACAAGTTCTCGCTGCCTCCTCTAGAGACGAATAAAATTGAGTCAGACGCCTGGACGCGCTACAAAGATATGCGAATCAATGTGGGCACTCTCGAGGAGATTCTCAATAACTTGCGACTGGAAATCGGCCGGCGAAGGCTTACATCAAGGTAATGGAAGAAAAAAACCCGACTGAATTACTAATTAAACTCACAACAAACGTACAACTAAACAAAATCACACAGATCACAAATGCTGCTCAGCCTCATTTCAGCGGAGACTAAAACGCTCTTTGCCGAGAGTTTCAAGAATCACCCACTAAAGAAGATGAACGTAATAACGTGCATGGCCACACTGAAGAAGACCGTCTCCGATGCGAACGCTCCCTCCTGTCTCATTCTCGGAACGGAAAATCAAGAGGCATACATTCTCGAGATAGATGCCTACACTATTCTCAGCACTGTACGGCCCACCACCACCATCTCTTTATCTTTATTAATGAGAGCATTCTCTCTCTCTTTTTGGTTTTCTTGCAGGCCACCCTGCCCAGTGTGCCAGTGTTCATCGAGGCGAGTGGACTGTTCGACGTGGAGTACCGCATTCTGTTTGCCTGCCGCGACGCTCACATTTACCTGATCAAGCGCGGCTACAGCAGCGGCCGCCTGTGCATTCAACTGAACTCGCACCCGGTGGGCCTGGCGCGCATCGGCAGCAACATCTACGTTGCCTGCATGGACCACACGCTGAGCATCTTCACCACCAAGGGCAATCGAGTGTGGAACATGAAGCAGCCGGCGGCCATCACCACCATGGAGGCCATCTTCCTCGAGCGCCAGGGGCTGCACATCATTGCGGTGGCGCTCGCCAACAAGAAGGTCATGTTCTACAATGTACGGTGAAGGGCAACAATGAGGGAAAATTGTTTAAAGTTATGTAATTACCGATAGTTTGTTGCCACTAGGATCGGAAGTGCGTCGACATTCTGCACATGCACGACATTGTAGTGGCGATGAAGTTTGGCCGTTTCGGTCGTGAAGACAATACTCTGGTGATGGTTTCAAAGAGGGGCGCTCTGACGGTGAAGATACTGAAACGAACGGCCAAGTTTATTGCGAGGGAGTACGAGGAGGAGGCGAGCAAGGCGGCCAGCGGAAGTGCTGCCGGCAAGTTGATTGTTCCCAAGAAGACTAAACTCTTTGTCGACCAGACGATGAGGGAACGGGAGCAGTACCTGGGTAAGTGTGTGCTGCCAAATAAATGGCCCGCCAGTAATGGTGGCAATAAAATGCCTTTTTTCTCACCTTTATTCTATTGTGGCTGCTCACTGCTTTACACTTTTCAGCAATACATAAAAGCTTTGAACACGAACTGATGCGCCTCAAGGTAACACTGCAAATTATTTATTGGCTTTCTCAATCGTAACAATGTGCTATTCTCATTTTTCTTTTCACTGTACAGTTGAATGCCGCTAGAACGTACGTGAAGGCACTTCAGTCGAGTCTGAATCCTATTTCTCTAAATACCAGCGACTCAATTAAACTTTCTGCAAAAGTATTTGTTTTTTTCTCTTCCAACTGCATCGTTAATTCTTTTCCGTTTCCGCCAGGTATTCGGTCTTGGTCCGATCTTCCAGCTGAACCTTGAACTGCAGAACAGCAACGGCGACAACTTTCCCACCGACCTGATGATGGTTTTTGAGTATGATGCAAAGATCTACCGACTGGAGAGGAATGTCATTCAGATTGCCTGCCTTCTTGCCACAGCCACCTACCGGTACACCAATCGAGTGCACTGCATCAGCGAGATGAATCTCTCTGATGCGATTAAGGTACGCTCGTGACTATTGCCAGCAGCAATACCCCTTTAGTCAGAAGTAATTAGTCATGTAGAGTTTTTTCTCCTTAACCAATTGGCATCAAAGTATCCTGTAATCAAATTACTACCATGCCTCCTTTATTTTTTGCAGATTTACATATTATATGAAAACGAAGAGGTTCCACTGGTGACGGCGGTAATTAACATGCCTCGCAGCGAGCTGGAGACTTTGCCGGAAAGTGATGCCACCAATCAGCGACCACCGCTGGGTGAGACGAATCAGTTCTGAACGGAAGTCGGCCTAAAGGAAATGTGGCCCTACACACATACACCCTAAATTGGTGAAAAATATAACCGTTTGCACCCGTTTTCAATTAACTTTTTTGCCATCGCTCTGAAGCCATTTCATTTACATAGAGAACAGCTGTTTAATCTGAACGCAAACAAATGAGTGGATGGAATGAAAAAAAATAAAATGAACAAAACCTCATTTTAGGCGGTTTAGAGGAGGCAAACGGAATGAGTGTTCTTTATTGCAAGAGAAAAATTAGGTTCTTGAAAGCATCGAAAACGAGCTTATTGCGTGAATGGATGATTACATGGAATGGAATGATGATAAATAATTTAATAAAGAAAAGCTGGTGAACACCACTGATTTGAGTCAAATGCTTGGAGGTTTATGGGGAAAAACAAAACCGAATTTTTTCTTTATTCTGCTAATAATTCACCAATTTATCTTCTACCAAAACCACCAAGTCCCATGCCTACATTAAGAACGGTAAACAATTGTAAACATCGACGAGTTTTTGAGTATAAACTTACCATAAGGGTAGCTGTAATAAGGATACATGTACCCGTAACCGTAGTACGGCCAACCTAGATTTTAGAAAATTAGGTATACATCCGAAAAATCATCTTTGCGGGCTACTTACCCATTCCTGGATACCAGCCTGATTGATTTTTATCGATAATTATTGATTAGAAATGATTAGTAATGATAAATTAATTAATTAAACATTTTTTTAAATTTTTAAAATTTTTTTGTTGGTAAACCGAATTGACTTACCGAACCTGCGATAACCCATGCCACCGCCTAACCAGAACGCCTCAGACTGAGGAGTGATCAGGTAGATGAGCAGTGCAAGGGCGATCAGAAGGCGAGTGCTGGTGAACATGGTGAGCATGGTGTGGTCCGGGCAGCAGTTGTCGTGGTGCTAAGTTCATTCAATTGATAGTGGTCAAGTTTTTCTTTTACTTTTTTGTCAATTGAAGTGCAATCACCTGCTCGCCAGAAGCTTTTATACCTTTCTCACCAACCAGCTGACCTGCAGCGGTTGCAGCCGTCGAACCTGTACTTGACATTTCGATGGTCACTCTCACTCACTCACTCATTCTCCGTCTCTGTCTGACCACTGGTCAGCTTAACTGGTTTGCACTGCTCATTGCCACCGCAACAGCAACAGCAGAACCGTTGCACCGTTTTACATAAGTGGCAACTTGGTCCACCACCGCTGGTCAAACGGATATAGTAACGCAACGGCAGTCATATCGCAGTGGTATCTCAGTCGCTGGCCTTCACTACACCTGCTGACCACACACTCTAAAAGGTAGTCGTCGTCGTGGTCACAGGTCCTTGATCTACAGGTGAGCTGTCTGAGAGTTCACGGCACATAATAAGAACTGTAACGGATTAACTGCCGGTGACATAATTTACACGGGTTAGTGCGTCCGCACAAGCACGCGCTCACACACACACGTGCTCTGGCGCCGTCAGCTGTTGGTCACAGTCACAGTGACACGCACACTTAATTGTTGCTTGCTAAACACTGTGCCGTTGCCTAAATCTGCACTCGGAAATTCTGCTTCAATTGCCTAAAACACAGGAAACGCAGGAATTAACCATGAAAGGCGAACAAGGGGCTGCTGTTGCTGAAGAGCAGACAAAAAGTAGCAACAGTAGCTTTCAAGCTGAGTCGCCCGAACCGAGTACGCGCCAACCTCAAAGGAAGCGCCGCATCATCACGCCCAACATCAGCGTTCCAGTAGACTGCCCGGCAAAGGCTCATCCCAATAGAGGCCTACAAGAAGAACCGAATTTGCACGACCAAGTACAACTGCCTCTTTTTTATTCCTCAAAACATCTCCGAGCAGTTCTTCGGCCGCTTTGCAAACATGTACTTTCTTTCCATTCAAATCATCAACTTTCTTCCAGGTTTGTTTACCTTTCTTTTGCTTTTTCCTCTTCTTCTTTTTCATTTGTTCAGTGCACTACAACTACTTTTCTTGTTCTTCTTTCAGGCATGCAAGTTTTCAGCAGAGAAGTTCAGTTGCTGCCGTTTTTGTTTGTTTTAGGCGTGACGATGATTAAGGACTTTTGCGAAGACTGGCAGCGACGGAAGGCTGACAAGGCTGTCAACGACAACAAATGCCGTTTGTACGATAAGTAAGCGCCTCTCATTTTATTCCGCTCCACTATTCATGATGGCGCATCTCATGACCTTCTCAAATGCTCTAAATTAGACACTTGGGTCGATTCGTGCAGGCGCCATGGAGCCGCATTTGCGTGGGCGACATCGTTCATCTGTCCTGCAACGAGACGGTGCCTGCCGATATGATTGTGCTCAAAACTAAATCGGCAGGAGGACGAGGATGAACTGGGTACGTGCTATGTAGACACTTCAAATCTCGATGGCGAAAGCAATCTAAAGCAGCGCTACGTGGCAATGAATTCGGCAAGCTGAACGAACAAGGAGTGGAGGATATTGATTTCCGCTTTGTCGTCGAGTGCGATCTGCCCAGCATGAATTTGAACAAGTTTCACGGCAGCATCGTCTTCAGCGATGGCAACAAAATCGTCGTCGACCAGGAGAACCTGCTGCTACGTGACTACGTGCTCAAGAACACCGCCTATATAGATGGGCTGGTTGTGTATGCGGGTCATGACACGAAGGCGATGTTAAACAACAAGGGACCACGGTACAAGCGAAGTCGCCTCGAGATCATGATGAACCTCGATCTAGTCTGGTGCATCCTGCTCCTCATCATCATGTGCGCCTTCTGTGCGCTCGCGCGGGCCTTCTGGAAGAGAGCTACGCGAAGGAACAGGTTGACCGGGTGCCCTTTATCCTGCCCGGCAGTGGCTACTGGGCTCAAATGTTGGACATTTTCTGGGACTTTTTCGTCTTTTACATCCTCTTTCAAACCATCATTCCCATTTCGCTCTACGTGACAATTGAGTTCATCAAACTGGGCCAGATTTATCTGACCATCTACAAGGACACGCACTTTGTTGACTCGTGCACGGGAAAGAAGCTTGAGTGCCGAGCGCTGAACATTACCGAAGATCTCGGCCAGGTGGAGTACATTTTCTGCGACAAGACGGGCACACTGACAGAGAACACGATGGAGTTTCGGCGGTGCACTATCAGCGGAATTGACTACAACCACGAACCGGAACTGAATCGCTCCAAAATGACATATGAACAGAGTAAGAATTAGGCAAACAATCAGCGATGGGTTTGTTTAATTGAATTATTTTCAGCTCAAAAATCTCTGCGCAAGAAAAGTCTTCGCTTGAATCAAATTTTGAAGGACAAGCTGGACCGCATAACACAGGAGTACACCTTGAAGATCAAGGATGACATTGAACGAAGTGACCAAGTGCCTGCTTCTGCCACGTTGAACCTCACCCAGGAAGAGGAAAAGATCAGAGACTTCTTCGTCCTGCTGGCCATCTGCAACACAGCCATGGCCGCCGACAAGAACGGACACAAGGACATTCTCAACATGAGGGGAGATACGCGGGATGAGAACGCCAGCACCACCAGTATTAGTCAGACGTCCACCACATCTACCTGCTCCAGTGAGAGCTCTGAAAGCTTGAAGAGCTTCAAAACGCGACGCCTCAAACTGTTTGACGAGTTTGCCGAGCAGACGGAGAACAGCGGCGGCAAGAAGGCCAAGCCAATCTACGAGTCGGAGAGTCCTGATGAGTTTCGCTGGTGACCACTGCCTTCAAGTACCACGTGGCACTGCTGAAGCGGGCTCGAAACTACGTCAAAGTGATGATGCCCAATGGAACGGTGATCACCTACGAGGTGCTCAGTCTGCTTCCCTTTGACTCGAATCGCAAGCGAATGTCCATCATTATCCGCTGTCCACTGACCAAGCGTGTCATCGTCTTCTGCAAAGGCGCCGATCAGACGATCCTCTCTCAGCTGTCAATCGCCAGCACTGCTGATCCGGCTGAACTGGCCGAGACGAGGAGAAGTGTACTGCGATACAGCGAACAGGGCTACCGTGTGCTCTGCATGGCCAGGCGTTATCTGACCGAAGAGCAGTTTAGCGACTGGCATGAGCAGTTTCAACGGTTGCAGCAGCAGTCGGCCACTGAACAGCAGCTAGCGGAGTGTGTGGACAAGATTGAAAATGGTTTGGAGCTGTTGGGTGCCACGGCGATTGAGGACCGCCTGCAGTATCGCGTTCCCGAGGTGATCACCTCCTTGCGGGCGGCTGGAATCGTCATCTGGGTGCTCACGGGCGACAAGATGGAGACAGCGGTCAATATTGCCAATTCCTGTTCGCTCTTTGACGGCAAAATGAGGCTGATTACCATCTCTCTGGAGACGGTCAAATCAAAGGTCAGTTCCTAAACACTCATCAGTTCAAGTGAGCTATTTTGTCATTTTTTCAGTTGTCAGCTCGTAAAGCGCTCGTCGACAATATCATCTTTGTGCGCTCGGAGATCAAGAAGAGAGCTTCAGCAGGCAGCAGGTGCATTCAGCAAGTGGACGAAAAGTGCAATAAAAGCAAGAGCAAATCAATCTGTGCTCAATTTTTCCGCATGCTGTACCAGGTGTTGCACTTTGAGCATAATATCAAATTTGCCACTGCCAGTGAACGGGCCGCTTGGGGCCTGGTCATCGATGGACCCTCGCTCAACTACATGCTTCAACCGGGAAATGTCAGTCTGTTCATTGAGTTGACGCAGTACTGCAACTCGGTCCTCGTCTGCCGGGCGACGCCGGCGCAAAAGTCTGCAGTGGTCATGTGTGTGAAGATCAAACTGAACCGACTGACTTTGGCCATTGGTAGGTGATTATGAGGAGTTTTGTTATTCTCTAATCTGCCTTTATTGAAACAGGCGACGGTGCCAACGACGTCGCCATGCTGCAGACTGCCCACGTCGGCGTGGGAGTGTCGGGCAAGGAGGGCACCCAGGCGGTGATGGCATCTGACTTTGCCATTTCCAAGTTTCACCACCTGGAGAAGCTGCTGCTGGTGCACGGCAACCTGTGCTACTACCGCCTGGCGCAGACCATTCAGTACTACTTCTACAAGAACTCACTCATCATCTTCATCATCTTCTTCTTTCAATTCTCCTGCGGCTTCAGCGGCCAGTCGCCAGTGGACGACATGCACCTGATGCTAGTGAACCTCGTCTACAACACCTTTCCAGCCGTTCTTCGAGGCATCTACGAGAAGGACTACGAAGAGGCGGTTTTGCTGGCAAATCCGAAGCTCTATGAGAGAGGCCGCCTCTCGCGTGTCTACACGAAGTACTCATTCTGGGTAGACACTACTGATTCAATCTACCAAAGTCTAGTCATCTACTACTTCTGCTACTTCACCTACCTCGACACTGATATAGACTTTTATGCCTTTGGTAGGTATTCAATAGTGAATAATGTTAATCTGTTGTGTTGTCGTTTGTAATGTTTGCCCACGAGCTCAGTGTTGTAACACTCTTCTTTTTCTCTGTCCAGGCATCATCTTATTCACCATTGTCATACTGACAAATCTGTTGCAGGCAAGTTTTTGTGAAAAATGTTTAATGTTTGTTTTTTTACTCAGTTTATTGTGCAGATTGCAATAGAATCTCAGTACTGGTATCGCACTTACGTTGGCTCTTTCATTTTGTCATTTGCCTTTTTCTACCTCATTGTTGGCATCTATGACATTGCTTCATGGGAATGGTTTTTCAACTATCTCGGTGGGCAGAACTATCTTTTGTTTACTGTAAGTCAATTTTTATATTTTTTATCATGTTTTATAAAATTATTTCCAACAGAACGTTATTCAAGATTCTAATTTCTGGCTTTTGTTGGTCATTTGCCCAGTGACTTGCTTGATGCCAAGGTGAAGTTTTCAACACTTTTATAACGCTTTTACTTATTCTTTTTCATGCAGGACTACACTACGAGTTATTCAAGAGATAGTTAAGCCTAAGTTCCAAGTTTAACCACTTTAAACATTGATTAAAACTTTTTCTATTTTGTTTTGACAGCAACAATGGTTTTGCCGACAGTTAACGTTTGAGTATACAAAAGATCAACACGCAAACATTTTTTTATTTTACTTTAACCACAAGTTACTCTCACATTGTCTTTTTTAAAACTTCACGACATCATGGTCTGCTTTAATTGTCTTCAGATTGCTTTCCTGATTAGCGCAATGATGTTGCAAGAAGTTGCTGTTTTTGGTGCTTCAAGAAAAAAATTTCACCTGCGCAGTAATTCAAGAAAAGCTATTGTTCCATTTCCAAATCCAAGTAAATACGATGCACTGGTGAAAGCTTCTCTTATTACTTGGAAAAACCACAAAGTTAAGACCCTTGCCGCTTCGACCTCTCTTCTCGTTGCTGCGGGCTACTTTGGCTCTAAAACAATCTACAACTATTTTCAAAATCGTGGCAAAAACAAGAGCAGAGGTTCGAATGAACTTCCACCTAACGGAAGCGCTTTTTGGGCCACCACTGTCAGTGACAGAGAATGGATCATCAACTGGGCGATGTACCTGGTGGTGGGCGTGCTGGCCATCAGTGCTCTCGCCATCGTCTACTTCTACTACTGCCATCCAATGAACGAGGAAGAGGAGGGTACGTTGCCCAGTGCTGCTGCTGCTACTGCTACCGCCACAGCTCCTGCATCACCAGCATCAATTGCATCTTTTGCATCTCCTCCAGGAGGTGGTAAGTGGTCGTGGTGGTGGGAAGTGCTGAGGGGAAATCAGTGAGAGTTGCTGCTGCTGGTGGGCAGACGGCTGAAATGAAGGCAAAGAGCAAGAGCACTGGTCGACCTGTGGGAGCACCAGCACAGCAACCTGCACCACCACCACCTACGCCTTCGTCTTATCAAGGTAGTGCCATTCCCAAGGTCAAAATATGATTTGAGCACATCTTCTGGTCGTTCTATTGACTGACCCGACTCTTTACGCATTCGTTCTTGAGTAAAGCAATAGAGATCAGTCATTTTAATCAGAGTGTAATATAGTGTAATTAGAATTTACAAAGACTGGACAAAGATGGCATTACTCGCTCACTGCTCTCCAACGGCGCTGATCATCAGGCGGAACTCACTTTTGACCAGGTGACAGGAGCACTTGTCAGCGAGCGCATCACAGCTGTCACTGCTGCAGGCACAGTCAATTTGGTACTTGTCCTTGATTCGCTCCACCAGACGCACCCAGAGACGACTCTCTGTCAGCAGAGTGGTCTTGCTCACTGCCCCTCGCTCCACCAGTTGACGGCAAATGGCCATGGCGGCCTTCAGCAGCAGCGGGTAGTTGATGTAGTTGTGCATCAGCTGGAGGAGGGTCTCGCCTAGCAGCTGCCAGGTGCCAGAGGGAACAGAGGAGTCTATGCTCACTGAGATGCTCTTCATTCGAATGGGCGTCACAAGGAGGTGGATGAAGGCGAGGGAGGTCAGTGCTAGTGACTTGTGCTCTTCACTGCGATTGACGTGCTGCAGAAGGGTGGCGAGGAAGGTTAGCAGTGACCAACAGTTACTATGTTGCTGCTGTTCTTTTTTGAGAATGCTGGCTCGAACTTCCAGTGAGATCTCAGCACACTGCACCAAAGTGTAGAGATCGCTAGATAGCTTCTCCAGGACGACGCTGTTCTTTAGCACTGCACCAAAGTGCTCCTTCTCACTGTTGACCTTGCCGGCGACCGTCTTCAGTCGGCCGAAAGCAATCTCTGCCTTGTCGGCAAGTGTCGGCCCCGAGGGAATGGCGGCATGCAGCTCAATGGAGGCGATGAGGCCCATCAGCTCAGAGTGGCCCAGAATAGTGGAAGAGCTGCCCTCGAGGAGCTGCTTTTCAATGCGCCATCGAGTGCTCGCCCCGCGCCAGTGTCGCTGAATGGTGATGGCCGCCTGGCGGAAGCGGTCCACAAAACGCTCGACGTGTGCCTTCAGTACAGCCATGGCGCTTCAGTCGAAAGCGCTTCTGCACCAGCTGGACGGCCGCCTTCAGCTGGAGGTAGGACGAGCGAGCCTTTCGAGCGGCAAGCTGAGCTCGAAACTGCTGTTGCACTACTACGGTGGCCTTTCGCAGACGTAGGAACTCCTTTCGACGGCGAGCAGTCTCGAGTTTCTCCCTGAAACGACGCTGAACGGCGACAATGGCTGGCAGATGAGGCTGGAAGTACTGCTCCAGCTTGAGCTGCTGCTCAACCTGACGAAGGCTGCTCAGCAGTCGAAGGGTGGCACCTCGACTGTAGCCCTTGGCCACTTCAGCAGCCTCCTCCTGCATGTCCAGACGCTGCCAGACTTTAGCAGTGTCGTACTTCAGCAGACGTGCCCAGAGAAAGGAGGAAAAGAGGCGGACCATGTTGGCTGTACGGTCGGCTGTGTATTTGGCTGGGTACTTGAGCGACTTCACCAGATCACTGGAGCTGGTGCCTTCACCGGCGAAGAGCACCTCTGTCAGTTTGGCGAAGCGGATGCCGTCAGAGAGGTGCACTGGAGAGAGTGCTGCAGTGGCCTTGATGGAGAACTCAAAGGCGATCTCAGCGTGACATTCGCCGTAGTGCACACTGTAGGCGATTGAGTGCAGCTGGGCGCGAAACTGTGCTCCTAAACCGGCGGACAGATTGGTGAGCACAAACTGGGAGAGCACCTGCTCGGAGCTGGTCAGCGCCTTGAATGCCATCTTGTTCGCCTCCGTTTCCTCATTCACCACAAACAGACTGGGCTGGTGGGGCAGGAGTGACTTGAGTTGGCTTTTAGCTCGGTCCAGAAAGAAGAGGGCAGTTAGAAAGCGGACTGATGATGCGTGGGCCCATTTTTGTTGGTTGTTGGGTGGCGGCGACACGAGAAACTGAAGCAAGTCAGTTTGTGAACTGTAACTGCTCTGCTTAGGCGTAGCATTAGGCTTTGCAGACTCCTCTTCGAGCAGTTTCAGCACTTGCAGGGCAACTTTTAGCCAGCACTTTCGGTAGCTGATAAGCAGGCGTTTGACACAAAGCTTCCACTCGAGTTGTTTGGGGGAGGCGGCCACGAAGCGATCCCAGCTGATGTTGCACTCCAGTTTACGTTTCATGGCACGACAGTCTTCCAGTAAGGGCTGACCTAGCTCGATCAGCTTGCTCGCTAGCATTGCCTCATTACTGAGAAGCTGAACAGTGGCCGGTGAAGGTTCGAGGACAGAGTTGAGCCATGAGATTAGCTGTTGTTCCTCTTCTTCAGCGGCACTCGGAACCATAGGCTTGATGTTTTCCATTTGAGATTTATTGTGGAAAATAAAAACTACGTTAAGATTGCGTCATTTTATGCTTTACATAAAATACTTTTGATTTATTCGAATTTGATTGTCAAAAAATAATAATTGATTGTAGTTGAATAGCACTTCGAAAACTCTTTTTTACATGATTCTAATGATTTTAATTGATTGTTTTGACCGACCAGTGAAAGAGTACCGATTCGAGGACAAACAGTACGGCACATGTGGCACCGCTGGTAATGTAGCCGATAGTGACCATGAAGGAGGTCTGCATTGACCAACCACGCAACATGATACACCGCAAACTACGAATGGGCAACATGATCGGATTGATGAGAAAGATCTTCTGAATAGTGCTCGGCATGCCTTCCACGGGCCACAAAATTCCGCCAGAAAAGAAGATTACCACCATTAGAGTGAAACTGAAAATCTGTAACCATTGAAACCTTGAGTTTATATTCTCTTTTCTAAACACAGAAAGAAGAGCACCTACCAGAGCCGATAGTTGAGTTCGACAGAAGATGCCGATGAATGCACCGAAGAAGATTCCCTGATAGGTAGTGAGGAAGACGATCAAGTACGCCTCCCAGAAGCTGCCATCCAGCTTGATGCCGATAACGTAGAAGGAGAAGAGGAGGACGACGAGAATCTGAATCAACACCGGTATCAGCGGCGCCATCTGGAAGGTGAGCAGCAGCTCAATTGGCTTTACGCCCTGGTTGAGGTCTCGCTCGAGGCAGCCATCAGCGTGCCAGCTGACGATGCGCAGGGCGGTCATGAGGACGGTGATGGCCACCAGAATGATGATGATGATGCCCGCCTGGAAGAGGTCCTGCAGGTGGGGCTCCAGCGAGCCGTACACCAGCCGCTCCACCTGAATGGGCGTCGAGAAGATGTACGGGTTGAGGCCATTTTGAGCGCCGAACTGCTGCACCATCCGGTGGAAGGCCTGCAACACTGACCGGTTGAGGTAGCGAGCATTGAGCGTGTCACTCAGGTCAATGTACTGGTGGATGTTGCTGTCGTGAATCAGCTGTTGAACGTTCCGCTCATCGTAGAGCGACTCAAAGCTCAGCATGCCGTCGATGGAGTAGCGATTGACAAAGGCACGCGAAAAGTTGGGACGAAAGGCGAGGGCGATTACGTTTTTGCCCTCTTTCAGCGATTTGAAAGCGGCACTTTCAGTGGGGAAAAAGTTCAACTTTACCATGCTGGTGTTGAATTCTTGCAGGTAGATCTCCGAGATTCGTCCAATGCCAGTCTGGTTGATGCCCTCGTCTCGATTGACAATGGCCACTGGCACATTGCGCGGCGTCCGCCGTAGCTCGACTGGAAAGGGTGATGGTGAACAGAGGAATGAGAATCATCAGTGCAAAGATTTGCAGGTTGGACTTGAATATGGTCCACTCGCGACACGCCAGCGCCTGCAGGTGCTCCACATTGAAGAGGCCTTTAGAGCAGTAGTGTTGTTTGTTGTAGGCAATTTGAGGTGCATTGTGCTTGTAGCCGTTTTGATGATTGTGGTGATCGTCGGTCATTTTGTCCGGATCCACTTTGCTATACCGAAACTGCTCACCACTAGCACTACTGCTTTTGATTAGCTTTTTATTTGCATTATCTTTTAGGCAGAGTTTGTAGAAAACCTCCTCCAGTGTGTTGCACTCCAGTTGGTGCATCAGACTGTTCGGCGACTGTTCAGCGAGTATTCCGCCATCTTTGATGAAACCCACCATGTTAGACTGCTTTGCTTCATCAATGTAGTGCGTTGTGATGATCACTGTGACATTCTTCTGGTAGCAAATCTCCTTCAGGTGCTTCCAAATGTCTCGTCTGATCAGTGAATCAACACCAACCTGCAAAAGTTATAAATTAGTCAGTAAAACTGTGAAAAAAAATCAAACTAACTCACAGTTGGTTCATCTAACAGAAGGACTGCCGGCTCGTAGATGAGTGTAACACCGAGAGAAAGTAGCCGTTTTTGGCCGCCACTCAGCTGCCAGACAAACTGCTTAGCATTGGTTAGACCGAGCATGTGAAGGTAGCTTTGAATGCGCTTCAGAACAAAGCCTCGATCTCGAACGTGGTTGACGCGGGCAAAGTAGAAGAAGGTCTCCTCAATGTCCATGCCCGGGATGAGGGCAATGTGCTGTGGCATGTAGCCAATGAGGTGGTTCAGCTGGTGGCCATTGTTTGCCTCCACCTTGGTGCCCAGCACCTGAATTGAGCCCTGTTGAGGCTGAATGCGTCCCAGAAGAATGTTCAGCAGGGTAGTCTTGCCACAGCCATTACTGCCCAGCAAACAGTACACTGCGCCTACAATTGAACAAACGTTTCCCTTTTGAAAAAAAATTATTTTCAGTATTAAACCATTACCTCTAGGAACATGAATGGAAACATCCTTGAGCACTGGATGATTTTTTGTGTAGCCGAAGCCTACAGAATCGATGACCACTGCAAGATCGCTCATTTTTCTTTCTTTTAAATTGAGTCAAAAATAATTTTATTCAATCAATTAACATTGCTGATTTATTAGAAAAAAGTGACGATTTTAATCTTTTCAGTGGATGGCTTAATTAGCTATGCGTTGAATCGCAATTTAATCTATCAAATCAAATTACGCATAAAAATAGCAATAGTAGCTGGCACGAGTCACTTTACACTTTAGAACAAGTTAAATGGCGAAAACGTGCGGCAAATTAATTATGGCTAGTGGTGTTTTGATTAAAAAACTTTCAAATGTTCCACAAAATTTTATAAACGATAGCGAGCAACACGTTTGTTTGTCAGTTTATAAGATGATTAGCATTTTTATAATGACAAATTAAAGTTGGTTAAACATTTGTGGTCAATTTTAGCTGTAAGCAATGTTGTAGCATGCTGTGAATCAATTAATCATCTACCTAATCACTCAAATTAAAAAATGATATTAGCTGGAAAATGTGATGAATATTTAGATGAATTATTGAAATTTTACACAAAACAACACAACCAGGATAAAGTAATAATGAAAGATTATTTTTGAAAAAGAGTATTGTTATTAAAACTTATTGAAATAATAAACAACAACAAAATGTTAAAAAACAGCACTGTGGAAACAAACAAAAATAAAGTGGAAGCAACAATTATTGTATGCAAATTGATAATGTTGTATTTAATGATGATAGATGGAAAGTCAAGTTGGCGAACTGCACAGATCTATCATGATGAGTTTTATCTCACTCAAAATATGCACTTTTTGGCGATGCCTTTGTAATTGCAAGCACATTCTTCATTTTCATCTTTTTTACTTGTGAAGACGTTTTCGTTATCTTTGTTTTTTCTACATAAAAACATGTTTGAAAAACACAGTAAACGGAAAAGTATTTCACAGACGAGGTGGTATACTTTACTGAACTTGTTTTGCAAAAGTGCTAATGAGCGATACGCAAAAGGTTTCAAACAGAAACAACGTACAGGCGAGACAACTTTGATTTGCCGTTAAGATTTGCCTTCACCATGACAATGGAAGCTGGTGATCCTATCCTTCGAACAAGAGGACGAGCGCCTAATCGATGGTTCCAGTACAACGCACGGTAGTTGAATTCACGTTCACATTCACGGGCACTTTCAGATGTTTAAGGTGAAAACTTTGTTTGACTACGTTGATCCAACAGCATCCTATATACTGTATAGAAAATAAAAAAGTACTGAAGTTGTAGTTTTAAAAAGGGGTGGTGGTGGTGGTTTTTTAAGTTGATGTGCACTGCAGTGAATTGAATTGTTTGGGGGCTGGAGAACGGAATGGATGCGCTCAGGCACAAGGTTAGTGCAATCATTTCAATCTTTTATTTGTGCGTGAATGCTATGCACTGGCGAGTGGTCATACAAAGACAAAGTGTCCATTTCAAACTGATCGTCAAAAGTACGACGAAGACGGCGTCCGAATTGTCTCCAACTGAAGAAGGATGCTTAGGAGGAGGGAGGTGAGACATCTGAGCCGCACCGATACAGCGACACACAAAAACAAATGTTGCCTTTCTACAATGCAAATGCCCAGCGCTAATAGGTGAGCTAATAATTAATAATAGCAACAAAAACGGCAGCACTGTTGTCGATCGGCAGCATCGTAAGAGGCTGAACGACAACATTGAACACGAAGCACCGTTTTGTTCACTACTACTGACTTTTGCCGTATGTTTCACGGCCCTTTGCCAATGCTTCTACTGCTGTTGCCTAATTTAGTGTTTTAATTAACGTCTCAATCACCACTGCTTCAGCGCTACCTCTGAGTGTACCACACTTGAACTTGTTCACTTTTACCTTTTACCTTTTGATGGCTTTTCCTCTTGCCGCATCAGAAGGTGTGTGGCTTGTCTCCTGAAGCAACACAGTTGTTCAGAAGGGCTCTAATTTGTTTGCTCGTGCCTGCAATTAGCCAGGTTATTCAATAGGAGCAGATGAAAACTGTCTCTGTCAACTCACATACTTTTTCCCTTTCTAGACACAAGATAACTGTTTCGTGATCATTTGCCTTCGTTTTGATTACCGTAATCGATTTCTCTGCTCAAGTTGAAGTGTCACTGGCTCTCATTAAATGGTTACATCTTCTCATGGCTACTATTTTCTCTCTTCAAACCGCTCAGATGGCTTGTGTCCAATGCGCGCAGACTTCTAAATAGAAGTAATAGTAAATCGTAGATAGTAACATTTATGTTCAATGCTAAAGGCTCGTTAGACTTTCTACTTTTACTTTTAGTTTGCAGTAATATAATGATCTGTCAATAGTAATTAATGGCAATGAAAAAAAAGACACGGACACGGACGCCATCCACAAGCAGCTGATAGGTGAGAGCCATCAAGCGAAATATAATTATTTATGTGCTTTTTTGAGGCAATTAATGCAATGGGATACCTATAAAGTTTTTTTGCCTACTTAAACTGACTAAACACAAAGATTATGCTGGTGTGTGCTAGCTCAAGTACCCACTTGAAGACACCAACGCTTTCAACGGCGGGCAGTTGATTGATAAACCACCCAGTTCATTTTTTGTGTAAAATCAGGTAAATTTAGTTACGTAATTAATGTCTGAGTTTTCATAAAAAGAACACTTTTTTTACGTTTACATTGTGTGCTTGAAAAGTAGCGGCGCTACCATTTAAAATGAAAGCCTTCAGTTTTGATTGCCACAGATATGCTCGCTCACCAGGAGCAATCTTTTGTGATTCTACCTGCAAACTTCCTGCTACTGCTTAACTACTACTGAAAGGACACTACTGTCTGATTGCACTGTCCGACATGATGCCCACTTACTCGATTGAAACATTGTTCTTGAGCAAAATTATCTTGACTGTTAAAAATATTTTTTATAAAACAAATTAATTGCAAAAAGTAATCACAAAACATGGTATTTTTATTCAAAAATAAATGTTAATGAATAGGCACATTTCAAAAGAACAGTACAACTTTTATTTTTAATAGTTGTTTACAATATAACAACTAATCACATGAGAGCTCTACAGTGCTTATTACTAAGATTTTCTAATTGAGGAATATTACCAGCTATTATTTGATCTAATGTGTTAGAGTCAAAAAAAAAGATTTCTCAAAAAACAACTGTCAGAAAAAGTGCATTTTGCAAAAGGTATTGAAATAAAGTTGCTTTGCACTTTTGCAAATTATGATACAATGAGAATAACCCATTGGTTTGATAGCCGGAAGGAATTTAGAAAACCCAAATTGAAGGACACTTTGTATAACTAAAAACCATTGAAAACGCGGTAAATTGATCAACAGTTTAATGAAGGGCCTGACTGATCTGACCACTTGTTGAGTCACGTGCAACAAGAAATAACAAGTACTGCATTACTTATTTGAAAGATAAAAATAAAAATGATTAACATTTGCGTAATGCTACTAAATATTGAGTCATCAAACGATCAGTTTGCCTTGATTTACTTTTAGTTTTAGTTACAATTGAACACCGTTTAGAGCTTCAATTTGCGTCAATTTCGCAAAAAAATTGTTTACTGTACTAAATTTGTCATACTACAAAAGTAAAACTTTACATGCGCACCTGACACAAAATTGGCGTTCAATTAGTAATTGCTTTTGTGAATGAATAAACTATTAGTTATTGTTCAATAAAATAAGTTTACCAAAAAATTTTTAAACTTATTAAAAATAGTTAAATGCAAATTATTATTTAGCAATAAAAAACAATTTGTCAATATGTGGATAACAAATCAATAAGTTTTTTATTTTTATGTACAGACAAAACTCGCAGTACGGAAGTGTCATCAAGTTTATACAAAAACCCTAAGACAGATTTTGTTTGTAATGTCAGGTTTGCCTGTATATAAAAACTCAAGTTATGTTAACATTGTGAAAATAAACAATATTATTAAAAGAGTAAAATTAAATAATATTTTTGTTTTTAATTACTATAACTACAATTTGGTATTATAATAATATTGGTTTATTTTTGACATTTTGAAATATTTTAAGTGTAAAAATATGAAAATTGAGACAAATTTATTACGTTATTTTGTTTTAATTTATGGCAAACTAACATTGCGACTAAATCCATATTCATCTAAAAGTTTGTTTATAAATATCGCTTTAATTTGTTGGTTTTATTATTATATTTATCAGACAAATAGAGACCATTCAAAACCAATTCCAAATCAATTGAAAGTAGATGAAGCGATTCAAAAGAAACCCTTATACTCAATGGTCACAAACATTACTTCTTTTCTGTATCCAACAATTTACTTTTTTAACATGGTGTACTTTATTTTTAAAGGACCTTTTATAGTTGAACTTCTTGTTTCATCGTCGTTTAACAATGTTATGAATTTTCGCATTAACACAAAAAAAATTATGTTTACCATTATTGTCCTTGATTTATGTCAATCATTGTTTCTTGGTTATAAAAAGTTTGAAAAATTTTCACAATTGTTAGAAATAAAATTTTACAAACGGTTTTTTGCAAGAGCAATAATTTTTTTAAATCCAATAATTGTTTTCCGTTTAGTTCAATACTACAAAATTGCTACCCACCGTTCTCTTTTAAAAATTGAAAATAATTTATTACATCAAAATTTAAAACTTTCAGGTAAATTGCGTTTTTAAAAGTTTTAATTGACAAGAATTTATTTTACAGAACTGATTAAAAAGTTGAGTGAATTGGCCAAAGAAAATAATCGATTAAACTCAATTTTATCATTACCAGTTTTTATTTTCCTCTTCTTTACATTAGTTGAAACTATAAAAAATGGTTTTTTATGTATTCTTTAGGAATCATAGAAGTTTTAAATTCATCTTTGACTGGATTAATAAATGTTACAATCAATATATTTTATATAATTCACAAATGTAACGACATTGAGTGTTCTTTTAAGGTGAGAATGAGCCCAATTTAGCGCCCCTAGCGGCGTAATGTATTTCCTATGGCGTTTTTCAATTTTTTGCCCATTTTTAGATCTCAGCTTGTGGAGCAGCTAAAATTGCAGTTTTTGCTTTAAAATAAAGTTAAAGAGCTAGGCAAGGACCGTATGTGGGCTTTAAGGAAAATTCTGTATATTTTTATTTTTACAAACGATTGAAGTTGAAAAAACATAAAATTTTGCATTTTTTTAAGTTCATTTGTTTGTAAAAATAAAAGTATACAGAATTTTCCTTAAAGCCCACATACGGTCCTTGCCTAGCTCTTTAACTTTATTTTAAAGCAAAAACTGCAATTTTAGCTGCTCCACAAGCTGAGATCTAAAAATGGGCAAAAAATTGAAAAACGCCATAGGAAATACATTACGCCGCTAGGGGCGCTAAATTGGGCTCATTCTCACCTTAAGAGAATTGTTCTGTTATGTGCTCAAACAAAACAACAAACAACATCTCAATTTTTCATTCAAACTTGTGTAAGAAAGCCATCAAGAAGTGATGTAATTAAATTGCAATTTTTAGAAATTTATCGTTATTATTTTGGCATGAGATTGTTTAGTGTTTGCCAGCTGGATTTTTCAAAAATGATTGCACTAGAATTAATGATTGTAAACTTGTCTGTTCTGTTTAGCCAAACTCAAAATAAATAGATCAAAAAACAATTTGTGATAACATTTACTGTTTTCATTATAAGTAATAACAGCAGTCTTTGACTATTAAGGAAATAAAAATATTTACTTTCTTTAACAAAAGAGCATAACAGGTCAAACTAATTAGTTGATTAAATAAAATACATGTTTTTGTAAAAAAACATGTTTGCACCAAATTGGATATTTTTACTCTGTAGTTTTTAACCAACTTTTTTGTACAAACATGAATTTCGATAAGCCAGTTAGGACGTTTGCACTGCTTTATGGATGGTCGGGACTTCAGTTAAGTCCAATTTTACTTTGTCAAAGGTTAAGTTTGCTCAGTATACTGCACAACATTTGTGTCATCTTGGTGTACATTTACATGCAGCTAAACTATTGTCACGATGAATCACGAGTCCTTCTAACGCATAAGAAACCACTCACTGGAATGACCATTAATGCAGAGTATCTACTGTTTCCACTAGCATACACTTTCAGTATGCTGTATTTCCTGGTAAAGGGGCAACAAATTCTTAAGCTGCTCAATTCACAGTGTTTTGTCAAAACTGCTTCTGTAAAACAAGTTAAAATAATTGCCTTCTTTGACAATGTTTCCTTTCTATATCCATTTCTAAAAATTGTGCCTCGATTAAAATTTCAGCATTTAACACTATTGACTGTCTTCTGCAAAGTGCAAACATTTGTATTCTTTTACGTCGTTCATATCAATCCAATCATTATCTGGCGATTAGTACAGTTTTACAAACTTTCTTCGTACCAATCGCTAGTACAAATTGAAGGTCATTTGCTGAAAAAAGAATATTCTACAGTTATGCAAAGTGTCAAGCAGTTAGCTTCAGTAAATGAACAGTTAGATGCTCTAATGTCCCCAGTGTTACTGTTGCTTCTCATCAACTACTCATTCAACATTGTCTCCACTTTGTGTGTTATTTTGTCCAATTTCACGACAATTTACGCATTCTCCTACATTTCATTTTTAGTAGCAAACCTTCTTTACATTATTTGGCTGGTCAACCAGTGCTGTCAGTCCTTAAATCGAATTTCTCAGCATTTTAGAGAAGCCGAAAATAGAGTTCCTGTCAACTGCTCGCCATCTTATGCCTTCTTAAGGCACATTGACATTTACGGACACTATTTTAAATATCAGTTTTTCAGCATGTTCACTATTGATGGCCACTTTTTCCTAGCTGCATTTGCCCTATTTGTCAACATGGCGGTCATACTAACCCAAACTCAATAAAGTTTATTGATTGGTGGTAGGTTCATTTATAACAAATTAAATAGAAATCAATAATTTACTGCAATGCACAACTTGATAACTTTCCTCTTATTCTATAAACAAGTGCAAATGACCAAAACACCGTTCTTGGTTTGTTTTCTCCAAAGTTATGGGTAAATTAGCAGTTAAGCATAAAACCAATTAAACTTTAACACAACTATTTTGAACAGGAGGCTGGGGCTGCAAATGCAATCTTCATTTGTACCAAAAAGTCGGCGTGACTGCTTCAATTTATTATGGAGTTTTCTGGTGATTTGCATCTACGTGAAAACTCAAGTGCAGTACACTCACCTCCCCAATGAAATTGATCTCAGCAGAAGGAAGCCATTAATGGGCATTCTGCTAAGCATTGAGTACTTTTCATTTCCACTTACATATGGCATCAATATTGCGTACTTTCTAGTGATAGGGCCTTCCGTTCTGCTGCCCCTTCAGTGGCCTTGCTTTCAAGCTGTACTTCCCTCTGCAAGTTACTCTAAGCTGATCATATTCACTGCTTTTCTGTTTGATCATTTAACTTACATCGCTTTCTTTTCACCCGAGTTTTACGACTACATTAGTAATCGCCCACAGTACATGCACTGGAGCGAGTACATCTTTCTGCACTACATCGTCTTCCTTCACCCAATCATCATCTTCCTTCACCCAATCATCATCTTCCGCATCTACCAGTGCTACAAAGTGGCCATCTATCTATCATTAACCACTACGTTACAACAAATTGGTCTCACTGGTTAAAATACTTCCCATTGTGCTACAATGTTGAAACTTTGCAAGTAGACTCATAAAAATGCATAGGTTTGTGGAAATTTTTTAAAACAATATTTTGGTAACCGGAAGTACCAAAGTCCAATTTGAATTATGCACTTCCGGTCGATATAAACTTGATTTTTATAAATTCAGACTCTTTGTAAGATTCTACCTCAATGTTGTATCACTTGTTTGTACATTGGACAATCGAATAGAATGTTAGGATTTTCCATTTTGATAACATGTTGAGACAAAAATATATTTTTTTTGAAAAAAACTCAAAATTTTAACTTTTTATTCGATTGTCCAATGTACAAACAAGTAGTACAACATTGAGGTAGAATCTTACAAGGAGTTTAAATTTATAAAAATCAAGTTTATATTGACCGGAAGTGCAAAATTCTTATTAGACTTTGGTACTTCCGGTTACCGAAATATTGCTTCAAATTAGTAAAAATGTAGTTAAACACGTATAAAAACATATGCAAAAAACAAAATTTAAACATCTTAAGTAATTTTTGAGTAACTGATTTTCAAAGTTGATCCAAAAACTCCCTTTTTGGATCAACTTTTAAACTTCCAATTCAAAATTTAAAAAATTTCCACAAACCTATGCATTTTTATGAGTTTACTTGCAAAGTTTCAGCATTGTGGCACAATGGGAAGTATTTTAACCAGTGAGACCAATTTGTTGTAACGTAGTGGTTAAAGCAAATTGAGAGCTCACTCTGTGAAACGGATGCTCAGTTCAGAAGTGAAGTTCTCTGCCGGATCAAAGAGCTGAACAGGGCTAACAGGCACCTAAATAAGACGCTGTCACTACCACTGTTTCTCTTTTTGGTCAATATGACCATTGACGTTGTGGTCACTCTGGTCATTGCATCCTTCCTAGAAGACACTCTAATTGACTTTGCCTTCGTAGTCAATATTGCTTTGAACCTAGTCACCATTGCCTACTTAAATTTGCAAATTGACCGCTCGCTGGAAAGAATATCCAACCAGAACTTGAAAACACCATCAACTTTGCACAGAAGGTTCGAGGTCTCTAAAGTCATTCACTTTCGTGAAATTGTCGTTTACAAAGAGTATTTTCACACTCGAGTGTTTGAGCTCTTCAGCATGGACATGTACTTTACCTTGGCTCTAGCTCTGTTTATACTCAACCAATGGGTTCTCATTTCACAAACACAATAGTTAAAAAATAGAATTCAATTTTTTATTGATTAAAAAGATATCAAAATAACGTTCAATATGTTTTGTTTGCGCTTGAAAGAAAATTTATAGAAAAGTACTAGGAAAATATTTACAAAAATAAACAAAATGTTTGTGTGTGAATACTCAAATGTCCAAATTGAAAAAAATAAGTAAAAACAATTTAAAACCAGTTGTGATAAAATTTCATTAATTAAAAGTTCTACGAAGATGGAAAAGTTACAAATGATAATGATAGTTACAGTTCTTTCATATATTAAAAATATGCATAACTAGTGTTTAATTGCGTTATTCTTATGAAATGGAGATGGATTACTACTATTGCTACTGTTGTTAACACGAGAGCGGTTGCACTTTGAACTGTGCCCGGAAAACCAGTGTTTGTGCTGGCATTCTGGGGAGCAGTAGCTGGTACTGGGACAACTGCAATACAAAACAAATTAGTACAATAAAGAATAGAGAAAAAGTACAACAACAACTTACCAGAAGAAAGATGCTTCAGACTCACAAACGATGCACTGAAATAAAAAAATAAAAATAGAAAAAGGGGTTAGCAAATAAAAAAAATGAGCAAGGACATTTACACTTACCCATTGTTTGCGTTTAATTTTGGAAACTTCCGCCTTATGACGCTCCTCAAGATCGCTCAGAAGCTGTGGATCAAGGCGCTTGTTGTTTTCCCGTTCACGCTTCAAATCGTCCTCTAGTTCTGCTTTAGCATTCTTTAAGCGATACACCTCTTGCTTCAGCTGTTCTAAATCTTTCTTCATCTGAAAACATTTCAAGCAAATAAAATCATTAGTTTTTAAGGGCACGGCATAAAGAGTGATCTTTTGACTAACCTTAATAATATCTTCCTTTTTCTGTGACTCGACAAAGTCGCGGAACCGTTTGAACGATTTGACATTTTTCATTAGGCAAGCTCGGTCGCACGAGGACTCCTGAAGGTAGGACTTTTCGACAACTGACTTGGCCTTGCCACTTCGCTCAAAGACATCATCTTCAGTGGCTGTCTTGGGCGGGCGGCCTCGCTTGCGTGTCGGCTGATTCTGCTCCAGTTCAGCCTGGGCTTGATCCATTTGCTCAAACTCGTCCTTTCGCAGCATTAGCTTGGCTAGGTAGTCACTTCGAGAGGGCGGAATAGAGGCGCTATTGGTGCTGTACTGATGCAGGTAGTGGTTCACCAGATTCTGGTTGGCTTTGTCGGCACGTAGATGCTCGAAGAGGAAAACTCCACGTAGGTCTTTGGAGCGGGGCCCAAGGGAAACTTGCTCTTGCCAGGAGAAGGTGGTGGCTGAGGCGGTGGGGGCATCTTTGAGCCTACCATGCCATTTGCCGTACCATTCTGAAGAGCACCCTGAGCCTGCAGTTGCTGCTGATGCTGTTGCCACTGCATCTGGCGAAACATTTGCTGCTGCTGCTGAATAAACTGTTGCTGGTGAGCCCAATGGAGCTGCTCTTTTTGCACCTTCTCAAATTGCTCCTTTTCCTCCTGATAGGTAACATACTCGTTGATTTGATCTTCCAGCTGATCATCGTCGTACAGATATGGCTCTTCGTCATCATCGTCATCATCGGGAAAATTGTTAGCTGTTTTGGACGTCGATTCCTCGTCCATGTTCTCCCTACAGCCATTGACTGTGCCATTTAACAGTCGTTTTGGTGACTTCAATTGTGCTGCTGCCGTTGGTAACTACTTCTATTGACTTTGAGAAGCTACTCGTTTGTGGCTCGAACTTCAGAGGCGGTGGTGGTGGCATTTGGACAGACTGATGAGGTAGATTATTGTACATTTGTGCCTGAAAGTTGGTAATTTCATGCTTTAGAGGAAAAGTGGAATTCATGTATCCATTTTGGCTGGCAAATGAAAATAAAGGCGAATTGAAGCCACTCGGCGAGGCCACCTGCTGACCTAAAAAGGGCTTTTTGTTCAACTGAGGTGAAAATGGGATTTTCTGAAGATTTGGCTACAGCAAAGAAAAAATGATTAATTAGCAATTAAAGATACTAAACTGAACCGGCTTTTAACACTTACCGTTTGCTGTGATCGACCTCCCATTGGAGAGATAATACTAGTGTTGAAGATGGGCGCTCCAGAGAATGCAGGCGAAGATTTAGTTGCCGTCACTGGGGGAATATGCTTTGGTGTGATGGAGCCCTTCTGCGACTTTTTACGCCGCTCCGCAATCAGCTGACGCTGTCGCTCAATGTTTTGCTTTCGCCTCTGCGCCTTCTCATTGGCCTTCTTCTCTGGCAGCTTACGAACAGGCGATGGACTAAGGGAGAGTTTGCGACTGACACGTTGAGTTGTTGCCTGTTGGCGGCTCGGCGGTTCAGCCGTCTTCAGAGAAGACTTTCTCGATGGTGATATGACGGAGGAGGAGGTGGAGGAGTTTACCAGAGGGCGACCACTGCCTCGAGGTCGCCCTCTCGGGCTGATGGTTCGACTTGATGATGATGAGGTCTCAACCGCAACAGTGGAGACATTGACGCGAAGTGGAGACGGACTGCGATTAAGTGCCTTTGGCCTTCGGCCACGCGCGGAGACCCGAACTGGTGCCAGAGGAGTGGCTGGCCGAACTTCAGGCTCGGGAGAGGGAGAAGGAGAGGGAGAAGGAGCAGAAACGATAGTGGTAGCAGGAGCGGAAGGAGCAGAATCAGAAGTAGCCGACTTCATCATCTTATTGACCTTGAACGTCTGCACCGGTGAGTAAAGAACTTTGCTTTTCCGCACTCGACCTTTCTTCGAAGTGCCGCTAGAACTGTTGGAGCGCTCATCAGGACTGGGATAGTATTTGCGAGGTCGACCTCTGCGGCGCTTTCCATCAGTATCCAGCTCATCGTCGTCTTCTTTGCTGTTTTTACCTTCCGACTGAGTATTATTAGAGTCCACCGCTTCCTCTTCCTCCTTAACAGCTCTCTTCCTCTTCTTCTTCGTTGTTGCTTTGCGAGGCTTTTTGGCTACTGGAGCCGCCTCCTCCTCCTCCTTCTCTTCTGGAGGCGTTTCTTCTTCAGTATCCGAACTGGCTGCTGCTTTATCCTTAGCACTTTCTTCCTCCACAGCATTAGTAGTGTCCTTCAGTGCATCTTCAAATACATCCTGACTGTTTTCCTCTGAGACCGCTGCTAGTTGTGGTTCGCTCGCCTGCTCCTTGTCTCCATCTTCTGGGCTCTCAGCCTTCTCCGGAATGGTGGCGGCCTCACTCTCCACCGTATTGCTTCGACTTCGAGGAGCCTTAGAGCTCTTGTTTTTGCTACTAATTTTTGTACTTTGTTCATCAGTCTTTTCGGCAGTTGAGCTCGAGCTGGAGTCCGGCTTCCTCTTGACAGCAGCAGCAGCACCAGTAGCACTGGGGCGTCGATTGTTCGCCCTCTTGTTCGCCACCACCTTGTGGCCGTCCACGTGATCCTCCGGGTTGATGTCAGTGTCCAGTCCCTGTTCGTACTTCTCCAGCAGCTCGCGGTGAACGCGAAGCTCCGCAAGCGCCTTCTCCAGCGAGGGGTTCGCCTTTTGAATGGCCAGCTCTGCCAGACTGGAGTTGATGTCCTTGATGTCGGAGGCAGTGGTGATGTAGCACCGCTCGTGCTGCCCCCCGAAGAAGCGCACGTCGTACTCGGTATTGGCGCCTATCTCCTCCGCCCTGCGCGGGTAGATCACCTTCGCCGGCCAGTAGGGGTAGCCCCGCTGGCGGGCAAAGACAAGCATGTGCGGCGGATCGCAGGGCCGGCAGAACCAGAACTTGTCGTCCTGGTTGCGATTCGAGTTGCGGTAGCAGTCAATGCAGCCGAGCATCTCCTTGAGATCATACCGACAGGAGTCGAGCATTCGACTGAGCGTGTCGCTGATGCGCCGTCGCGAGTGTTCCGCCTCCGTCCCGGCGACCACCGCCACCTCAATCATGTGCTTGAAGGAGAGGCAGTCGCCCAGAAACTCGCCCATCGACTGGTACTCAGCCCGGTTCAGCTTCTCCTCGATATCCGCCAGGTCGACTGGTTTGTACGAGAGGTATTGCAAGGCAAGTTGGGTGTTAAGCTCGCAAGTCGCCGAATTGCTGCTGCTGCTGCTGGATGAGGAGGATGCTTGCTCATCAGCGTTAGAGGACATCGAGGAGGAGGAGGAGAGCTTGGCAAACTCCTTCAACTTAGCAGGTTGCGAGATATTTGCGAGGCCCTCGATCTGAACGCCAGGAAGGTGTAGTAGAGAATTTGGTTGAACTCCGATTGACTAAGCAGGCGAGATCCAATGGTGAACTTGGCAAACTTTGCCGTCAGCGTACAGACGGGACAGGTAAAGTTGCGCGCTCGAATGACCAGACTGGGCGAATCAGCCGCTCCAGCTGCCGCCTGACTATCACGCTCCAGCTTCACCGCAAAGTCGTGGTCCGGCTGAACACAGGCGGAGTGGTACACCCGCCAGCAGTAGTTGCACTCGATCAGCTGCTTCCCAGTGACCACGTGACACCCAAAGCAGTACCAGTCGTGGGGGGCAAAGCCATTGGTGGGCGTCCTGGACGGCACCGGCTGCTGGCTTCCATCGGCTAGTGGTAAGGAGACAAATGACTGCTCCGTCGCTGCATCTCCGCCGACTCCATTGGTAAGGCCTTCGCCGTTTGTAAGGGGAGAGGCGGCTACTACGAGAAGGCCTTCCTTGATGGCCTGCTGGATGGTCAAGTCAGCAGCAGCATCTGAGCTCTTCTTGCTGCTGCTGCTGCTAGCATTTTCAGTCTTTTCCAAGCTTTTCAACTGAGACGACAGTGCACTTATTGAGACTGATGTTTGCTGCGTTGAGTTGGTGGTGGAAGTGGTGGCGGTGGAGGAGGAAGAGGAGGTAGTGGCGGCATCATCACTCGATGAGCTAGGAGCTTGTTTGAGCAAGGAAATTATAGTCAGCCATAATTGATGAACTTGTTCGGGATCGAGTGTTCGCTTTTCTGTTGCCATTGACATATTGGTCAGGTGAGGAGCGGAGGACGTTTCCGGTAAAATATGTCAAACATTAAAAAGATGTAATTAACGGGCGAGTGTTGCTACTGCAGGAATGACAGGAATGCGCGAATCGCAAAACGAAAAAATCTGCAACGAAAATTAATTGCAAGTTGTAAGTATTCTCATTAACAAAAACAAATAAAAGTCTATCATAGTGCAATGACTTTACACGCTCAATCAGGTGTCATCAATTTGGCGATTAAACGCGCGCTTATGTTATAAAATCGGTAGCAGCTGTAGAATGATGCTTAAAAAGGCCACTTACAGACGACTTGCACGTGAGTATAAAAAAGTTAATAAGCAATCAGTTGTGTCACATTAAAACGATAAGCTGCTTTTGATGTCGATAAAATAGGAAGGGAAACTAGAGCCAGCCAGACGCGAGAGACTCAGTCAGTAGAACAAGAGTGCGCTAATGAGGTCGTTATTATTTCGCGGCAAGCATCAAAACAAAACAAAGTCCAGCCATGTGTGTGGCCAAACTGAAAGCTGCTCTCGGGCAATAAAAGTCAGTGGTGTGTGTTTGGCTCAATGCTGAACACTGAATACACCTCCGACATTTGACACATCATTGAAAGAACCACAACAAGAACTTCGTTTCACGTGTTGTTATTTCAGTCGATTTATTGATCTGCAGCCGCACTGGGCAGAAATGTGCAACAGACGGCGGTAAAAAAGCTAGCAGCTGACAGAGAGGCGGCGAAAAGTTGTAAAGTTCAACTCGAACTTTGGGCTGGCTGGCTGGCTGATCGCAAGCGTTTTCGGGCACACTGGGCGCAAACGTTTGGTCCTTGGGAGTGCACTTACCACTGGCGAGTCAACTACGGCGAGAGTACGAAGAACACGGCAGCAAATGGCGGACGAGCACTGGCAACCGCAGCAGCAGCAGCAGCAGAAGCAGCAGAGACAAGCACATAGTGTGCTGCTGTCTCGAGTCACTCGCGGCAAGAGCACTCGCCGATTCAACAGCACTGTTTTGATGTGTGTGTGTGCTCGTAACGTGTCTACAGTTGAGACGAGCGTAGCGGTGCAAGAGTGAGAGAGTGAAAGAGAAATAGAAAGAGAGAGAGAGAAGGAGAAGGAGAAAGACTCGGCGCGGAGTACTGCTGCCGCGGGTGCTGGACGAGCGACGCTGTCCAGGCCAGGCCAGGCCGCAACCAGTATACGCACTCTGACACCAGAGCTCGCATCGATATTTCAGGACACACTGCGTTGAGCACTCACAGCCTCTGACCTGAACGCGAACGGGCGAACGCTAAAAAGTCGCCGTGCTGGTAGGCAAGTGGTTGCTCGCCTAAAGTGGCACAGGACGACCCACTACGACTATTGGTGACACGAGTCAGCAAGGCAAAGAGGTGGTAGCACTACTACTGCTGCCAGAGGTGCGAAAGAGAGGGGATCGTCAGAAACGAAGATTGCTCCTTACCTGTAGGAGATGGGTTAACCAGTCGTCGAAGTGGAGTGCAGAAGCGAAGGCTGATCTGAATTGGTGGCAGTGGAGGCGACAGAGAGCAATCAGGAGCTGAGTTGACACCAAAACAAGTGCCAGTCATTGAAGGTAGATTTGCTGCAGAAAGATCAGAGAGTAAAGTCGAGGGAAAAGGGCACAGAGAAACTGAAGTTTTTTGTCCGGTCGGTAGGGTGGCAAAAGATCAGCTGTGTTTTGATGTGGATGGACAAAACTTGATTTTGAATTGATGTGTAGCCAGTGGGCAGTCAAAACAACAAACTGGATGCAGTCACATGTGAGCAGAGAAGTCAACGGGATGGAGGTAGGTTTGCGAGGAAGCTTTCAATGATGCCGATTCCTGCCATACACCGAGACCACTGTGCTTGCTTGTACCGTTGTGCCAGATGATTAAGTGAAAAATAAACAAAACAGTGTTTCTTTTTTAAGCAAAAACACACTTCGGCAAATGATAACAAACAAAAAGGCTGTTTTCTGACTGCTGCCAAGGCTGCCTCTGTGTTTGGCGGCGGTTAACGCTTGCTTGAATGATGTGACGGTGGTGATGGTGGTGGTGGCTTTCAGGAGGCACTGTGTGCAAACTGAGGACAAAAGCTGCACCCGAACCCGAGCCTCTGATTCTGGTCAAAGAAGAGTGATGATGGTGAGGTAAAGAGGTTCGGGTGAGAGGCCCAAGCGGTTTTGTGCTAGAAGACACTGAACGCTGCCTGCACACACTTTTGAAACACACAGCGAGCAGAGGCGCTCTCTGCTGCTGCGGCCATCGATAGTGCGCTCGATTGTTCGATGGTCAGTCAGTCTACATTGGGCAATCATTACGCAATGCAGTTGTATTGATTGATCCAATCCAACCAAAATGAAAAATTGCATCAAGTAATTTATTATTCCCAGCGTGATTGCTACTCGCTAGTGGGCGCACTACTAGTGCCCGCTCTAGAGGGCTCCTCAGTGCCTTGCAGTGGCTGTACGTAGTCTTTGTTGGAGATGATCACCGGAATGGAGCGCAGACGGGGATTCTCTCGCTCCAGAATGCGAACCCAGGTCATCAGGGAGGACTGACTAGAGGTGCCGGTGGCGGCCACAGCCAGAATGGTGCCGTCCTCTTGAATGTGCAGCTTGCGCATCGGATCAAGGGCCTCTTCCTTCTCTGGGAAGCCGAAACTGGCGAGGGGAAGGTCGGAGACATCTGCAAGGAGGGAAAAGTTGTTAACATTTGACAGAGCATTTATCCACCCATTTGACTCACTGTGCTTTTCGTGTTCTTCATTGAGCATTGCCTCGACTTTGTCCTCATTGGCGTTAGCCTTGGGGCTCATGTCGCGGGCAAATAGAACAAAGTACGACACTGAAAAGTGCTCGACCCAGACTTGAAAGGGCCCGTCGACTGACACGCGGTACCTCTGTGGATCCAGCTCCTCGATCAGTCGACATTGACTTTCACTTTGCGCAAAGCATATCCACGTATCTTCAGTTGCATTTTCCCGTTCAATTTGTGAAGTCTGCCAAACAAAATGGAAAAGATTTAGTTTACTGATGTCAAAAAGATCAATGTGGCCAACTCACCGAGTAGATGCTGACATCGGACTGCGGATCCAGCGACATTCGTTTGAGGGCGACGATGGCCAGCTCCAGCGGATCCGTCGGTAGCTTCTCCGGCAGCGGGTAGGGATTGGCGTTCTTGAACTTGGTCAGCCAGTAGGTCATGCGGGCGCACTTCTCCCAGACGCTGGAGTACTGCGAGAAGACGGCGATGATGTGCGTCTCCATCTCCTTGTCCGGCATTAGGCGATTCTCCTCCATCTGACAGAGAATGTCCACGGCGGCTCGCTGCTGCATGAAGTGCGGATAGAAGCCGGAGGCAAACTTCGAGGAGGGGATGAAGGCGCCGGCGGGGAAAACCCTCATCAGCGCCTTGTACGACGCCAGGTCCTTCTCCACGCCGAACTCCTTCATGGCGGGCAGCGCGGCGCCGATGAACTCCGCATAGCCGAAGCGCTTCACCTTGCGGATGTTCTTGTAGTTCTCTATGGTGTCGACGAACTGACGGCTGTCCTCGATGCCCTGCTCGCGGAAGAACTCCTTCACGCGGACAATGTCCTTCGTCTTCACGCCCGGACTTGACTCATCTGCCTTCTTCTTTGGCGGCAGAATCGGCATCAGCCGCCGGGCAGACTGGTGAATCAGCCGACAGCTGGCGGCCTGGTGGTGGTGATGGAGGAGGTGGTGATTAAGCAGCGCCAGTTGACGAAGCAGACATCGAGACATGTTTCCGAGGCTCACAAAAGGACACTCATTCACACACACACACACGCCGGTCGTAAGAGGGACAACAACAACAACATTTTTTTCGATTGCACTGCAGTGTGTGGCGCCATCGGTCGTTTGGCGGCAATTTCGTACTGTCTGGCTGCATCTGAAGTTCAACTTTCAGCAGCATCAGCATCATCAGCAATCATTTACCTTTCACTGTTCCTGAGTCACTCTGCCACTTGGCCCCCTGTCTGGTTAATGGATCTCCATTAACTGGTGTGCACTGGCCAGCTCCATTGCACACTATGTGCCTGTCGGCACGGCCTTTGTAAGCCACTTCGGGGCAAACTTGATGTCGGTGGCACCACTCGGAAGTCTGTAAGTAGCAGGCAAACCTCGCTCTGCTCTGGCGACAAATGTTCCTCTCTGTTCTGTCTCTCTGTTTCATCAGTGCAACGGCAGTGTAACGTTGTAAGCCTAAACATCCTTTGTGTCAGATTGAGAGTAGCAGTGTACTGCATCAGCATCAGCATCAGCATCATCATCACAGCGTCATTATCGGCGACAGTGCTGGTGCCGGGTAAACGAAAACAAATCTGATTCTCTGAACAAGGCAACAGGCAATTAGCCCCTCTCTGCTAGTGAAAGGCAATTAGCTGACTCGTGCTAACGACGACAGCATCAGCAGCCATCTCGCCTCGTTTGCCTAATTTAGTTTAGCCAATGGAATGTGGAACATGGCAGATCAAAATGTCAACTGCGTAAACTGAAGAAGAGCAACTGGTAATGCCCGACCATTGCTGATCACACAGCATCAACCATTGGCTTGCCCATGGCTTCCACTTTCTCTGCCTTCGAACTTCGGTGCTCCAAAAACAAAAACTGTTATAATTTGCCTAATCAAAAGCTGTCGCTGATTGAGCATCAAGTGTGATCAATGCTGTGAAAGAGTGAGAAAGAAAGAAAGAGTAAAGAGAAAAGGAGACACTACAGTCTCAATGTTATCCCTCTCCAAAGCAAAGAATAACAAAGAGGCACTGCCAAACGAATAGTCAAAAAGTTGGTTTGGCTGAATCGTCGTTGCCATCGCTGTCGTCAAGTACGTCATCTCTCTCATGACCATTAGCGCACCATCAGACTGGCTCTCTGTCTCGCCGACATAACTGGCGCAAACCAAAACATTTACAGGGGCAATGAGGAAGGGAGGGAGAGACAGAAACTGGGGGGGGGGAGGAGAAAAGAGGGCTTAAAGTCCATTTCATCATTTCGGCTAATATCGGACTGTCTCTCTTCCCCCTCGGTGTTTTGCATGTGCAGGCTTCATCATCATCGCCGTCGACTGGCGAGTTGCACCAGACACACAGTGGAAAAGATAGAGAGAGAGAGAGAGCGAGGCAGATGATGGCAACAGCACCAGCTCTGACATTACCACCTTCAGCAACAGCAGCAGCAGCAGCAGAAGTACTTTCATCAACTGCAGCACCATCAGAAGCTGCTTCAGCCAATCGACGGCCACGAACCGATCCGATTCGACGCTGCTGCACCGGTGAACGGTATAAAAAGGGCCATCACTTGGCCAGTCGACACTGTCACACCAGTGGACTACCAGCTCACCACCAGCTCCAGCCAAGCCAGCCAGCACTTGAAGTCTTCACTCTGCCAGCTCTGCAGTGATGGCAAGTCTTATTTTTCATTCTACACTTTAACTTTTCTTCCCACCCTGCAGATCTTCACCCACTCACCCACTCACCCTCACTCACTGGCTTTCTGCCGTAGGGCAAATGGCTGACTGAAAATTTCTCAGGCAGTACCTACTGTCTGGTGATACAAAACATAATTTCAGTCTACCATTTGTCATATGGCCGGTCAGCCAAGTCGGTCAGCGAATGCAGCGGATTCAACCACTAGATGCACACTTCTGTAAACAAAACTGTACAACTTTCCCATTTTCTTTCAATCAATAAAAGCACCATTTTATTTTCACTTTAATTTACTTCGGTTTTTGGTCAATATAAAATGCTTTAAATAAAAGTGGAGAAAGGAAGGAAAAGAGGAAAGGGAAAGGAAATGCTTTAATTCGTCTCGGAGGTGTGTAGAGCCAAGCAGGAGAGATGTGAGTCACTCAGTGGAAAAACTGCACCGGATCGGCGCCAATCTCCTCAGCCATCTCTATCTGTGCCATCGTTCGGTACTCTGATTCGTGGTGGGCCAGAATGCGCAAGAGGGCTCGAATTCGCTTGTACCAGTGCTGAAAGGGGATGCGGTGGCTGTGTGACGAAAAGGGCAAAACGGTCAGTGTTAGTAGTGCTGAGGCAAGATGAGCTGCTGCTGCTACATAAACAGAGCGCGGGCACCATCAACACGCAACAACAGTGGCTTGCTTTATTGATTGACTTAGGCAAGTGGGGACTTGCAAACAGGGGCAAAAAAAGTTTAAAAGTCTAACACAGTTTTAGTTTTAAAATCATGATGTGATGGGCTTATAATCAGAATAATCAGTCTGCTGAATGTGTGTGGTTGGTTGGTTAAGTGGTGTTCCTGTCGCAGGTGTGAAACATCTTCTCTTCCAGGTAACAGAAACTACTTGGGCAAGAGGAACTTTTGTCTGTGCGCGCTCAACCGGGTTAGTTCAGAATGGTGCAGTCTCTCACTTCACATTCAGAGAGTTAGGGAACAGGACAGAGAGATAGAGGAGACAAATGAATCACTGACTAGGGTGAATTAGTGTGGGGTGGCATGTGCGCTGTGTGAAGAGGAGCAGCAGCGGCGGCATCAACAGTTGTTGTCAGTGCTTTAGGAGTCGAGCAACTCGACGAATCCCTGCACAGTGGGCTCAATTCCGCACGACTCATTGACCATGGTGGCCAGGGCGCGCAGCAGTGGCCGAAGACGGAGCCACCACATTTTGCTGGGCAGACGGTTTCTACAACAGACGCAGAGACGCAGAGACAGACAGAGGAGCAGATAGAGAAAGAAAGAAAGAAGGAGAGAGAGAGGTGAGTAAGGTGAAAGTGTCAGTGAGGTCAGTAAGGTGAACGGCATTGTGCAAAGGAAAAAAGAAGAAGAAAACGTGATTTTAGGTGAGAGGAATGGGTTAGTTCAGTTTAGTGCACAGCCCGGCAGAAAGAGGAAAAAGGAGAAAGGGGCTAAAAGTGGCGACAAGCACAGCCGACAGATAACACACACCAAACAAAACAACAAGCTCTAATGGCTGACAAGGAATTCGCCGAGGTAGCTACTAATTGCCAATGCAAACGAGGCCAACATGCAAAGATAAAAAAGAAGGGAACGATTGTGAAGGCAGAGATGCAGTCTCTGCACATTGATCCCTGGTCATAAAAGGGGCAAAAGTTTAAAGCGCCTGTTGCTTTAAAAACTGAACTTTAGCATCTGAACTCAAATACTGCGTTTAGCGAAACAAAGAAATTGTGCAAGCACATCATTTCAACTTACTTGAAATCAGTCTGCGCCTTGAGTGTCTGCACCGGCGTGAATCGGTACTGCCGGCCGACCAGACCGAGGAGGACCGCCGTGTCGGGCAGAGTGCAGTTGTAGGTCATGATGGGCGCGTCGCCGGCCTCTTCGGCAATCGGCTTCGAGTGCGCCTCCAGCTGGGTAATCAGCCAGTCGGCCGCTTTCGCCGCCAGCTTCGTGCCGAAGTTGCGGTCAAAGGGCGACGGCGAGGCGCCCTGCTGCATGTGCCCCAGAATGTTCATCCGAGTGGAGAACTTGTCTTTGCCCTCCTCCGAGTACAGCTTGTAGATGAAGTCGGTGGTGTAGTGCTGGTTGGCTTTTTCATTTCTGGTGGGCGAATGAAAATGTCATTAGCACAAACAGCACCAGCAAAACCCCAATCAACAGTTGCAGAACAATACCTGAGAATGAGGCCTCTGGTGACGCCTTCCTCCATCTTCGAGTGCATCAGACGAATGTCCCCAATGAGGTCATTGATGTTGAAGGGCTCCTCAAAGATGTAGGCGGCATCGGCGCCGCCGGCCAGACCGGCCAGCGTAGCCAGGTATCCGCAGAAGCCGCCCATCGTCTCGATGATGAACACCCGGCGCTTGGTGCCCTGTGCCGACTGGCGAATGCGGTCGCAAATTTCGGTGATCTCATTGAGCGCCGTGTCCGCGCCCAGGAGAAGTCAGTGCCCGGGACGTTGTTGCTGATGGTGGCGGGGATGACGCACATGGGAATACACAGCTCGGGGAAGCGGTCGCGGTGCTCCGCCAGGTTCAGCACGGCATGGTACGCCTCAAAGCCGCCAATGACGAGCAGCCCCTGAATGCGGTACTGCCGCAGATTGGCCACAATCTTCTCCATGTTGTGGGCGCTGGGCAGCGTTCGCCGGGTGCCCAGGTTGGCGCCGCCCTGGCCCACCCAGCCGCTCACCTCCGACCAGGCCACCGGGTGGATATCACCGGCGACCAGACCGTCAAAGCCGTCGTAGATCGCCAGCACCGTGTCACCGCGGAAGATGACGTTACGCACAAAGGAGCGGACGGCGGCGTTCATGCCTGTTGGGATGACAACAGTTACCTAAGTGATCATATTAAAAAAACAGTAAACAACTCACCACAGCAAGGGGCACCACAGTGAATGACGCCCAGACGGAAGCCAGTCTTGCCGGTGAGCTCCTCCACAGTGGGCGGCTGAATGCGCGTCAGCATTCGGTAGGTCTCCAGGTTGCGCTTAAAACTGATGCCTCGCAACTTCACCGCATCCTCCCACTTCTTCTCCAGCATAGCTGCCGCAACCGATTTGGTCTACAATAAAAGAAAACAGAATTGTTAGTATCTTGAAACAAAAGCCTAGTCTACTTACTCGTTCGACGCACTGCATCAACGGAACCCGCACCGCCTGATTGCCGTCCAGTGAGACGACACAGGCCTGAGAGTCAGGCGTCGCCTCCAGAAGAGCGAGCACCGCCTCGGCGCCCATTCGAGAGCCCAAAATGCGATCAAATGCACTGGGACTGCCGCCTCGCTGGACGTGACCGAGGACGGTGATTCGCGTGTCCTGCCCGGTCTTCTTTACAATCACCTCCTTCACCTGCTCGGCGGAGATGGCATTGCCCTCTCGGTCGATGGCGCCCTCAGCCACCAGAATAATGTTCAGACGTTTGCCATGGCTTCTCTCCTGTAAAGGTGATAAGTGGTTTTAGTAATTTCAACAACATTTTTGTCATAGTAAATCTGTTTACCTGTTCAATCTTCTCGCACATTCGCTCAGCCCAGCCAGCCTCTGGCGGCCACTCGGGAATAAACACAAAGTCAGCCTCACTAGCAAGAGCAGCCACGAGGGCAAGGTAGCCACAGTGTCGACCCATGACTTCGAGGATGAAGGTGCGCTGATGACTAGAGGCGGTGGTGACAATGGCGTCGATGGCCTCGATAATTCGGTGCAGTGCAGAGTCAGTGCCGATGGTCATGTCAGTGCCGCAAAAGTCATTGTCAATGGAGCCGACCATGCCGACGATGTGCAGGTGGCTGCACTGCTCGCTCTTCTCCTTGGTGATTTTGCCTACAAAAGCCAACAAAAAAGGTTACACTGAGAATTGCAATCATCCGAATGTCCACTGCTGAATACCTGTAGAGACCAGCTCTTCGAGCAGCGACGACCACTCCTGCCGAAAAGATTGGCACCGGTGAGACTGCCGTCTCCGCCAATGACCACCAGATTGGTGATTCATACTGAATCAGGTTGAAGGCAGCCTTCAGGCGACCCTCTCGACCGCGAAAGTCAGAGCATCGAGCGCTGCCGATAACAGTGCCTCCCTAGAAGAAAAAGTTGAAATAAACTTAATAAAATGTCTAAACAAACCAAAAAGCGAGTACCTTGTGAATGATGCCGGAGACGGAGACCCATGACGCCTCGATGATGTGATCTCCGCCATCGACCATGCCCTGGTAGCCCTCCTTGATGAAGAAGACCCGACAGCCGAGGTAGAGGCCCATGCGGACGACGGCACGCACGGCGGCGTTCATGCCCTGCGAGTCGCCGCCAGAGGTGAACACGGCAATGACCTTGCCCGTCTTCACCACGTCAGGGATGTTGCCCTCGGTGGAGACCGGCATGTGAGACTCGTCGATGGTGGAGAGGGTGCGCAGGCGAAAGAGGTGCTGGGGACCGGAGGAGGCTGAGGAGGAGCCCTCCAGTGGACTGACGGGCGCTGCTTGTGCCATGCTTGCCCACAGTTAGTTGGCTTTCTTTTTTCTTCTTTACAACTTCTTTGCAGTTGATTCACAGTTGATGAACACTTACAAGTAAAATTCTGAAAAATAAAAGTGTGAGTATTATAAAGTGCGAGCAATGACAAAAAGATGCAAATTGAAGTGAGAAAAACCTTTCTTTAGCTAAGGGAAAACTTTTAACGCGAAAGCAGCAAATATCTCCGCTATGGGTGAAAGTAACGGTGTCAGTGTCGTCTGTAGCCCAAATATATCGTTGACCACACACACACACACACCGTGATAAGAAGACGGCAAGCGAAAACTGGTGCACTGTGCAAGAAGTGTACGAGGCACAAGCACACTATCCCTTAGAGTGCCCTGTTCTTATTAAATATCTAATCGGCAAATGTAAATTTTTCTCTCTAAACCGCCAGCAACCGAACAAATCTTGCAGCATGGTAGTGAATTAATATATGCTCTCCATTCTTATCTCACCAGACTGCCGTCCTAGGAAATAAAGGAGCCACCAGGGCAGGCGATTGGCGAAAAATGTGATATGATATGAAAAAGTACAAAAAGCGTTTGAATTATAAATGTTGGCTTTGAAACAGTACTGTCGGCAAGTGCTGCTGTGGTTGGGGTGAATGGAGAATGCCCTGTAAAGAGAGAGAGGCAGCAAGAATGCACACTGACAATGCACTGGACGGGTCGCAGATCACTACCACCACTGCTGCAACCTGACGCAAGACATTGCAGTCAGGAGAAAGCCGAGTGCAGGCAAAGTTCAAGAGTGAACTGGTTCTGGTAACAAGTACCTGACAAATGAGATGATGAGGGGGTAATCGAAACGAGTCGATTTCAAATTCGGCGCTAGTCAAACTGGACAGTAGATAAGGGCAGACAGATGAAGATCACGCACACATACACCACACACACACACACACAAACAGACAGACGGAGGCTATTCGAATGAGAGAGAGTATGCTAGTAGTGACAAGGTTAACGGAGATGGAGCGAGTGAGACGAATCCAAGTGTTGATGTTGTCTCACGCAGCAGCCGCTGCTGCTATGCTACTGCCAAGCCTCTCTCTATTGGCGCCTTCCTTCTCTCTCATGTACAAAGTACACTCTCCTTGTCCGCCGGAGTCATGTGCAGTAAAGACGGGAGAATTCGGGTTATTCATAGCACAGAAGAAGAAGCAGAAGAAGAAGAAGAAGTGGCAGCACTAAACGGTGATAGCAACACCAGCGCAAGAGGACGACGTGACGGCCACCAAAGGTGAAGAGAAGAAAAGTGCGGTGCGTCTGCCAAAGATTAGAAAAGTCATCGACGGCAGGGTTGTCAATGACCGAGAGGAAGGTCATCATCATCACCATCATCCTCAGTGGCAATAGAGATGTCAGTGTCAGAAGAAAAGGAGTTGCTCCACTGCTTTCGCAACACTCCAGTCGGCTTCTTGGCTACAAGTGCAGCCGCCAAGGTTGCCTGTACCGGCAGGCACTGTTGTATTGTAGTGTGGCCAACAAAACAACAAAGCAGTGTCTCGTGTGTTAGTAAAAAAGTGTACTTGAGCTTTTAGAAAAATTAATCGCACAGATTAAAATATTACTTGTAACGGTGGAATGAGTTGACTTTAATCACTGCGCAAAGATCAATTAAAAGCATGAATGAAAGCATCAACACTTTAGATATCTTAGAGCTTCAATAAAACAAATAAACGCAAAGAGCTCCGTATTTATAGAAAAGCACTAAATCAAAGTACTTTTAGACTTTACTCCAAAACAGCTATCATAGCTGAGGTACACACTGTTTGCCAGAGTGCAGATAAGAACAGATTTTCAGTAGTAGCAGCATCGCTATTAGACTAGCGGCATAATTCGAAGGAGATGATTAGCAGGATTGCAAGCAGACGAAAAAAACTAGGATTCACAGTGTGCTTTTGGCGATAACCGCAATTGCAATCACATCAATCAGTCAATGATGGCCAATTGTATTGATGACAACAGTGAAGGAGAGGAGAAAAATGTACAAAATGTCATTCACTGCCGCCAAGCTCAAGTTCATCTGAACTGAGCCCGGTAATAAAAGCAGTTGACAGCTGTCAGTGGTAATTACCGAGAATGGTGATGATGATGATGATAGTGGTCATGGACGGCAGACAGATCTTGGTAGTAGTGCTTGGCAACTACTCCCTCCTTGGTGGGCTGATGGCGGTGGATGAGATTCTGGTGGTAATGGTAATGGTGATGGTGATGGTGATGGTGGTGGTTGTGCCACCTCGACACCGGCAAAGTAGATGAAACCAAGTGACAAGTGGCACCTTTTGTCAATTTAGGTGCAATGAATGTTGTTGTGCAATACAGTGCAAACAGTAGCAGGCAGCAGCTGCTGTGCCGTCTGCAGACGACCTTCAGAAAAACAAATCTTTTTTTCTGGTGTTCTTTTGCTGAAGAGTCTTTCGTAGAAGACGTAGGAAGGCGGGAATGATTCGAAAAAAGTTCAGAAGATGGTAAACTAGAGAGAAGAGTGCACAGAAATGCACCAAACCAGATTCAGCTTGAATTTCAAGTTTTAAAGTGTCAATTCAGAGTTGAGATTAGCAGGTTTGCAGGTAGATTGTAGTCGATAACAAGTTTTAGCACTGCTGCGGCTGGGAAACGAGATGGAGCTAGCGAGTCAATTGGCGACCGAAATTTGTTCCGTTTTGCTATATCATTCACTGACACACAATTTGTACAACACTGAACTATATAGCAAAAAAATACACCGAAAATGACTGACACCACCAAAATGAAGGTTCATGTTTGAAGTCCAATGTCAACTAACCACGTGGGCTAATTATTGACCATGTTTGTGGATGGTTGACTTTAAAAAAACTGGCCCAAACAAAAAATATACGCTCACTAGAGAATATCGTAAAACGGTCACGATATCCTGTCATTTGAAAAAGTATTGAACAAAATTACTGGGTACCTTAGCGTGTTCATATTTTGTTGCATTTCCAATTTCTACTTTTTTTTGTCGTGCATAAAGAAGAGGAAACATTCAAAAGTTTAGAGTGGCCCACAATCAAAGTCCCATTCACTGACGCTCATTAGGTAAAGAGGGAATAACGATCGATTGATTGCACAAATCAAATCGATATGTTTCTATTCCTTTTTGAAAATCGCAACACACGGTGAAGTAAAAATATGTCAGCTGCTTTATCGGCAGGACCGGAAATGCTATTCCGCAATGAATTGCTATGTCGCCATAACTCAAACAGTCATAAAAGGACAGTTTTAATGCAATCCTTTCAAGTGAGCAGCATTCATTTTTTCTTTTGCACAATAAAAGAAAACAGCCTATAAATATTAGCTCAATTTCTGTCAATATGTTGTGAACTGTCAATTGATTTGGCGCTAATGCACTTGAAAGCAATGCTCAGCAGTTTTTGTTTGTTTGTCTGCTTGTTTGCAAACCCATTCTGCCATCTTGAGAACATTTGCACCGTACAAAAGATCATTCACACAGCGATTGCACTTAGTCGTCTGATCGATTAATTGAATCTGCCCGCTAATGAAGTTTGCCCCATTTAGATTGGCCAACTTTACTGAATCAAAGCTTTCCAGCGTCTGAACGTCTTGTTCAACAGTGGCATTGAATCGCAGCTGTAATTGAAAATTGATTTCCCCTTTTTTCCCAGCACTCATTTACATGCACCGATCATCATTAGTGCGATGTATATCAACGGCGGTACATTTCAGCAATTCTCAGCAGTTCTTTGAATCTGCAAGAATATTCTGGTAAATTGATGCTGCTATCTCACCGGCGACAATCGACCGGTGAAAAAAGCGGGATCTTTTTGGCAGCAGTAGTGAGTGGCTACAATGACATCACTGCCAGAAGCTGAGAAAATCAACATTTTTTCGTTGATTAAAGGAGCGTCGTTTTTCTCTTTTTATTCTTTCTGCAAAATGTCCCCAATGTGTTCAACTTTGGTGCACTTTTGTTGTCACATTGGTCTTTCGGTGCAAAAGCAACTGCAAGAGCATACATTTTGGTAGTGCTGCTGTGCTGCAGTGAATGCCTGCAGGCTCCAAACTCTGACTTTGAAGCTCGACAACAGCCATCAAGCGAGAGTTAATTTGCGCCTCCGATGAAAGCAGTTAATTTGCAGTTAGTTGGCAAAACGATTACTTCCGATTTATTAGAGAAAAGCAGCGTGCAGTACAATAGAGACAGATTCTGGCTGCCAAAGAAACTGCCGTAGCAGCAGCAGTTTTGACCGAAAAGGAACCAGGCAAGTTCGTGTCTGCCAAGGCCGATCATTATTGATTGCCTCTGTTTTGGCTCTGGTCTGCCTTCCATAAATTATTACATTCAATTGGCAAATGCACTTTTAGAGTCGATTTTAAAATTTATTACAAATCTGCTGGTATCCATTTTTCACTTTTTTCCTTTCTCTTCCTTTTTTTCTTTTCTAGCAACAACAACAGTTGTAGAACACTGCGCCAGCCAACAATTGGGAAAGCTAGTAGTCGGCTACTTTGTTGCCTATCAATGACACCTCTCATTGTGGCCATTTGTTTGGGTAACAGTCTCTGCTGGGTAACTCTTTTTTATTTTTTTCTTTTCATTTTTAACTTCCTTTTTAGGTGCAAGGGTTCTAGGCAAAGTGCTGCCAGTGCAAAGCTCAAAAGAATATGGCGGCATTTGTCTGCAGAAAAGGATCACCAGGCAAAGTAGCAGGGGATAACCAGCTTTGTTGCTGATGCGAAGAACTTTAACACTTTTTTAGCTCTTTTCTATTTTTTCTTTTTCATAAAAAAGTACAACTAACTGTACTATTCTTGCACTTGTGTTCACAGTGTCAGTGCTATTTGCGCCTGCTGACGTCCGTTTTTGGCGCTGGTAGTGTCCAGAAATGGTCCAAAACAACGACAGGTCAGCAGCAGCAAAGACAATATAAATCATAAATAGACTAGCATTTGCCAATTTTAAACAGGAAAAAAGAAAAGTCCATAGTCCAAGTCAGTAAGTGTCAGTGCACATTTATCACCGGAGTGGCTGGCCACGTTGTTGGTAGGCACAGGAAAAAAAGTGTGTTTGAAGAGAAAATGAGATGATGCGTATTTGAAAACTGTTTTTGTCTGAACAAAAAAAATTAAATCTTACTAAAATTTAAAAAAATGTTTTTGCAAACGTTTACTTTTTATTTATTACTTTTTCTATTTGCATAGTTTTTTTAAGCAATAGGTTTTTTTATAAAATTCCATTTATTGAACTGAAGACCAATGGACATTCTATAAAAAGAAATAAGGTCGTAAGTTTTGCAATACTTCAAACACAATGAACCTGAACTTGAAAAAAACAAATTTTATAGAGCAAAACTACAAAAACTAATTGAAAGCAATCTATAAAGGTTTGAATTCAGCAAACAACTACAATTGTACGACTAGGCCATTGCCGTCAATTGTTTTGCTGCTACTTCAAAAAGTGTTTGCTCGGCATTGAAAATTAAACTTTTTGTTTCTAAACTGACCAAATTATCAAATTCCTAGCTAAAAGTCAACTTTGTACAGCTGAGACTTTTGCTCATACACATTACTCCTTTTGGCAGCGGTCAAGTTTGCAGTTTAGTCTTAAAATAAATTGAATTACGATTGGATCCGCTTAAATCAATGATAGAGAAAAAGGGGAAACAGCTGCAGTTGCAGCAACTGTTCACTTTGAAAAGTTACTCCATTTGAAAAAAACTTGTGTTTTTCTGCGTAAACAAAATAAGTTTTTGGTTGTTTGAGCAATTGTAGAGCAAGTGATCTTCAGTAGTAGTTTCTTCAAAATGAAACTTATAATTAATTTATATTCGGTGCCTAATCACTGTCAATGAGTAGTTTGAATAGCTGGGGGTTTGATCGTTTGGTCGAGAGATGTGAACAGGAGTGCTGAGTCACTGAGAGCACGGCACTGCCATCGATCTAAACTGGCTGATAAGGCCAAGAGAAAAAGATCGATTGCCTGAGTTTTCGGTTTTTGCAGATTAGCCAGGCTAGGCTGTGCTGAATGCTGAAAAGCGCTGAGCACAGCAGTGGGCCACAATTGAATTAGTTGGCTCAAAAAGTGCTCCAACTATCATGATGCAAGTTCCAAGTTGATGCTTTTCTCTCTTGCTATCACTTTTTTCCACTAAGGCCTGCCATTTAAAAAGCAACGTGTGTGCCTCTGTTTTGCCAAACAGAAAGTCAAAGTTCAAATCCTTTTTGTCGGCAACTACTGAACTCGATGCTACCCGGTGACCTCTACAGATGACTACGAAAAAGGATGAGGGTAGGCGGTAGTGTGACCAAAGTAACTAAAGTGCAAAGGCGATTATTATGTTTAGTGGTGATTAGCACTGCAAATCGGACAGAAAAAAGCTGATCAGTGTAGCATTGCAGCATCACACAATGAAGTGAGCCGCTCACTGCTCTCTGTGTCTGTCCGCTCTGGTCAAAGCTCAACTACGACAACTACTGCCACTGCAGTGACTATCATGCGAGACTTCACACTTCACTGACTGAATGATTTGCCCAAACATTTATCCGCCTGTTTTCAGAATGAATGTCTCTCCCCTATGTCAACTGATCAAGCAAAGTCTCCTGTTTGCAATAATTGCCATCTTTCTCTCACCACTACAGCAGCGGCGCCAGCTCTTTCTGCGTCTAGTTTTTCACGGTAATCAACGATTGAGAAGATTAAGATCCTAACTAGATCGGTGGACACACACTCACTCACAGACTGCTGTTTGCACGTCGTCGTCACCACAAACCACACAACAGCGCTGACTTTGAAGCTCAAAGTCAGCCAAGCACTCTAATTGAGCATAAGCAGCTCTAATGATTTGCCCAACACTGCCATTTACTAGCCGTTCACACAAAGCGACCGACAGTAGAGACCAGAAAAGACCGGCTAGTCTGTGTAAACAAACTGGTCAGAGACAGTTCTCCGCGTGTTAGTATGACTGTCGTCGCATCACTACTTTAGACCAACTGTTTCCGACGTTTTGGCGGGGTTCTCTTGATCGCACTAATTAGGCCAAATTAGCTGTGTAGACTTAGACTGATTGCCAGGACAGTGCTGCAAGTTTGATAAATGCAATGTAGTCTGCTTGGTTTTGTCTCCTTTTTCCTTTTCTTCTCTTAGATTGGCGCATCAGACAGCGCTGTGCAAATGAACAAACTGTCTAATGCAGTGAAAAATATTCACACAAACTTACCGGCAGCGGCGAGTGCCTGCAAGGCACTGACATTGCACCATGACATTACACAATGACATATTTTGCAATTAATTTGGCTACATGATCAGCCGCTAATGAACTTACATGAGGCGAAACAATGTGCTTGTCTGCGACACCTACTCAGACTGTCTTTGTTTGGTAATTTGCCAATCGCACTACTTAATTGACAAGCACACAAGACACGTGCACAAGAAGAGAAGAAAGAAAAGAAAAGAAAGTGAACACCGCCAACAAGTTTGCCTGATTAGCGAAACTTGCTCGAGTGTTCCTCTTTTTTTGTGATTTGCTGAATTGATTGCGGTTTGAATCAGATCAAACTAATTGTGCTCATGTTTGTCTCAATTCTTGCTTTCTATATTTTTTTCAAAAGCTTCTGAGTTTAACTCAATGTAAAACTGTGATATAACAGTAATATAACACAATTTAAGTTGGTGTTCTGTTTGGTGTTGTTCTCTTGTTTGAAGCACTGGTTACATTAGCGCAGTGGCAATGACAACAGTAGTTTCCGTTTGCCTTAATGGACACGAGACAACATCGACGGCAGTCAGTTGTTTGAGCACATTACTTTATATTCTCTTTTTTTCATTAGGCGATATGTCGCAGGCGTAAAAGCCTTTTTATTGGCGCCGGCTACTTTAATGCTGTAAATCATATCAAACTGCAACAATCTATCAATTGTTAAATCTTTTCCTCCTCTTCTTCTTTTTTTTGTTTTTTTTCTTGGACACAAATCGATTTGTCAACATTGATTGCTTTCCAATTGACTTTACACACACAAACAGCTACTTTCCTGATGTTTTTGTAAACGGTCCAGTTCCTGGAACCGGAAAGCGTGGACGCAAAAAGTGTGGGGGCAAACAAACAACAAGAAAAAGTGCGGGCAAACCAAAGAAAAAGACGCCGAATAAAAGTTGGTTTTCAGTGCTAGTTGCTGCGCACCGAATCTTTTATTCAACTAAACCGGAATAAGAAAAAAACAATAAAATCAACTTAATGAAAAATCTGTTGTTTGACCTCTACAAATACTCGGTGCATCCGAGTTTACTTAGCATTCAAAATGTTTATCGCCTCACTTGTTCTGTGAGCCATATGCTTGCACTGAATTTTGTGATTACAGAGTGTCTCAATGTTGGCCTGTCGGTGATAATGACACTTCAAAGGCAGGCAGGCACACACGTGCTTGATATTGAGTCTCTGACTATGCCGCCGCCGCCGACAGACAAATTGCTGCCCGCACAGTGGCCACTGTGACACTTACCATGACACCGAAAGGTCGCACTTGTCGCACTCTGTGCAGTGGCGCAGCCGGTCACCGATCAATTTGTCGCCGGTGTGCTGCCACAACCACTATGCAGTTGGCAGTCACTAGCTGCTCGTTATCGATCGGTACCAGCTATGGGAAGCTATGGCTGCTCACTCAATCTCACTTTCACTCTGTTAACACCTGTTGCTGCTGCTGCTGCTGTCACCCGAAATTATAATCGACACTGCGCGGGAGGAGCTGCCGATGTCGGACGTTGAAATGTACACACAAACACACAAACATACAGTCAGTACACTGCATTGGAATCTAAAACGCATAATTGAGTCTTGATCAAACAGAACGGCAACTTTAAGGCCAATTTCTTCTGATCTTTTTCTCTCTCTCTCTTTCTCCTTTTTTTTAATTTATTAAGTTCACTCTGTTTCTCTTTTTCACTTTCAATCTACCTGTCTATCACCTATCTTTCAGTTGGGTGAACTATTGCCTCATGAAATGGTATAAAAACTCTAATGGTTTCAGTTGGTAGGCTCACACAGACATTTGAGTACTGTTCAAATACACACACACTGTCTTTCAACAGTAACTGCCACTGTCTTTGTCTTTGTGTTTGTTTCTAGTGAAAAATCTGCCGTAAAGTTTGCCATCATGAGCAAGGTTTGCTTTTTTTCTTCTTTTTCTCTTTCTACTCAAATCAAGCTCAGCGCCCCAGTGTTCACACCAGTCCCTAACCTAGAAACCCTTTTGTCGTCCATTTTTTGTAGTGTACTTTTTTCTTTCTGGTTGCCAGTGTGCTCGTCTTTCACCTCGTTCACGCTAAACACGGCTACGGACATGGCGGCCACTCTTCATCGCACTACAAACACGATGTAAGAGCACACAAGTGCAATGCGAGCACACTGATTTGTTGTGATCAGTGTGCAGCACTCATCAAGTTCAGAGGAAAAAAGTACCATTGATTTTTCCTCTTTTCACGACTTTCCAGGGCCATGGTTACCACTTTGGGTACGATATAACGGATCCCCATGGTGCGAAAAACTCGCGAAAGGAATCCGATGATGGCTATGGAAACAAGGTTAGTTCGGCTGAATTCAAAGAAGGGTAATTGTTGCTAAAAAGGCTAAACGCAATGTACAATTTAAACCACCAGCACGGTACGTACACTATTCACGACAAGGACGGCAGAAAGCGAATCGTTGAATACGTAAGTGTTTGAGAAAGTTTAGTTGTTTACAAACTAGTAACCTGAACCGGTTGCCGACACACACCAAAGGTCGCCGACAAGAAGGGCTTCAGAGCAAAGATTCACAGCAATGAGCCCGGTCTGGCGAGTCACCATGCTGCCCACGCCAAGTACGACGTGGAGCACCACGGATACCACGGCGGTCATGACGACCACGGTTACGGACATGGCGGGGGACACCACGGTGGAGGCCACTACAAACACGACGAGGGAGGAGATGAGTACTAGAGCTGAGATGAACTGATTTAGAAACGGAAACGGACAGTAACAGTGCCGCATCGAGATAGACGCCCGATACACACACCGAAACGCCCCTTCCCACGTACACAAACACACACTCACACCCACTGCCACCACTCACCAAAAATTATTCTTTGCCTCAAGACATGCCATGATTGTCTTCATTTTATTAGCCACTCACTCACTTACTCACTGATTCACCCTACTACCTGACCACCACTCACACACCTACCCACCGATTGTGCCAGTGTCGATGCAACTGTACAAGCTACTTTTGTGCTGTTCTTATTTATCTATTTATTTATTTATTTGTATTTTGATATTCAAATTTTGTATTTTATTTTAAAAGTGCATTATCGACAGTTACTGAAACTGTAAGAAAAAAGAGGTTTTTTCTATCTCCTCTTCCTTTTAAGTTACAGTTTTATAAGCACCGGCAAAAACCCTGTAGTGTTGCACAAAGTTTTGTGACAATAAATGAGAGAGACACACAGAAAAAAAGAACTGAAAAGGGGCAAAAAAGTAAAATTGGAAACTTTGAGTAAATGCAGTTCAATGGAATGGTCATGTTCCCTCCCTCCTTACCCATTACTACAGCTAAATGTTCAATGTAATTCGAATGAAGTTGAGGATGCTCACTGTTGAAGTGCTGCTGACACAAACACAGACAGTGCCCACTGAAAAGATAAAATGGGATGAAATAAAAATGAAAGGCAACAGTGGTGGACAGTAGCAGCAACAGCAGTGCAACCATGTACAACTCGGAGTAATGTTCATCACAGTGTCTAGGCAACGAGACGATGCCAATTGAAAATGGCATTCGTCGGCAGTTCTACATTCTTCACAGTGACACCGGCAGTTTGACCATCAACCGGCAGACCCACATTGGCCTCCATTCAAGAAGAAGAAACTAAAATAATTTGGCCGTCTAATTTGAAGACCAGTTAAAGCAATGGCCTGCCCTTTCTTTCTTTCCTATTGATTTGCTCCAGCAGACTGTGCTCAATCGTCAATAGACAAACTGAAGGAAAAGGGACAAAAGAGATAAGCAAGACTGAAACTGAAATGGATTACAGTGAAATAATAAAAAAATAACTCAGACAACCGTCAAATTGGATAGAATCTTCAACCATTTTAGCTTGAAAAAACTGCAACAATTTCATCAGTTGCAGAATAGTGTTCAAAATTAAAATTTAATACAAAAATCAGTGAAGAGAGAAACTGAGTAGAAAAGGGAAGTTGTTAGGGATGAAATTCTGACAAGATTCCAGAGTACAGCAACTCTGTACGTCTCCATGACAAACAGTGCACTCTTCTAGCCAGCAAAACGAAAGAGACAAACACTTTTTCTTCAATCTATTTCTGCAGCTCGTTCATCATCATCTCTGGTAATGCACGCTTTATTACCGTTACTATACGGTCTTCTGGTGAAGGCAGCATTGTTTCGGTTGTTTAGCAAGCAAACACACCGACACCATAGCAGCGTCGGAAGGACTGTGCTAGTGGACTGATCAAGGTTTCCCCGTTTGTGCCCAGTGATTGGAGGCACTGCTGTAGTGCAGCAGCAGCAGCACCAGTCAGTCAGTGGAGATGAAGTGTTCACGACTCCATTCGGTCAGTGTGCACTGTACACACACAAACACACACACACTTTGGATGGCACTCGAACATGATTAATTGAGCTTCTTTCCTCGGTGTATTCAGTGCCAGTGCATGAGATCGATCCATAACGTGCTCAGTGACAAAAGGAGACAGAGAGAGAGAGAGAGAGAGAGAACGGTCACTGGCCCACTTGCACCACAACTGTCGCCAGCACCATCAGCAAAAGTAGCAGCAGCAGTATCTTTGCGTCATTCCACTGGTCGCCAAGTGTTGCGACCGTCCAAGGCTAATCGATTCAGCTCACTGTCACTGTCCATGACAGAGAGCATTGTGCCAGCAGACAAGCTTAGAAGACGGCTTCATCAGCAAATATTTGAGCCAACAATGTAGTGCGTAGGTCGCCTAGGTAGAACTCTAGTTAGCTATGTGCTCTGGAAAAGCAGCGGAACATTGGCAGTTTATTCAATGTTAAAGGATGTTAAAAAGCATCTTTTTTAAACTTAAAAATTTAAAAATTAAAACAAAATCATGATGATTTGTGGAAGAGGTCAAGTCAAACTGCAATGATTTTTGTTTTGGAAAAAGGAGTGCTACTTGTCAAATTGAACTGCCTCAAGTATCATTTCAGTTAATTAACTTTCTTTCCTCTAACTAACAAAACAACACTGAGTAAATACTGATGATCTCATAGAGAGAGTCATTGTGCTGCATTTGTGTGGATTCTGCTCTTGTTATTATTACGGTGATCACCTAACAACAGCAGTGGCAAAGCAAAATCTAATAAAGAAAATGTCAAATAGAACATTGATTAGGTACAGTAAGAAGAAAAAAAGAAAAAAAGAAACAAATTAGAAAACTGAATGATCACCACAGTGACATTTAGACAAACACAATCAGACAGAATTGAAATCAAAAGCAATATAAGCAGTAAACAATCTCACCACTCAACAGTGTGTGACAACAACAACAACAGCAGCAGCAGAATTCACTTGAAAAAATCAAACGTCTGACAATGAGCAAAATGCTGCTGCAATTGTTACGATTGACAAATGCAAATAGTGCAGTAATTAATTAGTTTTGGCTAAATTTTCCGTGTTTGTCATCATTCAGACAAGCAGACATGGAGTGGTTGAACGGCATAAACGGTATGAACACTCTCACCGGCGGCTACGCAAAGTCAGTTTTCTGACACTCTTATGTTTGCTCAACTCATTACTGGATCTTACTCAAATTTCACCCTGCAACAAACACATGGCATGACATTGCTTTTATCATAATCGGCTTAATTGATTCAAGGCATCACTGACAATAGTGCCAGCCAAACCAAACCGGCGTCAACTGGCGTAATCAATAAACAGTGCCAAATATTCTTTACTTCTCACTTTCATCTTTCCAGCAAATAAGTTCAGCATAAATTTCTATTACTTTGCAGCCTTTACATTGAGGTCCTCCTCTTTCCTAACAAAAAAATAAATCTCAAAAAGTAGATTTAGGTGCAGCCAAAGTGGACAAAACCCTTACTGGTGCAACGAAGGTGCACTAATTGCTTACTACTCGGAAACACACACAAAGTGATTTATTTGGCTTTCTACACTTTATTTAACTGTCACAGAGCGGGCTTCTTTTCTTTTTTCCTTTATTTTCTAATGTCTGGCTCACTGGGCGAAACGGAATCTTAAAGGGCAGAGGACGATTGTGTGTGTGTGCGTGCCGCAGATTTAATAGCTCCCACACACTCGCATATGGCGCCCAATAGCTGCAGCAGCAGAGACCCTGCAGGGACGTCAAGTTGGTAGGGGAGCAATTTCTAGTGCACTACCTGTGAACTGTATGAGTGAGGCAGCTTCACTGGTCGCACGACCACGACCCAATTCAATTAGGCGGACAACAGAATTTCTCTGGCTCTCTCTCGGTGAAGTGCAGTACACTTTTCCTGTCATTCGCATTCGCACTGCCTGCAGTCATTACTGGGCAATCAGAGTTTTGCAGTCACTGTGATTTGATCACTAATGAAGTCTCTCTCGAAGACTGCAATCAAACAGACAAATACAGGCAAATGAATAAGGCAGCAGCAGGCAAAAAACGCGGTACCGTTAAAGGGTAAATTTGCCCGATGAGTGCGTAAGCTTTGAGTAAAAAAGCGAAAGGAAGAGAGTGCTCAATGGGAAAGGCAGATCAGTCAATAATTGATGATGAGCTCCATTTGGAAACACTTAAGTTATCGGCATTGGCAATGAGACTGTAGGTTAAGTGCTCACTCAGTGCGTGTGTGCCTTTCTCCGTCTCTTTGTGTGTGTGTGTGTGTGTGTGGTAAATCTGATCATCTTCATCATTGGCAGCGGCAATGGCAACTTCAATTGACGTCTTTCACTTTTTTTTCCCGGCCCAATGCCATCATGATAAGTGAAAAGTGAGCCGAAATTCTCTACTTTAAAAAGGAAACTTGCTTTTCAATTGAGCCCTTAAAAGTTATCACTTTAATAATTTTCATTTTCTCTTTTTCTTGGAAACTCTTTTTTTCTTTCCATCGATTTCCGCTAATAATCGTCATAGACAAAAATGGATATAAATAATGCATACCTCCCACAACGGTCTTATGTTGTCTGGCATAAATTAATAAACTGACAACAGCAGCCTAAGCCCAGACTGTTTTTAAGAGAACAGGGTTTTGTTTCTGTCGGCCTGTTGCTGTAACATTTACATTACCGGAAAGCTTTGGTCGATGCTTCTTTTGTAATGATTGAATCAGAACCTGTGGGGGATGTTAGTCGGGAACACTGTTGGCTAGTGGCAAACACAAGCAAACCAACAAGGTACACACCGCATACACTGCTGAAAAACAAGAACTAATGAAAAAACAAAAAATAGAGCTGCTCAATAATGAAGTAGCCTTGGAGGGCAAATGAAGTGAGGACGCTTGGTGCAAGCAAACCAAATTCTGGTCGACCAGAGCAACAAACAGACGGACAAAGGCTCAGTTTGGTGAACAGCAAACACAACCGCTAATTGTGCATGGGCACAACACACTGGGCCCAACACATACACACGCAATGCTGCTCAGCGGAACAACCTTATTAACTACTTCAGCCGCTGGGAAAATCTCTCAAAAGAGAGAGAGAGAGAGTTTTTGGTGCAGCTCTCATATTGAAAGAAAAGTTGTTGTTGTCGTCGCCGTCGTTATCGTTGTTGATGCTGCTGTTGTCGTTTTTTCCCGTTTATCCGAGTAAGTCAATCAGTGTTGCTGTGCTGCAGAGGGAAGACTGCAAGGAAGAACGCACGCAGCATTGTCGCGGCGCAATTACTGGTCCGAGCATTGCCAATTTACGATTAATTCAATTGCTCACTAGCAGCAAAAAAAGAGCATCATTACCATTAGAGGCACTAAAGCAGTCATTGAAAGATTTGGTAGATGTCGCCAACATTTCATAAATGCACTGACATCCGCTGAAAACTTCAGTGGTCTTGATGTGTCGATAAGGAAGCGGGCAGACGCCATCAGAGAAGTACATTAAATCTATTAAATGCACTAGATCAATAAACAATAACCGGTATTAAAACACATAAATAAATGTTTTTTTAATGGCAGAGAAAAGGCGCGGTTTATTTGATAAATTTTTTATTTTTTAAAAAACGTTTCAAGTTGAAAAACTGGCACCCACTTATCGCTTACAGGTGAGATGACCAAGTCAAAACAAATTTTACGTCTTTTGTTTCTAAATCTGTCAGCATGAAAAGTGTTTTGAAATAGATGGAATACACGCATTTGCTTTCTTAATCCACTGTAAGCGCTGCATTCAAATTGGTTTTATGCACAAGTGCACTGTCCACCCTGACAGACACACTGACAAACCAAAACCGAACCACTGAAAAAAGCAAGTGGAAGTTAAAGTTGGTCATTTATTTCAATATACATTGTACAAATGCGTGTGTACAGTTTAAACAGTGGGCACAACAGAGGAGAAAAGGTGGCAAAAGCTGTACAAGCCATTTTGTTGAACCAGTCTGGGGAGGCAATAAAAACAGAACAGTAATAAAACATTGTGTGTTGAAGAGAGGACGTTTCAGAAAAGAAGAAAGGGAAAAAGCAAGAAAAGCGCAAAAGTTTGTATTTGCAGAATTTTTACAGTTAGCGACGATTTGATGTTCTTTATTTTATTCTTTTTCTCCTTTTTTGTAAGCTGTCTGGAGTTAGCACTGGCAATCAATGGCTCCGGCAGGGACGATTTGGCAAACATTACAGTTTGTTGTGACTGCTTTTGATTTTGCTCACACTCACAGAAAACACTGAAAAAGAACATCGAGTATGTAATTTCAGTGTTTCAGTGTTTCAGTGTTGCTCAAATAGTGGATGAGTGTAGATGTCTGTCTCTGACTAAAGGTCGTCGTTCAGTGTGAAGTACAGAGAACATAGTTGGCTGCAAACAAAAAAATAGTTTTGGCATTTCGATCATTTGAATGGAACATTTTTATACTGAGGTTGATTCAGCTTCCAATGTGTGAGCTGATGCTGCTATTGATCACTGGTGGCGCACAAAAGGCAATACTCCAAAGCGTAATAATTACCGCAATAATGATAGCGGAAAACTATTACTGTACTTGAAGTGTCTGGAATGTGCCTGCCTTTTGGTGAATTGCTGACAAGTGTTCCAGTAATGACCTGGAGGATGAGCTTTGAGTGGTGGTGGTCACAAGTGGTGATGATTGCCTGCAGCAGCGGTGAAATGGTTTGCAGTGGTCACTGAATAATTGAGTGCACTTGCCGATTGCTCTCAATTATAAATCGCTGTCACGTGTAGAAAATGTGCAGTTGTTGCTGATGGTATAAATGAAACTGGCGCAGTGGAATGTGAGGACTATGCCAACATCTGCAAATAAAAAAAGTAAAAAATGTTAAAAAGAATAAAAATAACAGTCAGCAGGAATGAATTGAACAAATGACAAAAACTGTGTAGCAAAAGTTACATTTAACTGCTTCAAAGTAAATGTAAAGGAGCCAGGGTCTTTTCAACCATTTTTTGTGTGCAGTGAAGCAAACTGCCTAGGTAGCGGAAAAAAGTAGCGAGCACATTCTGAAAAAAGGTGTTCCCTCTATTTTTCCCCAAAGCAAAAGTAAACTAATCAAATTAGACACCCGGTGTGTGTGTGCTTGTGCAGAAATACGGGGAATGGAAAGCCAATTAGGCAACCGGAAACTAAGGTACCTAAAACGGCGAGTTAGAGACGGCAAATCGATGCAAATTAGATTGCCACTGATAAGTGAAACTGACAAAATGATGCACTGAGAATGTCTTGTTGCTGCGGCCAATACACATCATCATCATCACTACTCATTAGAGGTGCATCATCAGTTAGTACTCTTTTATTAACAGCAATTAAGGGAAACTTAATTAAATTCAATTAAGTTGCAAATTTAATTGTTCTACTGTCTGTTCAAAGTAATTAGGGTGACAATCGTTTCTCGCTTGCACTTCTGTACAATGGTTGTACCTTTATTGATTGCAGTAACTAAAGACAAACTAAGCAGACAAGGTATTTGATGTTCAAATGAAAGGCAATTTAGAAGTAACGTTAACTGACAAATTGACAAAGTAAACAGGTGAAATTGCTAAGCATTCAGACAACAACAAAACATAATTTCTAATGAACTTTTAACTAAATTATTTAAATTGAGTTTATACATTTTTGCTTTTCCAATACAAACACTGAAATAAATAAAACAATTTTAGGTACAAAAATCAGAAAACTAAAAAGAAGGCTGATTTATTGCGGTTCATGAGCGGTCATAGCACTCAGAAGAACTCACAGTCAATTGGGATCACTGATCAGTAAACTGAGTGATGGGCAGATCAGTTGAAAGATAAGTGTTCATGATGTTTGGACTTTGCAAGCAAGTAAAGTGTATGTCGATCGTACAGACTGAAAGGCAAACATCGTTTTTGGAAAGTTAGAAGCAGAAAATATATTTCATGCAAATACTGTTGATTTATTGCAGCGTGGCTGATTTGGTAAACTGTTCTGTTGCCAAACAAAGCCTCCACTTGGCCATAGTCGCACACACTGGTCTCGGCAATAGCCGTTTGGCACGCAGTGCGTGCAATTTTGTTAACAAAAAAAAATAAAATAAAGAAAACAAAGCTTCGGCAACTCATCTGCTTTCTAAGTTCTCTGTATGTTTGTTTGTCAATTATGTTAAGCCACGGACAAATTCAATTACTAAACCAAAGTGTGAGAGAGTAAAAGTCCAACGGCACGCATGCATGCAGTGCACTGGGAGCTACTGAAATAGATTGCTTGCGCGAGGTGCCAAACAGCGGAATGTCTGCTCTAGATAAAAAATCTAAAAGATGGTCAGCCAAAATCTAGAAAAAAAGTACATCAACATGACGGAAGTGTGTCAGACAGACTGCTAAAAAATGGACAGACACAATCAATTAAAAAAAACACGAGACTCTTTGTTTCATTTTTTTCTCACAGAATCTAGTAGGCAATAATTGACCAGCACGGGAATTTAAAAACAGTACAATTTGTATTTCTTTTTATCAATTAATTTTTACTTTTTTTAAAAACAGCACCAAAATATTTAAATTTAAACATAAAACACAGACGCATTGTACGACTTTATCACTCAAAAGTACTATTTAATGATGAACCAAATTAAATTAGTTTTAAAAGTCTTAAAGTGGTGCTTGAAAAAATACACTTTAAATTGAGTGTTCTTTGCAATTTATTCAGTTTTCGTTTTTTAAAAATATAGGTAACTAGTACAAAAATGTAAAAAAAAAGTTTGCTGCACTCAAGTATGTCTGGGTATTTTCACTTGTCGCCGTAATTATCATAGTCGCTTTAATTTAAAGTAGAAATTGAATAAAAACTAAAACTGTTTTGTCGTTGATGGCAACTGGTTAAATTAAAAAACGGTCTCAATTTAAAATCTTTTTCAAGATGCATTACAAGCATGCTTGCGTTTAACTGCTTTCATAGCATTGAATTGCCTTGAGATTTTTTAAGACCCAATTTGTTGCAAGTAGGAGAAGCAAAAATGAAAATTCTTGTCGTTTTACACAGCACAAGAGAAAAAGTTTAAAAGCAAAAAGGAAAATATTTAGCTGCTTGTTTGCTTTTTAGAAGTTTCAAGGATGCTTTTGAACATGGCATTGTCAAATTTGTTTAAGTTTGGCATAGTGAGCGTGTGTGAAAGTGTGTCAACGATTGGCTTTTAGGTTCGCCCACTTACCAGCTAGAATTGTCAGAAGTTTAATCTGCTTGCCATCGTCTCATGTCAAACGTCAGACAGAGAAATAGAATAGAAAAAGGATGAGAAAGACACCCTGTGCCTTCGACACTGATTACTGCTGCCTCGACTGTGCCCCATGTTCTCACTGCAAAAGAGCAATCACATTCAAAGAATCGCATGCCAAACAGGCATCTCATACAAAGTACCGCTAATGATGCGGCTATAAACAACAAAGAAACCCTGAAAACGATGGCGATACGGTGTGTGACAGCAGAATGCTGTGGTGTATTGCTTTGGCCAGGGAAATGAAAAGGGCAATCAAGAAGCAGCAGTGCTAATTGAATTGAGCTGAATAAGCAAAAGAAAACGAGAGCCAGCAGAAAACTAATGTGTGAAAATGGGCGCCACTGGGCGACATAAGAGGAGGAAAAGGAGCAAAAGAAAACAAGGACGATTTAGGCGCAGTAATTAACGAGTTGACGAGTGCTGTGAAACAGGGAGCAAAGGAGCAGGAAAGAGGAAAACCAGGACTAGAGAGAAAACAAGCCTGCCAAGCTCATCAAACTGATTTTGGGTGCTGCTGCTGATGCTGCCAAACAATTGAAAGGAAAACAAAGGATGCAAAGGATTGTGGCACCCGATCAAGATGAGGCAGGCCTCCTCCACTGACAGCCAGGCAGTCAGACAAACACCGCTAACACGACCATCGAGCAGCAGCAGCAGCAACAGCAGCAGCATCAGCAGCAGTTGCACAAACAAAATGCAGTACTAATGAAATCGACCCGACAAATAAGTTGACTGCTTTTCAGGAAAAAAAGCAACAAACTAAAGAGCACAACAAAAGAGAGCGGAGAATTGTTATGCAATTTTGAGCCTGAACACTGAACAGCTACGATGACTTGATTGAAATGTCTATCGCTTTATTTGTTTATGTGCCTTAGTGAGAAGCAGTTCAGGCACCGGAATGTGCTGCTCGGCAAATGGCAGCCCTTGTTACAGGGATGGTGTCTGTTCCAGTGACCCATATAACTGCAGCACTTGATTGGTCATTGATTGCACCAGCAAGTAACTGCATTTTTTCTCCCTCTGCCTCTGTTTATGAGTGGAAATTAAATTTGCATTATGGCAACCGGATTAGGAAGTAGCAGGGAAGAGCAGACGCCGGACCTTTGTGTGCGCCAATGCTTGTTGTATGACTGACTGACTTCACTCCTACTAAAAATACTGACTTTCCGCAGTTGTTGTGTATGTGTTTAAATCAGCATCAATCGCAGGGCTGAGTCAATAGAAAAGGGAGTGAAATAGAGAGATAAAAGCCGACCGACTGACTGACTGAATGGCTCATTACATCTCAGCGTGTGCAGTACGTTGTACGTTTCCATCGTGCCGGGCAGATAGGAATCTCCGTAGAGTGCAATCAAGATGAAAATCAAATTTGCTCTTCCTGGAAGCAAACCAAAGAGAGAGTTGAGTGAAGTGGTAGATAGAATGGTGATTCTCACTGCTCTATCAGACTGCCGTCTGCCACTGCCAAGTGTGTGGTGCATAAGCAAGTGGATCAGTAGCGTCAATATTACCGATTCGGCCGTCTGTGAAAAGAAAGAGCGAGGTTGAGAGAGTCCGGGGCACAGTCTGAGCCCCATCACCATCACCATCACCATAGACACTCCATTCGCTTTGATTATTGTAATCGACTTCAAACTGTGCAGCCAAACGGACTGCTCACTGTTCACTGCCAATGCTGACGGTGATGCTTTTGATCGTCTAGGAAAGTCACTTGCAGACGTGTGTGTGTGTGTTCGTCTGGCCCCATAACTGAAGGGCGCAAATGAAAGGGGCCATTTGGAAATGCTCTGGCAGTGTCCAATCGCTACATTACTCGCAATTGCCAATACCGAAAAGAAACTGTGTGTCGAGTGTGAGGGCACAGAAATGGTCAGTGGGCCAAGTGATGGGGCACACTGATGTGAACACACTGTGTCGACCCATTCCAATGCACACACACTGAGAAGCACATTGGACACTTGCATTTGACTGCCAAATTGCAGTCTCTGCCTAATCTGAAACAGTCATCAGTGGTACCCAAAATAAAATTGCCAGACAGAATGTTCTTTAGCTACTGTCTGTGATGACAGTAGAGCAGTAGAGGAGATGCCCCTTCAAATAGACAGTTGGCAATCTGAAGAAGTTAGCAAATAGGCCAGCTTTGTTCTAGTGTTCTCAAGACAAACTAGTAGCTTATCCAAAAAAGTAAATTTGGTAAAACAATGGCAAATAAAAATTCAAATATCACAAATCTACAGACAATGAGCAACATTGTCTCAATGCCAGTGGAAATTCAAGCCGACCGGAAAGTAGAAGTCTGCTAATGGGCTATTGTTTTACATAAACTAAGTCAAGGATGCCATTGTCGTTTTTGTCGTTTCTGACAGTGGCACTGGTTCAATAAAAGTTCACCTATAAATTAGAAACATTGTGCGCCAATTCGGTTAGACACATAATGGTCACTTTGGGTACAACTTTATGGTGGCACTGCTCACCCTCTCTCCTCGCTTCCTACCCTTCCTGCCTAAATCCACCAAGTTAATGCCTGTCCAAAACACATTCAGTCATGGGTGGCATTTAAATAGGCAACAGTGTACAATGTCATCTTATTACCGTTATCGCAGTTGCACTGTTCTGCTGAGAAAATATGCTCGCTGCGAGGAAGCGTGGTGGTCACTGCAGGCGACAGCAGTAGAAAACAAGTGGAAAAGAGGGGTGCAATAAAAACTGCTCATCCGTTCAGTGGTCGTTACATTAGAGCAAATCGCTTCAGTAGTTCAAGACAAATTAAATTTGCTTATTAAAAATGGTAGTGCTTTTGTGCATGTGTAGTTAGCATTTTTCTGTACAAAATGATATTGTCAACAACGATATTTTTAAAAGTTTAAAGTTTCACAGTTCAACTGAACAATGAAGAAGATGATACTAGAAAAAATGTGCATCTCATCAAGAGAAATGCACAGCACAATCAAACGTAAAAATAGAGAAAAAAGTTTTTAGCTAAGGTGATTTGTAGTACTTCTCACAAATAATTGGATGCATTGCTCGGATGACCAGACACAAATCGGACAGGCAACTCGTTAGCATGCTGCATACAAAAGAAAATCACAGACAAAAATATTCACAATCACAAAAAAACTTTTGTAACAATTGTCAAAAAATCATTGTTAAAAAAACTACGTATATTTTATAAAAAATTTTAAAAATTATTTAGAAAAAATTAAAATACGTTTAGAATTACTATAGTATTTTCAAGTAACTTTTGTGTAATTTGTAAAAAAGTTTAACTTAAATTTGAAAAAAACAAAAATAATTTTTAAGCACAATACAACAGCAATCTTTTTCTATTTTGATTCAACTAATAAAAGTCATAAATGCTGAAAAAAAATTACAAAAAAAGTTAAAAAATAGTTGCACAGCAAAACAAAACAAAAAGTAGCAAAAAGTTTAATTAATAATCGGCTGCAAAATTAAATGTTAATTCACTATAAATTGTTGCCATATTAATAAAGTGAAAAAATTAAATTGAATTAAAGTAGAACGTTAATTAATACGAATGCCTGAAAAGGGAAAAAGGGCAAACCCTAGCAGACAGTGTGGCTCTCAATAGAAAAGCAGAGAATGCAGTACAAGGAAGCCCTGGGTGGAGAAGATGCGTCCAGCGGCGAGATTCGGTGGCCTGGACTGTGCGGCCGCAATTATTAAACTTTAATTATGATCATTCAATTAGAGAAAGAGAGAAAAACTTGTGTGAATGCTGTTTGTGGAAAATGCCAGTCAGGCCTTTCAGGTTTCCGTATTTAGGGCAGTATTTGCTCGGTCTGTTTGAGTGCTTGCTTTACTTTTCAAAAGTCTAGGTAGGCAAAAGGGCAAAAATGGCTAAAAAGAAAAAAGATAGCAAACGTAAACGATGTCATCAGACGTTACAAACACCAAAAGTAAAGCTACAACTGCAGTTCTAGTAAAAAATAAATATAAAATTCCAGCGGCCGAAATGGTCAAAAGTAATCTCTCCGAGTGCCAGCTGAGTAATGGAGCAATAGTGATGACGATCTCTAAAAAACTGACCTAAAATATAGTTAGTTGTGCTCTAGTTTTGACAAACACAACAGGAGTCTGCGTTTTAAAAACTAAAAAAAGATGCGACATTGCATCAAAGTATTAAGGCAAGAGTGAGTCGAATTTTCTATTTTATTGGCTCTCGTATTATTCCTATATGAATTGTCGTTTTTCTGCCAACTCTTATAACTCAACTTCTAGAGTACCTGAAATTTAGGTTAAAATCTCAAATTATAGTTTAAGAGTTGCTCTACAAAATAATGGGAGCTTTTAATTTTAACTGCTTTAGTTTAGTTTTTATGAACATCTGAATTTGTCAAAACACAACATTTTGCAAGTTTCTAACTTCAAATATTCATATAAACTAAACTAAAGCAGATAAAATTAAAAACCCCCATTATTTTGTAAAGCAACTCTTAAACTTTAATTTGAGACTTCAACCTAAATTTTAAGTACTTTAGAAGTTGAGTTATAAAAGTTGGCAGAAAAACGACAATTCATATAGGAATAATACGAGAGCAAATAAAATGGAAAATTCGACTCATTCTCGCCTTAAAACATTACCAAAATATAAAAAAGCTTTTGCTCTTCAGCAAAAATTTTGCACTTTAAAAAACAAAAATAGACAAATGTCACACTAGCAACGTCAATCGCTGAGCGATGATGATTAAAGCGGATAAAGAAAGAACGTCGTTTCCGCCCTTTAAGTTTAACCTATTGTCGTACTCCTAATTACGCCCAGGAACTGAATATGCTCTTCTCCTTTGGCATATACCATTCAAATGTTACCCTTCTTTTAAGTGGAATTTCTACTTTGTCTTTGCCTTCCTGGCCAAATTAACCCTTTCAGGCCTGCTGGGACTAAATCGTCCCAGATATTTAAAATTTTGTGAGAAAAAATTTGTTTGAGTTAAAATAATTTTGTTTTAAAACATATAATAATTGAAATCAAATCTCTCTTTTGTATTAAAAAAAATTTTTGGTTTTTATGTGCAAGTTTTAGTAGTCGTCCATGAAAGGTTAAGAAACTGTGTTTTTAAAAAATAAGTGTTTTTAAAAAAATGTAAAAATTAGAAAATCTATATCTTTTATAACAAACGGTTTTAAAATTTGAGATTTTTTCTGTGTAAAATTTAACTTTTTAACTAAAATATGTACTAAACAAATAAACAAAAACTTTTATCTGTTAAAAGAATCAGACCGATAGTTATCTGGGATCAATTCGTCCCAGCAGGCCTCTAGAGCACTACTTTTACTATCAAATTCGACTCGAAAAACAATCACGCGCATGCGCTTTTCAGTAAATAAAATTTTTTTATTATTTTAACAATGAAAATAATCGATACTATCAAAAAAATTTGCTTTCTACAGGCCTGCTGGGACGAATTGATCCCACTTAGTCTTTCAAGACAAACTACTTGAAGTACTTGAGATAAAATTTTAAAAAATTCAAATGATTTTTTTTCTTAATGAACTGAACATATGGTAAAAATTTCAAAGAAATTGAGCTTATGGGCCTGAAAGGGTTAAGGTGAGAGTGAGTCGAATTTTCTCATTTATTGGCTCTCGTATTATTCCTATATAAATTGTCATTTTTTTGTTAAATTCTTGATCTCAGCTTGTGGAGCAGCTAAAATTGCAGTTTTTGCTTTAAAATAAAGTTAAAGAGCTAAGCAAGGACCGTATGTGGGCTTTAAGGAAAATTCGGTGTACTTTTAGTTTTACAAACGATCGAAATTGCCAAAACATAAAATTTTGCATTTTTTTAAGTTCATTTGTTTGTAAAAATAAAAGTATACCGAATTTTCTTTAAAGCCCACATACGGTCCTTGCCTAGCTCTTTAACTTTATTTTAAAGCAAAAACTGCAATTTTAGCTGCTCTACAAACTGAGATCAAGAATTTAACAAAAAAAATGACAATTTATATAGGAATAATACGAGAGCCAATAAATGAGAAAATTCGACTCACTCTCACCTTAATTGGCACTGCAGCTTTAACTCTGTTTACCCTTTCAGTCTTTTCCCCGAAATAGTTTTACAGCAAACTGCCTCTTTGTACGCAACTTTTGCCTGTCGCGTATTTAAAGTGCATCAAATGTCGTTCGATGAGCAGCAAGCAGTAAACACGTTGCAGTCACAAACTCGCCGCATACTTTCATAATCACCATCATCAGAAGCAGCAGCAGCAACAGCAGCACTAGCCAAATATTAATTTGCAGCACAGTGCTGATCGATTCTGCAATGTGTGTCGAGAATAATTATAATAAATCGACTCTTCTCAATTAATCGACCGCCAAGCAGCTGAAATACTGCAGTAGTAGTGGAGGGGAAAGGGAAGGCAATGGCTGAATGGCTGTTTCCCGAGGAAAGAAAATCTTGAATGCGGTTTTTGATGGCCATTTCTGCACAGAGCTGCGACAGAAGCTACCCCAAATTGGCCCCACTCTCTCTCCTTCTCTCTGGAGCACCCTACTCGCTCATTCAGTCTGTATTATTAAACACTTATCTAACAAGTCTCCCCAGCAAAGGACGTCAGATAATTTTTGTTTTCATTGACTCGCTCGTTTCTCACTCGCCCACTGTGAGCACATTTGCAAGAGGAGGCAAGATAGATAGGAGTGCTGCCAGAGTGAAATGAAGAGTGTGTGTGTGTGTGCATGCTGCGACCAGGCGGTTGTCGAATCAATAGAAAAAAAGACTTGCCCGCCGCTATTAGAGGACGATAATTTGAAGACGGTATCGGTACATAAAAAAAAGAGACGAGCAGAAGCAACCACAGTGAAAGCAGTTAGAAAAAAAAGTAGAGAAGAAGCTAAAGCTTAACAGTGCCACAGTAATTCGTTCATTCAAATTGTTTGTGTGAGAACGAAAATGAGAATGTGCTTGAGATACGCTTACATTGTGAAAAGTGAAAGAAAGTAAGATGATAAACACACACACACACCCACACACACACACACACACTCACACAAAACAGGGCAAGATTGGCAATGTACTTTAAAGTGACGAGAAAAAAGTGAGTGAGTGAGTGAGACCCTAAACTGCAACAATGAAGAAGGACTAACTTATTTTAGAAAGCGAACACTTCTCCGCAGTTCCGCTTCACGCAAACGAGATATCGTGCCACTGAAACCACGCAATCATAATAACGATCCGCTGTGAGATAGCAAGTCTTTGAGCAAATGTGGTTGCCACTCTTTAGACTTGCACTTTCAGTGCACAAAGTGTTACCAAAGTGAGTTGCTGGCTGATCGGCAGATCCACAACTGAAAACGGGTGCTTTGGCGGTTCCAATGGTGGTAGCAACAGCAATTTTATTGTCAAAACGTTGACTAACTTGTGAGAAAAATGTCAAGAAGACAATCTGTAGGCGGATAAGAAGAATACAGTAGACGTGACACATTCACTTTCACAGTTTTTACTCGGAAGTTGATTCCAGTGGCAGCCGATGGACAGACGAGATCAAAGAATGGACTGCAGTCGCTTACTCCCTTTGCTGCCCTTTCTCTTTTTTTCTAGACAGCTTTCACTGCAACAACAAGAAAAATTGCGTCTAGCAAGTGCACACCGGATTTGTCGTCTCCTGAGATCTTTTAGTCTAGAATCAACTTTGCAAGTCTGCTTCCTTCTCTACTTGAAACCAGTCAATGTGAGGGTTGACTTTGCTGCCGCTGATGCTGCTGTTGAGGCAAAAGCAGCTTAGCTTTTGCCATTGTCAACTTGCCAAGCTAGCCAATCAACTGATGAGGAAAAGCTTAAACTGTGCGAGACAGTAATTAAAAGGAAATAAAAGAAAAGCTTTGTCTGTAGGCTCGGGAGACAGCAGGGATGATGCAGGTGACTTTGCAGTGCTCTTTTCTCAAGACTGCTCATATTTCTCATATTCTGCGGTGAATCAATCTTAATTAAGGACAAACAACAGTCGTCATCAGCCAGCAGTGCCAAGAAGTACTAGCAGCAGCAGTGCCAACTTGGGGCCCATTAATCATGAAATAGAAGAAGAAAGAGAAAGAGGAGGCGGCACAGTGCCAATCAGTCTGCTGCACAAGGTCTTCTTTTACTGTTGGCAAGACTGAGAAAGAGAAAAGGGGGAAAAGTGCGCCATTAGAATATATCTCACGCTGACTCGTTTTACACAATCTGTCACCTACTGTGAACCTTCTGTAGCTGTTGTTGGTAGTGCAAACAGAAACGGGTAAAACAAAGGAGCAAGACGAGCAGTGTGCATAAAACCATTTCACAAAATTAAACTGCAATTTGTCAAAAGCAAATTAATTAACTTGTAATTATAAATTGGCGTCGAAGCAAAACGTGACAAAAACTATCCGTCGGCTGGAACGATCAAAGATGAGGGAAAAAAGTGTAAATATGTGTGTGTGCTCATTAACGCCAATTTAGGCGGAAAACCTTTCTCTTAGTAAAAGAACAAAAGAAAACTTTCATTTAGTGTTTTTTTGCTCTCTTGCTCATTCAATCTACCACAACTGCATCACTTGAACATAAATGTGCTGTGCCATTTTTAAATGCCTCGTTTAAGCGGCATATATGAAAATGAAAAAAAACTTGGCACGATTCTAAACTAAATGGTAGTGGAATTTCCTGGTTTTTGCAGTTCCAAAAACTTTCTGGTCTGTTTGACGCATTTTTTCAGCAGTAACAGTGAATGGCAAACAAACGAGACCTTCAACCAGAAAAAAAGTTAGTCTAGTTTAGCAGCGGCCTTCGTTCACAAACCCAATTGGCGTTCTTGTACTGATCTATAAAATTTAATTAAAATTCCGACAATTGAACAAAAAAAGAAATGAAAATATGTGTGGCTAGATTGGTTCTAGCAGTGTGAGCTATAAGTAGGCCAGCAATTAACTGCCACAGCCCAGACAAAATGAAAATGAAACACGCTGAATTTTTATCATGCAAGCATAAGCCTTTGCTGAGCAGTACAGAGCTCGATCGATGGCCACTCATCAGCTGTGTGTATTACAGACGTCGATGAACGCCTCTTGACACACGTACTGACAAACTGCACTACTACTAAATACTGCTGCTACTGTTGGTAATCTAAAGGTTTTCATCAGCTGGTTCAATCGATTCAGAGCACAAAAAAGTACAAAATTTAATCAAGTCATTTCGGTGTCGACACAAACTCAACTCAGCAGTTGCACTGTCACATTGTACCCGTTTTTTTCAGTTACCACAAAGCACTTTCCAACAATTAAACGGCAGCAAGTGAGGTTGGTAATGATACAAATTACGACAGGAAAAACAGCGCAGGGCAATCACCATTGCTAAATTGATCAATAATTGATGTGCTTAATTGTCCTTGGCCAACGTTTCACATTTGCTCTGCGGTGCGCAGTGACGCCACTCTCCACCAGAATGTGCCGAATGAGGCAACAAATGGTCTTCCTGGAGGAATAGTACTAAAAAGAGAGAAACCAAATGATACCCACAGACACATTTACCGTGAAGCACACACACATACACAGAAAGCTAGTAGAGCAATTGAATAAATCTATTTGCAGTGTTCGCGTACTAATTGAGCTTAATTAGAGGCACCAAAGTGGGTGACAGTGGCAGTGTGCCAGTGAGGAGCCTGCAAGACAAAGTGCACAGTAGCAACTGCGACTGCCAAAAACAACAACAAATGCCAAAAAGGAGGATCAATGGCGGACATCAATAATTGAGGAAGAGAGTGTGCTTGTGTGTGTTGGACGCTGCCAGCTACACTGCGCTGAAATTGCCGTCGTTGTACGCTCTTCAATAATTGAGTGAACACTCGAACTCGGAAGAAAGAGAGGCAAGTGTCTGTCAATCAATGCAGTGGCAGTAGCAGCTTAACGCAACCATAATGCACTTGTCTCATATGCCACAAAGGAGGGAGATGCCTCAGACTTAAGTGGTCAGTGCACTGGCTAGTTGATTACAAGGAAAAGAGTAAAAGGGAAGAAAGAAAGAGGACACTTCTACTTACCAGTTGATGCGATTTGATGTGATTTGAGCAGGCAATGGTCCTGCAATTAAACGCGAGACATGCCTTTGTTAGACCAGCCTTTTGGTGAGCGGACCGTCTTTTTCCCGAGAAGCATCTTTTTGAAGGCAGTTCGAAAGTCAGGACTAAAGATGGTGTCTGAAAAAAAACGTTTTAATAAATTTTGCTTTTTTAACCTAGTTTAAAAAACTGCTAGGGTAAAATGCCTTTTAGCGTAGGGAAAACAACAACTGATTTTTCGCTATAATTTAGCACTACACTCTAGTAATTTTTTATCACAATAAATCACAAATATGTCCATTAATAACGATGGCAATCGCAGCTTGTGTTTGGGGAAAAAGAAAAAAGAAAGATATCAGGCAAACGATATTGATAGTGAATATCGCAGTTTTAAGCTAAACGATGCAGTAGAAAAGAAAAAATGGTGACTGAATAGTGAGAACAGCAAATCTCTCCTTTCCTTCTCCACAAGCCACTCGGCTGGCAGCCATTTTGCCTTCATCAATCAAATCTTCTACTGACAAATATAATCTCATTTTAAAGGAGCAAAACTACTTTTTCCTTTTCATTTAGCACGATCACAGAAGCAGCGTTCCAGCTGACCAGTAGCAGTAGCAGTGGACAAATCCAAAAACACCAAAGCAACACAATGCCTCTCTGTGCCTCTTCTTTGCAGCTGCTGCAGTGAAGAGTAAAGTATCACATTGAGAATTCAATTGGCTTAGTAATCTAGTGCAGAGCAGCGAGACGATTTTTTTGCTGACAAAGAAAAATGGTGGAAAGTTGAGTGAAACGCACTTGGACGGGAAAGAAGAGAGAAGTGGCAATTACTGTGTGCTAGCGCATTGCCATTGATTAGCAAACAGCAGAAATGAAGGCAATGAATGAAAGTGCTGCTGCTGCTGCAAGAGGAAACAGAAAAAGACAGACGGTGTGCAGTTGTTGTAGCACCGGCCGGCAGAGTCACACACACACTTCTCGATGCCACTTGAAAAACTACTACTAAAAGAAGTATTGAGGCAAAGTTTGCTGCCGTCAGTACTCTGACTCGGAACAAAAAAGCACAGTAGAAATGGCAAAAGTTTATAATCGAAGTGAAATAATACTCGTCGATAGTGAACAAATTTGGCACAGCAGCCTGCTTCCCTGCTAGCAGAAATGGCTGACTTCTGACTCAGAGTAGTAGTACTAGCCGAAACAGATGGACCGTCGTAGAAAAGGAATACGGAAAAAAATATACAAGACAGACGGCACTGGAAAACGTATGGTGGACTAAGAGGAGTATGCAGCACTCGATGTGTGATTCACTTCGATTCGATTCGATCGGCCGTTCAGAAACCCTACTGCGTGCTTCAGCACTGCTTTGCTTCAACCAGACAAACAGTGGTTGCAAAGGAAAGTGTGAAGAAGCAAAGGACAAACAGCAAATGGCCACCGTATGGCCACCACTTTTGCTGCTTTTTCTGCTCCGTTTGTCTGTCTGACTGTCTGTCGCCCTCTTGATCGATTCATCAGTTTTAATTCATCTAATAATCAGCGTAATGCGATCTAACTATAAATAATTCATAAACACAGTTCAGAGTGGCCCAGTGAAAGAAGTCAGCAGCAATGGCCAACTGCAGCCCTCGTGTTCACTGCAAACAAAAGTGCCTTTGACACTAAAGTGTTACTTGGCCCATTTATGCGTTTCACTGTTTTGCTTTTGTTTGGTCTCCTCCGCAGATGCCTCTACTGTGCATTTCTTCGTTTCACCAAGGTAAAAAAAACGGTGGGCTACAGTGGTTGCAGTCATCAACATGCGCTAATCTATTCAAATGTATGCACTAAAAGGGCTGAACAGTCAATTGAAGCAGACAGACAGAACACCGCTCCTAAATGAGACAGGAAGCGACGACACCCCCTTTGCCAAATGATCGGCCACTGAGAATCTGAGTGCCGCCCGCAAGTGCACTCGTACCAGTCGTTCTACTTTTACTCTTTGTCCTTCTAAATTGCGCGCGCCTTACATTTCCGCTGAAGTAGCTGTAGAAAGGAGAGAGGCGGAAACCACACACTCTCAGAGTGAAAGCACCAATCGACAATGGTGAACTAATTGCTCAGCTGGACACGGCGACACAACCTTGAGTCGATACAATGGGCTGAGACGAATTGAGTGTGTGTGTGTGATTGTGTGATTTTCCTGTACAGACGATGTCTATTCAAAGGGTTCTTTTATTATTGAGAAAAGAGAAAGGAGAGGAGGAAGAGGGCGATTCTTTGAAAGATCAATAATTACAAGCACATTGAACACAGAGAAATCAGCGAACAGCGGTTCATGTTCTGAACAAGGGCCGGTAATAGAATGAATAGAAGGCGAGAATAAAAGGAGAGGGCGAATCGATTACTTGCTGTCCCATTGGCGGAAGGCAAACATCTCAATCTCCGGCCTCTGTTCTCTCTCTCTCTCTCTCTCTCTCTCTCTCTCTCTCTCTCTCTCTCTCTCTCTCTCTCTCTCTCTCTCTCTCAATAGCACGGCACAAAACAGCGTGCCGGCTGTGTATTGAGAATGCAATGGCATCATCAACAACAACGGCAATTGTCGTGAAAAAGCAGCTACAGCGACAGCGACAGCGACAGCGACAGCGACAGCGACAACGCCAGCATCAGCAAACAACTCCCCAGTGACCTAAAAGAACAATTAATAGCGTGCAGCAGCAGCAAATCGATGCAGCCTAGTGTGTCAGCCAAAAGCGACAAGTTTTTGGGTGTGCAAACCACACACACACACACACAGTTAGACATACACACACACTGCCATTGAAATGGAGACAAAGATTGCAGTGCCGGCTTTGTCAGTGACGCCATCAAAGAGTGTAGTAGTCTCTTCAGTTGCCGTTTAGCGGACAATTAGACAATTTGCAAAGAGAATGCGCGCTCACCCGTCTGTCTTTCTCTCTGTCGGTCTGTCAGCAATCAAACACTAACGCCCAGCTGATTGACGTAAGAAGACACTGTCTCCGTTTGTGGCTGTGGGCGACTCGTGGGCCTTCTTCGGTGATGTCACCGTCTGGGCTCAAAGTTCTGGAGAGTCAATCTATTCAGTCGAGCCGATAATCAACCAAATGTGTTCAAGCTGTGTGTGTTGGTGCTGAGTTTTACAAAATGTAGAAAAACTAGTGCGTCTGGGAGCAAGTATTGAGGACTGGAAAAAAAGAACTGGCAACCCCACGAGAATGATCACTCGTCAGTGCATTTAATGGCCATCTGATGTGATGATAGTACAGTCAAAGGAGGGCACAAAAAAAAGAGTACAGAAAAGGAGCAACCAAAAAAAGCGAATGTAATTGCAAATTAATCAACACTGACGGGCTCGATTAGTAGTGCTCACTTTGTGCAAAGTGCGATTGCAAGCCTAGTGCAAATGGCAATTCAATGGGCACTGTCATCGAGGCCTCATAAAGTGTCCATTACACACAGGCAGCCTGAGAAAAAGAGAAAGACTTTACTGAATGAGTGCATTTGTGGAACAAGCAAAAACTTTGGTTGACTTTAGAGTTGAGAGCCGGAATTAGCAGCCGCACAGTGTGGCATTTGGCGGGCGGTGATATCAAATCAAATCGATTCAAATCGGACCGCCTAATGGAGGCAAATTAAAATCAAAATTAAATTAAGCATAAAACAGGCAAATGGTCGTGACAATGGGAATTGCCAGCCAATTGCAACAGAAGCGCACACATGCAGAGGGAAAAGTCAAGAAAAGGAAAAGACTGCAAATGAAATGAAAACCGACAAGGCAATGGGGCAAATGTAAATGAATTAAGCTGCAGTTGAGGCGTGCATTTCAAAACGTCTATCACTTACAGATGATCGGATTGACGCAGCTGTTGAGAAGTGGAGGTTAAAAAGAAAGAAAGTTTAAAATTAAAGTTTTGCGACTAGCATTTTGCAATTTTAAGTTTTGCACCCTTACTTTTGCAAACAAAAATCATGTGATTTCTAAATTTACCATGTAACTACTTGAATTATTTTACGCGTTTTTAGCGTTATCAAATATAAACTAAATTGTTAAATTTTTGTTTGCAAAGTTATTTGTGCAAAACTTCCGGTTGCAAAATGTGGGTCGTAAAGTTTTGAATAGCTACCTGTTGAGATAGCCTGCCCAAAGGAAGATATCGGTGAGAAAAGTTGGCACAAGGTCTTGGTACGTCTTGCTTAGAGGGCTCACTAAAAATAAAAAGTATTTTTAGTATTTGCTTAAAGCAATCAAAAACTTACCAATGGCATTGATGAAGAAAGGCAACCAGCAAATTACAAAAACACCTAAAAAATTAATAAAAACATCAGTATAAAATATTTAAAAAATACAACTCATTGAAGAGTAAAAGGTTGTAAATTGACATTTGGCAGATTTGATCAACGTAACCTTGCGCCACAACGCATTTTCAATTTAAATTTTAAAAATATTTTTGCATTCTGAAAATTTTTCCAAACACTTAGATATTTTTACACTTAGAAGTTTTTTTCAATTTTCTAAAAATATATTAGCAATGTCAAACAAATTGTTTTTAAAACAAATTTTTATTGTTCAGTAATTTTTCCGCCAAAAGAAGTATAGCTTTCTGTGTGTTTGAGAGTTGTGTTTGATTAGACTTTTTGTAAAACCAGCTGGCATTCAACCAACAAAAAGTCAAATTCTAATTAAACGTTTTGTTTTTTAATTTTAAAACAACGGAAAAAAACCTAAGAAAGTAGTCCTTGGTGGGTGCAGCAGCAGAGCGTCCTTGGCAGTGGGCTTCACTGCAGTAATTTGCTGCTGCCTGGGCGAGTCTCACTCTTTCACCACTGGTACTGTGTAATTATGCGAGCCAATTAATCACCGGCAAAGAGTTGTCTGCTGAGTTGAGCAAAAAATAACTACCACTACTACGACTACTATTTCTTTACTACAAAAGGAGAAAAATCGACTAATCCGCAAGACAACCTTGCTTCTTCTTCTTTTTTCCCTTTTCGTCTTCTTCTCCTGAGGATCGATTCTAGTGGCTTGCTCTGGCGCAAGCGGAAGATCGGAAATCAAGCGCGTGACAGTGAGCAATAAAAAGATTATGGTAGACAGAAAGTAGTGAATGTGCGTGTGTATGTGTATGTGTTCACTTCAGCAGGCACGAGTCAATTGCACCCTCTACACTCAATCAAAATGCCGCCATTGTCTGCCTGATGGCCTGTGTGGGCTGTGTGGGCTGTGCGAGCAGCAGACTCAACTTGGAGAATAGCCAAATGGCAAATAAATCAATGGATACTTGATCTTATCGATATAGAAAAACTACCGCTTGAGAGATAGGACACATAAAGCCGATTACTGCTCAACCAGGAATGTGCACTTGGCCAGCACTGGTGGAACCAGAAGAAAACCAATGAAAAAAGTTTGACACGCATCTCTTCGTTTGCATAAAAGTGCAGACTGCAAATGCAAACGAAGATGCGTGAATTACCAGCAGTCTGCCAGCAAAACGGGGCCATTTGTAAGAGTGGTGTGGAGAGTAGCAGTAGTAGACAAAGTGATCGAAGCAGCTTTGCAGAATTGTTCGTGCTAGGCGAGGAAAAGCAAAGCAGTTTTCCCTGAAAGTAGTTGAGGGTGATTGTCACGGTCAGAGACAGAAAGGAGTTCCCGGGCAGTAAAATGGTGCTGTGAGTAGTGATGCCGGTGACAGTGGCCGAGCTCTCCGCTGATGTGATGCTTTCTCTGCCTCTGTCAATGGCACACACTTCAGCGGCAGACTGGCAACATTGCCAACACAGTGCTTGTGCTTGACAAAGCCAAAGATTGTATTGTGAGCCCAGCAAAGAGAATGAACTCAATTAAGCCAATTGCTTGCTGCACAGTGATACGGCTGTTTTCTAAGAAAAAAGCAGTAAAGTTCAGTGAGCACACACACACAACACACACTGACATACTGCTTCACCAGACTGTACCAGTCTGCAGACAAAATAAAAAATAAAAGTGTGCTCATATAAACAAGCAAAGTAGTTCTTCAGTGCATCGCCGACAAATGAAGTGTCTAATTTAATAAACTATTGCATCAGACGGCAAAAAACAATTCCGTTTGTCGTTCAAAAGGAAAGAGACACTCAATTTTTTGCAATTCACTCACCGACCAATTTTGCTTTTGTTTAAAAAACGCTACAAATGGCGTTTCAAAAAGGGCAGGAAGTCAGCACACACTCACAGACACACTGACTGCTACACTAAAACCAAAGTCAACTAGCAGCTACTTTTTTCGTCTTAGATGAATGCACAGCAACTGAATTAATATAAATTATAATGGTGAATTGTAATTATACTCAAGTGTAGGTTCCACTGGCAAGTGCTGCTAATTTATGACTGCCAGCCAACCTGCTTATACGGCCGATGCGTTCTCGTGTGTTAGTGTTAGTGTAATGTGCCTCAGACCTGAAGTGCTTTGCAATGAAGTCAGCAAGAAGGCTCTAGTTGCTGCTGCTGCAGCTAAGTGGCTGCAATGCAGCTCAGTGTGTAGAGTCGAGTTTCGCTCAGTTTGCAGCCGATTGCCATCAAAACAGTTGCTACAGTGCTCACTGCATCCTCACACTGCAGCCGCCAATGAAAAAAGTCAAAAAGGGTCTCTGTCAACAGAGGCCCTTTAGATGCAAAAAGGGGAAAGAAAGGGCTGCACCGTCTTCGGCGACAGGCAAACATAAATCAAAGGTAATCACGCGCAATTTGCATTCACAAACATACACACACACTCACGCTTACACACATTACTAAAACGCTCTCAATAAATGAGAAAGATTGCTTCCCCTTTTCCGTGGCTTTCGGCAAATGTCGATCGACAACCAGCCACAAGAGTTAGCCACTTTACACTGTTTGTGCGCCTTCAATTGCAAGTTATTAAAAATTAAATTAACTGCAAAATTGGAAAATGTACAACTCGACAATTGCAGAGGCAACGGCAGCAGCAGTAACTTTCAGTAGTGTTTGAACATAGAGAATTTGAATAAATTAACAAAACATAATTACGTAAACGAAAATTGTTTGGATCAAGAAGCGTGAGTAGGAAAGGAGAGAAAAAGAGAAAAGGGAAAAGGAAGAAGAAAGTCAACTAATGTTTCAGTAGCTCACTGTCACTACTGAAAGGCGAAATTAGCAGCGTGTAATTGAAAATCGTTTCTGGTCAGTGAAGACACAAACACTGCGGACAAGAGAGCACTGGGGCACTGGAGCAAAAGCTGACACTAGGAGTAGTAGTAGTCCAGCAGCTGGCACTAGCAGCAACATCATCATCAGCAGAAGCAGCAGCAACAACAGCAGCCAAGTGTCAAGCGCTGATGCTGGATGGAGCTGGCAAACCCCGACTTGACTAGACTAGCGACTAGTCTCCTGCAGTGTGCACCACCAGTAAAGTGGGCATGTGCTCGAGTCAATCAAAAGCAATGGAGAGATAATCAAAATAAGCAAATAATTTGGCCAACAAAACGGAAATTAAATATTGCCTTCTTCTGCAGTGAGCACTTGCACTGCAGAAGAAGAAGGAGAGAGTGAATTTCAAAGAGCAGCAGCACCAACATCAGAATAGTTGATAGGCAAAGTATGATAGGCTGCTGCTGCCTGGGTGCAGTCTCTAGGAATAATATCAATGTCAAATTGTGTATGCGTATATCGATATACGTTTTGTTGCTTATTAAAATGTCGCCAGTAGCCCAGCAAGACCACTGCGTACTGAAGGTGCACGTTGTCATCAACTGCAACGGCTGCTCCCTGGGAACAACATGGGAGCGGTGGGCACACATTGCGACACACACACATAGCAGGCAAAGCGATGGTAGACAGGAGACAAGGAGATTGGCCGATGAGGAGGAGGAGGAGGCTGACAAGACGAGACGCTATTAAGGAAATTGAGTTACTGGCTTACACTGCCTGCCTGTCTCCTCAACAACAGCCTCTGCAACACTTTCCACTAAGGTCTCATTTCAAATGCGTTTCCTGGTACATTAAACACTGCATAAGTGCGAGATATTGTTTTTATACTGTCTGGCAAAACGGAAAGACGGTTAGAGGGAAAGTGAACAGCAAGAAGATATATTCAAACTGAATGTGTTGAGTGCAGATGTGACGAGAAAAAGAGCTCAATTTGTAACAAACTTTAGAAAAACGTACCTGTAATGATAGCTAAAGTTTTGGCTGCTTTGCGTTCTCGTTTTGATTCAATTGACTCTTTCTGGTAGAGACGAGACTGGTGCGGACTGGGGCTAGGATTGGAGTGCTCAGATGATTGCTTGTGAGGCTTTCGCTTTCTGGAGCCCTTTGACTCTCGGTGATTCGGCTGATGGTTGTGATTTGGCTGTGTTGTTGAGCCGGAGGAAGAGGTGCTGTCCTCCTTCAACTCCTTGTTGTTGCTCATTGGAAGCTCGTTGGGGGTGGTCGATGTGATGTTCACTACAGTCAGTGCTGCCGGAGGATGATCATGATGTATTTGTTGTTGCTGTTGTTGTTGTTGTGCGAGGCCACCGTTAGCGTTGTGATTGCAGTGATGCACTGGCACTAGTTCGACCACTGCAAGATCGCCTGCAGTTGCAATGACAAGCTCACTTTCGGGCTGATCAAAGCCGTCATTAGGGAGGACAGCACCGCCACCATTGGTGGCCTCTGCTGGCATTCTCTGCATGTGGCGGTAATTGGTGTCAATGGCAATTACAGTCGAATCACTCGGTGGAAGTCGATGGTGAAAGTCGACGACACAGTCAGTGGTGGCGGTGGTGGTGGCACCAGCCAGAGAATAACCTCTGGCACGGCGACTACTACGATGAGAAACTGCACCGGCATCATTATTAACTCGATTGGCAGAATCGAGTGCACTAGTTGTAGTGGCTGTGGCACTTTCACCAACATCATCGGCATCATCATCATCATCATCGACGGCGGCAGCGGCGGCACTCAACTGATGCACAGAAGGCGATGTTGGCTCGTTGAGCGTTGAGTCAGTTGACTGGGCGCGATAACGATCGAATGGGGCGCCCGCTCGGCCGCTGCACAGAGCTCTCTGATTAGCATCGTTAGGCGAAGCAGAGATGGACATGGAGAAAGACTTGGCCCGAGACGGCGACAGCAGACATCGACGACCCTGATTCTGCTGTGCTAAACTGTGACGTTTTGCTGCTGCTGGTGCTGCTGCTGTTGATGTAGTTGTTGGCTGGTACTGCTGTTGCTGCTGTTGCATCATCGCTTCATTACGAAGTCGATAGTTGTGATCACATCTACACGGCGACTCGGGCGGCACAGTTTGCTGATGAAGAGACGGTGACCTATTGGCACTGGGGAGAAGGTCGTTAGTGGCGTTGCTGCTGCTGCTGAAGTTGTTGTTGACAACAGGCAAGGGCGAGTGCTCATTCACATCGGGCTCCAGTTCTCCCTCCAAACAGCGAAGGGCAACTGTGGAGCTGTTCAGCGGAGGTGCACCTGAACTTGAGCTGGTGGAACCCTCCTCGGTGATGATCGAGTAGCCGGCAGTGTCGATGGATTTTGCACAGGACAACAGTCGACTTGATTGGTTGTTGTTGCTGTTGTTATTACTGTAGTTGTTGTTGTTGTTGTTGTTGTTAGTTGTAGCAAGAGATGAGTGAGGGACGTAGGTAATTGGTATTGAGCAGTTTGTTGAGGAATAATCACTGGTGGGCTGAGAGGAGGAGGAAAGGCAGGTAGTTGTGGTGCGTGCAATAGAAGAGATCGACAGACGGCTCTTTTGGTGGTGATTCGAGGAAGAAAAGGAGGTGGGTGAACCGGACCTCATTTGCTGGTGATGACCATCGGCGCCGAGCTGGTGGTGCTGCAGGTGTCTGCTGTGGTTTCCCTGCTGTGCCTGATGTCCGGGCGTTCCATCCGAGGCGAGACTGTCCGCTGATGCGTGCAGACAGTGCTCCGTATCTAGAGACATCATGTCCGAGTGCAGTCGGGTGGCCCCCTGCAAGTACTTGGCGGCACTGTACTTGGCCAACTTGCGAGACGTCTTACTGAGGTGACCACCAGCCGCCCCGCCCATCTTTACGCCCTTCTTCAAGACCTTATTCTCCACGTGAGCAGCATTGGAGGCATTGGAGGCACTTTGCAGCGCCACCAGCGTCACTTTGTTTCCAGGTTTTCGGCGGATTCTTTTCCGGGCAACCTAAAACGGAAAAAGAAAAAGTTATTTGGATGTTTTAGCCGGCCAAACTGATTTTATAAAAAGATAAACTGCGGGTGACGACAAGTGTGACGTCATCTGTAGATGCACTCAGCAAAACTTAAAATTTTTTTAAACTAACTAAAGTCAATGTAAACAGCTATACAAGTTTGTGAACAAGAAAATCCAAAACCTTCATTGAAAAGGTTTTACAAACATGCACGCATGCATTTCAATTTGAGCCTAGTTTTGAAAGGACCTCCGATGAATGGAAAAAGAAGCAGAAAGAGAGAAAGAGAAAGAGAGGGAACAAATCAAATTAAATTTCATCTAATCGCAAATAATTTTGTCTATTTACATTTGCCCGATTGCTGAGTAAAATTGAAAACAACCGTCAGGATGGCAAATTAAATCAAAATAAAGGCATCCAGGCTGAACCTGCTTTTAGCGTTTTCTAGTACTCTCTGACTGTGCCTTCCACAGTAAAACCTCTCCAGTTGAAGCTGCTTGGGCTGCAGTAGTTTTTGTCGACAGCATTCGGCAACGGCTTGCCAATTAGCATGGCACGTCTGCTTCTCGCTTTAACTCAATTTGTGACATGGACAATTTGGCAGCTAGCAAGAAAACTCCTCGACTCCTAAACCTGCTACTTTCGGGCGGAGCTGCTGCACTGCTAAAATACATCCACTCAACAATTGCTAATAATTTTTCAAAGTTAATTAGCTGGTAAAAAGAGCAAAAACTGCTGCCTCTGCCACTGGCATCTTCATCCGTTGTTGTTGTTGCAGTAGTAGTGACGGCAGTAGGAAGTTAGCACTTGAAAGTGATCACAATCTCCTGGTGGAAAGAGTCAAGACCATATTTTGATCTACTGCAGCTCACCAGTTAGGATGTGTAGCGCGTCCGGAAAATGCCCGTTTAGTGCGAAATAAAACTAATTAATAATGCAGTTTGATGGTGCATCTACGGTCTAGACTTTACAGGGGAACAACAACAAAACTGTAGAGGCGCACTAGGCACACAAAGCAATGTTGAGTTCAGCACTTTCCATTAGAAAGGCAAGTTGTTATTGCTATTGCCATTATGAACTAGGCCAGAGAACAATGTGTGCTAATTTATTAGCAATTTTTCACTGAAAGTAAAACAATGGAAAGACATTCTTGAAAGTAGTGCAATGAAAGGCGTAGCAGAATGTGATAGCACACTGCCTCAATTATTTTTTAAAATTCAGTTAACTGAGAGTCCCATTTGTCAGACAAGAGTTTAATTGAATCAAACGTCTCCCTGTGTGAAAAAGAACAAAAAGTGCGTTTGCGATCTGAACCAATCAAAAGTGTTAAAAAAATTAAATAAAAAAGTTAAAAACAGTTAAAAATATTATTGTTTAAAAAAACTATAAATAAAAATATATTTAAAAAAATAGGCATTAGGTTTCCTAAATTAGCGCTTGAGGTTAGGTGTCCTTGTAGCAAAAATACCAGAAAAAAGTTGTGTTTTGCCATCAAACTCTAAATTTGGTTAGGCCGCAAAGACAACAAAGAAAACACTGGGGCTAAGCAGAGTTGAGACATGTTAAACAAGAAAGAGAAACTCTCTTCTACCAGCACCTCGAGTGACAGTTTCAATAACGAACCACAAGTGAGGGCAAAAAAAAATTAAGACAAGAACAAAAAAAAGGCATTGGGCTAGGATGGCACTGAGCTAAAAAAACGACAAAACAGCAAACCCATCTTGCCTTGCCTCGTTTTATCAGAAGATCGTGCCCGAATTAGACAAGATTAGCAGCGAAAAAACAATGCCACTAACTAACAGCAGAAAGCAAAAAATGGAAAAAGTAGGAAGGGAAAGAAAACAACATGGACGAGGGGTATCCTGCAAAAGAAAAAGGCGACGACGACGCAAAGCAATTTAATAGACAACTTCCATAATTTCCCTTTCATTTAATCTTTATAATTTCTGCTGTAAATTGCTCTGCTCGCACATCTCTTCCTATCTCTTCGTTATGTTTTTTATGATCTGCATTTTGCTTTCATTCCAGGCTGCCCAGGCACACACATCTTCACAACAAACACACTGTCTAGTAGTGGTTGTGATGGTGCTGGCGATGGTGATAGTGGTTGGTAAAGTGCCATTTACCAAAGTTGTGCATGTAAGGGGGGACCAAATGTGTGTCGCCGCAGTGTGAAGCCAATGTCTGTTTGTGTGTGTCATTCTCTGACTGAGCCACCACCTCCTCTTCCTCCCCAAAGTCTCATTCACTGCTTAATTTGCAAGCAAAGCGCAGCCCTGCTTGATAGCCATGATTCACCAAAACAGCAGCAGCATCAGTTGAGAAAGCAGATGAGGCAAAGAGGGAACAGAAACAAGAAGAAGATGATGAAAATGATGATGATGAAGAAGAAGAGTAAAAAAGTATAAGAAAAAGATGAACGCAAATGACGTGCGGCAAAAGAAGGGGGGGGAAGAACAAAGTTACATGGCGGGCTTGCACCATTTACAGGCACACTGATAACGCAGAGGATGGGCAGGCATCATTAGGCAGTGTGCAAAGAAGAAAAAGGTGCACTGATCGTGCTGGCAATGCCACAGTGCACCAAAAGATGGAAAGGGGAGGGGGAGATTGGAGACTGCCACCTCAGTCAGCAGGACTCTGCCAAACAATTGTAAAGAGTGTAATTTCTAAAATGACTTTGCACAAATGGCCACTGGTGCACTGCGCTGCACTGCCAGTTTTTCCTTATATACTTCTTCTTCTTCTTTTTAGTAGTTGCTGCTGGGGCTGCAGATTAGTGTCGGCCAATTACTGTTCATTTGTCTAGACGCGCGGATGAATGCACCAATTTGTATAATTGCCAGCAGCAACGTTCACTGAATTCACACATTCACTGTTTCTGTTGCTGCTCTCGATTTGTCGTTGCTGTTGTTGTTGCTGCTGCTGTACCAAATGACCGTGGCATTAAAAATTGTTGCTGTTTGCTCCACCGGTGGCAATGTTTCTCAAAAAACTTCTCAACTCTGACGTAAGCACAATCCTAACCAGCTCACTGGCTACAGTAGCGCAGTAGGTCCGAATGGCTGGCACAAATCACTTTGCACTGTGAAAACCAGCTCCCAAATAGGCGCAAAAACAAGAAGACTAAGCACAATCCAAATTGACTCATTCAGGCGAAATTGTCATTTTCCCTTAATGGGTCCGTTGGAGTGAGTGCAGTGGGCCAGTGTATTGTGTTTCGTATTCCTCTGTATCACTGTTGAAGCCTTATGTTGATTGGTGAAAACATAGCTGAAAACACAGTCAGACAGATTTGCTGCTTGTCTTTTTTGACTGTTGTGTTGTTGCTGACTTTTTGCTGCAACTGCCTGTCTGATGGTTTTGCTGTCTATTGGAGCGGGCTAATTAAGTTAATGTTGCACATAAAAATTGCAAACAAAAGTGTCAGCTAAAGGCATGATAATGGTGGTGATGGAGGGTAAAAGAGTTGTCGGAAAAGACGATTAGGCTAGGCGGCAAAAATGTCGCAAAATACTACTACTAGTTACAGGCATTGCGTGTCTTTTTGCCAAAAAGGGGCTAAAACAAGGAAGTAAAAACAACTGTCTTTTCATTGTGGTGTTTTCCAAAAACCAGTAAACTAAAAGTGTGAAGTGTTTGCCTAAAAAATACAAAACAACGACCAGATTTTGGCTAAAAACGATAATCTCAAGTGAGTTGTGTGCACTGTACGCAACTAGCATCCTTTGTAAATCGGTTTTGATTGGCAAAGTGTGCCACTGCCGGCAAAATCTTACAACGGAAAACGTCTGTAGAGTTGTAGTCATGTCAATTTGGAGCGTGGCTGGCCAATGATAAGTAGTTAGTTGTTAGTCGAAAAAAACAGCAGTGTTGAGGGCAATACAAAGAAAAAGGGCCAGTGACCGAGACAGTGACAGGCACACATGGCCAGCCAGTTTCAGTCGACATGCTACAGCAACTTCTTGTCTGCGTCACCCAAACAGACACACACCATTGTTTTCTCGCTAATGTTTTGTCTAATTGGAAAAAAGTGTGTTTTCATTGACGCCTGCAATACTGTACTTTTTCTTTGAAAGACATTTTTATTTGGAAACCCAAAAAATGCCTGATTGGAAACAGACAAAACGTGGTGCTGTCATTAAAAGTTTGAAAAACTGCAGTCCACTAATGCCTTCAATGGTGTTTTTAACTGCCGAAAAACTAAAAATTCCGATTTGAAAAAATATCAATTTAATTCGATCCGAATTTAATAAAGCTTTGCTTCTCTGCACTGCTTTGTGTCGATAGAAATGATCCTTGCCAAATGAGTTGACAGAGATAAAAAAATCCATTTTGCGTTAAGCAAGCACTCTATTCGGTTGAGCTGTGCCTCAAAAACGTATAAAATTTTAATTTTTTAACTTAAAACAATATTAATGTACTGCAGTGAAAATAAATGTGAACGAAATGAAAGTTATCAATAAAAGAGGCAGATCAAAGTAGTTTTTTAAATAAAAAAAAGTTGATTGCGGTGCAGCACTGGCAAAATAGTAATGGATTTCAATTAATTGAAAAAACAAACAAAATAACGTTTGAATAGAAAAGTGTGAGTGAATAAAAAGTCTTTTTACTTTTGGCAGTTCTCAAAAAAACAGAGAGTCATGTGCCGTCAATATCAAAAACAAGAGCTTTCTTTTTTGTTTTCTCTCCATGTGATTGCTTATAAATTCAAAGGCAAGCCTTAGACGACAATCTTGTGACATGAACAAAGTGCAACAAACTGTTCGCTCTAATGACGCTCAATGGTAAGTGAAACGGGTCTCGGCCAAGGTGGGAAAGAAAAGGCAAAGAAAAAAGGTATAAAAAAGAGAAAAAGGGGAAAACCCTCTTACACACACAATGAGTGCTGTAGAAGTTTTGGAAAAAACAAATGGCAAAGCCAATAATAGAAAGGAAATATATTTAATATTACTAATACCATAACAACTCTAATTGAGACTTTTTACTAAAAAATCGTTAGAGGGTTGCTGATACTGCTGTACAAAAAATGTGTTTTAGCGTCAACTGCTGTCACACTTATATATTTTTAGTTTGTTAATAAGCTGCCGATTAAGTGTAAACACGAGCCATTGTTGAACAAAAAAATGGCAAAAAGTGTTGAATCGTGACCGTGACCAATAGCAGTGCTTTCTGAGAAACAGTATGCGTGCCTAAGATTGTTTTTGCTGTTGGTAAGGCAAAAAATAACCCGTATAAAAGAAGCAGTGCAGTGATTGAGACATCCACCAACTGCTTTGGCACAAAACAAAATTTTTTTGGTTTAGTCTTTCTTGCAAACTCACTGTAATTAGAGCCCTAGACACATATTCAGAAAACACACAGTTTGCAATTGTTTTCCGCCTCACTTGGCTCAGAAAAAGGAAAGCTTAAAAGAAAAATCTCTGCATGTGTTCCAGTGTTGTTTCAAAAACAAAGATGTCAAGTTTGAGAACGACTACAATGACGAAAAAGATAAAAACTTTGATTGACGCTTACTTTCATTTTCAACATTGCTAACAACGGTTTAGATCAAAATTTTTCATTTTCATGCATATCTTATTTTATTTAACAGAATTTCATTTCTTTATTCAGTGCACTTCAAGACTCTTATTTTAATTTGCACAATTAACAAAAAAGTAAAAAAAGATAAAAAAGAAAGAGACAAGGCGCCTAGATTAAATGGATTGCTATTGTTTGTAGACGACGTCTTAATTCTAATTATTGCCCTGGCCATGCACTTGCTTTATGTCGATTTTAATTTGCGCACACTTCTTTTAGCAGTCTACTACTTTTGAGGCACTTCTTGTCTGTTGCTATCTTCAGTAGAACACATTTTATCATAACAAGATACGTGCTTTTGAAAACAAAGCATCTCTCAAAAGTGCTGTAAAAAAAGACGAGAAAAATCTAGTTACCATTTTAAATGTAACTTTAAAAAACAACGTCTACATTATTTTAACAGCCCTAGACAGTTTTAAGTTTGTTTTTAGTTTTCGAGCATACACATGTGTTTAATTAAAATTTTTAACAATATCTAAGCAGTAGTCTGCTTTGCAATTTAAGAATTTTCACTGCATTGTGCAGGTGCTTCAGAGGGGCAGACAGCGTACAACGCTGCTTCACCAGCACTTTTTACTAAATGAATCAGCTGGAGAACAGCGCTCACTGTTTCAGTGCTATCATACAAACAGTCGTGAAATTGAATGCAAAAAAAGAAAGAAAAAAGAAAATGCTTCACTGGGACACACAACATATGTGTGAATGTGTGACTGATAATTTAATTATAAAAATCCAGAAGCAACTCAGGCGAATTGGCCAAATTATGCAAGAGCAAAAAAAATCAGCCGAGTGAATGAGTGAAAGGTGCACTCAGTGCAAGTGACAGGTCACATGGACTGGAGCACTTTTTTCTCTTTCTCAACTGTCGCCTATGCCATGATCGTTAACAGAGCCGGAAACGACCTACCTGGTAGATGCGCCAGTAAAGGAGGAGAATGAGAGCCAGTGGAACGTAGAAGCTGGCACAGGTTGCGAAAATTTGGTAGGTAACATCTTGCGAGATAAGGCACTGTCGTTGGGCGATGCGCACCGGAAAGTCAGGGTCACGCCAGCCGAAGATGGGCGCCAGTGAGATGACAATGGAGGCCGCCCAGATGAGCAGAATCATCAAGCCAATTCGACGGCCATTGCGACGCTGGTGAATGTAGTCCACGTTGGTCACTGCCCAAAAGCGATCCTGTAGGGAAAATGGGAGAAAAACAAAATGGAAAGTTGAAATGAGGAAGTGAATGAGAAAGGAGGAGCAGCAAAACACAGAGTTGAACATGATTACACACGCAAACAACACAAAGTCACTGAATAAACTGTGCAAAGTCATTGTTGTTGTTCAATTTGTAGTACAAAGCAGCAGTCTGTAGTGAATGCAGTGTTTGCATCACAATTCGGGACAGTGAGTGGGCATTTTCAAAAGACTGGTCAAAAGCTGCTGAACAACGTCAATTCGTCGCCCCTTGCCCCATTCAATGTGACCAGTTTTCGCTTATACTGAACTTTAATATTTTGACCATTAATTAAATTGAATGCAACAGAGCTAATAATAAATTCCAGTTGACTCGACTTGTCATTAATTCAAATGGATTGCCAACGTTGGCTGGCCCTACAAAGGAAAGCAAATGAAAGAGAGGGAAAAAAAGAAAGTAACAAAGCAAACAACAAAAACAAAAAAAACAGATACAAAACATAGAAGTGGAATGCAAGTAAACCGATTTCATTGAGACAATCTGCTGGAGTTGGGCAGCCAGGGAACAGATACTGTTTTTTTGTTGATAAAAGAAGAAAGCGAAACAAGGCGCTAGGGGAATGCGTACTCAGGAAAAGCTTCAGAGGAAAATGAAGCAGCAAAGGCAGAAAAAAAGTTGGCGAAAGGAACAGATGAGGACAAAGGAGAACAGCATTAACTGTTACACAGAGCAGGCTAATGTTGTTCATTTGCATCGATTGCATCAAATGGCAAGTGCGTGCAGCCTTTCGCCCATTCAGACGCCCAAATGGCACAATATTTTTAGCTGGCTAAAAAAGCACTCACTGAAAATGAGGCGATTTGTTGTTTGCCGAGAAGTTGACATTGGCAAACACACTCACACTTGCACACAGGCACTCTCACCTGTGCACTGAGGCAGCCAGGCCACTTTCAAAATGGCAAAGGTGCTACGTTAGGTGTTTTTTAAGAGGGCAGCTGTGTCCAAAGAGGCAGCAACAGCAGCTGCCTAATGGTGCCAAATGGCAACACGCATGACCTGAGTGCTGTAAAAACAAAAAATAAAAATTGTGGAATGAGTTTGAAAAAAACAGTGTAAATGTGAATTTAATCACACACTGGCACACAAAACTGAAGATTGTGCTATTCAATCATTCAGTCATTGAATCATGCACACACAAGCAAACAAATCAATCAATAGGCCAACTGTGTGTGTGTGTGTTTTTGTCCGTTTGTCTATGGTTTTTCTTTTTGCCGCTTCTGCCGGCAAATGCGACCAGCATACGGTTGTCGTCATCGTCGTTGTCGTCGTCTGTTTGGTAAAGGAACTTGGACTTGGCGCAAGCGTATGCAGTTGTTGCACAAGTCAAAGAAAGAAAGAGACAGTGCAGAGGGGATGCCAATCGTCGACGGGCAGTAACAATCCGAGGACAGCAAGAGAAAGAAAGAAAGCAGTATCGAGCAATGGGCAAATTAATCATCAATTGACTTACACTGCCAGTGAACTGAAATCTCTCATTCTGTGTGTGGGTTTGCGTGCAGAAAAGCAACGCCATAGCCTTACTTCTCAAAAAAGGGAAGTTTTACGAGGAGTCGGTCGGTCAGTCAGTCATTGCACAACTCTATCTTCAATTTAACTGGGCGAATATGTTTTGTTTTTATTTGCTTTGATGCAATTCAGATTGCCGTCAATACAAAGAGAGCCACAGCGAAAAGACGAGAACAACAACAAAACAAAACAAAAAAAGTTGTCTTCTAATGATTTGCCAACTGGAGTGACAAAGAGCAAAAAGATTTTTTGCGCATCAGTGCTGCTGCTTCTTCTGCTGTAACAACTTCTTCTACTTTGTACTTGCTAATGGCACAGGCACGAGATGTGCCTGCAAAAGTGACTCTGTGCACTATCAAGTTTTGCGTCCGTCAAATCGTCTGCTTCTCAGCTTTAGAAAACATCAACAACAACAGCCATTGTAAATGGAGTTTCATTAAAGAAAATGAATAAAATGCACATCGAATCACTAATGAAGCTAGGTAATGAGCATCGAGTACGGATTAGATCACAACGATGACACAAACACAGACACACGCACACACAATCTAATTTGGCGACGAATAATTGAGGAGAGCCTTTCTTGGAGGAGGATAAATTGGCAGGGAATATAAAGTATTGAGAGTTGGCAGCATTATTTGGGAGCAGCAGTCTCAGTCAGAGAGCTCTAGGCTGCTTTGTTTTAATTAATTCGCACTGAAGAGAGCGTGCCGCCAATAGTCGAGAGTTGCTTTTTTCTCCCCATCGATGTTTGCCTGATTCTCAGTTGTGTTTGTGCTGGGATATTAATTACGGTAATGAACTGAGAAGAAAAAAAAAGAAAAAAGCGGAACAAAACTTACGATTGCAATCGCCAGAAGGTGGAGAATAGAGGCCGTGCAGCAGAGGACGTCTACGGTGGTCCACAGGTCGCAGAAGGCGGCGCCCAGCGTCCACTGGCCGGTGACGACGTAGAGGGCGCCCAGTGGCATGACCAGACAGGCGACCATCAGGTCGGCCACGGCCAGGCTGAAGACGAGGTAGTTTCCCACCGAGCGGAGGTGCCGCTCTCTGAGGATGGCCGCAATGACCAGCGCATTGCCGATGACGGTGGCCAGCGTGACGATGGCCAGGACGATGCCGATGACAAAGTCCGTCAGGTGCAGTCGACTGATGATGGAGTCGCCACCGTCGTCGGGAGGGCCAAAGCCGGCCGTGCCGTCCAGCCAGCCGCTGCCATTGCCCGGTGGGGTCACTGTCGCCAGGGGGTAGTGGTCGCCGTTGTGCAGAAAGATGTCATAGAGAATGCCATCAGAGTCGGCTGACGATGAGTCGGCTGAGTTGAACGACTGAGCTGAAGAGGCTGAGGCGGATGACGCCGATTCAAGCGACTGCTGCAGGCGGGCCGGCGTCGGCAGCATGGCTGCCATGATGATGTTGGTGGCACTGGTTGGTGGCACTGGAAAGGTGGTGGACATTGCTGTGCTGGGGCTGGAGGTGGTGGTGGTAATGGACGGCTGTTGTACCTCAGAGGAATGACGCTCAATGGCGACATCAGCAGTTTGTTGTTGTTGTTGTTGCTGCTGCTGTTGGTGCCAGCTGTGGGTGGAGTGCCTGGTGAGGCGGTGGTAACCATTTTTAAGTCGATCAGTGAGGTCAGTGCTGCCGTTGCTGTTGAGGAAGGCCACCAGCAAGCGCTGCGTCAGATCATCGAAATCCATGACTCACTATGTGCAGTGGCATGACAGTAGTCAGTAGTGTTGCCTCCTTCCTCGCTTTTGTGTCAAGTGGGAAAAGCTGCCTGGAACTAAAGGGAAAAGAAGAAGAAAAAGAAGAGGAGCAAGCATTAGTCTGGATCGTCTAGATCGGTTACAGTCTGTACTACAGCAGACTAGTCTAATGATCGAAGATAACGTCAATGCATAAACTGGTAATGCGAGCGATCGGTAACAAAGCTACAAAGTATAACGCGCTCTTTTCTTCGTTTACTCTGCAGCTCAAACGAAGTGCCTGCTACAAACTAGAACTGCCATTCACTTTACTAGGCAAGGCAAGGCGCATAAAACGCACTTTCAAGCACACACTCTTTTCTGCCATTTTTTATCGCCTTGCCATTAGCATAATAGATTGATTGGTGTGCTGGCTATGAGTTTCATTTAGTTGAGCATTGCCTGCAGTAGTCTTCTGTTAACTTTTTGCCTGCCTGCCGCCCTGCCACTCTTCAGGGACGCATTCAGTAGCAGCAGTGAGAGCGCCACTTGGCAGTAAATGCTCCCTAAATGTGTCGAGGAATGTCAAGTGTTGTTGAGTAATTAATAAAAAGCAGGTAATCAGTGGTTGCGTTAATTAACGAGCACAAGCTGCGCTAGTGATAGTGTTTTTTGCTCTCTTTCTTTCGGTATCATCTGACAAGCCCTCCTTTTCTCTGTGCGGTAAAAAAATGTGGTAATCAATGAATGAGTGGCATTATCAATTCAAATGAGCTGCAATTGGTGGCAATGTGTGATAAGGCAGTGCAGTGGCTAGGCTGCTGGTCATACTAGCCAGACAAAGAGATTCGGCAAAATGAGCAGGAAAAATGCAAAGGACAAAGAAAGCAGTCTGTTTAATGTTTATTTTGGCTAGCCAGGTTCTCGTCGTTGTCGTCCTCGTCGTCGTCTGCTGAGCATGTGAACAAATTAATCATCAGCAATGAATTTTCTCTTCCTGGTCCTGGTTTTTCTGCTGCTGTTGTTGCTAGTAGGCTTACATGGCTTGACAGCTTTAAGTGAGATGTCGCAATTAAGGCGCCGGCAGTCGGCGTCACCGAAAGAGTGAAAAAGAGCTGACACGCACACTGTGCCTTTGGTGGTAGTGTGAGCGACCCACACAGAACTGAAGCCAAACTGGCTGCAGAAGTGGCTGCAGGGAAAAAGAAAGCAAAGGCAGAAAACAAAAAACAAAAAGTACTGCAGGGAAGTGTCTAGCCAAAACGTTCAATAGCACGCGTTTCTGAATGAGTGTTGAGCGTTCTCTGGGAATAAAGGCCAAGTAAAGCGAACTAAAAGTAAACTCTGTCAATATGATCTAATTAATGAATAGTGCGCGCAATCAATTTGAATTTACAAATTAAACAATCACAAATCAAATGGAGAAGTTTTCAGATAGTAAAATATTTTTTTCACAACAATTTTTTCAAACACCAGACACTGTCGACAAAAAGCCAACAATGATAGTGAATTAAATATTTGAGCAAAACAACCAAGTATTATATTGGAAATACTCAAATTAATTACAATTTACTGTTATGACATTTTTTTCTAGAAAATATATATTAGCAATAGGCTTATTATTTACTGATTTGACTGTAGACAAGAAAGAAAGAATAAAAAATAAAAAACAAAAGTTTGTGTGTGGTACTTTAATCAGTTTTGTTTTAAAGTGGTAGTGATAGTGGTGACTTTAACTCATCGCCCGATTGAGCCAGATCAATTATTCATAAAAAATTTGTTAAAAACAAGCCATAAGGAACAGAAAACTCTATGCATATGCCGCAAATCAGTTAAAAATCAAATCTGCTCAAAGCTGCTTAAATCAAAGTTTTTTTATTTTTTATATGCAAACAAAAATTATTTTAATGTATTTTAGCAAAATGTGTAAAAAATTTGCAAAAAAATGAGAAAAATATGGGACAGTTTTTAACTCTTTTTTGGCATTTATCACCAAACAAAGCTAGGTCTTTTGCCAAGCCAATCGGAAATAAAAGAAAAAAAATAAGAGTAGTGCAAAACGATTAATGCAAACAGTTATCTAATGCTTGCCAAAAAAACAAATGCTTAAAATAAATTTAAACATATTATTTTAAAAAAACCAGTTTGGCAAACACTTCCAGTTTACAAATTCATACTTATAAACTCTTAAACATGCAATTTCTAGCACTAACCTAGTTAAAAAAATTAAAAATGCTTTATAACTACTAAAAACTAAGCAAATACAAACTGCAAAATGAGAAAAAACGACCATGATTGCATTAGAAAAGATAATTAAAAAGTAACTCTCAATTGGAAAGCTTGACTCAAGTACGGGTGATCATTAATAATGGTGAAAAAAACTGTAAAAAAGTTGTGCAACTCGTGTGCAATGGTAAACGAAACACTAGGCCACTACCTTCAACACAGCCATGATCACAATAAAATATTTAAAAGGCACTTTAAATAACTAATAACACACATTTAGACCACAAAGAAAACGAAAGAGCACCGCCACTTTCACTACTGATTAGTGCCAAGTGATTAGAAAGTCAGAGAGAGCTCAGTAAAAATATGAAAAATTTTAGCATTTAAGGCGAGAATGAGTCGAATTTTCCATTTTATTGACTCTCGTATTATTCCTATATGAATTGTTTTTTTGCCAACTCTTATAACTCAACTTCTAGAGTACCTAAAATTTAGATTAAAGTTTTAAACTAATGTTTAAGAGTTGGTCTACAAAATAATGGGGGTTTTTAATTTTAACTGCTTTAGTTTTGTTTATATGAATATTTGAAGTTAGAAAACTTGCAAAATGTTGTTTTGACAAATTCAGATGTTCATAAAAACTAAACTAAAACAGTTAAAATTAAAAGCCCCCATTATTTTGTAGAGCAACTCTTAAACTTTAATTTGAGACTTCAACCTAAATTTTAGGTACTCTAGAAGTTGAGTTATAAAAGTTAGCATAAAAAAGACAATTCATATAGGAATAATACGAGAGTCAATAAAATGGAAAATTCGACTCACTCTCGCCTTAATAGACAAAACAAATGAATGCCAGACTAAAAAATTAAAATGTAAAAAGTCAAAAAAACAAAAATGCTTATCAGTAGAGAGTAATGCAAAAAAGTTTTGCCAAAACTGAATGAAAAACTCGTTTTTAAAACAGAAAAAAGTAAACTAAAAAAACTAAAATTTTAACATAAGTAGTTTACTTGGTTGTAGTCAGCAGAAAAAAATGCATTAAAAAAAGAAGGCTAATTGTACAAAGAAACTATGGCGCAATCATCATTGCAAATTCATTTGTCAATTCTCTAGTCGATATATTTGAAAATTTGCAAATTTTTTCTTTCAAACTGCGCCATGCACTTATTTTCAATTTTTATTTCTTTTATAAAATATTTTTTTCTTTTATCGATAATCGGGATTGTAATTTATGAGTTATTTCCCACTATGACTTACTAGAATGTACCTTGCAGCATCATTAAGCATAAAACCTTTATGTTCATCTTTCCTTGTCATTTCCTTTCTGGCCCTTTTTCTCTGTTTAGTGGCGGTCGTTGCACTACTCGTTGAAAAGGTAAAATGAAACTTTTTTAATAAGCAGTCATAAACGAAAAGTCTTTTGTAAAAACTTACACACGCAGACAAACCAAAAGCAAGCAAGCAAGTTGGTGCATGCAAATAGATGAGCGGCAATGCAGATCACCCTGCAAACATATTCCACTCTCTGTTCTCTCAACTCTAGATGGATCGTTGTACCTACCGCCAAATTATGCTAATGTCCCCGTGCAATGAGAACAAAACAGCACAGAACAGCACAAAACTGTTACACACATAAACAGACAACAAAACTGCACATCTCCCAACTTTCAACTGGCGAGCCAGCTATCACCACCACACTGTTTACCGCCATTAATTTAAGTAAATAAATGTAAATTTGTTTTATCTATCAAATTTTAATTTTTCTAAGAAAAACGAGCAAATTTATCATTGTCAGACAATTTATGCGGGCAATTAAGTGTAGCCTAAATTTTGGTTATTGATTGCAGTTGTGGTGCTGGTGTGTTGGCAGTGTCAAAGAAACTGAATGAACTTACATTGCACCGACCCACTGTGGGCAAAACTGTAATTCATTGACAACTTTCCCGAAACTGACACCAAACTCTGTGAGCATTTATTCTTTTTGTTTTTTTCTATGTGTGAAAAGCCGAGAGGTCCGACAACAAAATACTTTACACTGACAATTGTGTCAGAGTGCTCACCCATGCCACTGGCAGCCACTGGCAGCCGGGAAACTTAGCGAGGAGGGGGTAGTAATTGCCAATTACGCATAGACAAAGCCATAATTTAAATAATTCAATGCATTTCACATAAAAGACCGCTGAGCGCACCTGTACACAAACTAAAATGATACAAACACTGCTCTCTGACAAGACATGAATAATATTTGCATTTAGGAATGTGAAAGAGCAAATGATACATTAACATTTCAAAGAAATATTTAATCGCTCCGGCAGTGATACAAGTTTGTGACCTTACCTAAAATTAAACTTTACAAAAAAATGCCGTTTGTTTAAAGTACTGATGCTGTACCAGGTGTTGTTTTGCAAAAAAAATAGTGAAAGATGATCACTGGTGGTAGGGAAATAGAGAAACATTCACAGTCGTTCACCACCAACCGAGCACACTAATACACAAAAGCATAGATGGAAACATAAACACAAAATCACTTAGAAGTACGTTATAACAATGTTTTCATTCAAAATTTTTAAACTGTAAAAACACAACATTTTGTATTTGAGAAAAAACACAATTAAATATTAGCATGGTCAAACATCATGTTGGTGACAAAGGTTTCGTTTCATTTTCAAAACACATAACACAATGAAAATAAAAAAATCAGATGGACAGTTGAAAATGGCTAAATGAGCAAAGAACAGTAGTTCACAGTCAAGTGTGCAACACAGTGCAAAACCTGTCCATGTTGTTGTTGTTGTGTGAGTGAGTGAGGCGCGCTACCGTTCAAATGGCGCCGCCATCATCACATGCACAAACTGAGTTTTTTCACTGGATCCGATCGCAATTTAAATAGCCCTCGAAAAACTATCGTTTCTAACAGAGAAGAGAAGAGAACTGTAAGAGTGAGAGAAAAGCTGATGAAGGCTGAAAGAAGCAGAAGCAGCACTGACTCGATTTTGCTGTACAGCTGCCTACATAGCGATATATACAGCAGCAAAACAGACGAACTCTAGTGGAGTAGTGTAGTCTGTGTGCTCTACTGTGGTATATATTCTCTGACAATGATGGCAGCTGTCCTCCTGGCTCATAGAAGAGCACCTACAACTGCAGCCAATAGTCAAATCTATCAAATGGTACTCTCACGCTCGTCAACGAGCTTTTAGAACATCAATGCTGACCAGATTGAATTGCATTCTAGTCAAATTGATAAGATAAAATTTTCCTTATGACAAAACAGATGTATTAACAAATTTTGGAAAACATTTGACCTGAATGTAATACAATCAAATAAAAAGAGGGAAAAATGACAACTCAGTGAAAAAATTTGATTTGTCATTTGTAACTGAATCCAACTGGTGGTCGTATGGTTTCCGTTTATGAGTTTTTTCGTTTTCATTTTAGCTGTAAATACCATTGATAATCATTATTAATTAAAAGGACAGTTAATAAATACTGACAATAAAGTTTTGTCTTTTCTAAAAAGACTGAAGCCTAATATAACCGATCATTCGAAAAATACCATTGTTGACTTTATTTCGTTTGGTGAATGACAACGGAAAATAATTTGGAAAATACAAAACTTTTTCTAAACTTTAAAAACTGGCAACCAGCTAAAAAGTCCTAAATTAAAATTAATGAAATATTTAATCAACAATTTACTCACTTAAAACAATATAATATTTATAGCTTAGCACGCAAAATTTCTAAATGATGGCGGCAGTAGCATTTAGAAGCAGCTGCATTTTGCAGCCTATGTAAAAAGCTATTAAAGTTAATTAATAATAATTAGCTTAATGATACTGAAAATCGATCAATGCATCGACGCGTCTTCATATTGGATTTTACACACATACACACATATTTTTCAAAAACACTTCTAAGAAAGTCAGTGCCTAAAACTGTAAATACAAACTGCTGTTGTTGCTATTGCTAGATCAAATTGGAGTTTTTTGGCGCCGGAAATCATTAATTCTATCGAGTTTTACCGAATGGATCAAATCAAAGGCAAATTACGGCACCAAAAGTATCTGGATTCTTTCTTGTCTGACTGACTGACTATGTTTTTTTATGTTAACTTTGAAACTTTCCATTAATGGGCAAATTCAGAGTGCACAGAGTGCACAGACTTTTTTTCTTTCATTTGCTAAGAGGACACGCAATAATATTTCTAATAATTATTAAATCTTCTCTAATCGCAACTGTAATCATTACAATTTGATAGTGAAGCAGCAACATTGCCCAAAACAAGAGCACACATTTTTCTTGCCAAATCACAATACAAAGAAATTGTTAGCCAAAGGGCACCCACCACATCAACGATGGTAGTTGGAAATTGGTGCCAATTGAGCAATCGGCATGACTTATTATTATATAAAAGCAAAAAATGTTAAACAAATAAAAAAATTTAAACAATTTTAGGCAAACATAAAAATGAAAAAGAAAAATAGTTAAAAAAGTAATCAATTAGTTAGGCTTACAAATGAAAATGTGTACACTACTTATCCTAACATTAATATATTTTTTACTCATAATTGCAGACAAATAAAATAAAACAAACGGCAGCAAGACAGATGTTGATTTGTATTTAAAACTAATTACAAAATAATACCATTGCTGATGCCAATTCAGAAAAGGAAAAAAAGTGCCCAGGATAAAAAAGCGCAAAGCCAATCAGCATCGGATTAGTAAATAAGTATAAAAAGCAGCATGAGGCAGGAGAAAATATGTAATTAATGAGCGAAAATTTGGTTGGCAGTGATTAATGGCAGCCGCCCTGGTGACAACATTCCGATGACTTCCAAATAAAAAAGCAGCGGCAGATTCGATTGGTGCCAGACTGATCAGACTGCAGTTTGTACAACAAACCAAAAAGAGAATTACTAGAAAAATACCCATAGCAAGAAAACATACATGGTGTTTCAGTAATTGCTTTTTAGGAACAGTTCGCTTAGTTTTTTGTTTTTTTTGTTCCAGACAGTTTGTAAGTGTGTGTGTATATCAATTCAATTTAAAGTTAAAAATTTAACTGTTTGCTTGCTTGTAAGTTGTCAAATGAAAAAAGTTTAAATAGAAAAGTAAACAAAAAAGGGTAGCAGAAAAAATAACGCGCCAGTGCATTTGAGCTTTTGCTAGACAAGCGCCCGGCAAAGTACAAACTGTGCCAAAAGAAGGATGCTCTAATTAGAATTTTCTGTTTGTTTTTGCCTGTTTTTTATCATCGTTGTTTTGCGTTTTTCTCTCTTTACTAGTATTCATTTTATCTAGATCAATTCATTTAAACTTTTTTACATAAAGCAAACAAAAAAGTTTACCGCCACCAAAGAGGTTCAAGTGAAAAAAGGGTTTTCAAAGATGCGTACTCACATTGTTTTATTTACACAACCAATCTACTATGCAAGCAGGAGAGGCTGGTAAAGTCGAAGGATAAGTTGTGAGTGTAAACGTCTTAAAAATTGCCAAGGTTAGCTAATAAAAATAAAGTTGCAAGGGTACAACTAAATGCACTAGTTCGCCGATTGATCAATTTACTGTGGTCGCTGTCGCCATCAGTTTTTTGTTAAAACTGACCAAATATTTGGCCATCTTGTAACTTGATCGGTACAAGCGTATAGACGCTCTGAGAGAGTAAACATTATGTGAAAAACATTATATTAGTTTAGGAACAAAAATATAAATAGAAAACATCATAAATGGAAACAAGGTGAACGGTGTATGGTAAAGGAAAAAATCGTAACTGCAGGTAATATCAAGCAATAATAATATTATTATAGGAAAAAATACATTATCAGCATCATGTAGAAAACTATAACTAAAATGACTAAACTAATAGATTCAATCAGATTCATTTAGGCTAAAGTATTGTGGAAAACATTCAAAGAAACAGCAAAGTAGAGAAATGGAAGCTCAAGTAGTGCATCATCATCAAAAGCAAATTAAGTGATTGAACAAAACAAACCTTTTATAGTTAAATAACATGTACACAATCATAGAAACATGGTTTGTTATAATTTGCAAGTCGGCGACTATTTGTGTTAAAATCAATTTTAATTGAAATTTCTTATAAATTTTAAAAACAAAAATTAAAAACCTGGCAAAATGGTAAAAAAGGTAGACTGGATTAAACTGTCTGGTGAATAGCACTTATGCTAGCAGTTATATATGTAAAAATGAGTTATAAAAGTAAAAAACATGTTGTAGGTTGAAGTAAAAAAGAAAACAAATCAGGACACTGATTTGGAGAATGTTTGAGAGGTAGAGTTGCTGGTAATGCCATGCATGTTATGAATATAATTACTCGATAAGTGGTGTGCAGCGGCACCACAGCTGAAACGTGATACCAGCCAGACAGTCATGAGGTACAGTGTCACCTTTGATCAGCGACAGCACATGATTGGCAAACGATGGCTTGATCCGGGAACAGATGAGATTGGAAAAAAGCAAAAATAGTAATAACAAACTTCAAAACTCCAACGTTGCCATTTATTAATACACGAGTGTTTAGTTTTCCTAGAACTTGAGCAAAAACCAAAGTAAAAAAATTTTTGAACGAGACATTAAAACTTTTTCTCACACAAAAAATAAAATTATTTTTCTTTGTACGGTTGCCTTAAATCATTGCTTTTTTTCTTTAACATTGCCTTACCCTATCATTCCTAATTGTTGACCGAATGGCCCTTCAGTGGAGCACTCATCAAGGAGCAGCAGCAGTAGTAAAACTGTAATTGACACTATCACTGGCAGCAACACAAAAGCTCTTCACTTTTTCCCATTTTTCTTACAGTAGTCTGTTTAGGCAACCGCTTTATGCAAATTGAAATTCGACAGCAGGAAAACACACCGTTCAAGTGCACCAAAACTGAAAAAGGTGGAAAAAGAAGAAGAGGAAAAGGAAGAAGGTATCCCCCGTCGTCAAGTGTGCATCAGCCAAGCGGTAGGCAAAATGTCATGGCCATTTTAAGCAGATGCAAATCAACTTTCTTGTGAACTCTCAGCAGCGGCAAAAGGCGCTCTGGTGTTGGTGCTGGCTGAGTGGCAGTGCACACTGCCTGTGGCAGCACTTGCGGTTGTGACCAAATTCTACGCTTACCTATACGTCTCGGTTTGCCGGACTCGTAAACGCAGCGTGTTTAGGAAAGAGCCGCTGTAGTGAACAATTCTGAGAAGTTTCTTGCAGGGTGCAAAAATTGGCTTAAGCGATTCAGGCCCCCTTTTGTTCAGGGCCCCGCCTCCTTACCGAGTTTTAGATGCCACTTTCCCTTTTTTCGTTCCCTTTCATGACACTTCTTGCCTTAGTCGCAACAAATGACGACATACTCACGGCCAAACTTGACTTCACATCTAAAAAATGGTGTGTTATATATTTCGCAAAAAACCAGTTTGCCAACAGATTAGCAATTTCTAAAAATATTCAGTAAAATTTTTTTTTCTAAAATATCATTATCAAATAATGTTTGACAAATTTATTTGAACAAAATATCACAACTATATTCTGCAATACATTATTTCTAAATTTATATTTTGTTAAAACTCTTTATCAAAAATAATGTTAAAAATTAATGAAAACAAATTTTAAAGGTAAAAAGTGTTAAAAATTAAAATACAAATAGTTTAAATCCATTCTAAAAGCCAATTTTTGCCTTCTTGAGTGTGCAAAAAATCATTTGTTGGACTGAACTGGTCCAAGTCGTGCAAACTTTTTGTAATACGATTGAATTACAGTGAGCACTTAGGACATTTTTTTGTTGATTCCGAAATTTAGTTTTGGTGCCCAGTTTTCGGATAATGTGACAACTCAGTGTGCTTATAACAATTTGGCGCCATAGTGCAAAACTTGTGAGAAAGAAAAAAAGGGAAAAGAAAAAAAGCGAAAAACGTAGGTTTGATCACAAAAAAAACCAAAAATTAGGTGAATTCAAAAAAAAAATTTCTTAAAAACAACACAGATGAAAACTTTAAAACTTTTAAAAAAATGAAAACATTAAAATGATTACTGGTTTAAATTTGGGTTTTTGTTTCGGAAAAACACAAAACAAAAATGGAAAAAACAAATGCTGACGCACTGTTTTGAACAGTGCGTCACGTTTTTTGCTTCTCACCAATCCTTTAATGTTTTTGAGTCCAGCAACGTGTTTACTGTTTTTCTTTATCGCCCAAAAACCCCTTTCCTTCTGAAACTTTTCCCTTTGAAGAACATTTCCCTTTTCGAAAAGGACAATTTCCGGTAATTAAACACTTTTTTCTTTTTTTTAAAAAGTTTTTTTGATTTAAACCCTTTTACCAATTCGGAAAACAATTTCAAAGTTGGAAACAAAAACAGGACAAAAAAACCCGTTTCCCTAACGTGAAAAACCTTTAACTTTCGCCGTTTTCAAAATTTCAAAGGAAGGTTTGACAAAAAAGAAAAACCCACTCATCGCCAAAACAATTTTTAAATGAATGTCAGTCACAAATTTTTTTAACTTTGGCTGTTCAAACTTTTGTGAGTAAATTTAAAACCTATTTTTCGTTCCGAGCTCCTTTTTTCTTCCAAATGAAGGTATGTTTTTTTTTATAAACCCTTTAAATTGACGAAAGTTACTTTTCAGAAGTTCAAGCCAAAAAACTTTTGCTCAATTCTTCCCAACTGGATTGTGCAAGTGCACAAAAGATCAAATTTAAAAAAAATCTTTTTAACGGCTGGTCAAAATTTTAAATTTTAAAAAAATTTCTTGCTAAAACTTCATTTTTAGATTGGGACGAAAAAAAAGTTGGGCTCCTCAAGTTGGAAAGATTTCAACACTCACATCAATGAGCTTCGCGGTGCGTAAAACAACTGAAACCGATTTTTCGACATAAACAAAAACTAAAACAAACAAGATTGATGCACTCTTTTTTTTTTTTTACAGGAAACGCATCATCGTCGTAATTGTCACATTTCCATTTCCCTTCCTTGTGACAAAGTACGCAGAATTCAACTTCAGCTCAAGCAAAGAATACTCGACGTTCTGAAATCATAACCCTCCAAAATCGCTAACAATTTATGGTAATGTTCTTTAAGCTTTACAATGTATTTACTAATGATTATTATTAGGAATATTTTTCTACAAAAATTTCTTTACGTATGGACTATCGTACAGGCCAAGGATGGACAAAATCGAGAAGAAGTCCCTTACCCCCCGAAACCCTTGGTGAGTAAAGCTATGAAGCGAAACGCCTAAAATCCCATTGTTTGAGAGATGAAGCCAAATCCAATAAAATTTTTTATTACAATTTTAAATTTGTATTTTTTAACTGTCATTATTAACAATGAAATTTATTTTTATAGTATGTGAAAAAGGAGTGGGCATGAAAGGAGTGGCTAACAAGGTCCTGCAGAAGAAGCAGGTTTCACAAAAAAATCTCATTTATCAAAAATATGGTTTCAGAATTGTCTGATAATATGTGTTAACTTCTGAAATATAATTCTGATTGGCGTGCTTTGTAAACATAGATTTCTGAAATTAGAACTGTGTGAAATTTATTTGGCAAGCGTTTTAAGAGTGCACACACACACACCAGTTAACATACACACACAATGCCATTGGAAATGAGACAAAGATGCAGTGCCGGCTTTGTCAGTGACGCATCAAAGAGTGTTTAGTAGTCTCTCATTGCCGTTTAGCGGACAATTAGACAATTTGCAAAAGAGAATGCCGCGATGCACCCGTCTGTCTTTCTTCTGTCGGTCTGTCAGCAATCAAACACTAACGCCAGCTGATTGACGTAAGAAGACACCTGTCTCCCGTTTGTGGCTGTGGGCGACTCGTGGCCTCTTCGGTGATGTCACCGTCTGGGCTCAAAGTTCTGGAGAGTCAATATAATTTTCAGTCGAGCGATAATCAACCAAATGTGTTCAAAGCTGTGTGTTGTGGTGCTGAGTTTTACAAAAATGTAGAAAAACTAGTGGCGTCTGGGAGCACGTCTTGAGGACTGGAAAAAAAGAAACTGGCAACCCCACGAGAATGATACACTCGTCAGTGCATTAATGGCCATTGTGTGATGAAGTACAGTCAAAAGGAGGGACAAAAAAAAGGTACAGAAAAGGAGCAACCAAAAAAAAAGCGAATGTAATTGCAACATTAAATCAACACTGACGTCTCGATTATGTAGTGCCTCCACTGGTGCACAGTGCGATTGCCAAGCCTAGTGCAAAATGGGCAAATTCAAGGGGCATGTCATCGAGGCCTCATAAAGTGTCCATTACACACAGGCAGCTGAGAAAAGAGAAGACTTTACTGATGAGTGATTGTGGAACAAGCAAAAATTTGGTGACTTTGAGTTGGAGAGCCGGACTTAGCAGCCGCCCAGTGTGGCATTTGGCGGGGTGGATATCAAATCAAATCCCGATTCAAATCGGGGAGCCTAATGGAGGGCAAATTAAAATCAAAAATTAAATTAAGAATAAAACAGGCAATGGTCGTGACACGGGAATTGCCAGCCAATTGCAACAGAAGCGCACAATGCAGGGGAAAAGTCAAGGAAAAGGAAAAGGGGGATGCAAATGAAATGAAAACGACAAGCAATGGGGCAAATGAATGAATTAAGTGCAGTTGAGGCGTGCATTCAAAAAGTCTATCACGACCGCTCGACGGATTGACGCAGCGGTGTTGAGAATTGGAGGTTTAAAAAGAAGAAAGTTTAAAATAAAAGTTTGCGACTAGCATTTTGCAATTTTAAGTTTGACCCAAACTTTGCAACAAAAATCATGTGATTCTAAAATTTACCATGTAAATACTTGAAATATTTTACGCGTTTTTTAGCGTTATCAAATATAAACTAAATTGTTAAATTTTGTTTGCAAAGGTAATTTGTGCAAAGACTTCCGGTGCAAAATGTGGGTCGTAAAGTTTTGAATAGCTTACTAGTGTTGAGATAGCCTGCAAAGGAAAGAGATCGGTGGAGGAAAAGTTGGCACAAGGTTGGTACGTTCTTGCTGTAGGGGCTCATAAAAATAAAAGAGTATTTTAGGATTTGCTTAAAGGCAAATCAAAAACTTACCAATGGCATTGATGAAGAAAGGCAAACCAGCAAATTCAAAAATCACCTAAAAAATAATAAAAAACACAGATAAAAGATTTAAAAATACAAATCATGAAGAGTAAAAGGTTGGAAAATGACATTGGCAGATTTGATCAACGTAACTTGGCCACAAACGCATTTTCAATTTAAATTCTAAAAAATTGTTGCATTCTGAAAATGTTCAAACACTTAGATATTTTTACACTAGAAGTTTTTTCAAATTTACTAAAATATATTAGCAATGTCAAAAACAAATTGTTTTAAAAACAATTATTATGTTCAGTAATTTGCCAAAAGAAGTATAGCTATTCCTGTGGGTTGAGTTGTGTTTGATTAAAGACGTTTTTAAACCCAGCGGGTCATTTCACCAACAAAAGAGTCCAAATTTCAATTAAACGTTTGTTTTACAATTTTAAAAACGGAAAAAACCTAAGAAAGTAGTCCTTGGTGGGTGCAGCAGCCGAGCGTCCTGGCAGTGGCTTCATGCAGGTAATGTGCTGCTGCCTGGCGAGTCTCACTCTTGCACCACTGGTATGTGTAATTTATGCGAGCCAATTAATCCACCGGCAAAGCAGTGCTGCTGGTTGAGCAAAAATAAAAATATTACACTACGTACGATACTAATTTTTTACTACCAAAAGCGCAGAAAATCGACTAAGCGCAAGCAAACCTTGCTTCTTTCTTTGTTCCCTTTTCGTCTCTTGTCCTGAGATCGATTCTAGGGCTTGGCTCTGCCAAGCGGAAGATCGGAAATCAAGGAGCGTGACTAGTAGCAATAAAAGATTATGTAGACAGAAAAAGTAGGAGAATGTGCGGTGGAGTTTCTGATGGTTCACTTAGCAGGCACGAGTCAATTTGCACCCTTACACCAATCCCAAAATGCGACATTGTCTGCTGAGAGGCCTGTGGTGGAGCTGGGGGGCTGTGCGAGCAGCAGACTCAACTTGGAGGAATACGGCCAAAATGGCAAATAAATCAATGGATACTGATTATCGATATAGAACAAACACGCTTGCGAGATAGGGACACTAAAGCCGATACTGCTGCAACCAGGAACGTGCACTTGGACGCAGCAATGGTGGACACAGAACGAAAATCCAATGAAAAAAAAGTTGACAAGAATCTCTTCGTTTGCATAAAAGAGCAGGACTGCAAAATGCATACGAAGATGATGAATACCAGCAGATCTGCCAGCAAAACGGGGGCCAATTTCGTAAAGGGTGGTGTGGGATAGGAGCAGTAGTAGACAAAATGACGAGCACGTTATGCAGAATGTTCGTGTGGCGAGGAAAAGCAAAAGCGTTTGATCCCTGAAGTCGTTGAGGGTGATTGGTCACGGTCAGAGACAGAAAGGCGTTGCCCGGCGCACGTAAAATGGTGCTGGAGTAGTTGATTGCCGGTGAAGTGGCCGAGCTCATCCGCTGATGTGATGCTTGATCGGCTCGGTCACGTGGACACACACTTCGCGCAGACTTGGCACATTGCAACACAGGCTTGGGCTTGACCAAAGGGCAAAAAATTTGTCGCATGTTCGTGCTCATTACTCCATTTCTTAATCACTCTATCTTCACGTTACACTCAACCTCGCGGCATGCACAACACTCTTTTGTCAACCTGACTCTTGTCACCCTCTGTGCACCCCCAGTTAGTTAATTTTCTCTCACTTTCCCTCTTTCTTTTGTGTTCTATCTTTCCCCAATGTGGCCAATTCATGTTATCAATGCCCATTTCGCGGACAGTTACTATATTTTGTTGGCAGCTTTCTTTCTCTTTCAGCCATCGTCCATGAGCGCTGCTCAGTGTTCTCGGGCCTTATCATATCGGGGAGCACTGTCTTAAGGTAAGCCTCAACAGCCATAGTCGTCGAGTCGTGGGTTGAGCGCTTGTTCCTGTGTCACATTCTCAAATTAAACCCTTATCCGCCGTCACCAGCCTCCCTCTCTTTCTATCTTAACCGAGCAAAGCGCCGGGACTCTACCCTCTCCCGTAACCCGCGCGCTCCACTACCGAAGCCGTTCAGTGTAATTCAAACCCTCGGTGAGACAAGCCTCTTAAACTTGCTACTCTCAATCCCCCCAGCCCACGCCACATATAAGGAAATCAGCACGCTTCCGCTGCGCGAACGGGGCATCATCGCACTCCGCAATCCAACCACCAACAGCAAAATGAGCGCTCAAGGAGGCACGGTCACGCCGCTAGGCCCAAGCGGCCGTAGCACGCTTCGCCGGTGGATACGATCAGCCACAAGCGCTGTCAGCCGGCGTCAAATCCCGCAAGGGCCACCAGCCGCCGATCACCGCAAGGCCGTCGACTTCAACGGCGAGCGACGTGATCCTCCATGGACTCGAAACCCCCGACGAGCGAGTCGACGAGTACGTCGAGAAGCCCCGGAGATCAAGCAGTTCTCGATGAGGCAAGAGGAGAAGCAGCGTCACAAGAAAAATACAAAAACACTCAGCTACAAGCCAGAACGCCTCGAGTCGACAAGGAGCCGACTCTCATGGAGCAGGCAAGGCGAAGAATGCTGCTGCAACACGACCAACCGGCAACCCATGCGGTTGGAGGCTAGAAGATCCTTCCGTTGGCGATCGCCCTCAAAGATACCGTCGGTCTCGAGGAAGTTTCGAGTCCCTCATTGAGAAAGCCCGGTTACCACTGACGCGGCGACGTTCTTGTACTTCTGCCAGCTCATCGGGCAAGCGCGCACAGACCAGTAGCACCGAACTGGTCACAGTAAACTTGCCAACAGCGGTTCTCAGGGCCGTCTACGCGAACGTCGAGGACGGATGGTGAGACGCGAACACGTGCGGCGACTTGAGAAGCTGCCAAACTGTGCGCCAGAGCAAACAAGCAAACATTCTACACCAACTGAGCGTAGCCTGGAGAGGGGGTGCTCGCCTGCAGAAGACGGCAACCTCCGACGAACACAATCAAAACAATTACGTCCGTGGATGGGACGCACCATTGTCGGTCTCAGGGCTGGACAAGTGCAACTACGAGGACAGTTGAGCCGCTCTTGGAGCGCGGGACGCACTTAAGCGCTTCACAAGCGCCAGATAAAGCTGACGAGCGTCCAGCGGAATCGTCATCCGCCCCCAGCCGAGCCCAGCCTCGCTCTCACATTCACATCGCCAACCAGACCCATCGAGGCGACCAGGTCACACCGAGCAGCCTCTCCCCAACGCAGGTCCGAGGCTCCCCGACTTGATGCGAATGTGCTATATGCAAAGGCAGTCATCGTACGATCTTGCAACTGACGATCACGTTGAGGAAGTCGGGAACTCGTTGCGAAGAGACGCTGTGCCAAGGTGCCCGGGCAACGACACGGACAGCTGGGACGCGTCATCGTACGTCTGGCGTTGCGGGCGCCCCCATTCGCGCGTCTGTGCTCACAGCTCGCTAAGACCAAACAGCAACAGTCGCCCCAATCAACGAACATTAACTGAACCGCGGAGAGCGACGGAAGACGACACCACTAGCCGGACCTCCCCTCAGGCAGACCATCCAAACGTTGCTAGTACCGAGTCAGAAGAGGAAGGGGGGATTTTTTACGCTCCCTATACCACCCCCAAAACAAAAGGCCCAACCCCCCCCAACCCCGCAGTCGAAGTACGCTCGACCAGATCGGGCCCCTGTCCTATTACAAAAACGTAGTAGTGAAAATCAACGGCACAAGGTCAAATGGGTTCTGGCGAGCGGCGGACGGCCAGCAACCCCGAACCGCGCAAAACCCCTCAACCTCCGTTGTACGCTGAGCAGGAAACCCCGGCATTAGGGGGCCTGGAGCAAGCAAACTCCAGCACCCGGGGATCTCTGCCGAATTTGCTCCTGTTCTGCCACAAAACTCTCGGGTGCTCTAAATCCCTTCCCCGTTGAAGGCTTTTAAGGCCTGCGCGATCTCCAGGAGAGTTCTGGGAAGAAAGCTGAGGGCAACGGCTATGTGCTCACCGACACACCGGACCTACACCTACGAGCCATTGAGTATCCTCGGTCTGTTTTTTTCCTCGAGTAGCATCAACGGCTACAGTTGGCTAAGTGCGGGAAGCTGGCCACCGAGGACATCTGCATCCGCAGCCCGTCTTCGGGTGGACCGCTTTGGAGCGTCACACTCACCACAAAGGACGCAACAGCGACCAATCCAGACTCATGCTGTAGCAGTTTGAGAGCAAGCCCAAGGAGTGCACAACAGCAGGCAGAACTCACGCCTCTAGAGAACGCAGTGCCGGAAGAGGTTCGTCAGAAGCCAGAAGTCAGCCAGCAGAATGGTCAATACTTTGTGCAGCCCCTGGCTTGAACCCACCCAACTAGGCAGCAAGCCTACAAGCCAGGGTACAGAACGATTCTATCGACTAGTAAAAAGTCTCAATCAGAAATAGGCCGCGCAGAGCAAATTATCGCAGCGGCCAATGGCAGAGACTATCGCAACTTTCGCAGACCTGCGCTAAAACCCACACTTTTTTTTTTCCCCCCAGGGGGCAAAGTCTACCACCTGCGGCATCACTGTGGGTAGACTCGACAAGGAGACGACCCAACTTCGAGTTGGTATTCGACGGCGCAGCAGGCAGAAAAGGATACCAGCCCTCAATGACGCCACTTCAAAGGAGTCAAAAAATGGAGCTCCCTGGACATTCTACTCAGTTCCGTCTTGGAGCGTCCGCACGTCGGAGAGACATTCGAAAAAGGCATTCCGCGATCAAAGTCCGCAGAGCGGGCAGAGACGCGCTGCGTTTCTGGTTTTGGTTCGACGAAGAAGGGTCGTCCCACAGTTACCGATTACTCAGTCCCTTCGGACTTACCTCTCCTTATTCCTCTACGCAGTCATGCACAACTGCTGAGTGAGATCACAACAATGAACAGCGTACCCTGACTCTCGACAGTGCATCTCATCATCAAAGGATCGCTTTACGTCGACGATCCATGTACTCTTTAGCAATCCACTCCGAGCAGATTGATGCCATCCAAGACCGCAACAGCGGTCGCCATCTTGAAGAGGAAGCTGAACGTCAGGAATGGCGGACCAACGCTAAATGAACTTGATGAACATGGTCAACAAAGGCAGCAGCCATCCTGAAAGTTCGGGCCACAAGTGGAGGCGCATATGGACCAGCAGCTTTTTCGCCGATCTTCCACCTTCAGATCGAGCTTTCCAAGATTAACCAAAACGATTTTTCTTTCCCTTTTAGCCGCATTTAGACAGCATGGGTCTAATCATCCCATGACATAGGCACATCGCGGTATTCTCCTCGCAAAATATGGCGCAGGGACTCGATTGGGGAGCTCAGTCCCGACGAGATGCGGCAGGGAAGGCATCTCTGCAGTCAGAGGATGCACACCTAGTCCAAATAGGCTACCCAAGCCACGAAACGTCATCGGTGTGGCGCCGCCAGCAAGGCTGGTCGTCGTCTGGGACAGAGCCAGCAAGGAAACGCACTAGGCGCAGTGCCTAACGCAGTGGTCAACAACAAACCGCCTGCTTCCTTTTTCAAATTCTCGAATCGTACGTCTTCCGCAGCCAAGAAAGACAAAGAGAAACGATTGCAGAAACTAGAGCTAGACGATCTTGTCAGTTCCCTGAAATGTATATAATCCTCAGACAACCTGGTACCCATTCGACTAGGGACAGGGACTCTACCCAAAGCATCACCTTCGCAGAGGTCGCCCATTGTGTACAGTGCTCTTCCCAACACTGCAACGCCTGATTAAGCAGTCCCAATGATCAGGCCATCATCTTCCTGTGAGTCAATGCATGAAGTCACTCGTTCCGGCAGCGAGTCTACAGACATGTGGACACTAGCAGAACCCACAGATCTCATCTCCAGTGTTTCCCATGGTTCCGATTTGCCGTCAATAAAAAAACCTTTGTGGTTAACCCCACCATGGCCAGCGAGCACTCCGATTCATGCAGTGAAATCACTACCAGCATCGCAGCAATGTCGCCCACCATTTCTCACTGCAGCGTGTTCGCGGCTTTCGCGATTACGGGACGCAGTCCGCAGGGAGGATTGTGGCGCGGGATTTCATCGTGCATTCAAGTAAAGGCCGTCGGCATTCGACCACCTTCTCTTTTCGCAAAAATTCTACTTATCAAAATACCTTAAAACGGCAACACTTTCAGTCAGAAATACGAAGCCCTTTCGAAAGCAAGCAAGTCACAGCAAGATGTCTGAGAGGATACAAGGTTGACTCGACGTTGGCATCCGCTGCCTCCATCGCTTCGCAGCAGGAGACAATCTTCAGATGACCAGGTGCAAGCCGATCATTCTCCCGCAGAGTGTCACCTTCCCACTGAACTCATCATCCAGGTTTGAGAACGAGCGTCGGACAATCAAGGGCATCGCCGCACCCGCTGCAATTCAGGAGAAACAGTTTTCTAGTCTTGGTCTCACGCGGTCAGTCAACAACTCATCAGCCGGATGCAACCTTGCAAGCGCCGTTCGCGGCAAAAAACATAAAGCAGATCGCGGATCAGTTGCCCAAGTTTCGCTACGAGTTTCAGACAGCCATCCCTTCACCAACGTCGGCATCGACCATTTTCGGTCCCCCAAGTCGCCATGAACACCGCAGGCAGCGCTTACGGCGTCCATCCTTCAGCTGGAAAGTACCGAGCAGGCGCACCTAGAACGATCACAATCAGACTGCAGCAGAAGTTTTTCGCGCCAGGACCAAACTTCATATCGCGAGAGGCATTCCCACGTGATCGCTTGACACTGACAACAGGTGACCAATCTGATGCAGTGAAAAAGCAATTTGTCGCCTTCTTCAACAGATCACGAACAAGCATCCCGGTCAGGACTTCAGAGTAAAGGGGATCCAGCGACCGACTGTTCTTCCGTGGAGAGGAGGGTATTTTATGGAAAGGACTCATCAAACGATCAAGGAAACCCATCACCGCACGTCCTTCGTAAAGTCGTCGACAACGAACACTAGCAAGTTGAACTTTACGCAGTGGAAGCGCGCCTTCACAGCCGCCACTCTACTTCCTCCAATGAAAGCCCGAGGTATCACTCGCCCACCCTCCACTTCTCTCTAATCGCCACCAGTCGTATGCAGATGCCTCCCATTGGAACCTTAATAGTTCAGAGAAATGGACAACCAGCGCTGGTTCAACAGTACAAGGTGTTTTCAATCACACAGAAAACGCGTTCTGGAAGCCTGCAGTCGAGTACCTCTGCAGCTCCAATACTTTACCGAGAACCTGATCCTTCCCAACCAGTCAGCAGCCTTAGAGTAGGAGATGCAGTCATCTTAAGAACCTAAGCCTCGCACCCGAGAGCAATGGCTTTTGTGTCGTGGACTGAAGTGTAACAAAGTTCGAGGATGAGCA